>JAQFVV010012409.1:0-1200000 GCA_028023455.1 Epiperipatus broadwayi
GAGACAAAGTCGGTATATGTAAACACACACACACTCAAGCAATGTAAAATACTCTATTTGATTTTCTTACAACTTATGATAAAAAATAGATATAGTTTTCTTTCCATACCTTCTAAAATAAAATATTAATATGTCTAATTAAATAGTTTGAGGCTTTAACATAATTTACTAAAATAATATTCTCTAAAATGAAAAATAATATGCCATGATAAATATCAATAAATAATTTATACTTGTATATGCCGCGGGGGTAATTAAAAAGGGATATTTTAAAATTATAATTGTAGTAAAAGTAAAAGCTTATAGAAATGATTTTGAGAAAGATTAAATGCTCGACTTTTAGCTAATGTAAATTACATTGTTCTCGTAAGACACGCACACACGTATGCATTCAAGGTGTGAATGAATATAAGTTTGTTAACTGAGATTGCAATATGAGATTACCTAAACATAAAATTGCCTTAAGCACATGGATTGAGTAGGACACGGACCCCAACGACAACTCTAAGAACATGGAACTCTGGGGGGAGATTCGATCCTCAGATAAGATCCAACCCATATAAATATCAAGCAAAATCTAAAAATAGGATGAAAGAGGAAAGAAAAAAAAAATTGTTAAATATTAAGAGAAGCTAAGTCACATTATCAAATTTTTGTTCAACTTTCTCAAAATTCAATTTAATTCAAAATACTTCGTTTGTGCTACCCGTTTTCAAGATGATCGATATGAAATTAATATTTAGAGCGTCGACTGTCATGAGGGGCTAGGAAACCCTTCAGTGATTGATCGACGCTCCGCCACCAGAACATCTCCGTCGCTATGAATACTTAACAATATTACCATCTAAAATTAGTGCTCCAACCAGTTCAATAATGTTCCGTGAAATACATGAATCACCCTGATTTAGTACGCTCAACTTTAAAAGAAATGAACCACCTTCTTATGGAAACATCATCTCCCATGTTCAAACCTCCACTTAATTAGAAGCAGCGGAAGAATAAGCCAAAATCCTAGGTAAACACTTTATTTTTTATGCTTTCATTTATTCCATACGTAAACTTTAAAAAAGGCAATCTCATAATTAACTAACTTTGATTTCGCAAATTAAACTATAAAATATTCCGTAATTCATTACATTTAAAACTTATTATTGTAACTTATTATTGTAATCTCAACCTTCGTAAAATCAAACACTATGCAATTCCTAAAATTTAAATCTCAGGACTTTTCAAATATGAACTTTGACCCTAATTATTATCTTATAATTTATAACACTTACCTTCAAAATGTAATGTAAACAAAAGAAATTTATATTCTATTATTCATATTTTATGATATACAATATGTTCTTTTCTGTGCGAGTGCGTGTGTGTGCGTGTAAATAAAACTTTTAACCAATGTGTTTTTTTTATATTAAATAAATTTGTTCAGTATTTAAACAAGTCGAGCATTTCTCAAATCATTTCCTATAATTAAATCTTTATTCTATTTTCGTCTTGATTATTAATAAAGTCAGCATTTATTCATATAGTTAATTATATTACTTTAGATTATCTTTCTTAAACCTTGTTGTTTTTTTTGTCTCTTACAAACATCGTGCCGTAAGTCACGATGTTTATTTATTTGTTTAGTTATTTATTTATTTACTTATTCCATAGTTAAGATAGATTTAAGAATTGGGAGGGCCTATTATAAAATATAAATAAATGTCAATGAGTTGTAAATATAGCTGGAGTAAATAATTCTACCGGACGGTATGATCTAGGGGGGATGATCTTATAAGCTTCTAATTGTTTAGAGATATAGACGAATAATCGTATTGGTCCCAAATAACCAATGACACGGTCCAATGCTTGGATCGATCAGTTAGTTAATCAAGCATCTTCTCCATTGGTTATCATAGCGTCCTTTACCATAATAGTAATTTTGAAATAATTACATCGCGACCCTGAGTGACCCTATTGGTCCATGCTGGGAGTTTGAGCTTGTGGGCGGGATTAGACTTCGAAATCGTTTTGACATGACGTAAGGTGATGCGAGAAGTTAAATTATAACTAAATCATCGTGTCTGGCGCCCCCTTGTATTGATAGTGAACAGTTATCGATAGAAGAAAATAAATAAAGCTTTACGCTATGTCATGTTTGTTTCGGAATCACAATCCCTATGTGATCGGGAAAGGAAGACCGGTTACAATATATAAGGTATTACATATGAAACATTATTTTTTCATATATAATTTTGGAGCCAGAAATGATGCAATCTTGTTAAGAAGTCTATCAAAAAACAATTACCTGGAAGACCCCTTAGATTAAAGTAAAAGATTACGAATTGGTAATAATAAAATAAACCCATTAGTGGAAATTGTCCACGCTAGCTTGTTTTAAAATCATAAGATATATTTTAAAACAATCGTTCGAGAAACTGATAACAAACTTGCATTGTTTCAAACATCTTACTAGATAAGAGTATCCGGTCAAACTATTCCAAATGAAACTTAAGTGCTTAAACCGCCTCAGGTCCAGCAGTAGTTGCTAAGTTACAGCTTCAAAATAAAAGTATATATACTGCTGGATTTGAATCCACAGAAGATGAGACCATTAAATAACTAAGTTGCAATACATATTCCACGCCAGTTTTAATTCTCACTCAATGTGTCATGAGTAGGAAATTTTGCCTTGTCCCTCCGTTCTAATATGCTGTTCCCATGAACAAAGCTCTGCATCCCATACCACTGAACTTTATATTTTTCCAGTGATAGTGAAATGCTATCTCTCAAATTAATAATACTACCCTAGATCTAGTGAAACAATACCGATAGACTGACTCCTAATGAAATCGTTCTTCCAAATAAGCAAGGTAAAAGAACTTTGACCGCTTATAATTATTAAATCCTGCCTTCTCTGTAATATTTATATTTTAATCACCTATTTTAAATGTCTTCAAAATATGTATTCGTATAACTCTATATAACTAATCTATATTAAGCTTCCTATAAAATGTTTTTCCTTTTCTTTTAATTTCAAGCGGCAAATAATTTTCATTTACATTTATGTATTTATATTTTAAAATAAATGCCAATAGTATTCTAAAATTGCCAGCATATAATTCATTTTCGTTTCCCCACCCATCATTTACTGGGTAAATAATTTATAATTTGATCAAAACAAGTCTTATTCGACTTGCCCAGGTGCTCGCGATTTTAGATAAATAAACATTTTTCATGTTTACTGTAGAAAAACAGATTTGACGTCTGTTTTTCACATACTCCTTCCTAAATAATGCACTATCTTTTATTCTTAAATTATATTATATATGTAAAACCCATCTTAGCTATTACCACCAACCACTTATTTTGTAATAATTTATATATTTTCACAAGGGCATTGATTAACCAAAATTGAGATTTATTAAACGTGTAAGAAGTAATGAATAATATTAAGTAACATAATGTAAGGGGGAGGGGGATCTTAACATCTTAGTTTTATATTTAAGTATAATTATTATCCATGTTTTCTTAATGAAGCCATATCATTACGCCGAATATTTCATAATTTGTGGGCAATAAATGTTTCGATAATCTTTAGAATTATATTTATATATTATTAAGCGTTACGTGCATAAAGGCCATTTCGTATATATATATTGTAACTATTTCAAATTAATATATATAAGATTTGAAATTATTTAGATTATATAATATAAATACACCTCTCTCAGGTGGGTGGCATATTTCAATCCCTATTTGGCATGCCATTTGTAACTATAATTTGTAACTATGTCACATTTGTAACCATAATAAATATTTAGATAGGGGAAATTATTAATTATTAGATATATGCCTATCCAACCTGCACCATTTGTAACTATATTAATTCATCATAGCATAGATAAAGAAATTATAGAATCACTGTGCCACTTGAAAATATCAGCATTAAAGATTCTTGGTATTTATTTATATATTGGGGCAGTCATTTGAACAATAAAACATAATGGCCATTGTCATCAAATAAAAATAATATTAAATATAGCAACTGAATAAAAGTACCCACTGTGAAATTCCTGGAGTGCCTTATGCTTATCTCCAATACTAGGTTCTTCTAACAAAGAATCCTTCTTATTCTTCTTTCCAAATATATAAG
Organism: Epiperipatus broadwayi; assembly: GCA_028023455.1. Classification (NCBI taxonomy): domain Eukaryota; kingdom Metazoa; phylum Onychophora; class Udeonychophora; order Euonychophora; family Peripatidae; genus Epiperipatus; species Epiperipatus broadwayi. The sequence continues at coordinate 4,142 of JAQFVV010012409.1, forward strand.
ACCATTCATGGTCATATGCACACACTGGTGCTATTCATGACAACTTATAAAAAATATATATATTCTATAAAACTAATATTATGAAGTTGGGAAAGGGATGATATCACTCTTTATTCAGTTTAGCTAAGTACATGTGTTTTCCATGAGCGCCACTAGATTGTTTTCAATCTAGATAAGTATCTGTTTATAGTGTACTTGAGTTCAAACTCATTCAGTACATTTTTATTACACATGACTTGAATGACTAAGGAAAAAAAATGACATTCTTACATTTTATCTATATTGATAAAATTACAAGATCCCAATATTACCAAAGTTTATACTATAGATTAAAGATTCTTATAGACATTGCTAGCTCATTAACGTATATTGATGAACAGACATGTATAATCCTATTAATGGCTTCCCAACAAGCATGTGAAGACCATTATTAATATTGATGGCCATTTAACTAGATTATTTATCACAATAAAGGTAATAATGATGATGATGATAATAATATCATAATAATAATGATAATAATAGTGATATCATAATAATGATTATAATAGTGATGATAATACCAGCCATGGCTTATTAATAAACTCACAACAACAAATTCATCTTTATAAACTTATAGGCATCTATTAAAATTATCCTATTTCATACTGGGATTTAATAATACTAGTAGTGATGATTGATCATCATGAATCTCTTTGCATAATATTCAATTTTCTATAAACCCCTATTTACTAAAACATATTCATTACGCTAAACATTAAATTTAATGATTATAATTTATTAATGATGATTGATGGTGATCATAACTTTTATATAGTATTATTTGAAACATTTTTTTAACCAATAACATGATATCCATCTTTGATGAGGATGAACATAATTCATGGACACAACACAATTTTAGCTTTCTATTGTTGAACTATAATTATCAAAATTTGGTTATTCTCAAGCATAATCCTTAAATACTTAAATATCAACATTCTAGTTTACCTATTATTTTGTGGACGCGTAATATTTGCAAGTGATTGCTCAATATATACGAATGGTAATACTCAATAACTGCGAGCAATGATGATGAATTAAAATGACAGAATTAAGACAAGAAAAAAAACACAATATTCTTAATAATAACTCGGAAACCAATTAAGATATATAATTATATTTTATTAACACTACTACTCTTTCTCTCCTTCTTTAAAGTCAAATCAACAATTAAATAAATGGCTTATTACCATATCAATTCAATACAAAAATTAATATAAAAATTTATATAAGAATAAGCAAATAAATCTAACATATAGGTTTGTCATTTTTCTTGATATCTCAAAATAAGCTGACTTAAATCAATATTAGAAAAAAAAAATACATATTCTATAAATGCTTATTTAAGACTTTTCTTACTTATCATATCATAAAATAAATTTCATGTGTAACTTGTATATGTTATTTCACTTCCATTCAAATGTAATGCCCTACTTTTCAATTTACCATTTTAAACTAATCATATATAACCTATTCTTTGATGTGTTTGGATAAGCAGTTACACATGCACGCATTCGGTAATGTTAACATATATGTTTAAAATGTATACCCATAAATTACATATATAAAATATTTTTGCAACCTTTTAGCAAAATAAAATAAAATACATGATATTAATTTTTTAATATGCAACAAGATAAAATAAAAAAAAAACATTATAAATGCATATATCTATAGGTTGCTCATTATCATAACTGATGAACAATTTAAAAAAAAAACATTTCAACATTACAATATATAATATAAAAAAATAATAATAAAAGACAATGAAAAATTTAAGTTTAAAGATTAAACTATGTTTGTGCTATGTTGTGAGATATTGCAAATAACTATAGATAAACAAGTCTTTAATGTTTCTGTATCAAAAAAAAAAAATTTGCTTTGACCTGTAAATCAAGGTTTACTTTTAATAAGCAAGAATAAAATCGGTCAAAGAAAGTTCATATTTACCCGTTTACTTTTTACTTCTTATTAATGTCCTGAGTTTGACTTTTCAGACTGCTTTTCTTTGCTCAACAACAACAACAAAAAAAAAAAGTTATTGCAGATACTTTTAAGATAATGCTGAATCAATTGACTTGCTTGTTTCTTCAATTCTATTATTCATTGTTGATTGGCTTCCTTCTACCATTTTAAAAAAAAGTTATAAGTACTTTTGAATAAGTAGGTACCGGTGGATTTGCTTGCCTCTCTCCTTTTAAAAAAATAATTGCTATTGACACTTTAGATGATTGAGGTAAACTAACAAAAATTTGATTCATGGCTTCAAACTTGGTTCTACATGGCCTTTATAAATTTTCTTTTCCTCCTATTTCCTCTTCTCCATTCATTTGAAGGTAATGAGCTTTTAATAAGCCAGGAACTAGAAACAAAGCATTCCATATAGCTTGTGTGGTTGGCTTCAAACTCTATCATTTTGTTGGTTATTACTTGATACATGACTTCATAGACAGATCAGCGATTTTAACTCATTCTGTATTAACCAGGAAGCAGAAAAAAATGGTTTAGCAATGCAGAGGCATAGTATTATGCATAGCCAAATATGTTAATATCATACTTATATAATGGTTAATAACTTCTATTAAATTCAATCTTGTTTCAATGTTTTCCTCTCTTCTTTAATATTGCTGGAAATTGTTTATATAGACACACATCTTCGTCTATATTGACTTTATACCAGAGTCTTATACTTCATTTCCTTTTTCAATTTTTAAAGAGTGAATAAAAAAATCAAATCGCTTACTTTTCTCCTTTTTCCTATTTTAACATTAATAACAAGGAAGGACCGACTGAGTTGAGTCTCAAAATAATAATCACTGAGTTAGATCTCACTTTAATAATAATAATCTGAGTGACTGTCTCTCCAAAATATTCATATTGAGTTTCTAAAATAAAATCATACTGTCTGATCAAAAAATAAAATCATACTGCCTGATCATCTCTCTAAAAAAAATTAATGACTAAATGATCATCTCTCTAAAAAAAATCAATGACTAAGTGATCATCTCTCTAAAAAAAAGTTAATGACTAACCTGATTAAAAAATTGTCTCAATCATTTATATCGCGAACTTCAACCAAAGAAAAAAAAAACACCTGGAAACCTTATCTTAAAAAAAAAATCAAAGCTTCACAAGTTTGACGTCGGTCACAATCAATAAAGACTTAAAATTGATCGCTATCGTTATCTACATCAAAGCATCTCTTTTGTAAAAATAATCTTAAGACACAGACAACAACAAACCTGGAATCTATAGCCATCAGAAATAGGTGTAAAAGCATCTTTGTGTTTGTACAGATGTATTCATTCTTTCACACGTGTACATTTTTTTTATCTCCTAATCTAATAATCTCCATCGCCTTATTTTACACTTTTCTGATCTACTCTATTTTAATAAAACCAAAGTTAAATAATTTGACACTTTATTTAATAAAATATATATAATAAATCATTACCAAATATTATTACCCTCTACATAATGGTTTATTCATTAACTATCTATAAATTTATAATAATAAATACACATATATAAATCCTCATATATATAAAAGGAAAAAAAATTTTTTTTTTTTGATTAATTGAATAATATATATATCTACAATATATATTTGTGCTTCTTTCTCACATGGAGGCATCCACGAAGTCAGGCCCCATCGTCATTCTCTATGTCCTTAAACCAGGCTGTAAAACCACCCTGGGGACATCCTTGGTCTTATGTGCATGCTTTATACGGGGATCGCTCTGGAAAATCCAGCCCGATAATGACATTGCCGACCACTCTTCATCATCCATGATTCACCTGTACTTCCCTCCAGGGAATCTTGGACTCTTTCATTCGTCAAACCGACCCTGCCTACGTTTGCAGAGGAAATCGGTCCACTTTGTTATAAAAATTCATGAAGCACACTCCAGGATCTATAATTGGACCAACTCAATCAGCCGCCATGCACGCACCACCTTTCAGTGTCTTATTAGTTGCCCAGAAATAGTCATAAGCCATAATGAGATGATTTCTTTAAACAGACATATTTCCATTAGTTTAATATACGTATTAATGCGATAGATTTAATATCATTTACATAATTATTCATTACCCACCCCGTGCATTAATTATCTATAACTCCAAATTAATCATATTGAATGTAACCAAACATAATATCTGCTTGTAAAAATATTATCTTTGTAAATTAAGTAAAATGCTCTTTTCATCTCTGGGGGTGTAATAGGATTCTAGTAATGTATCCCAATAGTGCTAATTTATTAAATCACACATATATATTACTGGCATAGCCACAAATTTTATGTTATCATTAAATAGGAATCAAACACATATATGTAATACTCATGAGGCTAACGTCAGCTAAATAACCCGACATAATTTTGTTATTAATAAATCTTAAATATATATATCAAACTCGAACCATTGCTTTCTTTTAGTTAAGTTAAAATATTAAGTTATTATTTATGCTAAATATGACTAGATGATCTCCGCTCAATACATAATTAATATGCTAGGTCGCGAGCCTTCATTGCTCATAAAATATAGCTAGTTATTAAGTTATTCTATCATATAAGTTTAGCCTAGAGTCTTTTTGTGTCTCCGATGACCGATGCCGGCGGTGAGAAGTAAATTAAGTCGATGTCATCGGGATTGTTGTTTATAATGTTATAGATCTGGGGAATAGGCAAATAGGGCAGAGTTCGTGAGTGTTCCTGACCTGTGTATCTTGCACACAATTGGATTCGAGGTACTTTTGCCTAGATGCTAGATCTTGTTACGTGAACATACAAATCCGACCGGCACAATATATATATATTTGTTTAACTCTGGATTTTCTATCTGGGGTGAATCCAGAACTCAAGCTAATTAACGTTTTGAAACCTTATTTATTTTATAAATGTTATTATTCAATTCTGAAAAGATGACTGATTAGTTGTTTTCTATAACTGCTAGTTTTATTTTTACATACTCTTAAAATATCAAATACAATACTTATATATTCCAGTTATTGTAAAATCAATGAAGGTGGGATTGATTTATTTTAAATAGCAGAAAAGGGATGGGGGTAAATCTTAATGTTTCTTTTACTAGTTAAAATCTTAACGTATATTTTATTTAGGGAAATTTCTCTCTCTATATATATATATATAACTGCATAGTGTATTATCTATATAAATTATGGCATTCAAACTAGGATCATTTATTTTAAAGCAGTAAAATTTATTCAATGTCGTTAGTGACATGTATCATTACTGCATTACTGACATTTGGCTATCTTCGTAAATATATATTATGTGCTTCTGGTCTTCTAATCTGGGGGTTGCAACAAGTTCAAACCCATAGATTTCTTCTCATATCTTGTTCTGTAGAGAGTTGAGCTATCTGTAACCACATTTATTTCATATAAAATGCCTCTGGCAGTGATTCCCATAAGTTTGACACATGCTATGCATATTCACTTCTTCATAGAAAAAGGCCTTTCATGTCGGTTATATCAGCAAAATTCTGGACCATGCCATGCCTATCCATTTTTCTCTAAGCACTGCCCAAGAAGGGGGTTTAGACTTCATTCTCATCCAGAGGCATGACCATTTCCTTTTAGTTATTTTTGGTTATTATGTCAGTACCACCCAAACTCCGTATTATTATTTCTTTTGCTTATGACCTAATTTTAGTGCTGTAATAATATTAAAATTGCGCTCTGCTCAATATACATATATAAATGCTGAATATTACTAACATTGTTAATTTATAATGTTATTTCAATCTTATTATACAGTCCCACCATCATAATATATTACTGTATTTAAGAGTATATGCCTAGGGGGAAATAAAGCATTCTTACCAGCGCTAATTAAAAGAAGTTTCATTAAGTATTTTGTCATATAATCAAATGTGTTTTCAAATGTATTTTATTTATTTTCACGACCATAATGACATGAAAATAGTTTGTATTATATCTGTAATAAATCTCAGAATGCTCCCCGAAATAAAGTTAGTCACCATGTTTCAGAACTGTAATCCAAAGCGTTAACAGCAATTTTATGTGAATTCTTTTTAATAATCAATTGGCATCTTAATATTGGACCCACCAAAGATGTGTGTTTATGTATAGTATATGTTATTTAATTAATAAAAGAGCATATGAGAAATAATAGTGTGAATGACACTGTAATCATCTACCCTTGCTCATTCACTCACATACTAATGTTTGCAATTAATTTATAAATGTATAATAATTTGTCAGTATATTAAACAATATTTTATTGTCTAACTTATTTGAGTAGTTCGAATTCCTCTTTTCTCCATTTCCAAACATACAGCCATGCTTATATATATTTTAGTTTAGTCATAGTAATAGATGTCTCATTGTCTTCTCCGATTTGCTAATGGGCTGGATTAAGAATTAATTCTCATGTGCCATCACTATTATGTTAACCATTAGGTGTTTGATCTGGTGCTTAGAGAGAGGGTTCGAATTCAGGCTGGTTCCTGACCTAAATGTCAGGCTTGACTGGGTTTGAAGTACAGTTTGTGAGTTCCTGCTCATGTTAGATGGATAAACGTGTTTAGACTGGTACGTAGGATTTTTTCCCAGGCTTGGTGCCCAACATGGGGCCTTATCTAGCATGGCCAGTATAGGAAAAAAAGTGTGTCCACTGAACATAATTAAAAATAAAAAAAATCTTGCAAAAGCTAAGTGTTAAAAGAAAATTTGTTTTAAGTGGAGAAAAGATTACAAAATAAAAGAGTTTACGAGTAGGAATATTTATAAATAAGAATTCTAAACTTTGTTTTGTTTTTGAAGTGACATTTGTCACTACAATAATATAATATTGTTTAAATTATACTACCATGTGTGCATATGGAAAATAAAAAAGAGTTTATGAGTAGGAATCTTTATAAATAAGAATTCTAAACTTTGTTTTGTTTTTGAAGTGACGTTTGTCACAACAATAATACTGATTAAGATTATTTTGTCGTATATACATATTTAAAATAAAATAAAACAGATAAATAAATTGTTGGAGAAGAAAATAAATGGCAGTATAAAGGTATAAACTCCAAAATTATAAAGATAAATGGCAATATAAAGGTATAAACTATGTAATTAATAAAAATAGACAGCAGACTTCGGAAATAAATTTTTTTAAAATAAAAAGAAAAAAGTAAATATTTAAAGAGTAATGTAGAATTATGAAATTGAATCGATAAGAAATTTTTGACAGCACATAACGTTTATAATTGCAAACATTTATAATGGCAATGCTGTTCATAATCAGTTTTTTTTGGCTTAAAACATTTCCAATACTTGTATGGTTTAATGTTGGATTATTTGTTTTTATAGTTAATAGTGTTAGTGTTTGAAAAGCGATCTTGGAAAATAGATTTATTTTTTAGTCGATAAATGAATAAGAAGAAATAAATGGTCAGAATGAGGGGAGCATGGTGCGGTATGCGCTGAGTATTTTGTATAAGCAAAAAAGTAGCGAATAAAAATAGCATTCAACCATAATATCAATGGTAAATATATATAATCTAAGTGTGCAACAAAGCAAGAAAGTGTAATAGAGGCAGTAATGGAGCCACAAAATGAAGAGAAACCCAGAGGGGAAGAAGAAAACTTAGTGATGATGATGGTGAGGATTGTAAATACTATAAAACTAGGTCTCAGTCAGATATCAATAGAAATAAAAGGCATGAAAAAAGAGATATCTAATCAGATAAAGATTTAAGAAATGAAGGGATGGAAATAAGACTCCAAGGTATAGAGAAAAAATGTAGAGACTTCCATCAGGGCGATAGGATAGATAGATTTGACTAAAGAAAGTCATGGAGTAGAAAAGTTAGAGAGGACATATACTGAGGTAATTGAAAACAAAGTTGTAAATATTCACAAGAAAGTAAAAAGCGTAGATGTTAGCGTATACGTAAATAAAAAACCCTCTAAGATCAAGAAAGGTATAAGAGTAAAAATAAGTGCTGAAAAGAAAGTAGAGAGGATGGTTGAATTTATGGAAGTACTAGACAGTCCTAGGTTTCAATATGAAACCAAAGAAGAGATATTTAAGCTCCTTGATAGAGAAGGAAGTAGAAATTTTCATGATATTATAAAGTACAGTGGAGATCAGAATAACTGGGATAGAAATAACAGGCAGAGATTATCAGATAGCTCTAAAAGAAAAGGAAGAATTAGATGTGATATTTGTAAACCAGAAGGTAATTGCCTGGAACACGAACCCAGACATAAAAGTGGGTTAAGATTCTTTGGTCCTAGTGAGGATAGTAGAAGAAGGAACCGCCTGACTGAGGTTAAAGTAATTTAAAAAAAATATATACACATTCTAGGATTACATAAAACAAGAAAACACAAGGGATTTGTAAATGAAATACGAGCTTGAATAGAATTATTTGTCATGGGTGATAAACCTGAATTCGAGTAAAATAAATAATTTATTTTTAAAATGAAATGTTTTCAAGAAATAAAATAAGTGAAGTGGTTGATCGTGTCATTTGAGGATCGGATGTGTGGACTTCAGTTTTCTAAGTGTTGTGTATGTAGATCAGTCTGTGATTTCTGTGCCCTGGGGTTAGAGATGGTGAGAGTGCAGAGGATTAGTTGAAGGTCTTTGTGTGTTTGGAAGTTCTGTGATGCTGTGGCAGTGTATGCAGAGATGAAAATTCCTCTAGGATCTATTCCATTGCAAAAGACTCTGTAAGCCTTAATAAGGAACGAGCATGGGTGCAGTGGATGGGCAGAGATGAAAATTCCTCTGGGACAAATTCTTTAATAATGCAAAATATCCTATAAGTCACCATAGAGAATGAGCAGGGGTGTATTTACTCCAATTTACATTTCAGTAGGGCTCTTGGTCAGAGATACCTGCCCTTTTTATTTTAAGATGTAGTCATTTGACTCTCACATTTTATTTTGCTTGGCTGTTGCAGAGTTCTAAATATAACATATCTTTATGACATGGTTCTGTGTCTCTTAGTGTTTCTGTCCTAAGGAGGTCAATGCAGTCTTGGCCTGTGTGTTGATGCTTGGGAGATGGGGTTCCATACCTCAGGTTTTCAGACGTCATGTCTTCTGCTTGCTAAAAATCCGTGTGGATCAAATATAAATGCTTACTTTTCATATGTTTATTGTTTTATATTATAAAATTTTAGATTTAAAATAAAAGAAAATATAATTAATGATTAAAAGATGTTAAATGATAATCCCATTTAAACATCTCATTTGGGAGGGGGGGTATTATGAAAAGCACATTTCGTATGGCCAAGCATAAGATGGTATTACATAATAAAATGGCCTAAAATATATAATAAAAGCCATTAAATGTGTGTGTATGCAGTATATATAAATTTTAATCAAGTCAGATTATAAAATAAGTGAGAGATGTCTGTGGATATGTCATATACTCACACACTTAAGAAAAGCCAATACTTAAGGCTTATAATGTGAAGTATTAGCATATTAGCTATATGCTTATAATTTATTTTTATTATTATTTTATGTTCTTTTTTTTATATAAGATGTGTATGTGTAATTTGTATGTATAATTTTTTTTATTAGTTAAATACTTGTGAAAAGAAAGGGAAATGGTAATATTTAAAAATCTAACATATAGGTAATTTTAAATCAAAAATTGTACTAGATATTTTTCTCTACAAACCTATTGTTCTAAATTTAAGAAAAGCCTAAAGGCAAGTACATTTTAATAGATAAGTAATTTTGTTTCTTCTTCTTTTTTTTTTTTAATTATCAAATATTTCAACTCAAACAAAAGAGTTCATTAAAATTTATGTTAATATGGATGGGGGGAAATATCTAATTTACCTTAAAAAATATTTTAAATGGAATCTGATTATCGGAAAATAACTTTTATAATCAAACTTTTTCTTTTTTTGTGTGTGCGTATGTTGAATCAGAGAAGATAATCAATTGAATTAAAAAATAAATAAAATTCTTGAGATTAATTAGTGGATTTCATAGGTTTGCTTCAGGCATTGTATGAATCCACTAACAAAGGTCAAAATTAGGTGATTAAATGTGTTTCAGAGAAGTACCTAGATTGGGATTGTAATGAGGAGGGCTATATTGTACTGGTCAAAAAGAAGCCAACACATCAACAAACCCAAACTCAAAGTCGGATTCAAACTCAGGCGGTTCAAACTGAATTCAAACCCAACTCACGAGCTCAGATCAAATCAATGGATGACATATATCGATGGTACATGACTATGCGCCAAGGAACTAGCTCAACGGTTGGTGAGGATCAGAGACTCCTGAACTGACATTAATATCTGATAATAAACTAACTAAAATAATTTTAAATCGAATCATATGTATATGTTCAGGTTGCCAGCACAGACAGCGAGCATTAACATTAAAATAATTATAAAAGAATTAAGAACGAAGAAACTAAGTGTGTTTAGAAAATATTTAATAATAATAATTTGTTTTGTTTGAATTTTAAATAATGATTATATTAATTACCTCTAGCCTTTAACAGAATTTATAATAATAATAATAATAAGAGTGGCGTTCCTTGTTATATGCCAATGAATATTACGCAATATTTGAAAGTCTATGTCTATGCCCCCAACAAGGAATAAAGGCAGATAAAGATATTCATTAGTAAAGGAATTTATTACTCTAATTTTATACAAAAGAATGTGATATTTATTTTCATATTCGCAAATCCATTCACGAAGAGCAAGATACGTATTTAGGGCATAACTTTAATCTTTATTGGAAAAATTATTTAATTAAATATGACTGAAAATTTGTTCGACTTTAATTGAAATCACTTCATCATGAATTACGAGCATCAGAGCGGGCTTTACTGGAACAGAGAGGTAACTGTGCTGACGAATTATGAGCTAAAAATGAAATTGAAAGACGATAGCTAGTCGATAATCGAAGTCCTATGGCGGCTTGCGGCTGACAAGTCTTATGCCCTTTGACTAATATGAACAGGAGAGGAAGTGCTTTCTTCCTTGATAATTCAAAATAACAGAAATATGATCACCGACCAGCCTAACAGAGCGGAAGATTGCCCTACGTCAGCAATGTTCGACGATGATAACTTGAGAGTCACCGTTTGAATACTAAAACCCATATAGAATGCTCTACGTGATGACTTGATCAAATGAATTAAAGACAAACAAGCTTTTAACTAACATTATTTCAAAGCATTTATCAAATTATATTAGTTATGCCCCAATCATCGTGCCTTTCCTGAATATTAATAGACAGTGAAAACAATTAGAATATACTGATTTGATTCCTTTATTGGCCTTTTTGCAAAAACATTTTGAGATTATATATGAATAAATACACGTTGGTGAATACAAGAAAATAGCTGGGGCATAGATTAAAAATGGAGCTAATAATTTATTATTAGTCAATTATAAAAATAGTAAACATGTAATAATTTCTTTCGACTCGATGATTGATAGAACTTATAAATTTAGTTCTAATGGGCGAGAACTACTATTAGAATTAATATTATATTATTTGCATGAGGCAAATAGAACAAAGGAGCTCATCGAGTCGAAAGATTATTGGCATATAATTAAAAATAAACGACATTAATAAAGCACACAAATATATATATAATATAATAAATGAACTGCCAAGTAAGAAAAGAGAAAGTTTAAAGACTAGAGGTTGAGAGAATTATGATATAAGTTTACAGTAGCATGAATAAAAGGTTTTATAAAGATTATTACATTATAAATGAGAAGAGCTCTTAAAGGGAATGTAAAGTAAAGTTTGGAAACTGGCCAGAAAGCTTAAGGTTCATTACAGAAATATATTACCCATTTCTTCCGGGGCTGGTTCCCTTATTTTACATGTCCGGGTGAGGAAAACATAGGCACCATTTGGTCGATTACTTGAACAGCATTTTTGTGGCTTTTCATAATTTTCACGATATTAGCAGCATGATTGGACTGGAAAAGATTCAGCAGCTTCATTGAAGATTTCAGGGGACTTCAGGAACTTCAGCCAGATTCCTGACATTTTAGCCCTTCACCATGATCAAAGCACTATTTAAATTTATGATTTTGAAATGCACAGAATTCACTGCACTTTTCTACAACAAAGATGGCTTCTTTTTCCAAACTTTTCAGAGCTATATATCTGTCCTCTGATGCCTTCAGGCTAGCACTTCTTTCATTATCAATGTTTTTAGATTTACTGGTTGTTTTTAGATACATTCCTTCGATAAGACTTTCAAACTCATTAACTTGAATTCACTTTCTAATTAGAAAATGAATTTTTAAAATCAAAAAAATGATTTTAATTAGCGACCATCCTTACATTTTAAATACTTATCTTTTTTTTTTTAATTAATAAAAACTTTACCCATTGTTTTTGGAAAGGGACAATCTGAAAGCTTATCAAAAGAATGTAGCTTTTAATCACTAAAAATTTGAACAAACTATTTAAAGTAAAATAAAACATTCCCAATGCAATGAAACTTTAGAACGAATATGTACATTTAAATATTTATAAATATATACGCACAATCCACGCAGTTATAATATAAATAAATTCAGGAATAATTCTATTATGAATTTATTAGTAAAAATGATTAATTTAAATCTCAAACGAGTTAATTTTAACACACATTTATAATAGTTTTTCTTTAAGGAAACTAGCGTGGATTGAACGAATAAAGCCCCATTGCATCGGAATTCAAGGTTGGTACAAGGGTTTGAAGTTGGCTACATGTGAAAGATCATGAAGCTAGGATCAAACTTAGATCCGACTGCTTCAATATGCTGTTCACCGGATTAGTGGAATTCAATTGGGCGCAGGCATTTCAATCGGGCACAAGCAGTCAAGCAGACACTAAGTCAATCAGTCACTAAGTCAACCACTGACTCATTCATGCTAACTTTTTGGATTTATCTGAACTTGCTTGTTTGAACTTAGAAAATTCCCAGTTTCTAATTATTTTTTTAAAATCATGCTGATGTAAACTTCAAGATGGTTTCCATTTAGACAATTTGTATTAGTGCGGTAGAGAACTGTGTTTGTGGGAAAGTGTTGGTATTTGAAAACCCAAAGTAAAAGAATCATTACCAGTGCTGTAGAAAACAAAATAATCATTAACCAAAGAAGAAATTTATAATTAAATCTCAAGTACAAACGTATTCACGTCAGTGAAATGATCATGGGGTAGGAACCTCCAGTCAGTGCACCCACCCAGCTCTGCTCCTGCCATCAGCAAGATCTCCTGAATCCAGTCATCAAATGATTGTGAGAGTCATGGAACAATACCAGAAAGGTCTCCTGAATCCTGTTGTCAAGTGATCATGAGTTGTTGAACAATGCCAGAAATGTCTCCTAAATCCAGCCACCAAATGATAATGAAAGTAGCCGAATGATGCCGTGTTAAAGAGAAGTCCCTGCCATCCTGGATAAACAGATGAATAGCCTACTCAGAGCCGAGAGAAGTAAAAAAAAAAGACTTTACATGGTACACTCTATTTTATTAATTACATATATATTATTGTGTTACATATCCTTCATTTATATCTCTTTGCATAAAATGTCACAGTTATTTAATGTAATAATTAGTATTTGTAAAACGTATTCGTGTGCGAGTTTATGAATTTCAGACCACTTTCTCACTAATTGATTCTTTTTTATGCTTTAATATTATATTTCTTAAGCAAAATAATTACAATACTCTCATATACATTTTTTTAATATTATTTATTATGCATTGGGATTTATTATTATATTTATCTTGGGATTTGGTGAAGGGATTCAATAAACATTTATTTAACCTTTATAAAACTACCTTACTGCTGTGAGAATTTATTCGTATTTCTTTCTCTAATATAATAAGACAGATAATTGCGTGAGTTTGTTTTCCATTTCTTTACCTGAGATAAAGAGAACAATGAGCTGGCATATGGGATACTCCCTTATCGGGGTTTAAATCTTTGGTCATCGAGTGTTTATTTCTATTAGATTTAGTTTGATTCATTTTATTTAATGTTATTATTGGCCTTACATATCCTTTCAGGAGGGGGAATTAATCTTTTTCTTTCTGGGAGTGGCGCGAAGGATTTAAATTAAAGAAATCTTTCAAAGGTATGTAAGAGTCAATACTTTATAAACGTACTGATCATTGTATCAAACCGATCATAAAAAAGATTTGAAATTACTTTCTACCCTGGCGTGCCCCATATTTGTTTCATGTTTGATATGTGCGCATGCTCACACTTATCAGGATAGGGATGAACCGGTATAATATATTTTAAAGAAATGGAATCCATTGTTTTTCTATAGATGTTTAGCAGTTATTTTTAAATGTGGTTTCTAAGAAGATTGGATAACATACAAAATCCAAAAAACTTGGATGGGAAGCTTATAAAAATGGAGGATTCTCCAAAATGGAAAACATCCATATTAAAATGAAAAGAATATTTTTTCTATGATTATTAAGGATAGTGAACAGTCTAGACAGAAGAAAAGTGACAAAGTCCATATATGAAAAGTGCTAATATTGTTAGTAAAAGAGGGTGTTGCAATCTAGTTAGATATACCCCCAGCCTTTGATTAAGTTTGCAATAGCGACCTTATCCTATTGCTATTCCTTCATCTATTTAATTATGAACCATATGTGGAATCATTAAATTCATTATTACCATATAAAAAGTATTCTTTAGTTTTGGCCATAGAAAAGAATTTGCTGTTAACTGAATGAAGACTATTTGATTCCTTTAGGAGGTCTTAAAGAAACCAAACAGTGCAAGTCCCTAATGTCTACTCCATATGTTCTTGCCATTGCAGTGGTTATTCTTAAGTTATTATTCATACAGTATATGGACATTATAATGGGCTGTTCACTAACATGCATTAGCCAATGTTGTGAGTTTATTGGGCTATTTACCTCTAAGTTTAGGGATCTGAGACTTAGACATTTAACAGAAGATCAATGCAGAGACTTCAGACCACTCAAAAATGATAAAAAGATGTATGTTAGAAGTAACAAGAAGAGATCAAAAATAAAATACATGGATGAGAGAACAAATACGTGTTATTGACATCAGTGAAAGAATTAAAATACAGAAGTATAGTTGGGCTGACATATTGCTAGAAAATATAATAGATGGACAATTGAAATCTTAAACTGGATTCCAAGAGATTGTAAAAGATCTAGAAAGCGACCACATGTAAGATGGATAAATGAAATAAAGAAGTGTTCTGGGGTGATGTGGTGAAGAGAGGCTAGAAATCAGAGATAACTTGGAGACATTCATCCTGCAGTAGATCGATAATGGTTGAAAATGGGGATTCCTCGGTTTTGTGTTGCACAATTCAGTTTTTCCAGGATCTCCTTTGAAGTAATAAAACAATAATCCCCTTGTTATGATTAAATATATATTCATGTTATTGTGCAAATAGATAATAGATTATTTATACATTTTCAACTAATAAATAACAAAAATCTTATTTATTAATATGGTGTGATCTGCAATTCTGTTGTTATGACTTAAATTCACGACACATATCTTTTATTTTTCCTTAAACTTGATCCTTAGTAATTTTAACTATTTATCATTATATGTTTGCTGTGATTTAAAATCTACAGTACATTATTTAATAATTTATGAAATTTAATTATGTTAGTTATTTAATCTTTCTTTTCCCTAAATATATAATTCACTAAAATTAGATATATATTGTATATAAACGTATAAAATTTCTACATTTTTATGACTCACTTCAAACTTGTTTTTAAAAAAATAATACATATAATTATTTCTAATTAATTCTGTTATAATTATTCCTATTAATATTTTCTATAATAGATGATTTATAAGTTATTCATAGGTATAATTTTTAGTACTTTTTATTGCTTTGATTAATTTTGAATAATTAAAATATTTGTTTAAATATATATATATTCATTTTTTTGTAAATGAGTATGTTTAATAATAATAATAATAAAGTATTTTGGCCCAAAGCTAATAAATATTTTTACCATTGCAAATGAAAATATTTTTCTTTGTATAAAACACTTTCACTTAAGTTCATTGGCCTGTATGTATGCTAAAGAATTTGCTGGAAAGCAAGTTTGGTTGACAAAATAATTATGCACTTTGTCAAAAAAGAGAAAATAAGTTTTTAATATTCCAAAACATTGAGTAAAGTAAGGTTATTTTTTACAAAATATAAATTATAATAATCCACATAATCAAAACAACGTTTGCATCTCTTTAAAAGTTTTCTCTATAACTACATATAATGTTTATATGTCTGTGTTTCATATTTTATATATGTTTAAGGGTTAATTAAAACAGGCAAAACTCACTATACATATTGCCACACACAAGCATAAGAGGTGGTGGTCATGTGATGTTTATTGGTTTAAGGGGTAATTCTAAACCGTTTATATTTAATGTAACTTTTTGCTTAAACATGTCTTTTTATAAGATCTATTGAAATAATGTCATTTTAAATAAGGAAAATTTCAAGTTAATAATGCTTTAACATCAGATGTTTTGCTGAAAAAAATTGGTCTGTCTTATTACTTAATGTATACTGTATGTGTGTGTGTGCGCACATAATCATACTTATATAAAATAAAGATTAATATTATAAAAGAGATTTAAAATTAATTAATACTTTCCCAATCTAAATACATATATAAATTCATCATCAATAACAGCCATTAGTGGCCAACTGCAGGTCAAAGATATCTACAATACTTCACAAAGACCTATCGCTGAGCCTTTTTTTTTTTCCACAATAATCCAGAAATTTTTTTTATTTTATTATCTCTTCTCAAAATAATGCGTTTTTTACCCCTTAAGAATGTTTCTTATCTTTTAGTAATGAGCTGAAAATTGTTCCAATTCATTGGTTATCATCTCTTCTTGCTATGTATCCAGTCCACAATCATAAGTCTTTTAATTTTTACAAATGTATCAATAATTTTTCTTGATTCAAATCCACTCATTTTTATTCACATTTCTCTTTATTTGCAACATATTTCTTATCAAGCTTTTTATATCATTTACAATCTTAAATGTTTCACTCTAGAATTTAGAATCAATGTTTTACAAATTTACATCAAAATATGAAATGTGCACGATTAAAACTTTATTTTTAAATATAAAAAAGATCGTTTCCTTTAAATATAATATTTGCAAAAATAGAAATAAAGGAATAATACGCTTAACGTTTAATTAAAATAGATATTTAAAATTTGATAAGGTATAAAATTATGTGCCAAAAATATTTTTTATGTACAATTAAGAAATATATATTTATAATAGTTGTTATATATTTTTTTACTATTTTTATAATAAATACAATATTAAATCCAGCAAACACACTCCAAGTCATTTTAATTGTTCTATTGATTTTCCCCCACTTTATTTGCTTGGGTTAATATTAAATAATTGAAATAAATATATATTTTATCCGAATTCATTGTTAATGTGTACATATACAGTGGGATAATTACACCTATGGTATTCCATTCCAAGACTAATCATGGAAAATGAAAATCTATAGAAAATAATAATGAATCATATATAAACATCACATGATCACCATTTCTTTTGCTTACTTATAACTGTTATTAAACAGGCAAAACTCTCCATACAGTGGTGCCACTCAGTGCAAGCCAGAGTAATCAATGGATGCCAGAAGGCTTGTGCATAAAATCCCCATCTAGTGCCTACTCATCCAATATCCCCAGACTAGTTTGTGGCTTGTGGTACTTGTCAGTAAGGAATCTTGGATCTGAGAGCACTGCACCTAGATCTTAGGATCTAAAGCAACCCTTCAGCATTAGTGAGAAGCCTTGGATCTGAGAGCACTGCACTTAGATGGTGCAGTGCTCTCAGATCCAAGGCTCCTCATCACTGACGAAGGCATAAGTCAGAAACTAGTCTGGGGATATTGGATGTGTAGGCACTAGATGGGAAATTTTATGCAAAAGCCTTCTGGCATCCATTGAGTGGCAATACTGTATGGAGAGTTTTGCCTGTTGAATTTTATATATACAGTATGTGCAAACATTTTAATTTAAAAATTAGTAATAAATACACATCAAGACATCAGCAAAAATATAAAAATACAGAATATCTTACAATAAATAAACACATATATTTAATCATATTCATTTACAAATCTGTTTTCTGTTGAATTTTTAAAAACAGACTTTTAGAAAATATTTAAACATACTACACTAATAAATTTCTTTCAATTTTTTTTACATCTAGAGATGTACTTAACATTAAAAAAAAAGTGGTGAATAAAATATATGTTTCAAAATATTTGGTAAATGGATGATTGGTGATAGAATTGGTAGTAAAAAAAAAATTGACTGAAAATTGCAATGGGTAATAAAGCTTTTAATATAGGTATTAACCCATTGAAATTTCATATCTAAAATCAGATAATTTTAAAGTATTTTGTTTGAAGTGAAGCTTTATATAGAGCAAAGAAATGGATTTAGAACAGAATGAAGAAGATAATTGGAAGAATATTAACAATATGAGTTTAACAAATAATTATAAAAATTAAGAGATAATGAATTGGATAGAATATGTACTTCAAAGCATGACAAAAAATATATTGAAAAGAATTCAGAGGATAACTGAAAAAGATTGATGGCAGTTACTAAGGAACAGAATCAGAGACGAAATTCTAAATGATCTGGTTCGGAATGCAGGATTTGCCTTTTGGTGGAAAACTAATAACAATAAAAGATGTTTCTAATAGAAAAGAAAAATAATATATTAATGGTTCAAACAATGATAGTAACTACATTATTAGATGCTTGGAAGGTCACATGATGTTAGCATTAAAGTATTAGATTGAGTTTTAACCCAAAAACTTTTAGCTTTGAGCATATCATTTTTTCAGTTCACTAAACCATACAGGCATTTAAGTTATTAAAATACCTCTTTAAAAAAATAAGAAAACGCCATGAAATATATTTAAATAATTTTTAATGCCCAGTTAAAAAATTAATTATTATTTAAATTATTTTTAGAAGTCCAGCTGTTTTGCAAATATTAAGTATGTCAATGTCAAAAAAAAAGAACAATCTGTGAATTCTTATAATGTCTGTCTTCTTAAATTTATATTCTACTGCTAACAAATATATTTTCAGCAACTGTAATCAGTTTATATATAACAATATATATGAAACAGATTTAACAAATATAATAATGAAAAATAGACTGATAAATTTATATGTGAAGAGTTTGAGGAATTAATTTATAAAATGATTCTGTTTAATGTCATTCACAAAAATGAAAGGAAAAAACTAAATTATTGTTTAAACAAATCTATCTGAATATTAATAATCAACCCCTAACCTATCAACAATCTCAACCTGTAGTCAAGGCAACCTCCTTAAACAATAAAGGAGGTTGACTTGACTACAGGTTAAGATTGTTGATAGCTTAAGAGTTGATTGTTATCATCTACATTTATAAACCTATTAAAGATTTCAGTAATTGACTTGTCTATCTGAATATTCTCATAACTGTAACCTATAATTAAACTTTTATGTTCTAATCTTTAAATATATAGATTAAGCTTTCAAACATTCTATTATTAGCTTTCCCTGTTAAGATTTCTAAATTCTTCCACAAAAGAAATCAAATATATCTTTTATTTCCTGTCATATCTTTTTACATTCCTATTAAAACAAACTTCATTTAGTTTTATCTGCTCTTCTTCACATTTCACTATTAAGTTTTTTATACATAAAAAATAAAATGTATTCATTAGTAGCTTTTCAAACTTCAAAAGAAAAAAACAACAACTTAAAAATAAGTTTTATGAAGGCTGCATAGGCAACCTATAAACCTCAAATATATCCATCTCATCACGTGCTTAGACTTTTTTATTTGACATCTTGTGATGCTGTCTTTTAATTTCTGTTGAAGAAAAAATTTCTTTCTAAAAGACTACAATATCATGTTCATTTGGAGTTTTCCAATTTGTTCTACCCTTAATGATACATTAATGTTTTTAAGATAAACTTTATAACATAAAAAGAATCTATTTTGCTCATGAAAATCATGTTCAAGTACTTAAGAAGTGCCTCATTTCCTTCATATCCAACAAACTGAAAAAATATTCTGAATTATCTTAAATTCCAATCATATTTTCAGAATATTACAGTGCATATTTCAGTCAAATGTTTCCAGGGCCTTACTATGATATTCTGCCCTTTACTTTATTAAACACAGCAGCAGCACGGGATTCTGTAATGCATGTCAATATTCAAATCTATCCTTCTACTTAAAAAGCTATCAAGTTCTATGTCTTAATCTTCCCTTGAGTAAGACTAGCAATATGATTTCTAAATTATTTCCCTGTTCAATAAAGTAAATTCTAAACTAATTTTAATAACAGAACAATATAATTCTAATAATATATATATATATATCATTATACGCTATACATAGATTATGATACGAGTACATATAAATTCAATTCCACTCTACATATTTCCTTAGACACTCTCCAGAAAGTATTAGTCCCTTGTTTAATCATATATTTAATGAAAGTCACTATTTAACAAATTTTCTGGCAAATGTCTTTACTTCTGTGAGCCCTTGAGACATATATAAATCATAATAAGATTAGGGAAATCTGTTTGATCCCCAGTTGGCTTGAGTACCTTCAAGAGCCAAGATCCTGGGTCTGGAAACCAAATCCTCACTGGTTTCTTCTGCTGCTTCTCATCGGTGAGCAACCCACTTGCATGAATACACGAGGGAGGGAAAAAGAAGTCATTGCTTTCTTTTCCCCCCTGCTTAGTTT
The DNA here is from genome assembly GCA_028023455.1 of Epiperipatus broadwayi. NCBI lineage: Eukaryota > Metazoa > Onychophora > Udeonychophora > Euonychophora > Peripatidae > Epiperipatus > Epiperipatus broadwayi. Next base: position 25,014 of record JAQFVV010012409.1, read on the forward strand.
TCTTTTCTTTTTTGTTTTCTGGAGTAATCTATCTGTTTTATCTTTATCTGGGTGAAAGTTTTTTTATTAACTATTAAGATTTTTTTAAAAACATTAGATCCTTCTAGAATTCAATTGTTAGTTATTGCCAATTGAATTCCTAAGAAATCAGATTTTACTTCTTTTTCATTATTTAATTGTTGTTTTAATTTATTTCCACTTTATTATGTAACTAGTTTTTTGTAGATGTAAATTTTAGTATTCATTTAAATGTACATTTTAATGTTAATCAATAGATATTCTACCAAGATACTTCAACTAATCTATATTACCAAGCTGATAAATATTCAAGCCAAAAATGACTTCAAAATTAATTTTCTATTACTGGCTGTTAAAGAACCTAAATTTTCGAATAAACCACAATATTTGTAGGTTATGTATAATCATCAGTTGCATTGTAAATCCAGAACATGAAAATGAAGTTCTATTAGGCCAGAAACACCTGAAGAAGAGTGGAGAATACTACTCGAAACGTAGTGTAATTACTAACCTGTATTGTCTATTTGGGTTTTATTACTAACAAGTTGTTTGTATTTGGAAAGTTTAAATAAAGTTTAAAATTTTCTATACATTCAACATTCACTCATAAATGATGGAAATAGTCCAACATATCACATCTTATAATATACCATCATTACAAACTTTCAGACAAATACTAAGTTCTATTTTTTGTTTGTTTCTTTTTAATTGCTATAATCAAAATCTCTATAATTCAAAACTTTCTTGCATCATATGTTTCATCAGAACAGGCAAAACTCTCTATACATATTGCCATGAGCAAGCATAGGAAATGCTGATCACGTGATGTTTCATCAAACTGTCTCTAAACTGTTTTAAAGACTACTACTGTCACAGAAATGGAAAATGAAATTGAGGCTGTAATACATTTCTACTTTAACACTAGTTTTCATTTAAATATCTTAGTGTTTTTTTTTTCACCAAAGTACAATGTGAATAAACAGCTGTGAATTTAATCAGATGTGTCATTAGCAACCAATAACTGTACATGTCCAAACCACCTCAACCTTCTTTCATTTTTTCATTGATTTAACTCATCTTCATATTTTCTCATATTATGTCATTTCTCACCTTGTCCTTTCTAGTCAAACCTGAAGTGAATACATGTTTAAAAACAAAATTATATATCAAAAGTACAAAATGTTTATTATATAAAAAATACTATTCATGTATTTGTATTTGTCTAAAACTTTGTGATAATCACATTTTACTTGTAATTATATATTACTCTACAACCATCATTTAGAATTGTAAATCTCTTAAAAAATTCAAGCTTATAGTTAACTTTTCAGGTATATTCAATTGTTAGTAATAGTAACCAGGTTAGTATATAATACTACACTTCGAGTGGTGTTGCTGACCTGACCAACTTAGTACTAACATGAGAATTAAACCTGAAACCATTAGATTTGTGAATACTGAATTCCAAGGTGACACTTTAACCAACCAGGTTATTCCATCAGGCTAACTAAATAGCCTAGCTACTTAGAGCATCAGCCTGATAGAAAAGCCTAATTTGCTACAGCATCATGTTAAATTCAATATTCATAAATCTAAAATACTCGGGTTCAATTCCAATGCTAGTACAATCATTGGCCAAGCCAGAAACATAATACCACTGAAAACATTATGGTCTATATGAATATATTTTGAAAAGTTTAAATAAAGTGTTAATTTTTCATATAGTCCAACATATAAGTTCATGTCTTAATACATATTTTAGAAAGTTTATAATTTTAAAACTAGTCAAAACTGCCTTATTATTAATAATAGTACTATTTTTTTAAATAAAATATCAGCAACAATTAAATACTGTACATAAATATGGATTTTATTTTTTTATAATTAGTTATAATTGTTAATTAATTTGAATTTCATATTTCTTTTTAGAATAATTTTATAATATTTAAAATGAAGTATAAGTGCAAAACTATCCTTTAGGCTTATTTCTCCAACAAAACAACACTATTTCGTATGCGCACACACTGATGTATGGAGAGCTTGTTATCATTGGGGTTATTTTTCTTAATAATTTTTTTTTCATGTGTCATAGCATCAGCCGGGAAGTGAACCCACTAACCCGGGACAACTGCTTGTAAGGCTGCTGTGCTGACCTCTCGATCACCAATGTTTGACTTTTCTTAATAATTTTGTAACAAAGAAGACAAAAAATAACTTTAAAAAGGTCAGATTCAAATTTTTTTTATATATATGTTTTAATTCTTAAAGAAATAAACCTCATTTAAAAATATAACACTATTTATATATTTAAATACAAGTACATTGTCTATACTTATACGTATTCTGCCCATTAAGATCCTATACATGAGAAGTGACTTAAAGTCAACATAGGTATGACAATAATATTGGCTTCAACAAGGATTTTGAGTGTTCTATTATCAGATTTTCAATGATATGGATAGCAGAAGAATTGAAGGTGGAGAAGATTGAAGCCTGACCATTAAAGTTTGAAGATTTGCTATCTTAACGTAAACCAAACGCTGATTATATATATGTGTGTGGGAGATCATGATCTGGACTAACAGATAAGTGCTGGTTCAGCATGAAATATGTATATTGGTGATCATTCAACTTTTTTACATGTGGTCATGTGTATCAGTTGTATAAGATAAAGTGATAACTGTAGGGAGCTTAAAAGTCTGAGTTCAAATCCCTTCTAATAACACTATTTATAATAAAATTCAAAAATTATTTGTATACCATAAATTCTAATCTACAGATTCTCATAACATAATTCATTATAACAATTTTGATCAACTTGAATATGATTCTGACAATATGTTACTTAGTTTTTAAAATATTTTTAAATAAAAAAAAGTTAACGGTTAAGATTTTAAAAATATTGGTTGTAATGAATAAAACAGCATATAGTGTATACTGAAATGTAATCAAATATGAAAAGCTGATGAAAATGAGAACAACAACAGCACTAGTCTTCATAATCTATTAACCACAAAAATAAATCAATTACATGGTTTAAGCCTTGAACAGTTGATTTGATGATTTAAATTAGATGGGCAGTTATGCAAAAAATTAAAGGACAGCTTCCTATCAGGGAAAAGTAAAAAAAAGTCTTGGCTTTATGCTACTCAACTATAATGGACTATAACCTTGAGAAGAAATAAACTATCAGCTTTCTAAACAAATAAATAAACAATTATATTGATGCAAATCATAGCTACTTATCAGAAAATATGGTGCAATTATAAAAATGATTTAAAAACCCTAAATTATAAAAATTCTTAAGTACAGAATGGTGACATTCATAGTAAAGACAGTAAGATCAAGGTCTTTTGATCTGTCTGCATTTAACTACACTCTTAAATACAACATTTATATTTTAAATACACTGTAATTGTTTTTATTAAAATGGAGACATAAATAATTATAATGCCAAAGGTGTGAATTCTTTTTACTAATATATTTACACTTAGATTTTTAATAAATAGTTAAGAACTGAATAAAAAACTCTCCATACAGTCACTTAGTAACAAACTCTTCATGCACAATAATAATGAAAACACAATAATAATAACATAGGATAATAGTGACTGTCATGTTTGAAAAACGAAAGATACCAAAATGTATAGATGCTGAACAGAGTCCAAATCTATATGCCTATGTAAGTGAATGACTTTGGGTTGAAAACATTATTGTGTTTTCATCTTGAGTTCCTAGCTTTATAGTTAACCAGGTATGTAAAACGTGGCTGCTAGAGAGTTACATTAGATCTTAAAAGTCTAGCTGCAGTGCTTTCAGTTTCAAGGCTCCCCACTGATGAAAGCCATAAGTTAGAAACTAGTCTGGGGATATTGTATGAATAGGCATTAGATAGAGATTTTATGCATAAACTTTCCTGCAGCCATTAATAATGAAGACTTACACTTGGTGGCACTACTGTATGGAGAGTTTGCTACTATTATTAACAGCCTACGTAAGTATATGAAATAGTGATCATGTGATGTTTTGACTGTTAGTTAAGAACTCCGTCAATATTTACATGTCATTTTTGAAAATAACATGAACACATGGAAAGAATTTTTAATTATTTATTAATAAACTAAAAGAATAGACAGCAATTGCTAACAATATATTAGTAAAAGAAATCTGTGTCTTTTGCAGTTATAATTTCTTATATCTTTAATCAATTTATTACAGTTTGATTTATGAATATTACATTTTTTGTATTCACAATTCTGATACCAATCATTTAAAATAAATACATTTATGATTATTACTAATTATTCCCAACCCATATAGACTAACTCAACTTTATCTTTCTTTTTCCATTTGTAATTTGTTTTTTCACATATCTTTACTAATATGTTTTACAAATGTATAATAGAGTGGTGATTTTACGTATATCTAAAATATATGTATATAAAATCAAAGTAATTAATCAAACCACATATAAATATGAAAACAATTGTTAGTCATCAACAACAATGCCTAGAGAGAACCCTATCTCATCATTATACAGTATTTCATTCTATGATTGAAATCTCAGATAACCCAAGAGATTTAATCAGATCCATCTCATACATCAATGTAATGACATATAATATTTAAATATAAAATGTGATATTATTTAAGAGTGATATATATATAAAGATATGTTAAGGTTTTAAATCAGTACATTGCTAATTGTCTTTAGTTTAATGCTGTGGTTCTCAATCTTTGTAGAATTGTAGAACACATTTCAATTAATATTTTTCATGCCAAACACTAAAATACAAAAATTCAAAATCACAAAGGTATTATTACAATTTGACCATTTGAGGATAACAAGCAGACATTATAAATTTAGGTAATTTGAACATATGTGTCACACCAGGTTACATAGAAACTGACCAGGCTGCACACAGGCATGCACAACACGTATATACAGCCAATCACACAAAAATGCATGACTATAATAGCACAGAGCTATCTATTATTACTACTACAATTTTTTTTCATGGAACACATGAAGTGGATTCACGGAATACTAGTGTTCTACAAAACATGCTTTGAGAACCACTGGTTTAATGTCTTAATAGTTTTCAAATGTTTTTTTTTTTGGTTTGACTATTTATCAGTTGCTTAATTAAAATGATGTTTAAACACCAAAATAATAGATATAATAATCCCATTTAATAGTCAAACAAATTTTTTTATTTCTTTAGTTATTTTCCATAATTGGGAATAGATCGAAAATCTTTAGTTTACCATTGCTGGGCTAAAGTGATCAGGGAAGCCTAGTTCAGATATTATGAATAAAATTGGCAATAAAATGAAGACCAATTAATTTACTAAGGCAATAATCCTCAAGCATGTGCACTTGAAAATGCGAAGGTAGGGACCTCTACAGGTCTTAACCACAAGCTTATGCTTTGGAAGAAAAGAGGGGAACCCCTTCTTTACTTCAACCTACTTTCTATATAAATAGGTGAAGCTGGATCTGAGAGTTGAAGCTACTCAATACTTCACTGATTAAGTGAGTTTGTTAATGACTAAATCAAATCATATTCTAATTAGCTTTGAGTAAAAAAGAAATCAAGAAGATCAATATTTTTTCCCCATTCAATTAACACAATTTAAATATGGGTCATCCATTAATCAAATTAACAAAAGTTTAACTCGGTATTTTCAGAAGATACTCTCTAACAAGACAGAAAATACTGTATAAAAATAAATAGCAATTCCAAAATGAATTTATAATTCAAAATAATTAATTTGTTGACAAAAGCAAATCAATTTTTAAAAAATCCTGCAAAGTGAAAAAAAGATTTTAAATATTACTGATGCTATAATTACTTTAAAAGAAAAATGAACAGAACGATCATTAAGCTGAAAGAAAACATTCTCAGAAGGTTATTTAAAGAAGCTAAGATTGTAAACAGCTGTTACTTAATTTTTCACTAGTTTTTCAACTAAAAATAAATTTAAAACATTTTTAATAAACAAAATATGGCAATAATCAAAGTATTAAAACAAACACTCATGTAGACACACAAATATTATATTTAAATCATCAATATGAATATACAAACGAGAACAATATTTTTAAAAAGGCAATAGATTTTTTTTACTTCAATTAAAAAAAAAAAAACATGTAAATTTTTATATTTTTCGCCATTATCTAGCTTGGCTTCAAACACTTTTTTTTTTTACATCAATCCCGAATTTTTTAATTCTATCCAATAAGAAAACAGGATATTTAAGAAATACCATATTTTCCATTCTTCAATATTTTTTTTTGACCAGATATAAACCCTCAACCAATTTTAAGTTATTATTTGACTCATATACTTTTTGCCTTAAAATGTTATCACTTATTGTGAACATCAGTTTTGAAGTTTACTGCTTAAAGGAGCTTGGTCATAATAAAATATTTAATAATTGTGTATTCAGACAACGGTATCCATAGACTGAGCAAACCAGAACGAAATATATGCAGGAAGAATTAAACTTGTCTTATTATGATTCGCTGAAGCTAATGACTGACATTACAAATTTCTATTATTTTACCTTATTTTATTCCTTTCATCTCTTCTAAGATTTATATTTTATATTATCATCTGTTTCTTTATTCTTTTCTTTCCATATTTTCCCTTCATATATATATACATACCCAGACGCCTCGTGTATGATATTTAATTGTTCAAGTAGCAAAAAACTTTTTTCAATCATCAACTATTTGTAATAGCACTGAATAATAAAGCATAATAAAATAATATTGACAAAAAAATTATATTACTATTACAAATATATATATATAACTTGGTTGGAGTGCTTTTGGTAGAAATAACTTGATACTAAAAGGATATGCCTATGTGTTTGAAAAGGAAGGTTTTTAACAAATGTGTTTTGCCAGTTCTTACTTATGGATTTGAGACTTGAACACTTAATAGAAGAACAATACAGAGACTTCAGACCACTCAAAGAAATACGGAGAGATGCATACTGGGAGTATCAAGAAGAAACCAAAAATGTAATGTATGGGTAAGAGAACAAACAGGTGTTACTGACCTCACTGAAAAAATTAAAAGATTGAAGTGGAGTTGGGCTGGACATATTGCTAGAAGAAATAATAATAGATGGACAATTGAAGTCTTAAACTGGATTCCAAGAGATTGTAAAAGACCCAGAAAGAGACTACATATGAGATGGATGGAAGAGATGAGAAAGTGTGCAGCGGTGATGTGGAGAAGAGAAGCTAAAGATCGGAGAAGATGGATTGAACTTGGAGAGACCTTCATCCTGCAGTAGATTGATAATGGTTGATGATGATGATGTAAGCACAGTACCCATAGAAGATGGCATGTTCACAAATAGTATATAAGGCTGGGTCATATAACTGATCATATTTTTACAGCCAGCACATATTCTTAATTAACCTGGAACTTTTGCCTTTTAACTAAGAATAATTAAATATAATTTATAAATCATTATTGAATAAATAGTTGATTTAACAATGAGCCTTCTAACTAAAAAAAAAAAAAAAAATTACAAGCTTATTTGGACCTGGAAAAATTTCAAGATCCATCTAACCTGAATTGGAATTTTAAATTATGAGCAAATTATTAACCACAATGTGTCAAGGCTCTTATTATTGCTATTGTTATAACATCCCCAAATAATTGAGATAGTCAATCTTCAGAGTATTTCAAGTAATAAGAATAACAGATTCATTATGTGGACTGATTTTTAGCTGAGGAAAAAAAATTCTCGGTTTGATGGAGTGTATTTATGAGAATTTTTTTTTTTTTTAAATCGTAAAATAATAATCATTCCTTTTTTAAAAAACAAACAAAAACAAATTAATGTACAATACATAAAAATTATAATCTTAAAATTCAATAAAATATTTAAAAATAATATTCTTAATAAATAACAAGCATATTTAATAACTGAAATACAGGCTTATTATATTCCTGTATCAATATAATATATAGGATATATGAGCACAGACTTTCACACGACCCACCACTCTCCACTCTATCTCATAACCGTGATACCCCTGAACACATATATGTTGAAAAGATAAATAATCACCAATATACATATCTCATGCTAAACCAGCAATCATCAGTTGGTCCAGATTATCATCTCTACACATATATGCAATAAGTGCTCAGATATATATTAAGAAAGCCAATCTTCATACTTTAATGGACAAACTTCAAACCACTCTACACTCCAACTCTTTAATCGTTCATCCAATTGAAAATCATATACAATATATACATAGCCATTAGAAGTGAGTCAATACTTAGACAATCCCAATGTTGCCATGACAACAGTATGTGACTGTTATCTATATTGGGATTAGCTAAGTGATGACTGGTTTCTAACGGTTACTTATAAACCTATTTAGCTTTGTTCAATATCATTAATTTAACTAGTGAAAATTTATCAACTTCTAAATTCTAGACTTAAATTACATGGGTTGGGATGGTTTAATCCAGTTTGACAAAGTTGGTAGATCATCCCAATTGGAATCGGGAGATCCCAAGATTGACTCTGGTGCTCAAATTTCTTATGAACTCCCAAAAAATAAAGCCATATATCTTTTTTTAGTTCATAACAACATTTAAAAAGCACAGTTTATTCATAAAAACACAAAGAGAAGGACAAGGCATTGTTGCAATTCAGTACAATTATTTTTAACATTTTTGATCTAAATCTGGGATTTCACTGCTCAATTTTGAATATGAGAATGTTTTGTCTTAAGAAAGCATCAAAATCAATATTTTCTTATCTGTGGATTAGATATGAAATCAATTATAAGTCAAATCTTTCATGAGTTTATGGTGGACTTAAGATAAGGGATACATTCATAAAAAACAAATCAAACCAGAATATATAAATACACACATATTTTGCAAATTATAAAGTGTGATATGTTTTAAATTATAATATCTGAGTTATTCTTAAAGCTAGCAGTTTAGTTATACTTTACATATAAATATAGGGGATTTGAACTCAGACACCAACTATCCACACTATCTCCTACAGAGCAAAACTCTCCATACAGTATTGCCACCTGTGCTAAACAGAGTAATCAATGGATGCCAGAAGGCTTGTGCATAAAATCTCTATCAATGCCTACTCATCCAATATCCCCAGACAGTTTCTGGTTGTGGCCTTGTCAGTGAGGAGCTTGGATCTGAAAGCACTGCACTAGATCTTAGGATCCTCACTGACGAAGGCCACAAGCCAGAAACTAGTCTGGGGATATTGGATGAGTAGGCATTAGATAGGGATTTTATGCACAAGCCTTCTGGCATCCATTGATTACTCTGTTTAGCACATGTGGCAATACTGTATGGAGAGTTTTGCTCTGTTTATCAACAATTAATATGCTAGTATAGGAAATGTGATCATGTGATATCTCCTACAGCTAATATACATGACCACACACATGTAGAAAAGATAAAATAATCACCAATATACATATTTCATGCTAAACCAGCATTCATCTCAGTTGGTCCAGATTGTCATCTCCCACACACACATACATAATCAGTGCTCAGTTTATATTAAAATAGAAAATCCTCACACTTTAATGGATAGGCTTCAATCTACTCCAACCTCTAACTTTTCAGCCATCCATATCATTGAAAATCTGATGATGGAAAGCCCAAATCCTATGCTGATGTCAACATTATTGCCATGGCCATGTTGACCTGAAGTCATTCTGATTTATTGATGAATGCTGGTTTAGCATGAAATACATATATTGGTGATTATTTATCTTTCCTACATGTGTGTGGTCATGTATATCAGTTGTATGAGATAGTGTGAATAGTTGGTGGTATCTGAGTTCAAATCCCCTATATTTACAATTAAGTTCCAGGTTTGTGAAGAGTGCCTGGTTTTCAAATATTTATACTTTACATATATTACACTTCAGTGAATAAATATTACACATTTTTATTTATAATTTTTAATAGATTTGGATTATTTCATTTATTTTTGCTGATAACATGAAAACGATGGATCAAGCATTCATTGTACATTTATTAAAAATAAGTTACATCTTTTGTTCCAATCTAGAAAAAATTGTTTGTAGCATTTTTGATGGTTAGACTTATAGAAATTCATAGTTTAATAAGTTTTTCATAACAAAAAAAAAAAAAAGGGAGAAATTTTATTAATAATTCTCTCATGATCATTTACGGATTAAATTTGTAAATTTCAAGCATAAGATTTGGATTGTGTTAGCTGTGTGATAAAAGAGATCTATTAAATATTCACTCTTTTCATAAGCATACTTTATTACTAGTAATAATAACTCCATCAACAGACGTGACACATGCTTCGATATTTCCAAATACTGGGCTACGTAAATAATTTGCATATAGTTTGCATATCACTTACTTCCTATTCTGCACCATTTATCACCATGGCTATGAATATGAGGCAACACGTCTCGAAAGCGCTTAGCCGTTAACTTTTGTATAGACTTATAGGCTTCGTACACTTCTAATTTTATTATATTGTCTTTGCGTAATAAAATGTTCTGCTTCTTTTCCTTTACCCCCCCCACAATTCTTTTATTATTATTATTTCAACTGTATTTTCAGAGTCCCAGTTAATAAATGTAGTACATTAATTATATATATTAACACATTTAAATATAAATTTACATACATGCCCGTGAATGTGTTTACGTTAAAATTCAATACACATATGTATATGCGCACAAATAAATATGCACATTTTCTTACATATATGCAAAAAAATTATAAAATTGTAGATTTTGTTTATTATCTATGCACAAATATTTATACATTTATGTATACGTTTCATATTCAGAAGTTTGTATCCCATATCTGCATAATGAAATCACGTGTATCTACATATGAATATCCTCTAAAAACCATCAACTTTTTTGTGTGCTAAAAAATTCTTACTTTGCTAAATTCTGTGGCTAATGAGGAAAGATCTATATATATATAAAACGGATCAAAAGCAAAAACAAGAATATGGCGTTTATGCCAATTAGATGTACTTGCTTAAACTATTTTTTTTTACTTTTGTTTTTAAATAAGAGCATAAATTATTTATTTACAACAGTGTTTATTTGTTTGTTTTTTTAACGTATGCGAATTCATGAAATTCTACTCCCCCCTTCATTTTTTTTTTTAGACCAGTATAATTTACTGAACGATATTGTAATGTACTGGATTCTATCGACATCACTTACAAATTACATTGATTAATTCAGCATTTCTATGCTATTTATACATTCACACAAAAATATTCAAGACCATTGCCAAAAACAATTTAATTGACATTATTTTTAATCATAAAATGACTTATTTTGTTTTAATTACTAATTACACATTTCCTATGATTATTATAAATAATGTAATTAAATACTATTTTAATTTTAAAAAAAAACATAATTTGGCTTAAGAAATTTTACTTTTTAAAAATATTTTAAGTAATTTTTAAAAGCCGTTAATATACCGGCTTGCTTTTATGCTTCAGTGAAATGCTGTTTATAAACAAACACTTTTTTTAAAAGTTTATATTTATTTAAATAATTGTAAAAAATAAAAAAGCAGAAAAGCAATTAATCTGTTTCTAAAATAAATGGTCATCATCATTAAAAACAGTTCAGTAAAATAAGATTAAATTTTAAAAAAATATTTTAAATAACTGAAATAAGAATTATTAGAGATTCTAAGATCTAGGTGCAGTGCTCTCAGATCTAAGGCTCCTCAATGATGAAAGCCACAAGCTAGAAACTAGTCCCGGGGATATTGGATGAGTAGGCACTAGATAGGATTTTATGCACAAGCGTTCTGGCATCCGTTGATTACTCTAGCTGGCACTGAGTGACACTACTGTATGGAAAGTTTTGCCTGTTTTAATAAGAATTATTAACTTAATGTTATTAGATAATTATTCATTTTTACTTTATTATTTCATTCATATTGTCTGTTCTCAAGAAGTCAAACATTTGATGTTTAATTTTTTTTTTTACTTAGGAGGGGTGTTATTAAAATATATAAAACGTTTTAAGTACTATAAAATTTGAAAAAGTAATTATTTCTATCTCCTTTATTATGTTTTGTAAACAATTAAAGATAAAAAAACTGGCTACATGATTTAGTGCAGTGGCATAGTGTTTGACTCTAGAGCATAAGGCCCTCAGATCGATTCCAGTTCTGGCACTTTTGGTGCCCAAACTTTTTATGACTTCTAAGGAACATATAATACTAAGATAAAAAAATAAAATACAGAAATTGGACAACAGCCTCATTTTTTTCTAATTCTCTTTTAATGAAATGACTCTTTGGAACAAAACATACTATGCTCTAGGACAGGGGTGTCCAAACTTTTAGACATTGGGGTGATTTTTTTGGTGAAAGTGTATCTGAGGGTGACTCTGTTTTTTTTCAGGACTTCGAAATGGAAATCAGAAAATTTGGCACCATCTACCAGCCATTTTTGTTTGCATTTTCACTATTTGATACTTATTTTATGATAAATTTGTAGCTTTATTGGTATTTAAATTTTAATTCCAAAAAAAATCTATTGGCAGTATTTTTCACAAAAAAATTGATTTCTGATTGTGGTCTATTGTATATAGTCCCATCTCTTTTCCCTTATAAAGTGCCACAAAGCACTGACTGTCAACTTCGGCTATGTCAAAGTCAGAAATCAAACCAAAATGTTTTATGCTTTTGTAATAGATTTTGAATGTAAATAAATATATTTCTCATAATTTTTTGCATTCACAATTAAGTTTTTATATTAATTTATCTAAATATAAACTTTGATTTGAAAATTTTTAAATTTTACAAGAAGAAGAATCAAGGAAAACTGAATAGTGCTGGACTGCTATTCAAGACAAGTAAATAACATTGACTACTATTTGCATATCAATGACATTAAATGATAGCTAACAAAATGCAATTATTTTTCATAAATATTTATGGATTTTATTATTACTTTTTAAACTATATTGATTAATAATATGGATAGATTTAGATGTTTATTTAAAATATTTAATTTTAGATGAAGAAAAAATAACAGAAGTGAATAATCAGCTATCATAATTTCTAAGACACAAGAAATCACTGGAGTTTTCACATAATGATTGGTTGAAATATAATTCCTTTGTTTTACTGCAGGCTATTTTTCATGTTTTTCTTCAGTTAATAACATAATTTTAAATTTTTCATTACATTTACCCAATTTGAATGTAAAATAATTCAATTTTTAGAAGCTAAATTAAAACAATTCTGATTATTGTACATTAATATATTTCAGAAAGAAAATTGGCTAGATCCATATTTAACTAATCAAATGACTCAAATTTTTACTCAATCTTGCCAATAAGAAAATTTATCAGACAAAAGATTAAATTATCTCAGCTTCCTCTAGTATTATAATTTATCTGTGTTGCTTTATAAAATATTTATTAAATTACATTTTTTAATTTCCTATAAATAATTATTTTCTAAAGCTGGTCCTGAATTTTAAAAAGAATTCAAGAAAAAAAAAGAAAGTTATTGTTTTAGAATTATATTAAAATAAATTAGATGCAAATTTTACAAAAAAAAAAGAAGAAATTATGCAGTCGACTTCCAGACACATTGTAGTCGATGTCTTGGACACCCCTGCCCTAGGACTTTAATCCAAAGCAAATATCCATGAGATGATTTTCATAATTATTTCAATGCACAGTGTACAATCCACATATGTTTTTTTGCAGTATTACTAATAAAGAGTCTCATATTGTAATAATAGCACACCCATATACTGTGATCACAACCTGAATTTTAATATGGGCCAAATAAAGTTGATTTTTTTCAGATTTCAGCAAAACATTTATGCACATAATTTTCCGATACTCATTGGTAAATAAATATATAGCTATTCTTAGAAAAAAGTTAAATGAGAGTGAAAAATGGCTCAAATCTTCACAACCCAGCAATTGGAAAATCACCATTATTTATCTAGGAGAAGGAAAATGTGCTACAGAAACTTTTACATGTGATGCTATTTAAAACTGTTTTATATGTTGTTGTTTTTTATTGCAGAATTTTATTGTAGTCTTATAACTCATATGTAACACTACCAAGATATTATATGTTCCCCATTTCAAGAATCATTAACCAAATGCACATTTCAATGTGGAAAAATAGTTCATTATGAGACATATAGATTTTTTTTATGAAAATGAGAACAAAAAAATTCTACCCAATTAATTTTAAGATATAAGATATCTGAATTGTTTAAGAGAAAAATACAATACTCAAATGAATTGCCAATGGCTGAAAAAAACAAAGAGGTTTGTAAGATAATATATGTAATACAAATTTATATATATATATATATAAACAAATAATATGTAATATTATAATTCAATGACTGCATTTCTTCAAAGCAATATACGTAATTATATAATTGAATATTTATAAATACAGTAATCAGATATATTTTTAAATTTTTTATCTACTTAGGAGCACTTTCGACTATCCTCATAGTCTTTGTCAACTAGCACTTTGAAAGGTTAACTTTCCTAAAATTCCGTGATCTTAACGTTTGCTGCCTGCCTGTTAATTAAGTCATGTTTCTATTTGTATATTAGCATAGCTTCTTTTATTTATTTTTTTGTTGTTATTTTTTTTCAATTTGCAATATTTTAACATTATTGTAATTGAAGTTAAAACTATAAACACATGAATTATTATGGTCATGAAAAACGGATGCTAATAAAAGAATATGGATATCAATATCATATATTTCGAATGATCAAGTAAATTTGATAAGGAAGATTCATAAAGGTATATGTGATATTGCATTTTACACACCTACATTAAACAAATTAATACATAATTCTAAAGATAAAATCTCATTTATAAATAAAAATTATATAATTTATAAATGGATATGTAGGTGTGGTAATGGATATATAGGTGAATCGAGATGTTACATTGGAAAAAAGAACTGAAGAGCATTAACTGTTGTTAAAAAGAGTTCAGAAATCGAATCAAAATTGCAAAGTAGATAATAATGTTTCAGCATTTCATGACCATAATAATTCATGTATTTATGGTTTTAACTCTAATTACAACAACATTAAAATATTGCAAATTGAAAAAAAAAAAAATAAAATAAAAGAAGTTATGCTAATATACAAATACGAACATGACTAACTTAATTAATAGGCAGCAACAAATGTTAAGATTACGGAGTTGTGGGAAGTTTTAGCCTTTCAAAGTGTTAGTTGACATATAATACGAGGATAGTTGAAAACGCTCCTAAGTGGATAAAATTTTTAAAATATATCTGATTACTGTATTTATAAATATATAATTATATAAACAAATAATATTTATATATTTTACCCAGGGAATCTGATCAGAAATGCATATTTGCAAATGTTGAAAGCAAAATAATTTTATGAAATTATTTAGCTTTCAACATTTGCAAACATGCATTTCCTGCCTTCCGCCATTGTTAATTTTTTTTAATTCAAATTTTATAGCATTTTCTTGGTTTTTTTTTTTTTGTAATTTGTATTTTCGATGGATTTGTTGGATTTATTTTTCAGGCATTTTTATTTGTCAATGCTAAGAATTCTTCATTCTAGGATGGGGGAGGGGGGGTTTCTGTGTTTGTCATATTTTCACCAATTTCTGTTTTTTTTTAAGCATTTTCTTGGTTTTTTTTTTTTTAAATTTGTATTTTCGATGGATTTGTTGGATTTATTTTGCCTCAGGAATTTTATTTATTAATTTAAACTAAGAATTCTTCATTATAGGGGAGGTGGGTTCTGTGTTTGGAGTATTTTCACTGATTTCTGTTTTTTAATTCAAATTTTATAGCATTTTCTTGTTTTTTTTTTTTGTAATTTGTATTTTCGATGGATATGTTGGATTTATTTTGCCCCCGGCATCACCTTAGGTGTTTTAATTTTACAGATGCCTGCATGCTTTTCATGTTTTGCCTTAGTTGTTTAAAATATAATTTCTGCAATTTCAGCCATCGCCTTAAAGCATTTTAAGTTTACAGTCTCCTGCAATTTTTTTCATGTTTTACCATAGGCATTTTAATTTTAATTTTCCATCGACTTCAGCCATTTTTGCATAGAAATTTATCACTTGCAGGCTTCTTAGTGATTCTGCATGACAAGACACCTTATGGAGATAAAATTTTAGCTAAGCATATATACATAATAAAGGGAAACATGAAATGAATTTTATATTTTCTTACCTTTAAAACACAGTCAAGATTTTATAGCTACATAACAAACATTGATTCTGTTTTTTTAAATATCATTCACTTTCTCCTTTAGTCAATCAGTTAAATAATATATTAGGTAAACATTTTATACACAACAAAATATAGTTTGTTAGAATTAAATATACACTATAAGGTTGTAAAGAAAATGATTAATACATTAGAATAACAGTCTAATCAATAATCAGTTGTTTTTTAAACTTATTTAGCATAATGTTTGTCGCTGAAATTCTCTAGTTGGATTTTTTTCAGGCAAATATTTCTCCCACAGTGGCATACATTAAATGATTTCTTTTTATAAATTATTCCTTTCCTTACAAATTGCTATAATGTACTTTAAGAATCTTCTTCTTTGAAATTTGAGTCTTTAAACATTTTCCATTCATTTTCAGTAGAGAGATTCCTTTTAAATAGTTTTATCAGATTCATAAGGGGTCCAAGTTAAATTTCAGGCAGTTGGTAATTTTTTTTGTACTCACTCATTCTAATAATAGTTAGCTGCAGCTTGAATAAAACAAGAATCCTCCTTTTAGAGAAAAATTGCCTATATATATATATTTGACTTTTTGTTTTAACATCTTTGATTGTTGTTTTTAATATTTTTGATAACCTTTTATTTTCAACACCCTTATGACCTCATTTTATTTTAATTATAAGAATTTTCAAAACACCATAATTATTAAATTGCTTCAATTTTTCCCTTGTTTTTGAATATCATATCTCAAAACAGGTTTACTTTTCTTATTAACTTATTTTTTATCTAATTATTTAAAATCTATTTCATAACTGAGTTTTTCCCAATACATTCCACACATTGTTTTAATCTTTGATAAAAGCAACAACTTTAATATAGTTTATATAATTTATTAATTTATTTTAAATTTAAAAACTTTTAACAAACCTATTATATTATTTATTATTATTTTAAAATAAAACTTAATAATTTATTCTAAAATTTGAACTTATCTACTATTATTACATTTAATATTTTATTTTAAGTCATTTATTTTACTTTATTTAAAACTTTTGAATGCTATATTTATTAGCTATACTCACAACACTAAAAACCAGCTATCATGTAAAAGACCACATGGCTAACAATGAAATGAATAAGGCATTATTAATTTCAATTTATTTAATATGATCCATTACCACTAGATTAATGTTTTAACACATACCCTGGCATTGTCCTAAAACTGATATTCATAACTAATATAATCTACTATTTTAAGCTTTAATGACTGCTCATAAAATGATTGGCTTAACCTTTAATTCAATAAGTATCTAAAATATATCCAGGAACTGATATACAACTTAACTCTTTTAAAACCCACTGTATTTTAGGAACTTTGTGAAAATATAACTTAATATCAAACAATTACAGGTAGAGATAAAACATGCTGATGCAAGCATATGTTAAAGTTAATAGTATCATCTGGTCTTAAACTAAAAGATTATAAATGAAAATAAAATAAATCTCAATCAAAATCAAAATAAATTTAAATTAAAAGATTTAAAACTGAAATGAATGAACTGAAATAAATAATATAAATTCACAAAAGGTAATCACATTTATATAATTCTGACAGTTTCATGTATCTATGAATATAGGCAACAGTACATTAGTATTATTCCTGCTATGACATATTACTCTGGAGACATTTGTGTCTGGTAATATTTATTCAAAGTTTTTATTTATGATATCATGGCAACCAAGAATCCTGGTATGACTAATCCATGTCAAATAAACTGACCTTTTCCTTTCTATTTTAGATGAAATTAAACAATTCAGTCTGCCACAATGACCCCCCCCCCACAATATAATCCACCTCTCTCGTATCATTTGTAATATCGTTTTATATTTAAAAATATATATTTACAACTAAAACTTTATATATTTGTGGGTTTTTTTTTTGCTAAAACTTTATATATGTTCTTTTTAAAAATATAACGTTAAACTTACAGCTAAAATTTTGTTACAGCACGCCATTTAAAAAACGTTTCAGGGTTCTTTTTCATATTTCTCCTTTTTCGATAATGGATATATCTCTTTATCATTGGAAATAAGATGTGTATTTTTTTTTTTAGATTTGAAGTTTGGTATTACATGTGCTACTTATGAATGCATCAAGTGCTGCATTATAATGGGATGAAGGGGGATAGTTTTAGTGACACAAAGTAAATTCATAAAAAGTTATGTATTAAAATGTCACAATCATCTGTTTTTATTTAATATCATAATGTGTTTTTTCCTTTTTTCATACTGAATATAACTCTCCATTTTTTCTTTTTAGATTTGAACTTTCATACTACATGTGGTATGATGTATTACTCCCAATAATGTATTATTCTAAATTTGTGATATCTTTAAAATAACACCTACATGGGATCTGGAACAAATTTTATCAATTAAGTTTGTCCCACATTCCTTGGAGGCATTATTTTAAACATATCACAAACGTGGAATAATATATCATCAGAAAAATAAGTCATAGCAGATATAATACCAAGGTACCTAAATAACATCTCCAACTTTAAATATTTCTTCAATTTTTTTTTCATTCATAAAATATTACAAAATTCAAATAGTAATACACTCTAGAAATATATTGTTTACATATATACACACACACATGAATCTTTAATATTTTATATTCTCTAATTAATTTAACATTATCAGCATCAGAATTATACTGAGATGAAAATTCCCAATGTGCATATAAACAAGAGGAAAGTTATAGTAAAGGAAGTTTAATTTTTTTATGAATTTTGACTAAATATTGATTATTTGGCAAGTTGAATGTCATAGAAGATGCTTACTTTTAGATTCCTTCTCTCTGATTCTTAAAAAAAATTTCTGCAACTGTGAGCATGTTCAAATAAAGTAAATTAAATTTGTCACATTTAATTAATTATATTGAGAATGGAAAAAAAAAACGTAATATTTTTTTAATTTGTTTTTCCCAACACAATTTTGAAAACAAATAAAAGATCAAACATAAAAACTGAATGGGCTATTTTGCTACTCAAAGTTGATTAAAATGTCAAATTCTGGTTTTCACATCTTTTACCTTCTTTAAGCAATAGCTGAATTAAATTGGTGCAAAGATAGAAATTATATTGCACCAGGATGACATTAATCTATCCAAACCATAGTAACAAAACTATTACTAAACTTCACTTATTAAAGATATCGCATTACATTTCCATTAAGAATGAAGATGTTAATTTGTCTTCATTATTTGCTTAATTTAAAAAACTTGTTAACAATAAATCAGAATTAAAATACATCTTATAAAAAAATGACTTATGTTCACTATCATCATCATCATCATCATTGTCAACTACTTATCAATCCACTGCAGGTTGGTCTCTCCAAGTTCAATTCATCTTCTCTGATCTCTAGCCTCTCTTCTCCACATGTGGTCCCTATACTATTTATTAAATCCAAATAGACATGTACAAATAATATTCATACCTCAGCTAATGATAAAGAATTTATCTATTCTTTCAGCTTTCGATTCTTATAAACTTTCATTTGCTAACATTGCTGGAAATTCAGAGTGAAAATTATATATTGTGCCAGTTTAAAGTAGCATTAATCATTTTGAAATTTAATGCCATATTTAAATCAAGTAAATATATAATTTCCAACAATGATAAAAGCATATAAAGATTGAAAGCTGAAAGAGTACAGAAATTAATCTTTCTTTATCATTTGGCTGATGTATAAATGTTATTTGTTCATAGCTTACAGGAGAATTTGCTTACTTCCAATTGGATTTCAAATGCAATAAGCTAAGTGTATTTGATTCATATTAGTCATTAAATGCTAGTTTTAACATAATTCATGCAATCAATGTTGCTTATTTAGAAGATATTTTAATACAGAACAAATGTATTAAAAATATTTAAATACTCATCATCATTAGCAGACATTTACAAAGAAATATGCCATTCTAACTACAAACCAATTTCACATGTTTTTTAATGTGTTTATGTAACACCTTGCAATTTAATGCATTTTAAATTCTTCTATAATGAATTTTTTTTTCTTGAATAAACAACACTTTGCTTGATGGTATTTTTCCATTGTATTCCATCTTCAACCATATTTTCCTAATGAAAATAATCAACATTCTGACTTCTTTAGAGCATCTTTAAAATAATCCTTATAACATAAAAGTAGAATGCTTCTCTCATACTCAAGTTCATCTAAAATATATTTTTAGAAGTTCTGTTACTATTTATTCATTTTATAGATTTAATGCCATAAAGATGTTGACTTTAGAATAGCAGATTAAATATCATCATATCCAGAAAAATTGAAGAACGTAACTGATTCTTATAATCTTGATACTGTGATTTCAGTATCTTATAAAGCATCCTTAAATAAAGTCTTTCCAGTACAATTGTATTATATGAGATCTATACCTCACTTCCACATAAAACTTTGGTGGAATAGAAAGTTTATATATAACTAATTTAATATATAATTATATCATTGTAGAATAATACTTTTATATATTAAATGTTGAAGCAATATATTGGAATGTATGTTGCCCTTCAACATCAAAGTTCATCTTTCTACATGAAAAGTTGCCAATATATTTTATACTGATAATGATCCAAGTTAAAAGTTGCTGAAGAACTTTCTTTCACCCTTTGCTGATGAAATACTAGAGATTTTGAATATTATTTTTCTAAACCAATGTCTTTATTTATTACATTCATGATATTAAAAGCATTCTACAGATCATTTTTTGAATCGGAAATACTTAAACATCAGTATACTATAAATGTAGAAGGTAAGGAATTTAAAACTTTATTTTTGCTTTTTATCTACTCAAATTAAAAATGTCTTCATGAAAACTACACCACATCTTGAAGAATGTTTTATGAAGTCTTGTATAAATTGTCATACAAATGGAAAATAAAAGCGCCACCTGCACACACCTGTTTAACACCAACTTTCAAAGATATCCGATTGGCCATGAACAGCAACAATGAATCTTTCTTATATTCTATCATGTAATAGGAATAACTTTTTATCAAGTCTGTATTTTTCCCACATATATATATAAAAGATGAAGCATCCTTTAAATAGTCCATGATAGGGTAAACACCTCTTCAATATCTATCAATAGAAATAATAGGAACCAACTACAGCATTGATTACTCAATAATCGTGTAGCTAAATAAATTAGCTATGATCAGACTATCTAAAAGACAAGTTCTAAGCATATTTAAAAAATAAGTAAATAAATTCACCAAATTTGAACTCCAGAATGTGGACATAAAAAGCAAATGTGCTATCCACTATTTCAAATGACGATTAAAATGTTATTTTCGTATTAAAAATATTTAGTCTCTACTATTTTAGTATTAATTACATTTTACTGCCATGTTATATTTATTATATATGTGATCATACACAAACAGGAGTAATATTTTTTATGTAGCATTTTATTTCCTTATAGTAATATGCCAGCATTTATTAGCATATAAGCATCTACTTACATGGTTGAGCCTTTCATATAACTGATAAATCTGGGTATGCTCTTTAGATAATGATCCATGATAAATAGACTATCAAAGAAAGGAATGGAAATTTGTCATTCCTCAGAATTATCCCCTCCACACACACACACGCAATTGTTAATAAGTGTATGTGAACATACATAAATATTATATAAACACAAATAATAAGAGATAAATAAATCAATTAAATATACAGATTTAATAAATAAAGTTAATTTTTGGTCTTACGACTAAAAATGTTGCTAAGAATTATTATTGTAATTTTAGGATCAAATAATTTTTGAGTTTATAATATACCCCCCCCCCTCAGGCATTTTAATAGAAACGAATAAAACAATTTTAGCCTAATCAATTAGACAAAAAAAAAAAAAAAAGGAGAGAAAGAAAAAAGAAACTATTAATAATTATAGGATTTTACATTTTAAATCGCAAAAGATAATGTACCAATTTTATAATCAGATTTTATTTCAGAAATTATACTCAAAAAACTTATATGCTAAAAATATAAATAAATCTCAAATCACTTTAATAAAAATATAGATAAAATCAAATTATTAAATTTAAACTTTTCTCGGAATGCTTATAGGCAATTCAGATCAATAATACTAAGCGATTTTTTATTTTTTTCTTTTATCAACTTTATACTATAATATATAATTTTTGGAGTTAAAAAAATAAATTATAAAATTAATTATGCTATTTCTACCTATAAAAAAAAACTTACAGTTTGCTTTACTACTTTCCAGCCGTCTTTTAAATCAATATATCCTAAAACTTTTTTCACTGCTTCCTCTACGGACTTCTTAAAATCAGTAGTCATAATGACAAAGATATAAGTCTAGACGTTCTTTGATACAGGATTAGTAATATAATTCAGTCACATGGCAAGTTTGTTTTTAAATCGAATGTCGTAAAAAACGTTTTTCTTTTTTACGTTTTACGTCACAGCAATTGCGACATTACTTGTTTTTCTCGTTCTGTTAAACTGTACAGTATAGCAATTTCTTGTAAATATGAGTATAAACGACATATTTAGATCTTTCTTTGGATTTCCTCGGTCTGGAAATCGTGGGTAATCCTTTATTTACACATTATTTCTAAATATAATTTAATTAAGATTAAGCAATCATTTTAATACATATTAATTTAAAGTGCTGTACTTAGAGGGTAAAAATTTCCATTTTTTTTTTTGTCCTATTATTATAATTACAAATAATTTTATTAAATTACGTATTTCAAAGCTTTGCATTAGCCGATTTAAAACCTAATTATATAATAATATATCCAACTTTGTTATATAACATTTCTAATCTGGTGTAATATATAATAAATCCTATAAAAATATTGTCCTAATCTGATGTAATATATAATAAATCCTACTATTAAAATCTTATTCAGAGAGATTTGTAATATGCATTGTATATAATAACGTAAGTCATTATTCTAAGATTGGAAATAGTAATCGTTTTTTAAGCTACTGATATTTGAGTATGTATGGGTATACAAAATAATTTAATGCTTACCAAAATCTCCCTCGACCACCATATTATTTTGCTTAGTAAACAGTAAGAAAATAACTTTTTGTTTATAAATATAAACTACAAAAAAGGAAGAAAAAATATGCCTTTTAATGATTAACAGTGTTAGTATTTTAAAACTTATGTTTTTTATAATTAAAAAAAAAAGAAAGAGGTAAAACTAATATGCTGTTTGTGTTATAATATATGGTCTGCCTAGTTGATTGATCTGTTACATAGTATTTATCACGGAGTGAATGAAAAACTATTCAGTAAAAGTAAAATGAATTTATAGCTTCAGGAGTATATTTAATAAAATCAAGAAAATATATTTTGCCATAAAAAATTATTTATTAAAACAATATCAAAATATATATCGACAAATAAAATGAATGCAGACGTGTAACTTCATAAGAAATGTCCATATTTATTTTTGGAATTTATAATGACTTCATTTATTCTTGAATTTTTGGCTACAAGAATATATTAAATAAAATCAAAAAAAAAAAATCAATAAGAAATACCACAATTATTTTTGAATTTATGTTAAGCACATTTTTATTTGAATTTTTGTGCTTATTTTCATTTTATATATATTCTTTGCATGGACTACTTTTATTTCATACTCATTGTTTATTGCAAAATATTTTCATGTTGCCAGAAATTCAAGAATAAATGTAGACATTTTATTTTTTGTCAATTAGCTCAGGTAAACCATATAAAAATATAAGAGAGAAGAAAGAATTTTGGTATCTTTAGCAAGCCTTAACAAAAAAAAAAAAACCTTAAAAAGGCTATTTGCAGAAATTTTGACTTTACCTTAAACTCAGCTGTATTATCTATACCAATATTAGTCTCATAAAAAAATCAAGGATCCTTCATATGATAGTCAAATCACTTACTTTGTCTGAACAGAGAGCTCTAAAAATGCATATATATATATATAATTAAAATTACCCCAAATCCAAAATTCAACCAGACCAGCCAGAAATAATAATAAAACACAACCAAAGGTTTCACTGCTACAAGCAGACTTCTCAAGGTTGTGCTTTTTATTATTTTTGGCTGGTCTGGGTGAATTTTGGATTTGGGGTAATTTTAATTATATATTGACTAGTTTAGCTTTATGCTTGTAATATTTATATTTATATAAAGCTATAATCAAAATTACTCCAAATTCACAACTCAACCAGACTAGCCAATAATTCTAAAAAACTACCAATGGTTTCATTGTTACAAGCAGATTTCTCGAGTGTAAAGAACAACTAATTTTAACTAAACATTACTCACAATTCCACTTACTTCAGTTAATTGCTTCAGAATCATAAATTTTTAATAATAAAGATTCTTTAATTCTTTTTATTTCATTTCTCTTAAAGAAGACAACCTTAGCTTCATCAAAATTAATACTGTGGCCTGTATCTTTTTCATGGATATAAAAGCAGAACTAAGATATTTATTTCTAACCCTATTTTTATGTACCTTTATTCTTTCATTTAAGCTCAAACTATGCTGACTTATATATACCTTCTTACAAAAACAAGGGATAGTATACACTATTCCAGGAATAGTATTTCTATCAAAAATTTATTTTGTATTGTTTAATAAATTATTCAAAGTAATAACCCTTTTCCAAGCAATTTTTTTATTTCCAAACAAATTACTATTTTTACATACAATTTTATAAGCAGACAATTTAAATGGCAAAGAAATAAAATCATATTTTTCTTTATTCTTTACATCATTACAAATATTAGTATTAAATAAAATATTTTTAACAAATTTATCAGAGTAGCCAACAATCAAATAATCTTTATAAAACTGATCTTTTTGAAACAAAGCTACTCCAATAGAATTATTTAATGTCTTATTTCTATAAAAATTTCTTAAAGCAGCTGCTGTATGACATACAGATTGATAGCTATCAGGTTTAATTATAGACCTTAACTCTTAACAAAATGACTAGTAGCAATCAATTAGTATTCACATTTCTAAACACTAATAGATCTAAAAAATTTAATAAAATCTAACCCCTCTCCTTCTATCACATATTTTATAGAAGGATCAAAATGATTAAACTCCTTTACCAACTCTTTCAATTTATCATTCTCAACTACAAACAAACATTCATCCACATATCTAACAAATAACTTTAAATATAAACAAATTGAAAGAGTTGGTAAATGAGTTTAATCATTTTGATCCTTCTATAAAATATGTGGTAGAAGGAGGGGGGTTAGATTTTATTAAATTAAAATTTTTAGATCTATTGGTATTTAGAAATGAGAATACTAATTGTTTGGTATGTAATCATTTTGTTAAGAGTAAAGAGTTAAGGTCTATAATTAAATCTGATAGCTATCAATCTATATCCCATAAAGTAGCTGCTTTAAAAAATTATTGTTATAGAAATAAGAGATGAAATAATTCGGTACTGGTTAATTAGCCACTATATGTCACTTGGTGGTCCTGCTTCTGTGTAAAAATACAGAAATATGCCATTTATGCAGCCGAACATACGTCTACTACAACACTACCTTCGTAATAGCAGTTTTGTGCCACATGTGGCATTGTTCTCTGAGCAAATGCACAGAAATCGTATGCCTAGCTATGTGTCGCCATGCTTTATGCGTATGTTCAGTAATGGAAGTTTGCTATCATTTGATATGAGAATGTTTGTTCTATTTCACAGAACTCTTGAAATCTGTTTTCAAAATCATTGTCTCGCACAC
This sequence comes from Epiperipatus broadwayi, assembly GCA_028023455.1. Taxonomy (NCBI): domain Eukaryota; kingdom Metazoa; phylum Onychophora; class Udeonychophora; order Euonychophora; family Peripatidae; genus Epiperipatus; species Epiperipatus broadwayi. The sequence goes on from JAQFVV010012409.1 coordinate 51,133, forward strand.
CAACTGAGTAGTATTCTATAGTGACAGTTATCACCCTGTCAACACACTTGCCTGCACATTTTGGAAGCTGGTAGAAATTTGGAAAGTCTTTTGCAGAGAACGATGTGGCGGATTCACGTGAAATTTCACTTCTTGACAAGATAAATAAAATGGCTGAAGGCAACAGCAAACATTTACGTTCGAGGCTGCCCTTCCTCAAAGGGTTGCGGCTCGTGTATTATTGATAAGCGACTCACTTTCAGGAGAAATTTTAGTGTTATTGAAAGTTGTGTTATTGAGAAGTTGTTGTTTTGGGAAATAAAGTTGTTGATGTTGTGATTTCTTTGAAATACAATCAATCTAAATCCTTCTTTGTCCCACTTGTATTACATATTTAAAAACAAAGTCGGCTGATATGAATTTTTTGGGTTTGTTATTTAATTTTGTTTATAATAATGTAAATTTGAAAATAAAAAGGAAAGTTTTTGTTTTTGACTTTTGATCAGCATCCAAAAAACAAAGTCAAGCTGATTACTTTTTTAATGAAGTGTTTTTGTTTGTTTTTTAATTTTATTTAAATGTTTAATTTATTATTAGAAGAATAATGTATTTTTAGTGTTATTGAAATTTGGAAATAAAGTTGATGTTGTTGGAGTCAATGCTTGTTGCTGTGATTTTTTTGAAACACAATCAATCCGAATCATTTTTTGTCCCACTTGTATTACATATTTAAAAATAAAGTCAGCTGATAAAATACAAAATCAATCGGCTGATTACTTTTTCAATGATTTTTTTGGGTTTGTAATTTAATTTTGTTTAGAATAATATAAATTTGGAAATAAAAAGAAAAGTCTTTGTTTTTGTATTTTGACTTTTCATTGGCGTAAAAAACAAAGTCGGGCTGATTACTTTTTTAATGAAGTGTTTTTTTTTTTTTTAATTTTGTTTAAATGTTTGATTTATTATTAGAACAATAATGTAAATTTGGAAATAAAAAAAAAGTGTTTTTTTTTTTGACTTTTGATTAAACATTTAATTTAGAACGATAAGAATAATGTAAATTTGGGGGGGCTAGAAATGTTATCTTAATATATTTTTGCACAGATACAGCACTACCAAGTGATGTACAGTGGCTAATTAATCAGTACCAATAATTCTAGTGGGGTAGCTTTGTTTCAAAAAGATCAATTTTATAAAGATTATTTGAGTGTTGATTACTCTGATAAATTTGTTAAATATTTGTAATGATATAAAGAATAAAAAATATATGATTTTATTACTTTACCATTTAAATTGTGTTTTTATAAAATTGTATGTAAAAATAGTAAATTGCTTGGAAATGTGAAAATTGCATTTTATTATATATATCTATCTATCAGGGATGCAGTGTCCATTTATTGAATGGAATGAGTGCTTCCATAGAAAAATTCACTAAAACTTTCAAAAGCTTTAATTAAAATTCAATTTAAAAAATTCACTTTCAATTTTTTTTTACCATTAGTTGAATTGTTTATATATATATAAAATGAATTTTACTAACACATTCTCAGTTGATTATAAGCAGTTCAAACAATGCTAAGATTTAATTTATAGTTAAAACTTAAGAATATTAAAAGGATTTGGAAGATAAAAATATATTGATAATGTATTATTTTATTTAAACTAATCACAGTCTGATTACAATGAGCAATTCAAATTCATTATTTTTTGTATGGAATTACTGTTGACTTTCTTTTTTTTTTTGCTAATAGTTGAATTGTTTTTATATACACAAAGAATAAATTTGACTAACTCCTTCTCGGTTGATTATAAGAAATTCAAACAATGCTAATATCTAATTTACAGTTAAAACTTTTAAGCATGTTAAAAGGATTTGGAAGATAAAAATATATTGATAATATATTCTCTGATTTACAGATAAGAGAGTTTCAGATTTTTCTAGATGTATGTAATATAGATACACACATTAGGCACTATTGCATAAAAATTATTGTGGCAAGTGAAATAAAAACATAAAAAAAAGAAGTGTGCTTCCATTCCTAAAAAAGTCATGCTTTGTCACTGGTATTAACTAATCTAGAATAATAGTCTTAAATTTATAAGATAAAAAATTTTAAACAGATTCTGTATTTCATATAATATATCATTTATACTTTGATATTGTAAAAAAGTTATCTAAAGATTTGATAATGAAGTATATTTGTAATTTATTCAAGAATGATTTATAATCTCCAGTTATTTATGTATTTGCTGATTATTTCCAAACATTGTTCTTGATATTTATTCCTAGTTATTTAAGTATTTATTGAGATGATAGAGACAATGGCCATATATGTGTGAGTGATTATTCTTCATCTATTTATTTTATAGCTACCAACTATTACAATATATATGTTAAACATAAACCTAATATATTCATAACTTTAAATAAGTTTTATTTCAAGATTAATAGCTAGAAATAAGTCTAAAGATCTGGTTTATATTATCATCTGGTGTTCATTTATTCTACATATAATTCTAAAAAAATGTAGAATGGACTATTATTGCTGATATAAATATTAAATATAAGCTAGGAAAGTCATGATATTTTAAGAAAAAATTAAAATTGTAGTAATGAATTAGAAATTAATTCTAAACACTATGATCAAATTTTAAAAAACATGTAATATAATGGATGGAATGTTAATTAGATTCAATACAGATATAAGCTATCTTTATCTGCTAAAAATTTGACACTAATATATATATATTAACTATTATTTATTTTTTTGTCTAATTAATAATTTCAGAAATTGATACACATATATATTGTATATTTACCTCCCCTTTCTTATTGTGTCCTTTTTTTAAGTTTAGTATTAAAATGATAAAAAAATCAAGTCAGGTGTCACATGACTTAATTTTAATAAAGCTTGTATTTACAAATGTTATAACAAGCTCTTAACAAGCTTTGAGAATATCCTCAAAGGATATTCTCAAAGCTTGTTAAGAGCTTGTTTTGTGAACTCTATATATAACAATAAAAGTTTAGTATTAATATTACATTATATATTTACATAATTGATTGTATAATTATTGTTTCTTTTAATTATTTTTTAATTAAACTTGTTTTTATTATTCATTTGATCTATTTGAAGAATATTATATTGTATAAACCTAAGGTATAGAATAGGAATAATATGTTTTACATCATCTACATGTAATTCGCCACATTAAATCATATATTCTCATCAAATAAGTATTAATACAAAGCAAGAAAGATAAATCTCTTAAGAAAGAGAATATCAATAGTTGATATATCTTCATATTTAAATGAATTTAACCTGGAATATAAAAATTGTTTTAAAATAAGAGCAGATTTTGAATTTACTAAATAACTATACCAAAAAAGTAGCATTTTACCAATAAATTTTCTAGTAAGGCAAGTGTATACAGAAAAAAATTAATATGAAAGAATTGGAAAATGATTTATTTAAAATTAAGTATTGACAACTCTGTAAAATGGTATAGTAAATATTTAATAATGATATAATAAACATTTATTTTATAACGTCTTGCGTGCGATTATAATTACGATAGAATGACAGCCTGTTAAGCTAATTGCGCAGACACTGTGAGAATGTTATTAATAAATGAATACCTTCGAACAACCACATTCCTTTTTACTCTTATATAAATACTATATCATGTGGTTGTTCGAAGGTATTCATTTATTAATAACATTCTCACAGCGTCTGCACAATTAGCTTAACAGGCTGTCATTCTATCGTAATAATAATGATATAAGAAAATATAACTGAAATGATTAGGAAAGCTAATTTCAAATATGTAAAATGATATTAGAAGAAAGTTATTTCAACAATAAAATAGGATGACATAATGAAAGATGTATATTGATTCTACAAAGAACCATTTAGCAATAAACAATAGGAAAATAAAGTGGCTCATACAATTAAGACTTTCTCAACAAGAAATAAACAGTTCATTACTTGCAATCATCCCTATTAGTATTAATGTCAGCAGTTTATTTTTTCAGTCATATTTTAGATAATTCAGATTATGCAGATGAATTCTCTGTAAATGTTTTTCCAAAATCTTGAAATATTTTATTTCTTCCTATCTTAAACTTATTTTTAGTCTCCATGATCAAGAGCAAATTAAGAATCTAAGAAGCAATTAACTCTATTTGATATATAGATATTCCAAAATATGTGCATTAATTAGATAAAAACTTCTAAGATTATTTATTACCCTCATTGATTAGAAATGTATATTTTCAAAACTTTTTATCCCTAGGATCATATAATTTAGTATCTCATGAAACTGAAAGTTTTTTATGAGGAATCAACTAATCCTTGTATATACAATTTTTATCTTTGATAAATTTTCAAAACAATATATCAGTGAACAGGGAGAAAATCTAAGCAGAATTATAGCTCGTATATTGTCCTTTTAAATAAATCACACAGTATAATATAAAATGAAATATATGGAAAAAAGAAGCATAATGGATTAAATTTCTTTCCATGAAAGTAGTTTTAGATTAATCTTAGATGAAATTCTTAATATATATCTCAATATAGGTCTCTCTTATATAGGCTCATTAATATCAAGTCTCTGAATAATTCATCCTTTCTATTTATATTAAAATTTTATTTATTTATTAAGTTCCGAAAAACTCAAATGGTCAATAGTTCATCCCTTAAAGATGTAATGTAAATTTATGCTTAGAGAATTTTGAAACATTTCTCATAGTTAGATTTATGTCATTATATTTATTTTACTTATTATGGATCCTGTATATTTTTTATTTTGTTCATAGTTACCAATTCATGAATATATATATATCAAATAGCAGTTATTTTGGTTATTGATTTTTTTTACGTATTTTTTATTTATCAAATATTTTTAAGAGAAAATGTAATTTATTATTTTTATATATTTGATTTTTTAAAAAGTTATCTTTATTGAAGATGTTACAGAAATGTCTTTAAAATTAACGATAATCAATAAAAAAGCAAAAATTACATAGATTTTAGACAATTTGTCAAATAATAATTGTTGATTTATTTAGATGATTGTAATATATGATTTTTTTTTCTTTTTTACAGTATAGGCTTTTTTATACCTGTGCTCCAATATGTAAATATTGGGGGTTTGAACTCAGACTTTCACATGACTCTCAACTCCCCATGCTATCTCATAACTGCTGATACCCTTGATCACACACATGTCGAAAAGATAAATAATCACCAATATGTGTATTTCATGCTAAACCAGAACTCGTCAGTTCGTCCAGATTATCATCTCCACACATATATGCAATCAATGCTCAGCTTATATTAAGATAGCCAATCTTCATACTTTAATGGACAGGCTTCAATCCACCCCACCCCACAACTTTTCAGCCATCCATTTCATTGAAAATCTGATGCTGGAACGCTCAAAGCCCACATTAGTGCAAGAAGAATGAAATTTTTTAAAAAGAGCTTAAATACATATGATAATTATGATTTATCTCAATTAGATTATTTGAAAAGGCTGAACTTTCTGAAGTGATATATTTTAATTTTTCCACATTCGTAATATGAATTCTTCTTGCAATTATTAGGAAGCTACTGCTTTGTAACTTTGATGGTAAATTATGATAGATTGTTCTTATGAGTAAATTATTAGTGGATTAGGTCACAAAGCAAAATTTTTTGATCTTTGCTTTGATTTATTTTTTATGAAATAGATGCTTAGCTTGCTATAATTAAATGTATAATAATTCCATTTTAAGTTTTTCTTAGATTTCTGTGTCCAAAGCGTTTAACCTGAATTACATTTGCATAAGAAAAGTTGAATAGGATAATTAAGTGGTGAAATAGAATTTTGTGAAATTTTTCTTTCAATTTAAAAAAGAGGGACCTTTATTTCAGTACAATTTGTTGATTAGGTAATGTTTTTTTTTGTCATAGCTAATTTGATGTAATATTTAGAAAAGCTACATTTGAAAGAATAAACAATCAAAAAGGTTGACCGTGATGCTAGAAATGTAATTTTATTTGAATAAATATCAATATTTCAAGTGTTACTACTTTGTTTTTATACTCGAGTACAATATTCAACTGCTGAAATCAATAAAAATGAATAAAGTACTTATGTGAGCTTTTACTATTATATATCTAATTAATTGCTGCTATTTTTAAAGTGATATATTCCATATGTCTTATGATTACTGTTTGTTCTTCAACCTTAATATGCAAGTGTATTTAAGGTAGAGAATATGCAAACTGAATAAATTTTTGTCTATAAGTACTTTTGAATATTAAAATAGCTATAAATAATATTTTTCAAACTTTTAAACATCAAAAAATATAATGTTAAAGATCTTTGATGATGGCAGTTTGTTTAAAAGTATATATGTTAGATTCTTTGCATCATGTAGTTGAAATGTTAAATTATTTTTTTTAAAAAAATTCAAACTTTAAATACTTTTATATATTAATAATAATGTTATATATAGAGCTTGCAAATAAGCTCTTAACAAGTTTTGCAGAATATCCGCAAAGCTTGTTAAGAGCTTATTTGCGAGCCCTATATATAACATTTGTAATACAAGCTTGTTAAGTTAGGTCATGTGACATATGACTTGATTTCTTTGTAACTAATAATAATATACAATTTAGTCTAATCAGTATATTTTTATTTGAAAAACGTAAATCAGATTTGAATTTATCTAAAAAAACATTTAACATTTCAACTACATGATTAAAAAAAAAATGCACATGGCTTTATTGTTCAGGAAATCATAAGAAGTTTGAGTGCCAGAATCGATCCTGGGACCTCCTAATTCGAGTCAGCTGTGTTCAACATATATCTATAAATCCTTAATTACATTTTTAGTTTTTATAACTTTCGGGGATGTCTTGTTGGATTATCATGAATATATTCAAATGTTAGGTGGTTGGAATAATAGAGATTCCTATCAAAGATAATTTTAATTGTTTTAGGCAAAAAGATTGGGAGAGGTAATTGAATTGAAATTGACCTCTCCCAAATCAGAAAGCATGTTGTCAAATAGTATGGTTATTTTAAAGGATTTGATTTTTTTTTTTTTTAATATTGTTATTGCTCATACTAATCAATTGGGATCACTCAAATTGTATGCTTTTTATTTCAGTTCTGCTTCCAATTCTGGTTAAGACCTGCAGAGGTCCCTAATATCGCATTTTTACATGCATATTCTTGAGGTTACAGCCATAGTAAATATTACTCATTATAATTATAAATTTATTTAACGCATATTGATTATGAAGTAATATTTACTAAGGCAATAAACCTATATTATGTGCGGTTGAAAATGTGAAGGTAGGGACCTCTACAGGTCTTAAGAGGTCCCTACCTTCACATTTTCAACTGCACATGCTTTAGGTTTATTGCCTTAGTAAATATTAAACTCATTATACTATAAAACTAAAAATATAACTAATAGTGAGTAAATATTTAAAGCAACTAAAAATACTTTAATAATCTAAAACAGATCTTAAATGTCATATGCATGTATACATACACATTAGTATTTCTTAAATGTGGGGATTTTTAATAAATATATATTTAAAATTAATAAGATTTATATATCAATTATATATTAATATAAATAAGGGGAATTTAATCCAATGATAAAAATTAATCACCACAAAATCCTGAATCACATCCTGACTATTTACTAGCTCCTAATGCTGGTTGGGGGTAACTAGACTATGGGTATTGTGACTGAGTGTTAATATGTGATCATCATCAATGAGTTTGCCATTATTTCATTTCCTCTTATTATAAATTATTCTAGAATCTCAAATATAAAGCTATATCATACAACAATAATAAAGTTTTTATATTTTAATTTAGTCAATTGAATTGTCATGCTTTTTATATAATGAATAAATACTGTAAATTATTATATATATTGCAGACATTCAGATTATTTCAAAGAAGATGATGATGAAGATTTTGAAGATAATTCTCAGGATATGAATGATCCTAATGAGAACATTTTTGATATAATAATTCCTCATCCTGAGAGTATGTTTCGTCATTTTGAGGAATTGTTTAGAAATTTTGGACTTCAAGATTTTCCTCCTCCTCAATTTGGTAAGAAATGATTATTATAATTAAGGTATTCTGAGTAACAATTATAATGAATTACCATTTGAACATTGTCATTTGTAGTAATGTTTAATATGATTTAGGTAAACTAGAAAGTGATTTAATATGTACAAAACTTTTTATTAGGAATACAGTTAAAAATATAGAATCATTGAAAATTTTTTTTAATGCTATTTGAAACAATCCTATATAGAAAAGCTTCATTAGAATAATTTTATTCAAATTATACTAAGGTTGTTTTGATATTAGTAGGGAAAAAAATCAGAATGGTTAAATCTTTTTTTTTTAAATAAAGCTGAAGATAAATTTTTAAAACACAAATGAAGTCATTTTACTTTTTAAATTGCTACAATTTTGATTTTTTTTTTTTTAGAATTTTTTTGATTGCTGGATTTTATCAAGTGAAATTATGGTGATTGTTTAAAGTCAAAATTATAAAAACAAATATATAAATATATAATGTCTTTTAGTGATATTTGTATAGATTTCTCTCTTATAATCATTTGAATTTTTTTTTTAAGTGAGGAAAAATACTTTCCTACTTTGTTATTTACAGTAGTAGAAAACTTATAGAATTATTAATTAAAGTCAATAATTTTGAGAAAAAAATCAAGCAAAAGTAAATCAAAGATAGTCTTTTGATTTTATATAAAAACAAGCTGCATTCAGTAAGATAGATTCCAATAGATTTTTAATATCTTCAGATAGTTTCTTCAATTAAATTTTAAAAAATCCAAAATTTTGGTAGAAAATATACAATTTTAGCAATTAGGATAAAGTTCAGTTGAAAGAACTGGTTATTAATAATGTCATAAAAATCCTGGTGTTAAAACAAGAATTTGAAAATCAGAAACTTTATTGTCTTGATAGAAATACTAATAAATACAATAATTTGAAAGTCAGTGCCTCCCATAGTTTTTTTTTTGCATTTGGTTGAAATTACAATTTTACAATAATTTCATCTTATTTTATGCAAAAGTAAAACATAATGTTGCCATAAAAGTAACACACCGTGGAATGCAATAAACTTGAAAAAATATAATCATTTTTATAAAATAAAATTTAAACATTTTTAAAGTTATTAATTTTATAGTTATTCGTAAATTGCAAGTTTTGGTGGATAAATTTTAGAACTAAACTTTTGATAAGAAGTTTATTACATTCCTTATAAATTCAATGCACCAGTCTTTCTCGGTTTATTGCATTGATGTTATTTGCAATAAGTCACACTTTTTTTATATTTTCTTTTTCAATCATTGCACTCAGCAGAAATGACTAGTATTAAGTGGATCAAAACTGTGTCCAGACTCAATTTCATTTTCTAAAAATATAAACTTAATATTGGGATCTGTTTTAGTACTTTGTCTTGAAATGCTTTTTCATTGCATCCCAAAATATGAAAAAGATAGGAATTTATATTTCCCAAATATCAGGTCAAGGAAAGGTTAAAGATCATATTTAAGTTATAAAATTTAAAATTTTGTTATTAAAATTTTATATTTTGTAATTTTTAAACATGCATAATATGATATATATATATATATAATGCACATACATGCAAATAAGTGTAAACCAGTTTGTAAGTCATTTTGTAAGAAAAATGAACTTTAAAGAGAAAATTGTGTGAGTTTGTAAAAGTTTATTTTTGACCTATTTTAAATAATGCCTAATGTAGGGGATGATGTTTTTAATCACTGGGCAATGTTGAAATTAAATTTCGAAGTAATGTAAAAAATTTTATTTAAAATAAATTTTGAAATTACTTTTCTTTTTGTATAAGATTATTTTGTAACTGTGTAAAACAATGCCTAATTTACAAATAAAATTTTTAATCTGTTGTTAGGCATTGTTCAGAAGATTGTAATAAAAGTAATTAGTTGGAAATGTTAAGAATTTCATTACTAATTTAAAAATACTACATTATCTGGAGTTATTTTAATAATATCGATTCTAGATGTTTCCAAGAAAATAGGTGGGTAAACGATAGAACTGAAGACATATAAAAGCTAAAAAATTTTGGCAATTGTGTTCAGATATATTCATTTAGATTCAACTTTCATTCACTTTCATTTGCCTGTTTTCAATTCTTGCATGAACATAGATTATTATTATTCTATACTTTTTGTGATCAAAAGTTCTAGTTATTTCACTGCTCATCACTATAAAATTTTCCCAAAGAAGAATCTACCGTGTGATACACAACCCATTTAAAAGCAACCAAGCCGCTCCTGAAAATGAAAGGATCAACTATCTCCAGCATTTGCATTGATAATATAATATACATGGCTAAAGGACCCAAATAATGAACTTATTTCTTCCAGCATAATTCTAATTTCTATCACAGTATAAACTACTGACCTGACTGACTCGCTGTTTCACTGATCAACATATTGAAGCTTCTCTCTCAACTATCCGCTAAAAAAATGATACCATTCATTTGAATACTCAAAAGTATGTACTAAAAATCCAAAGTCTGCAGCATAAAATTCTCCCAGTAAAATGTTATAACTTTATTTATCCAGTAATCTAGTCTTTAGCCATTATAGTTTGCTAACACATATGTTTATTATAAAATCATTACTGTTCTGTTTAAAATAAGTAATTTATAACTAATGTGTATAGTTTTAATATTTTATGCTTATCATTAATTTCCTTCTATGGATGAGTTATTATTTTATTTTATTTTAGTAATTAACTGTCAATAATTGTTTAATCACAATCTAGGTTAAGTTTATTATTGTCGAAGATTTATTGAATTTCTAGCGGCTGGAACTTGCGTCGTCTGCTTTTGGCCCCCTACTCTGAATATTTCTGCTACTTTTGCAGAAATGACGTCTCTAGCAGTGGCAGGACAGAAAAACAACAACTACCAAATTTCTAATTCTTTATTATTTTATTTATCTCTAAAGACAATTTTCTCAGAATGTTAGTAGAGTATTTTATATAAATACTCATTTTGAAATCAATATTTACAAATGTTCTGTAAATTCAAGCAATGATAAAGTTTATTATATAATTTAACTCTTAAGAAAATTGTCTAATTACTTTACTCACATTATATGAATACGTATTTATAAATCATTAGATTTAAGAAACAGTTTAGTGCTTTAAGTATTTGTTTTGTGCAATTGACTTTAACTTACGAAAGTGTTTGTTATATTATTTTGTTAGTAGATTATTAGAAAGTTATGTGTGTGTGTGATAAATATTTGTCCATCTTAAAATTTTGCAAGATTTACCAGAGCCTTCGTAAACCTTTGTCTTTGGCAGCTATATCTCTGTCCAAAGAACGAATAATGGTTTGTGTTTACCATGGTTAAGATGCCTTCCATTTTATCATTTCTATATCCTATGTGAAATTTTTAAAGCCTCTGTCAGCAAAGTTTCCAACAAGCTATGATCGCTTTTCTCAACATTTAGATTACCTGAATTACTTACCGCAGATAGGGCAGTCAGGGTTATTATTGTAGAGATTGGCATATGAATAGCACCTTATTTATTATTTTTATATTCTTTGGTTGCTGGCTATGATTACAGTATTGTGGACAAAGTTCGCACACACAAGTATAAGATAAATATAAGTTATAAATTAATTAAGATCAAAAGTTGATGACTTTGATATTATATTGTTAAAGTGATTGCACTTCCATTTAAAGAACTATTGAAGTAAAATGATAATTAAGATTCAGATGTATATATTAGGCAATAATAAACTATGTTAAGATCATTTAGTAATAAAACCATCCATAATTGAAATTAATCGATTTTAAATTTATTTATTGTTTTTCTTATGAGTTATAATTTCATTTTAGTTTTTAATAAATATTATTTTGCTTATTTAAATTGCTGTTATCTGTCTATAAATTGCTTTTATAAGTTAGGAATCTCTTACTTTAAGCTAAGCTAGTGTCAGAAGCAATTATTCTATCAAAATATATCCGGACTATCATACATTCATCCACACAAAATAAAATTTCCAAACTGGTAGACTAGTTTGGTGGTGCCCTCTGGATGTATGTGTCTGGTACAGTATATATATTTCTGTTGTGCTAATCTTATAACATAATTGGCACAAGACTCACCATAATAAATTGCGTTACATATTGGTTCATTGCATTTAATTTTATAAACTATTTGGAGAAAATATAAAGAGGCATGGTTTATTGCAAATAATATTAACACAATATACAGAAAAGACTCATGCATTGTATTATTATGTAAATGGTATATTCTATTTGTATAAACTTATATTAGTTCTATGAATATGACCAATCTGTTCAAAAGCAGTACTAAGTTGTAAATTTTTTAGAATAAATTATAATCTTTTCAGAATAATGTACCACCACTATTTATTGTATATTCAAATTAAGGAAAGAAGTAATCTAATTGAGTTTTAATTCAAAATATTTTTTCTTTTCTTATACTAGGTGTAATGTTTATATCCATATATAATGTTTTGAATATTATATTCATTAATTTTATAGTTCAATACATTTGTTATGTGTTTCAACAGACAAATGGACAGATTAGATTGACAATCTTAGCGATCTTATATTTGAGTTGGGTTTATATTAGCAACATACAGGAAAATCATGCTAAGGCTTATTTTTTGGTTACATCTTATTTTCGGGAAAACACTATATATATAAGTAAATGCTTGCTCAGATTACTGACATATTGCATTTTATTTTTTATGATAATTATTTCTTTTATATACTAAAATATAATTTTATGTACTGTATAAAAATTCAAATGCGTCACCTGTATACATTTTATATATGTTTATACAACCCACAAACATATATATTTTGTAATGATATCATTGCAATAAATAGAAAATAACTAATTAAAAATGAAACATACTTAAAGTATAAGTTGACATAGGGACAATAATTGATTTTTAATTTTTAAAAAAATAATTATTATACATTTGTGTCACTACAAAAATTTTAAGTGGAAAAGGTTAAATTAATATTTCTAGTCTGAAATATGATAATTGTAAAACAGGGTAGTTTCTTGTATATATTTCTATTTCATGAAAATATATTCCTGTTTTTTAATTTATTAAATAAATAAAAAAGGTTATACAATTGCTGTAACTAAATAATCATTTAATTAATATATATTGTTTAAAAGATAAGGAAGAACTATTTTATCTGATTTTCTGTCATTTATAAAAATAGTTAGATAAAAAAAACAAAAACAAATAGAATTATTAGAATTTATTAGATTTTAATGCTTGATCAAAAATGTTTTTTTTTTTTTTATTTACTTATATTGAGTGAGAAAGAATTTATTAATGATTTAAATTTTTTTTTTTTTAATGATTGATCATGATTTTGATTGGATCTGGCTGTATTCTATTGTTATAGGGGTATATAGATAGGCATTGTACAAGCCTCTCTTTTTTGTTCTGGCTTTCTGGTATTCCAGCTCTCTTTTTATTCATGCTCAAGTCACTTGTTCTTGCTTAAGTCACTCTCGAATTGCCAACATTCTATGATGACAAAATTTACGAAGAAAATGAAACCCAGAGTGTAGTGTTAAAGCCCCAGTGTATGCCAGTCTGAATTCTGGATCATGTAGCCCTCCTGTAGGGAGAAAAGAGATATTAGCCCTCCTGTGGAAGATCAGCTGTTGCCTGTCTGTAGGGATAGAAAAGATGGTAGTCAACTTATAAGTCCTATTTTGTTTTACCTGTCATACAAGAATTGCTTCCTCATGCCATAAAGATATTAAGAACATTTGTTATAAATTACATATATGTAATTTATATTAAATTACATATATGTAATTTATAATAATCAAATTCTCTTAAACATGATGCCATGTTTAAACACAGGTCTAATTCATATTGAATTCGTAAGATGAAATTTTGTTTCATTTATTATTTTTATTAATTAAAATGTCATAAACCGTTATAATTTTATTATTCTTATTAATTAAGTCTAAATGTAATTTTGCATTGTATTTTTTTTTTTCTAATATTAATTTGCATTTGATATCTGCTATTTGTTTAAATACATATATACAAAATTAACAAAGCGTATGCCATACTTGAATGAGAAGCTATAAAGATACACAGAAATTATTACACGCTAAGCGCTTTCGAGGTCTTTTGCCTCATATTCATAGCGGTACTGTGAGCTGCAGAACGAAAAAATAGGGCAAGGGAAACAAAACAGTATGCAAAGCATATGCAAATGAACTAGATAGTCCAACGTTTGGAGATGTCAAAGCAGGTATCTCGTCTATTGATGGAGTTATTATTGCCATTAATAAAATATGCTTCTCTGATTTTCCGCTTGATGTCATTTTTCTCAATACAGACTATTTTAGGGCTGGAAGGTTCAAACAAATGTCCTGTCTTCTTGGAATGCTCTAAAAATGTTGATGAATTATCATTGTTTTTCATGGCTCTATTATATGTATATCTGTGTTGTGCTGTCCTGTTTATTATGCCTGCCTTGGTTTCTCCAAAATAAATGGCCCGACAACCAGGTTGTGGGCAAGCTATGCTGTAAACGACATGGGGACAGCACAACACAGATATACATATAATAGAGCCATGAAAAACAATGATAATTCATCAACATTTTTAGAGCATTCCAAGAAGACAGGACATTTGTTTGAACCTTTCAGCCCTAAAATAGTCTGTATTGAGAAAAATGACATCAAGCGGAAAATCAGAGAAGCATATTTTATTAATGGCAATAATAACTCCATCAATAGACGAGATACCTGCTTTGACATCTCCAAACATTGGACTATCTAGTTCATTTGCATATGCTTTGCATACTGTTTTGTTTCCCTTGCCCTATTTTTTTCGTTCTGCAGCTCACAGTACCGCTATGAATATGAGGCAAAAGACCTCGAAAGCGCTTAGCGTGTAATAATTTCTGTGTATCTTTATAGCTTCTCATTCAAGTGTGGCATACGCTTTGTTAATTTTGTATATTAAATTATCGAATGAGAAGTCTTAAAATCTTTAATACTTTAAATACATATGTTGTAAGATATTTAATTAAATAAATTTTTGTTTACCTTAAAATCTATATTGTATGTGGGTAATTTAATTTTGTAACTATCCTTTTTAGTTCTTGCTTGCCAATGAGAAAGTATTGAGAAGTATGGAAGCAACCAACAGGAGAGGGATGTATATCTAAAATTGCTCTTTAGTCAGATAATATCATTTTTTAATTAGAAGTGATGCTTAGGATTGAGTAATTCGTAAGCTTATAAAGATATTGTTTAAACTGAAGAAATATACTAATTTGTAGATTGATTAATGGGGATGGTCATTGTCAGTGATCTATATGAGTAGTATAATTTTAATAACCACATGTCATTGCATATTTAAAATTGTATTATTGAAAATTATAGATAGAATTCTTTTATATTTTGAGATTTGAGAAGTTATAGTGGTGTCATGGGCCAGATTATATTATGATAATGGTGGTATGTTATTCCATTAAATGTGGTCAGAGAAATAGTTGTGAATAAATAAAATATAAGTAGTAGTTAAACATGCAACCAGCACATAGTCAATTTAAGTATAAATGATCTTATATCTTTTAGTATATGATCCCTAACCAACCTATGGATGGTGTTCCATTATAATATATATATATGTATACTTTAATGTATACTTGCAGATTGCTTATTAAGTGTATGAATTATTTTTTGATGTCCATAAAGAAAATAAAATAATAAATTTATGTATAAATATTCAAAGAGCAAACATATATATATATAATATGTAACAATAAGAAGATGACTGAGTCTTCAAACTAATTGCAGTCTCATCTCTGAATTAATACATGTGTTACATAGTAATGTAGTTTAGCTATTCATGACAACAATTTTAAGTTTTAGAATGTCTAGATCATGAGTTATGATATAAAATGTGACATCATTTTTAATGCTTTCCCTGCCATCACAAAATCTTGAAAATATTTTTGTGACTCACAGTTTACTCTCATACACAATTTGAATTATTTCAAACATTTCAGTAAAAGTTTTGCCCAGTTTAAAATCAAATTTAATGTTAATGGGTTACTCAATGTGGGTTATCATATGAAACACAGTGACAAATTTTATATCATAATTCGTAATCCAGACATTTTGTCATCTTAAAATTTTTGCAGTGAATATCTAAACTATATTTGCTATATAACAAATGTGTTAATTCAGAAATGGCATCGCAGGAAGTTTGGAAAGAAATTCAACACTAGTTGCCTTACATCTTATGTCATAGATATATGTGATTTTTTATATATGGTCATATACTAGTATATGGATAATCACAGACAGACAGGCTACTAAGTTTTTGTTTTATGATATCTATATTTGCTTCTTATAAATTATAATGTAATAAAATTCTAAAAATAATTGATCCTAAAAATTGAACAATAAGTATATAATGACATAAATTGAACAATAAGTACGTAATAATGTTACCAAAATCACACTTTTTCTTATTTTTGCTATAGTATCCCATAAAAATAATTTATCCAACCTGCTTCAAACACTTTTTAGCAAACTCTTTATTTCTACATATATATACACCTACGTTTCGACTGACCTGCAGTCTTCTTCAGAGCTATGATATAATAAACAAAACAAAATTAAAAACATAACCACATAATAACACCATAAAAAATAAAAATAAAATTTTTTTTACAATAAAAAAACTAAAACCAATGTGATTGTTAATAATAAAATAAGTAATATATTTAGATTAATAGTTGTCCTTGAATGTATATATGTATAAAATTAGGAATACACATGTATAATTTATATTTATTTTCTATTTATGTTGTACATTTTATTTATATTAATTGTTTTATTTGGGTTTGATTATATATTTCAGTTTTTTAATATATATATATTTCACATTGGTTTTAGTTTTTTATTATAAAAATTTTTTTATTTTTTCTGGTGTTATTACGTAGTTGTTTTTAATTTTGTTTTGTTTATTATATCATAGCTCTGAAAAAGACTGCAGGTCAGTCGAAATGTAGGTGTATATATATATATGTACAAATAAAGAGTTTGCTAAAAAGTGTTTGAAGCAGGTTGGATAAATTGTTTTTACATAATAAGGTAAGGTTTATAATTATAATAAGATTTAAAAGTACTTATATCATTAAAATTCTTTTGAAAATCATTCTGAATTCATTTCAAAAATCATAGTTGTTTTTTTTTTTTCATTTTTAAAAGATAAAATGTTGGAAGTTATCTAAAAATTTGATTTTATTGACATTTTTCAAAATGATGGACAGCTTTGAAAAGAGCATATGAACCAAACATGTTAATAATTTAAACTAAATGGGTGATAAACCATTAAGCATCACATGATCACATTTCCTATACTAGCACATTAATTGTTGATAAACAGAGCAAAACTCTCCATACAGTATTGCCACCTGTGCTAAACAGAGTAATAAGTGGATGCCAGAAGGTTTGTGCATAAAATCCCTATCTAATGCCTACTCATCCAATATTCCCAGACTAGTTTCTGGCTTGTGACCTTCGTCAGTGAGGAGCTTTGGATCTGAGAGCACTGCATCTAGATCTTAGGATCTAATGCAACCCTCTAGCAACCACCTTTTATCTCTACTTAACTACAAAACTATGAGAATGAAATTTAAAACACAAAAAAATATTTTCAATCTAAGCTCAATAGCTTATATAGTCATATGGGTCTGAACTCAGTTCAGCACCCATACATTTTGGTGTCTTTGGCTCTTTTACAACCATAGCCACCACTATCCTATTAGGCAGGATTGGTGTTAAACCATTAAGCATCACATGATCACATTTCCTATACTAGCACATTAATTGTTGATAAACAGAGCAAAACTCTCCATACAGTATTGCCACCTGTGCTAAACAGAGTAATCAATGGATGCCAGAAGGCTTGTGCATAAAATCCCTATCTAATGCCTACTCATCCAATATCCTCAGACTAGTTTCTGGCTTGTGGCCTTCGTCAGTGAGGAGCTTTGGATCTGAGAGCACTGCATCTAGATCTTAGGATCTAATGCAACCCTCTAGCAACCACCTTTTATCTCTACTTAACTACAAAACTATGAGAATGAAATTGAAAACACAAAAAATATTTTCAATCTAAGCTCAATAGCTTATATAGTCATATGGGTCTGAACTCAGTTCAGCACCCATACATTTTGGTGTTTTTGGCTCTTTTACAACCATAGCTACCACTATCCTATTAGGCAGGATTGTTGTTAAACCATTAAGCATCACATGATCACATTTCCTATACTAGCACATTAATTGTTGATAAACAGAGCAAAACTCTCCATACAGTATTGGCATCCATTGATTACTATGTTTAGCACAGGTGGCAATACTGTATGGAGAGTTTTGCTCTGTTTATCAACAATTAATGTGCTAGTATAGGAAATGTGATCATGTGATGCTTAATGGTTTAACACCAATCCTGCCTAATAGGATAGTGGTGGCTATGGTTGTAAAAGAGCCAAAGACACCAAAATGTATGGGTGCTGAACTGAGTTCAGACCCATATGACTATATAAGCTATTGAGTTTAGATTGAAAATATTTTTTGTGTTTTCAATTTCATTCTCATAGTTTTGTAGTTAAGTAGAGATAAAAGATGATTGCTAGAGGGTTGCATTAGATCCTAAGATCTAGATGCAGTGCTCTCAGATCCAAAGCCCCTCACTGACGAAGGCCACAAGCCAGAAACTAGTCTGGGTATATTGGATGAGTAGGCATTAGATAGGGATTGTATGCACAAGCCTTCTGGCATCCATTGATTACTCTGTTTAGCACAGGTGGCAATACTGTATGGAGAGTTTTGCTCTGTTTATCAACAATTAATGTGCTAGTATAGGAAATGTGATCATGTGATGCTTAATGGTTTAACACCAATCCTGCCTAATAGGATAGTGGTGGCTATGGTTGTAAAAGAGCCAAAGACACCAAAATGTATCGGTGCTGAACTGAGTTCAGGCCCATATGACTATATAAGCTATTGAGCTTAAATTGAATATTAATGATTATTATAATACACATTTACCCCCCTTAGCGATGGTAATTGGTTCTCCAAAACTCATCGTTAAGCAAGAATATCGTAAACAGAATACGTATTTATAAAATTATTCATTAACACTTATTTTAAATGCAATCTGTTTTTCTTGTTAAACTTATTTCTAATTCAACATTCACATTTTAAAATATTTTTCTTTCGATTTGAAACCACTTGGGTGTAAATAACATTTTTAACGAAGTTACAAAATCAATAACTACCAGATGTTCTAAAAATAATATACAGTAATTAAGGAACACATGTGCAGTTTAATATTCGTATTTAGTGTTTTCCTGAAAGTTTGTAATGATGATATTTTAGTTATACTGTACTGTATTTATATATTGGACTATTTCATCATCTAATATAAGTGTTGAATGTCTTTAGAAAAATTAAACTTTATTTAAATAATCCAAATACTTTACATTATATTTAAATAAAGTTTAATTTTTCTAAAGACATTCAACACTTATATGTACAGTATATAGTATTATAGATTCATTAATTATATATATTTTAAGTCAGTGGTAGTTAACCTGGTCCCTACTGCCCACTAGTAAGTATTTGAGTCTTCATTGTGGACGGGAGAGGTTTTGTCCTATACTGAAGCACTTTCTTTTTTAATTTAATTGACTTTTTAAAAAAATTTCATAGCATTATTTAAAAACATTTTTATTAGGTTTTCATAAAATTCCCCATGGCAATTTAAATTTCTGAAAATATACTATTTGTATTTCCCATGCATAAGTTTAGTTCACGTTATGTAAATGAAACTAAATGGAGCTATAGTGCGACCTCTAACAAAATAGCCTTGTCCCAGAATAGCTTGTACAATCTCCCCCCCCCCATTCCAATCAACAATGTGTGAGAAGCGCAGACTCATTTGTTTGCGGTAGCATTGGTCAGTATGCAGTTAGATTTATGAGAGTGAGCTTGTGCCTACAGCTTCAAACAAAATATTATGAAGTATTTTGAGCCCATGTCTCAAAAAAATAAACACGCTCATGGCTATTTACCAGAGTATCTAAAGATGGGTTTCATAGAATTTATTGTAATAAACAACACCCAATGTGTTTATTGTGTCATGAAACATCCAATGAGGCAATGAAGACAAATCGATTGCGAGAACATCTTGCTACAAAGCATCCAAATGATAAGGACAAGCCCATTCAATATTTTCAGGAAATATATAAAAAATTTCAAAATCATTCACCAATTGTTGCATCATTTAAGAAACAACATGTACCGAATGAAGATGGATTAATTGCCTCATCGCATTTCACAACTAATTGCAAAAAGTGGTAAAAGCTATAATATTAGAGAAACTGTAATAATACCCTCTATAAAAGAATTTATCTCAACAGTAATGCATCAAGATATACCTGAAATTTTAAAAACGTTGCCCTTAAACTTATTAGCATTCTCCAAAACTCTTCATTTTCCATGCAATTGGATGAGTCTACCATTGAAGATGATAATGCTTTATTGATGGCATATGTATGTTATTTTGATGAAAACAAGACATTACGAGAAGAAATGCTAGTTACAATAAATCTCATTACAAATACAAAAGGATTATTTATATTTAATACTGTGAAATTATACTTTACAAAAAATAATATTCCTTTGAATAATATGTGCTACTGTGGAGCACCATCATTGGTGGGCTGCTATTGTGGATTTGTTGCTTATTTGAAGGCAGAAGTACCAAATGTTTTGTGTATTCATTG
The DNA here is from genome assembly GCA_028023455.1 of Epiperipatus broadwayi. NCBI lineage: Eukaryota > Metazoa > Onychophora > Udeonychophora > Euonychophora > Peripatidae > Epiperipatus > Epiperipatus broadwayi. The sequence goes on from JAQFVV010012409.1 coordinate 72,066, forward strand.
TGTGGTGCACAGACAACATCTTATAGGAAAACATCTAAGTACAAGTCTCCATTTATCATTAACTATAATAATTTGAGCTGTAAACAAGATCAAATCCAATGCAAAAAATGACAGAATGTTTCGACAGCTTTGCTAGGACAATATTGAAGATTTTAATACATTACTTTTGCACACAGAAGTTCAGTGGCTGTCAAAGGGCACATCTTTGGTTTGTTTTGTAGCATTATACGATAGTCTCATACAATTTTTTGAAAGTAATTATGAGACCAATCTGTGTAAACAGTTAAAAACAGTAAAGAATGATGTTTTTTATTTGGAAGATATTTTCCAAGAGATTTAATGATGTCAATTTGCAGCTTCAAGGAGCTAATAAAACTCTTATAGGTTGCCAAAGTATTGTGTCATTATTTATGATAAACTTGAACTATTTCATTATAATCTATTGAGGAGAGAATTTCATCAGTTTCCTGAATTATCATCTATAAAAGATGATATAACTCTAGAGGATATTGACAGATTCAGTAGCCACCTCAACAAACTTAAATTGGATATGGAAAAATGATTTGAAGATATTTTGAAATTGACGGTGTATGATTGGATGAAAAATCTTTTTACCACAAATATTGAGAGGCTGCTGCAACTTGGCAAGAAGAACTGTTAGAAATTAAATATGATGAAGAAAGTAAACATAAATTCGATAGTGATGGATATGAAAGCCTATGGCAAAATAAAAAAATGCCTGGCTTATATTCAAATATGTGGGAAATGATATTCAGTTTATTGATACCTTTCCCTACCTCATATCTTGTGGAATCATGCTTTAGTGCTGTTAATCATATTATAACCAAAGAAAGAAACCTCCTGAATATTTCCAAAAGAGGTTACCTTTGTTTGTTGCTTACAAAAATTGAGCCAGATATCCAGTACTTAGTTTCTCAGTATCAGCCACAGGGATCTCATTAATAATTTAATTAATTAAATGTAATTTCATCAGACTTCATGCTTCTATGTATGCAAACTATAAATAAAAAGATAGATTTAACTCCAGTAAGTTGTTTTATAAAGATTTATTTTGCCAAACTTAGCAAAAGTTTAACATAAAGTATTTGGTAAGTAATTATTACTATATGATTCAGCTTGCTGTAACTCTGCTTTATAAATTTTATAAAGTAAAATTACTTCCCTACTTCATAAATCACCATTACTGTGGAACCAGTGGGCAGTTAGAAAATTTTACTACTAACAGAGATACAAAAGTGGGCAGTGGGTATAAAAAGGTTGACTACCCCTGACTTAGACAATCCATTGTTTAATAACAATCAACAATCTCCACCTGTTATCAAGGCAACTATGTATGCACATAGTGCGCCGATGTTCTGAAAATATATATTGTTGTAATAATAAATTATGGAATAGATTTCAATAAAATTTTTAACTATTTTCCATTATATTGCATTGTTATAAATATTAACTGTTGTAATTATAAAAATAATAATTTAAATTATTGATACACAAAGCTTGTGTGGTAATAACAATGCCAAATTTTTCTGAGGAGAGCCACAATAAAATGCAGATGGCCTGGTGAATTTTTAAAAAAATTGAAATTATTAAACAAATTATACTTTAAATATTTATTGTTTACATTAATATTTTCACAGGTAAATGATTGGGTTTTTCTATGTTATGATAGTTAGGGGATTATTCATTTACTAAAAGATCCACATTTCAATAATAAAATAGCTACCTTTTTTTTTTAATGGAGATAGTAACTGGGGAGGAATTTGAATGTAAGTTTATAATATTAATAGATTCTAATTTCTTTATAATCCAGTTATTACTGTTGTGAAGAAAATAACAGTAATATTATTGAACATTTAGCGAATGGTCTTGGACTCTATCATAGCAAGTTCTCTTCATGATTGTGTGATTTTTCGCAACCTGTTTAGCCTCCTATCTTTATAAATAGGATCAAAAAACATTTGATTGTACGTTATTTAAAAATGAAAGAAATTTCATATTTGTCAGATATATATGTCAATCAGGTTTAAAAATCTAAAATTAAAAATTCATCCCTTCTAGTAAAACTTTGCCGACAATTCTTTAAATATATAAAAGAGGCAAAAAGTAAAACAATGTCTTTTGCCTTAAAATGCATTGTCATATGTTGATGTTAGAGGGCATTTGATTACATATAAGCAGTTTCAGTGAGTTAATCTCAAAACATGACATGAATAATATCTTCCAAAAAAAAAATAAAAAATCAGAACATTTGTTTGCTTATTATAATTTTACTATGTCACTCTTTAAAAGTAGTTCCATACAATGCAGTATTACAAGCAAAAGCCAATTCGAAAAAAGTTATTATTTGTCATTTTATAATATTGTCTCTTCACTTGATTTTGAAGAAGTCGGAATTTCCAAAGTCTTCAGTAGTTGATTTTATTTTATTTATCAAGGGATTTCTCATTATCGGAGAATAATGTGTGTGATTCTTATTGTATTGTCTAAGCAAACAGTCATTTGATAATCTACTGTTTGCTGCATTAACTATGAGATGTGATTTCTGGGCTAATATACCTAATGCATTTTGTTTTCAGACTCTTATAGCAACTCATAGTGTTTGTGTAAAGGCTTAACTCTGTCTAGGTTTTTCCTATCTTGAGAATGAAGATTTTAAGGCTTGTTTAAACTGGCTTCCTTATTAAAGATTAGAATTTTGTTCATATATATATAGTTAATTAAAACAGGCAAAACTCTCCATACAGTAGTGCCACTCAGTGCCAACCAGAATAATCAATGGATGCCAGAAGGCTTGTGCATAAAATTCCTATCTAGTGCCTAGTTTATGGCTTGTGGCCTTCGTCAGTGATGAGCCTTGGATCTGAGAGCACTGCACCTAGATCTTCAGATTTAATGCAACCCTCCAGCAGCCACCTTTTAACTCTACTTAACTACAAAACTATGAGAATAAAATTGAAAACACAATATTTTCAATCTAAGCTCAATAGTTTATATAGTCATATGGGTCTGAACCCAGTTCAGTACCCATACATTTTGGTGTCTTTGGTTCTTTAACAACCATAGCCACCATTATCCTATTAGGCAGGATTGGTGTTAAACCACTAAACATCATATGATCATTATTTCTTATGCTAGCACATTACTATTATTAAAGCAGGCAAAACTCTCCATACAGTAGTGCCACTCAGTGCCAAGCATAGTAATCAATGGATGTCAGAAGGCTTGTGCATGAAATCCCTATCTAGTATCTACTCATCCAGTATCCCCAGACTAATTTCTAGCTTGTGGCCTTATGTCAGTGAGGAGCCTTGGATCTGAGAGCACTGCACCTAGATCTTAGGATCTAATGCAACCCTCCAGCAGCCACCTTCTATCTCTACTTAAATACAAAGCTATGAGAATAAAATTTAAAACACAATATTTTCAATCTAAACTCAATAGCTTATATAGTCATATGGGTATGAACCCAGTTCAGTACTCATACATTTTGGTGTCTTTGGCTCTTTAACAACTATAATCATCACTATCCTGTTAGGCAGGATGGTGTTAAACCACTAAACATCACATGATCACTATTTCTTACTGTTATTAAAACAGGAAAGTCTCTCCATACAGTAGTGCCACTCAGTGCCAAGCAGAGTAATCAATGAATGCCAAAAGGCTTGTGCATAAAATCCCTATCTAGTGCCTACTCATCCAATATCTCCTGACTAGTTTCTCATCTAGGTGCAGTGCTCTCAGATCCAAGGCTCCTCATTGATGAAGGCTACAAGCCAGAAACTAGTCTGGGAATATTGGATGAGTAGGCACTAGATAGGGATTAATGCACAAGCCTTCTGGCATCCATTGATTACTCTGGTTGGCACTGAATGGCACTAGTGTATGGAGAGTTTTGCTTGCTTTAACCAACAATAATGTGCTAGCATAAGAAATAGTGATCATGTGATGTTTAGTAGTTTATATATATAGTTACTGCATAAATTTTATTATGAATTGATGTATTTATTTTATTATCAAGTATTTATACACTCATGCATGCATGTAAATGAATTTTCATTTTAATGTGCGAAAAAGAGTAGTTGATGGTATCCATGTTAAAAATTAATAAATAAAATTAATTTCTTAATATTTAAGATGAGAAATTTATGTTTCTAATGTGAATTAAATAAATTTCTAAGTTTTAATAAAAAGGTAAACATAATCATGTTAAAGATAATACATTAATTTTTCCATAATTATGATAGTATCGAAAATGCATTAGACTATTAAAAAAATGAAAATTTATTTATTCCATCTTAGAAATACAAACTTTCAATGTTATAATTGATATTACATCCATATATAAAAGAATTTATTATATATTATATACATTTGCATACACATATAATAATTATCAAAATTTATATTAATGAAGGTGGACCATTACCAGAATCACCTGGAGATAGTCACAGATCTTTGAGAGATAATATGCTAAAAAATCCTGAAGAACCATCAAGTAGATATTCTCAGGTAAGAATATAATTTTTTTATCTACGTTCCTTTGTGAGCAGTTATGAATTTCAGTAATAAATTATGCCAAAAAAATTTATGATTTATATGTTAATTTGTTGTGTTACATAAGGCTTATTGTGCAGAATTAATGATAATTATAATGTAAAAATTTGCATTTAAATAAAATAATTATAAGAGGTCATTATTTTTGAATAATTAATGAAAAAGTTAATATTTGGTTAAGAGTAGTTTACATTTCTCTATCTGGTATGTACTAAGCTTATAGTACTTACAAGCAGATTCCAACTTGAATTTTTTATTTTTAATTTCTTCAATTCAATTGTAGAAAACTTACCTTAAATCCATCCTGAAGAAATAATGCAAAAATGATGAAACACACCAGAGATATAATGTCATCTATATGTATGCAGAGACTGAATCTTCGCAATATGCATTGCAGTTGAGTAAGCAACATAGCATGAAATGATAAAGATCTGTAATAGATTGTGACATAAATATGTAACTCATCATCATCATCATTTTTGATCATTATCAATCCACTGTAGGATGGTCTCTCCAAGTTCAATCCATCTCCAATTTCTAGCCACTCTTCTCCATATCGTACTAGTATAATTCATTCATCTCACATGTGGCCTCTTTTTAGGTCTTTTACAATCTCGTGGAATCCATTTTAAGATTTCAGCTGTCCATCTATTATAATTTCTTTCTACAATATATCCAGCCCAACTCCAGTTCTTCTTTCAATGATGTCAGTAGCACCTGTTTGTTGTCTTACATATATTTCGTTTTTGTTCTCTTTTCATTACTCCTAACATACATCTTTCCATACTTTGTTGAGTGGTCTGAAGTCTCTGTATTTCTCTTTTGTTAAGTGTCCAACTCTTAGATCCATAAGTAAGAACTGGTAACACATATTAAAAAAAAATCTTCCTTTTCAAACACAGGTATATTTTCTTTTAGTGGTGTTATTTCTACCAAAAGCATTACAAACAAGTTGATTAGTTTCATACATTATGTTCCCATCATATGTAATTATTATAGTGTTTATTTGATTCCATAATTCCATTTGATTATTTTGATTGAATGCATGAAGCATGCACCATGGATCTTTTTTATTCATATCAGATAAGCTATTAGTTCACTACAACAATGAAATTGAAATAATATAACAGAATATGCTCTGAGTATGGAGTGAGAGTGATAATAAGGCATTTTATATGCAAAGGAGAAAGTCAAAAGTAGACAGAATTATAACCATCACATGATCATCATTTCTGTTTGGAGAGTTTTGCTGTTTTTTAGAACTATAACCAAACTGACAAAAGGTTTTGTTTGTTTAAAATAAATTTCTTCTATATTTATATAACATGTATTTAAAATAATAGTAAATTACAAACTATTACCAGGATTACTATCTGGAAATAAACCAAAACTTCTGAACTATGCATATAAATATGAACCTAATTATAAGAAAGTTAATCAATTCCAGCATGGAGATGCATTGTTTCTATTATTCAATAAACCAGAACCATGCCAAGCAGAAGTTGAAGTAAATTACATTGCTAATTTATACTCAAACACATTGATCAGTGATGTGGTAACAAGATAAATGAAAAACAATGAAAGTAGCAGTTATTAATTAGTGGGATAAATAAACATTAGCCAGCTAAAGGGTCAAAAATATTTTATGTAGTATTCTGGAACATATATGATCAACTGTTAGTAAGTAAGCATTTCTTTGTGATAGAATATCTGATACTAGTCAAAGGCAGATTTCACTATTGGAATTTCCATATAAGGGACACCCAAGTGTAGTTAGAGCTAAAATACTAGCACGTAACTACAGCTAGAAAGGATAAATCTGGATATTGGAATCATGCAGGTCCATTTAGAAGTCTAGTGATTAATTTATATTTGAGATAGTTATTGTACAGAGTTCTTAATATCTCTAGTTCTGGTGCTAATAAGTGAAATACAGTTTAATTAATATTAGAAATGCAATTTAATACAATGTAATCTACAGAGATCAGAATAACTATCAGTATAAGACATATGAAACCAGTAGAATAGAACAGTGAATAGTCATAGTGAATGGAGTTGATCCAGTAAGTTTGGCTATTCTAACTTAGGACTAATGAAACAGATTGAACTGATATTTTTTTTCTATATGCTTTCAGGTATATTTTAAGCAAATATATATTGATTCACTATTGTCATTTTAGTAATGCATTATATAGTGTATATATGTGTAGAATTAATCATTAGCTGTCATATTTTGATATATGAATAATCTGTAACTGGATATGGAAAAATATACCTTGAAATTTTAGTTTGAAGACTTTTTTTAAAAATTTAATTTGAAGACTTTTTTTAAAAATATCTGCATAAGGTATGTTGTGGAGGTTATATTGGATTATTATTCAAAGAATTTAATATTAAAGTTTGTATTTCCATTTATGACCTTTCTCATTTGATATATTCTTAAAGTCAATAAACATCACATGAATACATATAGAGAGTTTTGCCTGTTTTGATATATTCTTGTGTTTTAAATTATATTAATATTGTATAATTAGTATTATTTTCTTAATGCTTTTTAGACCTGTCTATTTTCATAATAATTGTTGGATACTAATACATTGGCATCATCTTTTGCAGCCAAAGATAAGTTTAAAATCAAAGTAGCAGTGTTTTTTGTCTGCATTTTTTATAGATTTCAAGATGTATGTTGTTATTTCAAATATTAATACATCTTCTTGACCTCTTTTAATAAATAATGATGATTAGATTGTTGAATTGAAGATCTATATTGGCAGTCATTATTTTCTCATGGTTTTCACAATGAAGACCTGTGAAAAATTATTAATATAGCTTTAAAAATAACTTTCTATTTAATATGGCCATCTTTTGATCCATATTTGTAGAATTATCTCAGAAAAATTTAATCTGTCATCATAACCAGATTTTATATATTATTATTCACTTCACTAGGCCATAGATATTCATTACCCTTGTCCTTAATCCAAGAGAAAAAAAAAAATTATCTTCAATGATTGTAAGTTATATTCATTTCTATTTCAAAATATAATAAGTAAAATTTTAGTACAACATTTGCTTAATCATTTTCTGAACTCAGATATATTTATATTTTTTTCATATAAATCATAAAAATGCAATAGTTTCCCCCATCCATGCCATTTGCATCCAGGTCTTCAAGCATATATTAAAATTTACAGACAATCCAAATGTGATTATATCTTTTTAATATGATCACATGCTTGTGACACATTTTAAAAATTATACATATTAAAATATTAATAATTGAATAGTGTATCATATAATATTTTTAACACAACTGTGTATGGCACAAACATTTTTAATGTCATTGTATGCACTGATGTGAATATTTTATGAGATTCTTAATGGCTTGCAAATATTAAAGCAAGACCGAATAGAGGAGTAGCAAAGTTAATTAAAAAGAAGGAGAACTTAATGCAAAATTTAGAAGCTTAAACATTATATATACATGCAGACACATCAAATTATGTATGTATATTTAAATATGTATATGTAAAAGTTTACATTCTTCAAGCAGCAATTTAATAAATGAAAATATAATAATAATAAAGTTGTGCTAACACACATATAATGTAAAGCTGTATAAATTAACAAATTAATTGTAGTCAACAAATTAAAATGGCTAAGCGCTTTCGAGAAAGTGTATTTCTATAATCATAGCCTGCACACCCTCACAATGGATGCGAAGCCTCATACCACGGTGAGACCAGGGCCTCCATAGCTACTAGGTTGTCACAGCATAAGTATAGGTATAATAAGTTGCATACTAACCCAGAATGGACTTCAGTTTTTGCCCAACATCAAAAAGTATCCAGACACGAGTTCGAACCCACTTCTGCAAAATTGTTTTGTACTGAGAGGCACGATGTTAAACACAAGGTAAAGGAAGCTTACTTCATAGCGGAAGACTCCTTCACCATTAATTGCAAAGAAATGATTGTTTTGCTATATCCAAAAGATGGGCTTATTGATTCATTTGCATAAAGTTTGCATATTGTACATATATAATGATTCTAATGAGTGAGTCATAACAGGCCATGATTATGAGAAATATACTTTTTCGAAAGTGCTTAACCATTTTCATTTGTTAACTACAATTAATTTGTTAAATTTATACAGCTTTACATTATATGTGTGTTAGCACAACTTTATTATTATTATTATAATTTTGACAAGTGTAAAGCATAAATCTATGATTTATTACTTAAATGAAAATTTATTTATTTTTTAAATAGGGAAAGTTATAATTTTTTTTTTTTTTAAAATTATTTTAAATAATTTCTTATTAATTAATTACAGTTGCTTTTATAATTCTATTTTATATATTTATAGTTTTAAGTAAAAAAACTTAAAGAATTTACTTAGTCATTTTGTTGTCAAGCTTATTTTTTTTACAAATGTTTTTCAAAACAGGAGATTAAGATTAACAATGATTTCATATCTTGAAGCAAAAAAACAACCTTTATAAAATAAATAAAAATTGCAAAAAATGTAAAGATTACTGTTATTTAGTAATTATTGGTTTCTTGGTTTTGTTTACTTAATACGTGTTAGTGTTTGGAAGATTGTATAACAGATATTAGTGACTTTTTACAATTTAGTGGTTCAAACTTATTTTCAATAGATCACCATATAGCCAGCTATTGACAAGAATTTATATGAAAGAAAAGAAAATTGATTCTTCATTTGATTCAAAGTCAGTGAGGTGTTAGATTATGGGTGAATAATTAAAAAATTCTCAAAACTTTTTTTTTTTTGATTGTGTGCTTCTAGCTCTGCATGGTATCCTAAGTATTACTTCATCTGCTTAGTAAATATTTTATCATATCTGCAACATAATATGATTTTGTTGTTTAAAATAAAAAGTTTACCTAAAGTTTGTTTAAGTTATATTTCAATAGTTTTTAATAACAATCTGAAGATATTTACAAAATTAGGACAGCCTTAAGTAAGATTTGTAGTCATATTTTAAATATGACTACAAATGTGGCTCAATGCAAAATCATAAACCTACTCAAAACATTATGAGATTTTTTGGGGAGATTACATGTTGCAATGTGATTAATGTTTGTACAATCTCAAATACCCCACTAGTGTTATGTTGCCCTCTTTCCTTTTACCTTTATATTAAACAAATGTTAATGATGTTTTATTACTTAGATATTTATGTTTTCTATATTAGTGATCACAAAGTTGGAACCTGCTTAATGACGATTTTGAAAGACTCTCAAAATGAGTCACTGCATAATTAGTATTATTATGTGAGGACTTTTTTACTTATCTATGGTGGCGGATATCATAAAAATTGTGCATGGACCTTTTTTTGCTTATCTGCTTTCCATTAATGTATGGCCCAGAGATGCCAAAAGACTGGATACTCCTGTATTAAACTGTACCATGAGTAAGAAACGGATTGCAAAAATTGTCAACAAAAGTTGTCTGAAGAAATCCATTCATAATTAGAATCTAGGTAGTTAATTTATCAAAAAACTTTATATTTAGAGAAGAAACTGTAAGTAATTCATTTTTACCTAAACTTTTATTTTATTTTCATTAGAGAAAATATTCAAATATTTAATTGTATGTCGTAGTGTAATTTTCCCCAATTTTCTCTCATTGGATACTTTTTGTTTATATATTTGTTTTATTGTGGAACAATATTTTGTCTATTATTCAAAGATCAGAACATATTTACTTGAATGTTATTAGTAAGATTCAGTTTATATAATAAATTATTACTTTGGGCCTGATAAAATCAATCATGGATAAAGATTGAAATGTGTTACTGATTTTGCAATATAAGATTATTATGTTTCAATATTATGTTTGTTTGAAAAAGTGCAACAATCTATTTTCTTTTATACAGTAGATTGATGTAATTGTCTTATGGTATTATTTTAATATTTGATAAAAAAAAGAATTTCAAGTGTTTAGAATTATTTCTAAAAAAAATTTAAAGTGACTTATGAAAAAAACTTTATGCTCAACATATTATTTTGATATTCAAATATCACGTGACTTCCTGAGCATTTAATCAGGATTATTAATATATATATTTATTTTTAATAATAAATTAAATACTGAAGTTTTTTTTTTCTATTAGCTATAGCTTTAAAATATGATGCATGTAGAAATCCGAAGTTTCCACAAAGTTCACAGAATATGTCTATTACTTAATGCTCATATAGAAGTAAGAAATGGAAGAAAAGATAATTGTATAATTGACCAGTTTCTAAGAAAATCATGCGATATGAACCATCCTAAGGCCAGTTGGTCATGATAATTGACTCTTCAGGGAAGTTTCAAATTTACAGCTTCACCATTGTGCTAAAATATACAGAGTATGTAAGATATAATGTATTAGAAAAGGAAATTCAAGACTATGAACTTCTCTAAACAATTTCATTACTTCAAAGATTTCATTTAGGCATGAAGCAGCTCATTATTTTGGGGGACTCAGGTTTCTAGTATGAAATGAAATATTGTAAAAGTCAAAGAATGATGAAAACAGGCATGACTTTGTATCTGCTGCTTCGCACTCCTTTGCGATACACAATAAAATTGTTTAATCTTGTGATGAACCCTTTGCAGAAAGTGTATACATTTATTAAGATTCTTTAATTACATTTAAACTCTAGTAACCAATGTATTCTTTACTATGTATTTTAAGCTTTGATTTTGTGTCAGTAATTTTGCAATTAATATATATTTGGATTTATTGGTGCTTTTTATAGCTGTCTGACAATAAATTTTATTTTAAAAAAAGGAAAAATCACTATAAAATTTAACAGAAATTTATTTTAATATCTCGACTTCAAAACTCTTTTTGTAAACATTAATAAATCTTTATATTATTAAGATGGATTACAAATGCAATTTATCCACTCTACTTTGAACACTTTTTAGCAAAAACCTTTTATTGTACATATATGCATACACAATCTTATGTTTTTATTTTTAAAAAATTAAAGTGGCTCTGAAGAAGACTGCAGGACAGTCGAAATGTAAGATTGTGTATGCATATATATATAATAAAAGGTTTTTGCTAAAAAATGTTCAAAGTAGAGTGGATAAATTGCATTTACATAAGATGTTACAGCAAAATAAAGGAAGTGGTAAGTTTAGTAATATTTCTGAAGATGGATTACACTATACCACCTAACATTTTATTTTTTATATATTCAATTTCTGAAAATAGGGGAGATTTATATATATATAACAAATTTACAATATTGTTATAATGTGATTTTATCCTGTGGATGGTGATTTGGAGAAAAAAGGCATTGAAGAAATTAATCCATAAAAAATTAAATGTACATATTTATTTGTTTAAAAAAAATTGCAGAATAATAATAATAAAATCCTTACCAATAACAGGTAGTAAATATAGTAAGGGTAATTTTTTTATATTGTAACAGTAAAATTTAACAAATATTTTATTACTAATTTGGGATAACAACTGAGGAACATCTCACTTCTCAAATGGCAATAAAAGATCACATCTTAATTTCAGTTTTGAGGAGAAAAAAATATTAATGAAAAACATATTTTTTTAAAATGTAATTAGTCTTAAGTTTCATGTTTTATCACATGGCTGTCAAAATTATATTTCAAACTCTTATTATTATCATTTAATTTATAAGTTACTTTTTATTATTTTAAAAAATTATATTTCAAACTCTTATTATTATCATTTAATTTATAAGTTACTTTTTATTATTTTACATTTTTTTTGGTCTTAATACATATTTCATCAAATTTTATTGCCTATCGAAAGTTCTAATGGATTACTTTTATTTGCCATAAATTGTGCCAAATGCAAAATTTAAAAAAAAAATGAGGAGTAAATGTTGAGAACTTTTCCAGTTAGAAATTATAAATCAAGATCACATTCTTTAACTTATATTAGAAATACTTTCTGTACATAAAATTATTACTAATTTGAAATTATATTTCAAACATTTTTTACCATTGTTTAACCTGTTATGGATTTTTTTTTTTTTTGGGGGGGGGGCAATATATATATATGCATTTAACTTTTTTTCCATTTCTTTTTTTATTTAATGTACTTTTTGTCATCAATTTTATATATGGATTACTTTTGTATTGATTTGCTTGATAAAAGGCTATTTAGTAGATTCAGTTCATACATGTAAATTTTTATGGATTCATTTCTTGATTGCTTTCCTTGTTAAAACGCTATTTGCTAGGTAAATATTAAATTTTAGGGTAAAGCATATAATAAGAGTTACAAATATTTTTTTATATCTGCTAATTTTTGTAGTAATAAAAATAAAAATCTCAATATGTGATATGCAAAAAACTGTAAAGAAGTTTAGTATTATTTTAATAATTATATGTATATATATTTGTAGATACCTCAACCCAGATCTCAAGAAAGATGTGATATAGGTAAGATTTCTTGCTAAAATTACTAGTTATTATAAATATTGTAATCTTAGCTATAAATATAGTTTTACTTCTGAATATTATGTAAACAAAACATTTATAAGTAAGTTAGTGGAGAAGATATAAATTAAATGTTAATATCGATAGGCTTAAGGTTTTCGAGGATCCATGCCTCATTCTAATAGATTGATTAACAACTCTAAAAATCACATTGATCGATCATTCACCCCACATGTGGTATACTCCATTACATGCCCTCAGTCCAGATGCCATGCTGTGTATTATGGTGAAACTAAAGTTACAATCAACACTAGACTTGCTCAACACCCGTACACTTAGAACAGAACTCAGAAGAACAACAATACATCCTCTGTATTTTTGGAGCATGCCAAGCAATCTGGACACAACTTCACACCTGCCAATCCCATAATCTTATGCTCAGAGTCAAATGATCATAAGAAAAATAAAAGAAGCATTCTACATTAATGGAAACATCCATGCTATCAATAGAAAAGATACTTGCTTCGAGATCTTGAAGAAATGGGCTATGTAACACTGGCTTATTTAAATATCTTTGCATATATTTTATTATACATTTTTTATGATGGCTATGATTATGAGGCATGGATCCTCGAAAACGTTAAGACTATCGATATTAACATTTAATTTATATCTTCTCCACTAAAACTTACTTATAAATTTTAGATATAGCAAATCTTTTGAAATGTAGCATGATTTATTTATGGTCATTTGATTAGATACACATTCTTTAAGTCTGTTAGTTAATTGTTTGCATAGTTATGGAAATCACAATTTCAAGTTTTTTATTTAATAAAACTATTTCTTATATTACACATAGAATATTATTTCTGTTGAAAATGTGATGTTTTAATATTAATATCCAACTGGTGTTTGTTGGTTGCTTTATGAAACTGTTTCCAAAGTTTGATTTCTCCTTTTTTGCACATTTCAGTAGATTACAAATAAGAATTATCATATGAACAAATCATAGTCTTCCTGACACTTATATTCAGTTTTGGCTGTAAATTTATACCAAATTGAGCTATCAAAGCTACTGTGAATGAAGATATCACAATTGATTTAAGTTCAATACATAATGTAAAATGATAGTAAAGAAAATTTCAAAATGGATATGTACATGGAGAATAAAGAAAATTTCAAAATGGATGTTTACAAAGATACAATCTTTAGTTCCATATTTGATTTTGAAGATATTCAAAGTATTGCCATTAGAGGGTTGGCCTTCGTATTTTCTTGGAAAGATATACAATGCTCTTTAGCATATGAAAAGTCTCTGTCTACCGTGTTGAGAAACTTTGTTAATTTGATAAATACGATGAGTTATTTAATTGTTAAAATTGTGACATTGGTGAACTACCATTTTAAATCCGTATTGTGCCTCACAAGTTTTTAAAAATGCATTAGAAACATCATCATTAGCAGTTATTTGTAAACGAGTATGACTATTCTAACTCCAAAAAAAAAATACAAATAAAGAAAAGATTATGATAAGAATGTTATACTTGTAATTAAAGAATGGAAAGTCTGGAGAGAATGAGAAAAAATCATGGTTTTGTTTATATCAAATATTGACACACTTTCTCTTGCCAATAATTGTTTTAAAATCATAGGTAGGTCTACCTATGGTTAGAGCTTATTCTTTAAATAGGCCAACAATTGTTGACCATACCTAAATTAGGGTTTGAACTTATTATGAGCCTGAATTTTAAATTGACATATTACTTGCATAAATTCAGATTATATATTACAGGGAAGAAAAAGGTTCTCATTTTTAATTATCTGTAATACTACATTTTATTAGTTTATATAGATGTATTAATTAATAATATAGCGATTTATATATCTCTAATATTGTGGAAGCAACTACTCTTCACACATTTGCTAAAATTGACAGACATTCTGCTGTCAATAATTGTTTTAAAATCATAATAACTTTAAACCCTAACTTAAGCAGAGTCAATAACTATTGGTTTATTTAAAGAATAAGCTCCAGTCATAGGTGGTCCACCTATGGTTTTAAAACAACTATTGATGGCAGAGTGCGTATCAATTTAAGTGCATGTGATATATCAACATAATGGAAATTTTTTATTTTAAACTATATTATAATTTGATAATTTAGCAATAAATATCACTGGTAATTATTAGAGAATTAAGTAGTTGCATGTATCAAAAAAATTTTTTCATCACCTTATTCTTATTAAAACAGGCTATACGTATTGCAACCCAGTGAAAGCCAGAGTAATCAATGGATGCCAGAAGGCTTGTGCATAAAATCTCCATCTAGTGCCTACTGATCCAATATCCCCAGACTAGTTTCTGGCTTGTGGCCTTCATCAATGAAGAGCCTTGGATCTGAGAGCAATGCACCTAAATCTTAGGATCTAATGCAACCCTCCAGCAAACACCTTTTATCACTTCTTAACTACAAAACTAGGAGTCTTAAATTGAAAACACTATAATATTTTCAATCCAAGCTCATTAGCTTATATAGTCATATAGGTCTGAACTCAGTTCAGTACCTAAACATTTTGGAGACTTTGGTTCTTTAATAACCATAGCCACCACATCCTACTAGGCAGGATTGGTTTTAAGCCAATAAACATCACATGATCACCATTCTTTATGCTTGCTTATAACTGTTATTAAAACAGGCTATACGTATTGCCATTCAATGCAAGCCAGAGTAATCAATGGATGCCAAAAGGTTTATGCATAAAATCCCCATCTAGTGCCTACTTATCCAATATCCCCAGACTAGTTTCTGGCTTGTGGCCTTCATCAATGAGAAGCCTTGGATCTGAGAGCACTGCACCTAATTATAAGCAAAGCATAAGAAATAGTGATCATGTGATGTGTATTGGCTTAAAACCAATCCTGCCTAATAGGATAGTGGTGGCTATAGTTATTAAAGAACCAAAGTCACCAAAATGTATAGGTACTGAACTGAGTTCAGACCTATATGATTATATAAGCTAATGGGTTTGGATTGAAAATATTAGTGTTTTTAATTTAAGACTCCTAGTTTTGTAGTTAAGTAGAGATAAAAGGTAGCTGATGGAGGGTTGCATTAGATCTTAAGATCTAGGTGCAGTGCTTTCAGATCCAAGGCTCCTCACTGATAAAGGCCACAAGCCAGAAATTAGTCTGGGAATATTGGATGAATAGGCACTAGATGGGGATTTTATGCACAAGCCTTCTGGCATCCATTGATCTCTGGCTTGCACTGAGTGGCGATACGTATGGCCTGTTTTAATAACAGTTATAAGCAAGCATAAGAAATGGTGATCATGTGATGTTTATCACCTTATTTTTATTTGATTCAATTAATGATAACACACCGATATAAACCAGTTTTAAGAAATATGAAGATATATTTTATATATATTGCAAAATATACTATAATTAGGTTGCAGAAAAAAGTTTAATGTTAACTAAAAGGGGACCCTTTGATTCCTCTTGCAGGCTTTAAAAGAACAGAGCAGGAAAAATTCCTTATGTCAACTCAATACTTTCTTGTCATTGAAGCTGTTACGAACATGGATGAGCTGCTCACCAACATACATTAAATCAGCATGGTGAATTTATTGGTTTTTTACCTCTGAATTTAATATTAAGAAATACCATGGTCTTTCTTCTCAGTTGCTTGATAGTTCTTAACTAAAATATCAATTCAGTTTTCTTGAAGGCAGAATGAATGTATATGAATGAAAACATTTTTTTTTTGTCTAATAAATATTTACAATCATGACAGACAAAAATAAATCATGGCCCTTATTCCCAGAAGGCTGTGAAGTCATGGCAGTGGTTGGTGGCCGAAGGCAGAAGATGCTAAGAATCTTCTGATTGTGGACCCAGGCTGTCATTTGATGATGACCTTTTGCTTTGGTACTTATTACTTCAGATCACTTTCAAGTGAAGAAATATTGCAGATTGCAAGAATAGAAAGGAAAGAATTGTCTCATATTAAATGAGACATAATTGGACTTTGTGAAGTTAGAAAAAAGGTGAAGAAACAACTGATTTAAAAAGTGGACATTTACTGTATTACAAAGGCACAAATATTGGAAGTACAAATGGAATAGGATTCATTATAAATAAAAAGTGAAAGAACAACATTATCCAAGATTGATGGTGTATCGGACAAAGTGGCAAGATTAGTTATTCAACTTAATAGCAGATATCAAATGCAGATAATTCAGATTTATGTCCCAACAAGTTCTCAGTGTGATGAAGTAGAGGATTTTTATATGGATGTACAAAAGACTTTTGATTAGATCAAACAATATTTAAAATTGACAGGGAAGACTTTAATGCTAGAATTGATAAACAATTGAAAGATGAAAGGCTATAGGTAAATTTAGTTATGATGATAGACTTCAGGAGTTTGCCAAAAAAAAAAAAAACTATATTATAAATTCTTTTTTTTTTTTTAAAAAAAAATGTTAGATGGAAATTGACATGGAGCATCCAAATGAAGGCACAGCAAAATTGGATATTTTGATTAACAGAAAATATTCATTTCAATTGTAATGTTCTTAATAAATTTAACACAGGAAGTGATCATCTCGACTAGTAAGATGTAAGATACGTGTTAATGCAAAACTAGAGACACAAAAATGATATTCACAGTTGATATTCCTAATCTTCAGAAACTTTTCAATGAATTTAAATTAGAACTTGCAAATAGTTTTCAAATATTAACAAATTCTGAACATGATTCAAATATGAATGAAATCAACAAGATAAGTGATACACTTAAAAACTGTAACAAAGATAGCTGGTACAAAAAACCAGCAATTGACCAGTAAAATTTCTAAGACTAGAGAATTTATAAAGAAAAGGAATATGAAAACATATAAAAATGATGCATTAATTAAAGATTGAATATCTCGAATTCTATAAAATGGTGTGAAAAAGAGTTGACAGTGATATAAGAAAGTATAATTGTGAACTAGCAAAAAAAGATATAGAAGAGAATAAAAGTTTCAAGAGTTAACACAAACTTTTGGTATTGGTAGGAAACTTATTTCTGAAAAAAAAAAAAAAAAGACTGAACTATTACTAAAAAGAGAAATGACATCATGAAATGTGTAGAAAAGTTCTTTCAAGAATTATATAGTAATAAAGAACAAGGAAAAGTACCTTTTATAATTATTATATTTCTCAAAAGATGAAAATAAAAGATTGATAATGATGTGTTAGAAGTTAACAACTACAAATACCTTGGTCAGATTATTACTACAGATGGAAACATAATGGATGAAATTAATGATAGAATTAAATTTGATTGGAGTGCTTTTGCTAGAAATAACTTAATATTAAAAGAAAATATGCTTTTGTATTTGAAAATGAAGGTTTTTTAATAAATGTGTTTTTCCAGTCCTTACTTATGGATCTGAGACTAGGACACTTAACATAAGAGCAATACAGAGACCTCAGACCATTTATAGAAGTACGGAGAGATGCATGTTAGGAGTAACAAGAAGAGATCAAAAACGAAATACATGGGTGAGAAAACAAACAAGGGTTACTGACATTGCTGAAAGGATTAAGAGATTGAAGTGTATTTGGGCTGGACATATGTCTAGAAGAGATGATAATAGGTGGATAGTTGAAATCTCAAACCGGATTCCAAGAAATTGTAAAAGATCTTATTGTATTTCTTACATTTTTATGTTTAATAAAATGATTACAAAATAAAATATCAACCACATCAACAATTAAATCTAAAAAAATTTAATTTAACAAAGTCAAAAATACACCCCTCAATAGTAAAATTAATTTTAGAATCAAAAGCATTCAATCTTTCAAAAAAAAAATCTTCAATATCTTTTGAATAACAAACAATCATCTGTACCAATTTAGGCCATTTTGAATTCTAAGAACTATACAAAATCACCGCTGACTCATCCAAGCAATAAATGATATCAAATAATCGACATATGGTCACAATATGACCATTTGTTACAAAATCGCAATTTATATCAGTAATTAAAAAATTGAAACATAAATTTCTTAACGACTTTACGTGAACAATGCTATTCTTTCTTATCTCCATTTTTTTTTTCTAACTACATGTAACAAAGGAAATATGCAATATCACAGTTTTTTTTTGTTAAGAATAAATCTGATTAATTATATTTCAACATGTGGTTATAGGCATATATTGTAATAAAATTCATATTTTAGAAGTTATAAGCTTTTAGTATTTCAAAATTAGAAGCTTGGTTTGATCAATTTTACGTTATTTCAACATATGGTTATCGACATATATTAAATAATAAAAAAATCATGTCAGATGTCACATGACTTAATTTAATAAAGTTCGTATTTACAAATGTTATATATAGAGCTTACAAAATAAGCTCTTAACAAGCTTTGAGAATATTCTCAACCCCAGACCGGTTTCTGCTTCTGGCGTCACCACTGAGGTGCCAGAATATTCAATCATAATGATGTCTCTACAGATAATTTTGAATAAACAAATTATGGTACTTTAGTATTATTCCAGCTATGATGTATTATTTCTATAGCATTTGTGTCTAATATTTATTCAAAGTTTCTGTTTATGATTTCATGGCAACTAAGAATCCTGTCATGACTAATCCATATCAAATAAACTGATTCTTTCCTTTCCATTTTAGAAGATATTAAATGATTCAGGCTGCCACAATGACTTTTTTTTACCCTCCACAATAGAATACATTTCTCACATCATTTGTAAGTAATACAGTTTTATATTTAAAAATATACATTTACAGTTAAAACTTCATATATTTGTTTTCTTTTTTTTTAAAAAAAAGGTAAAATATAACATTAAACTTGAAGCTAAAATAGCTAAAACTTTGTTATAGCTCGTTGTTTAAAAACATTTCAGGGTTCTTTTCCATAATAATATATCTCCATTATTGGTAGTAAGATGGATTTTTTTGATTTGACGTTTAGTATTATACATGCTGGGTGTTTATGACGGCATAAAGTCTCGTTTTATGCTGAGAGGGTGAAGGATGGCTTTGACGTCATGAAGTGTCGTAATAAAAATGGCTTTGACGTCATGAAGTGTCGTAATAAAAATTCGCAAAAAGTGCCATATTAAAAGGTCACAACTACCTGCTTTTATTTTTATCATGATATGTTTTTTCCATTTTTTATACTGAATATATCTCTCCATTTTTTTTCTTAAATTTGACTTTTTGTACTACGTGGTATGATGTAATACTCCAGGCTACATATTATTCTGTTTGCGATATCTTTAAAATAATATCTCCGTGGAATCTGCAGACAAATTTTATCAAGTAAGTTTGTTTGCACATTCCTTGGAGATGTTATTTTAAACATATCGCAAACTTAGAATAATATGTCACCGGAGTAATTTATCATAGCAGGAATAATACCTAAGTACCCAAATTACTTGAGAGGGAAAAATTTGTTTCTGTCCTGAAGCAAATAGATCTTAAAAACATTGAAGACCAGTGATGTTATCCTATTAAAAAAAGACAAAGGTAGATATTTGTATTATTGAATAATAGTTATTTTAAAAATAAAATTTCTTTAGTGTTAAATATTCTATTCTAAATTGTGATTCTAGTAAGAAAATAAAATTTAAATTGATTGATATTATAAAAATTAGGGAAACAAATTTTTTTTTGATAGAGCTACTTATTTAAATTGCTATTCTAGTGATTATTTGGTCCTAACGTTTTCTTTAATCTCAAGTCTCTTAAAAGATAATTTTCCTAGGTGTATTTTCAATTTTATAAGAAGCTGTTGATAAAATTTTGAAATTTATTATAAGATTTTTTTAAAAATTATATATTTTGGTCAATTTTATGGGTTGTTTTAGAGGATAGCGTAGATAAATATGTAACAATCAAATAATAGATTAAAAAATATATTTCTTTCTATTTGAGGGAAACACAAATATTTTTATGCAGATAATATTAAAGTTATTCATGTTTGCTATTATTAGAAGATTCAATGTATCTTATGTGTAGTAATGTGTTTAAGATTAGACAGGGATGAATTATTGATTATGTTATTTCTCCTTTGACATGTTCTGTCTATATTGATTTTTTAGAGAGTAGCATTATTAATCATTTTTCTGTTTTTTTTAAATTGTTAGGTATATTTATGATTGTTTTTTTGTTATTGAGAAAGATAAATTGAATGATTTTTTTTTTTTTTTGATAGATTAAATGCTCTTGATTCTAATATTAATTTTACTATTGAGAAGTATACTTTTGATTTTGTTAAATTAAAAATATTTAGATTTAATTGTTAATATAGTTTATAATATATTATTTTGTAGTCATTTTATTAAACATAAGCATTTAAGAAATATAATAAGGCTTGACAATTATTCTTTTATTCATAAGAAATTTCTTTATTGAATTTTTGTTATAGGAATAGAAAGCTTTTTGAAAAGAATACTTGTATTCAAAGGAGCCAGTTTGTTTCTGATTATATTGATTTGGATTATAAAAATTTAATTGTTGATAAAAATAAAGAGTTTATTTCTTTGTCATTTAAGTCATCAATTTATAGATTGGTTTATAAGAATAATCATTTATTGAATGGTATGAAAGTTACTTGGAAGAAAGGTTGATACTTACATATTAGATTTGGTGCCTCTGCTTGCGACGGCAGAATGCCATAGTTGTGACTCTTTAATATGGCATATTAAAAAAGCCACAACTACGGCATTCTGCTATCATAAACATTCTACCCACTAGAGAAAAGTATGGCATTCTGCTGTCGCAAATATGGACAGCAAGTTTAATTCATTATTAAGTAGTTCAAAACAGTCAATTGATAATAAATCTATTCCTGGTATATAGTGGTTTGTAAGATTCCTTTCAGTTGTCGAAAAAATTATATAGGCCAAATAAATTAATTTTTTAATGAAAAAGTCAAAATTCACAAGAATAGAGATAAAAATAGATATCTCAACTCAGTTTGTACATTCATGAACTGGATACAGGCCATAAAATATTTGATTATCTTTTATGGAAAAAATGAATTAAAAGGAAGTGATGATAAATCTTCTTGAATCTGAGTCAGTTAATCTCATGAAGAAATCCTTTGATATTAAAGGTGGGTAGTTTTTGAAGTGAATAATTTTCTATTGTATTTATCATTACTAATATAGCATCAAACAGTCTTAAATATCCTGTCTATAAGATTAAATGAAATACAATAAGTTCTACTTTAAAGAATGGTTAATAATAATTTATGTATTTATTTAAAAGTGATTGTAGATGGATAAGTAATAGCAAAAATGCACATTTGTAAAGTAAATGGGTGCAATATATATTTAATCCCTTTGTTAAAAAAATACCATAAAGAAATGGCAAATATTGAAATTAAACTGATTTTGTTTTTTAAATATAAAAAAAATTGTAAACATCAACATGTATACTAAAACTAATAAACATTATTTCTTCAGACTTATATTCAATCTGTATTTCATAGCAGTTATTAATTCACCTCATATCATTCTATTTCTGTGTGTTTACATAATTGAGTAATTAGTAGAACTTCATCTTGTTTAGGTTAAATGTCAGTGCTTATTATATATTTTCAGCATTGTTTCTAAAAATATCAGATATATACAATCTAAGAATGATCAGAATGTCATAGTTTTGAAATATGTACAATGGGTCCTAGTGAAAAGGTGACTGGTTCTTTCTCCATTCTGCCTGCAGGGCCATTTCTGAATCAACATGTGTTATGTAAAGATAGAACTATTTACTACAAAAGGATTTTTTTTTTATGTGTCAAAGCGTCGGCCGGGAAACGAACCCCAGGACAACTGCTTGTAAGGCCCTGTGCTAACCACTTGGCCACCAACATTTGACTACAAAAGGATTTTTAAGATGCTAGTGTGCCTGGATCATGAATTATAATATAAAATGTGCCAGCATGTTTCGCACCTTTGCAGATCATTTTCAGTACTCTTCCTGCCATCATGAAATCATGGAAACTATTTGAAATATTTTCTGATTTATGGTTTCATTCCCATACACAAATTTGAATCATATTAAAGCAAAATTGAATTTTAGCGCATTGGTCCAACATGGATTAGGGTACAAAACACACTCACATTTCATATCCATTACTCACGATCCAGAAATGCTAACACCTTAAAATTTTTGTGAACAGTTAAACTAAGTAGTACATACATTGAATCAGAAATGGTGCTTCAGGCAGTTTGGAAAGAATTGTCACCTTTTCACTGGGACACAACTGTGTATACCACTTGTATATAAAAATGTATTTAATAATTGTTTGGATATTTAATGTTCAAATTGTGAATATTTTTTTTTTTTAGATCTTGATAAATTAAATCCAGATGAATTGGATAAAGTTTTAATTTCTCCTAATGTGACAGATCCTCAAATGAAGCAACCATCAACTTTCAAATCATTCTTTAAAAGTATCACTGTATCAACTGTGAGAGGACCAGATGGGGTACATATGCATTTATGATTAGAATACAGTTAAAAAAATTATATTTAAAATTTAGAGTAATTAATATCTCAAACTTTTATTTAAATAACTTAAACTTAAATTGTTTAATGAGTACTATTTTTTTATTACAAACTATAAAAATCAAATTTTTTTCTTTTTTTTATTCTGCCTTAGAAAGTAGAACAGAAAAAGACCATTAGGGATAGTTCTGGTAATGAAGAAACCACTATAACTAGATCTGTTGGTGATCAATCTTATTCAGTTACTACTAAGCGTAATAACTCAGGGCTCCAGGAGAAACAGGAAGATTTAATCAATCTAGATGAAAGTAAGTTTATTTCCTTCATCACAGGTAGCAGTAAACCTATAAAAAAAATTAAAAAAATAATTAAAAGTTCGGTAATACAGCATCGATTGATCCACACCATAAGATGGCACTGTTTCTACGCTAAAGCACATAAATATGCTGTTTACAAGGCCGCTCATAGATCTTATAGCCTAGTAAACTGTTCAACCGCTAAGATGTTGAAGTGCACCCATTATCCCAACATTCCTACTATGTTGAACATTATTAGCGACGAGTATGCAAGACTCTCTATAGACATTATTCTTAACTATTGTACAGCGTATGATGTGAAAGTTTCTGCATTTTGAATGTCGAAAACTATATTATAACGTTTTTTGTTTTTTTTTTGGCTTCGATGTATTTTTTTTATTTTCATTCATAAAAATTGTAACGATTTTCCAAACGCCCCTGGTTTCATTGTCAGGGGTCAGAATTTAGTTAATGAGGAGTATTAGTCACAATTCAGCAAAGTTCACGATCAAGTCGCGCACTTTCCGACACTTTTTCGAGATCAAAACATTTCAATCGCAGACTACAGAAGCAGATGCGGTGGCCTTTCTTCAACAGAAAAATATTCTCCTCACCCAGAAGAACTGCCTTTGTGGTAGTTTAATGAAAGTAAAAAGCAAAATAAAAAAAGTTACTTTAAAAAAAAGAAGACCGTAATCAAAAGCGAAAAAAAAAGTTATTTTTTTAAAAAAAAAGACCGTAATCCAATTTTGTTAAACAACAAGTTTTACAAAAAAAAAAAATAAAGAAAAAAAAAGTTTTTACAAAATGTATTTAAAAAAATATTTAAAAATCAATTTATTTATTTTAAAAAAAAAAAAAAATCCAAACCAAAAAAAAAACAAAAAACACGATAACATTCCAAAATAATAATAATCAAATCAGCCCAGTAACGTTATATCTATTCGTTTTTCACTAGCAGCAGCGCCATCTTATGGCGTGGATCAATCGATGCTGTATTACCAAAAGTTCTTCCTAAATATAAAATATTTATATATTTTTAATTTTTGCAATTGCTTTCAATGTATTTGGCTTTTTACTTAAAAAAAAAAAAATTTTGTGCAGCTCTATATTAAAACTGTTGTATGCCACTTAATAAAATACTAATTCTTAAAGAAGAATGAGAATTGGTATTCTTCCCTTTTTATCTTTGAAATTTTTTGAAGATGATATTGAGAGCAACTGGGCTCTAGAATTAAAGATTCCTGGGTCTATTTATAGCTGACCAAAAAAAATAATTGAGGAAAATCAAATGATTAGAATTATGCTCGCTTACCACAGGATGCTTTAACATTGTGACCTTCTGAGCAATTAAACTAAATATGTGGAAATAGAAAATGGATGTTCATTTTATGTGTTATGAAATAACAATTTACATATATAATATAGATTTGAAAGTTATTACTCCTATTATTTTAACAAATAAACCCTAAAAATCCTTTAATTATTTATTTGTCTAGTGTGTTGTAATCATCTAGTATATACAAAAATGTATTTAAGTACAGTCTGATTTCATAAATTACTGTGTTCTTAGGGATAATTTATCATTTCCATTCCCATATTGTAGCCTCTTGTGCTTCCAAGTACTGAATTAGTGTTATAGTCAAGCTAAGCATTTTGACTTTTCTCCTTTTTAAATTAGAAAATGCTTAATTACTAGTGAGAAAAAAGAATGGTTATCTTTTTCAATTTTAATCTACATTTTTGTTCCTGGTAATAAATTGATGGTCATGTATGCTTCTTTCAGTTATCACTGATTCTTTCTGCATTACAATATTTCTATTCTGATTTTTCTATTTACTATAAAGCGATTTTGCCCCACATAATTTAAATTACTGATTGGATAGCATATCTTTTATTTATATATTATTAATTTAATAACTTCATTTTCTCTTCGTCTTTTTAAAAAAATGGGACACCTTTTTGCTATTATCAAGTTGCATTAGCTCTATTTAATTATGCTTAAAGTAATTAAAAGATTAATATTGAAAAAAAACAAACAACTTAAATAAACAATAATGTGAATTTCAAAATATACTTAATTTTATTATAACATATGCTTAATAAATAAATTTAACAAATTCAGGAATCCAAAAAATAGACTGAACATGGCTGATTTCAATAAATAATGCTAACAAAGTCTCCTTCCACTTATATATATATATATGTGTGTGTGTGGATGAAAGAAAGTATTGTCTATCTTTACTTAAAATAAACTATTGTTTGGAAATGTCTCGGTTTATAAGCAATTATTCTAAACGTAAATAAATAAATAGTGCAGTTGATGTTCAGTATTTTATGATATAACTCTAGATTCAAGATGCTAAAATATGTTTAGTATTATTACTTGTTATTGCTTAGCTATCTTCATATAAACAATTTAAAATTCATACAAATTAATATACTATGAAGAAATTAATCATTAATAAAAGTTATCATATGATATTCACTTACAAGATTAAGTGCTGATTTACTATATTTTTAATTTACTTAATAAAAAATGTATGTATATACTTCAACAAAAATCAATAAATTAAAAAATTAACTGTGATAAAACACATGCTTGTTAAAAGATTTGAGTTAAAACTTAAGTTTCTTGCATATAAGCAAAATATTGTTTTACCATCTGCGGTTGAAAACAAATTTGTGAATCTGTCTGGTGTAAATATTCCGGAGGATGTTAAGTATGTTTTAGAACGAGGTCCTAAATTTATTGGAGGTCAATGGGCAAAGCCAAAGATTGAGCTGATTGCGGATGTTGAAGCTTCATTATTAAATAATCCCCTTAGAGAGGTTTGTGTTGGTAATATAGTGAAGATTATTAATAATAGAAATCTCAACAATAATTTGAATTGGAATAAGTGCATATCGCATACAAAACAATTTATGTGTGAGCATGATATTGTTTGCATGAAAGAAGATAAGGGGAACAGGTTTGTTTTGATGAAAGAGGAGGAATTTGCGGATAAAATTTTTATGCAAATTGATAAATTAAGGTTTAAAAGATTGAAAGATTTAATTGTAAGCTTAATCGCGAGAAATTTATTGCTAGTGTTTTACGTAAAGAAAAAGAGAAAGCATTAACAAAATTAGAGTATTTTAAAGTTTACCCGTCTGCATCATCCCTTCCTAGAATTTTTGCAAATGTTAAATTACATAAACGAGATAGGCCTTTACGTTTAATGATGGATTTTGGTAGTGTACATTATTTTGAAACTTCTGTTTTGATTAATCGTTGGTTGATTGATGCTATAGGTTTTGGGTTGTTTACAGTCAATTCATCGTTTAAATTTATTGATGTTATTAAAGATGCTAAAATTAATTCTAATTTTAAATCGGCAGCGCTGGATGTTATGGAATTGTATGGGTCCATTGATCGTAAGCAGTCAATAGATATAGTAAAGTTATCTTTACTTGATAAAGTCTTTCCATCTAATAAAGTTGACTTTATTGTTGGATTTTTGACTTGGCTGGATGAAAATTTAGTGGCTACATTTAAAGATTCTTGTTTTCAAATGATGAATGGTTGGCCTATGGGACTTCCTCTTAGTGGAATTCTTTCTAGTATAGTTTTGGACCATTTTGAACGTAGTATTATTCCTACATTTACTAACTCTGTACCAGATATTATCTACACTAGATATGTAGATGATATATTTATTGTGGCTCCTGAAAATATCATTTTGGAGATTCAAAGTAGTATTCATGAGGCTACCAGTTTAAATCTTACGATAAATTGGGAAGATGCATTACAGGAAGTGAAATATTTAGATATTATTGTGCATAGAACAGAGGATCATTTGGACTACCGTATGTTTGTGAAACCTATTGAAGTTAGGGGTTTAATTCATCCACATTCATACTCTCCCCAAGTGCACAAGTTGGCATCTTTGAATTCATTTTTATATAGAAACCACCATCTTTGCAAATTTGAGGCACATAGGAAAGAAAATCTTATTTGTTTTATTGAGGACTTAGTCAAACTTGGACATAAACGTTCAATTATTAACAATAGAGTTGTAAAATTTTTACATAATTTGCAGTTTAAACCTGACAAGATTGAAAAACCTCATATAGTTTTACCATTTATTCATTCTATTGCAAAACAGTTAATTAATAAGTTATCTCCAGATTTTCAAGTAATTTTTCATTCACCTCCAAATACGAATAGATTGATTAATAATTCAAAATTTAAAATTGAATCTAACTTAACTCAGCATGTGGTTTATAGTGTTTCTTGTCCTCATAAAGATTGTGGTTCTATTTATTATGGTGAAACTAAAACCAATATTTTAAATAGAGTGTCACAGCATAAATATTTATATCATCGTACTAAAACTAAATTTTTGGGAAATTCAGTGTTTGTGGAACATGAAAATAAGGCTGGACACTTATGTCAACCAGTAGAGGCAAAATTAGTGTGTACGGAGAAGAATGACGTAAAGCGTAAGGTTAAAGAAGCTTGTTTTATAGCTGGTAATCCTAATGCTATTAATAGAAAGGATTCTTGTTTTAATATTTCTAAAATATGGACTTTATAATATTTATTTATTTATATTGTATTTTATTTATTTATTTAGAGTTAGTTTACATCTTATTTGAGATACGCATTTTGCTTGTGAATAAGTGTTTATATTTTGTATTTGTTTTGTATTGAGCTATGATTATGGAGGCTTAAGTCCCCCGAAAGCGCTCAGCTTTATTGTTATAATTTTATATTTAAAGCTTCAGCAACTGTGTTTTATCACAGTTAATTTTTTTTAATTTAATAAAAAATCCAAATGAAATTTGTAAAATGATTGATCAATTCTGGATTAAATAATATAAACAATACAGCTATATAACTGTCGGTTAGCTGTACATATAGTTATTTAGCAAAGCATAATATTAATAAATGCTTACATCCATAAGTGAAGTTTTGTTTTGTTTTTTTGCAATTGTAATTGTCAAGAAAGCAAGTGGTTCTATCTAATAAAGCTTATATAAGATGTAACAAATTACCAACTCAAAAAAATTTATTTGCATAGATAGATATAAACACACACCAATATGTTTTAAGGCTTTTCTTAATTATTAAGACCAGAAATTTTGCTCAATAAACTACACTTCATAATAGGTTAATTAGACATTCTATAGGCAGTCTTTGTCCAATTGCTACAATAGTATTTGATAGATTTTGGTACTGTAATTATTTAACAATAATTTTAATTAACAACTGATAAATCAATCGCAATCACTAATAAAATTATAAACAATACCCAAGAAATTAAATATTATGGTTAATTTATTTCCTGTTTTCTTTTACAATTTACTTAAGCAAGATACTAAATACCAAGCAATAATTTTGTATAGCAGCTAGAATACATTCTTTTTTATAGACTAATTTGGTCAGGATTCAAAATAATCACAAATGTAATATACATGAAATCTAACAGTTCATGTTTCCTGCCAAAATAATTTTTTTTATATAATAAAGCTAAAATGAGTTACTAGATATAGTTTAAATATTTGTATAAACATTGTTTTAAGACAAATATAATGCAATTTTAACATGGATATGTTTTTAAGATTGTAGAGATTGCAAATTTGACATTTCTTAATTAGTAGTGAAGGAAAAAAAAGGGTAGTAATGTATATAAATATTCTCAATATATGATGCTTTCTCGCAAGATGATCAATTAAAAAAAATTAACCTTCATTTAAATATTGTAATATCATATTTTTATTATATAATTAGCATACCAGCTCTTAACAAGTTTTTCAGAACATCCCTATCCCCAGACCGGTTTCTAGCTCTGGCTTTCATCAGTAAGGTGCTAGGATATTCGAGCATTAGATTTAAAATACCAGGTCAAACCCAGCACTTGATCTAATGTTTAACTATTAAGTAGAAAATCTGAAATTTTCAGACATCAGTATGTCTTCAAATCCAGCCATCTAACTTAAACAGCCATATGGGCTGAACTAAATTCAGATACCCCATATATTAATAGCTTTAGCAATATAAAATCGGCAAAACCTTAAGAGCAATAATAATAATTGCTCATTATATATATGACATTTGTAATACAAGCTTATTAAATTATGCCACGTGATATATGACTTGATTTCTTGCAATTATTGTTATTGCTCTTAAGGCTTTGGTGATTTTATATTACTAAAGCTATTAATATTTAGTTCAGTCCCATATGGCTATTTAAATTAGATAGCTTGATTTGAAGACATATGGATATCTGAAAAATTCAGATTTTGTACTTAATAGTTAAACGTTAGATAAAGTGCTGGGCTTGACTTGGTATTTTAAATCTAATGTTTGAATATCCTAGCACCTCACTGATAAAAGCCAGAACTAGAAATCGGTCTAAGGATAGGGATGTTCTGAAAAGTTTGTTAAGAGCTATTAGCATGCTCATTATATAATATTTGTAATACAAGCTTATTAAATTAAGTCATGTGATATATGACTTGATTTCCTTGCAGTTATCATACTTTTTAGATTTAAAATGTGTAAAGTATTTGTATATAAATACAGCTTTCAGATTTTCCTGTTCAGGTTAATATGAATGATTCATTTACCAGTTGGTGTTGCTAGAGATATAGATGGCAATTGAAAAATATTGAAAGAAGGAATTTTCTAATTAGGAGATTTTTTGTGTGTGTGTGAAATAGGTTAGCTGACAAATTCAAAGAAGTTATCTAGAGCTGCTTCAGTGAAAGAAATATTGACAATTTGTCTTGTTAGAATGATCATACTATGTAAATGAAGGTTTATGTAGGTAGATAATGGAATATGGACATTAAGCAATAATTCAGCATGTAGCAAAGGATCAATATATGCATGATAGCAGAGATCCCCTTACGATTTAGAAAATGTGTGATATATGAAATTTCTAATGGACATTGAATATTTTTGATGTAATTAGTGAGAACACAAATCATGTTTGGTTGATTTGTAGTACAATAAGACCCTGCCAATGTTATTAAAAGATTTTAAAGATAATCTACAAAGTTATCACATAGAAAGGACATTATCTTTGAAATATATGAATGTTTAATGAAGGGCAAGAAGCAATAGCTTATTTTAGAGTTTGGATAATTTTCTATAGTATCTTTAATCCAAGCAAAAAAAACACCATAATTTTCCTCCTTATTTTCGATATACTAAATAATAGACTTACATCCACATGCTTGGACTAGATTGTTGCTAATGACGATATTCAGTGATATTTTTCTAAGATAAAATAATCTTGTTGAAAAGATAGATATAAAGAGGGTATAATATGGGGAAACTATTTATATCTTCTTTTGTTTAGTCTTTATTTGCATGAATTACTTAAGAGATGTTTGAGGAAGTTTGAGTTAGTATTAAGACTGAAAATAAACTCAACAAAATCTTGAAAATTCCTGAAAATAAAATAAATACATCTATATGTAAAGCAATTGTTAGATAAAGATGATGAACATTAAGAAGTAATTGGCAAATAATAGAGCACTGCAATCGGTTATCTACAGATGAAAATAAAGATTTTAAAAAGAGAATTGCAATGAAGGAGTTTATTTTGTGGTCCATTAAAGTTATCTTAAGAAGGAAACTTGTTAAACGTTTTCTTTGAGAAGTAGTTTTATATGAAACAAAAGACATGGACAATTAGAAAAAGGAAGAAAAAAGATCAAAAGCTTTTGAGATGCATTTTGGAGAATAAAAAAAAAATAAAATGAAAGATAAGATTAGCAATATTGAAGTGGAATTTATAAGAAAATTTTGAAGCAGAAGAAGAATTAAAAAGATCTATGAAAGGTAAGAGAAAGAAAATAGATCTAAAAGAAAGATATAACTTTGAATAATTTGAGAAATAGAGCAAAAGTAAAAGAAATTTAGAAGATTGTCAAATTGATTTGCAGAACCTGCTTTTCTGGGAAATAGTTTGCGAAAATGATGAGAATAAGTGGTACTTTGATGGCTGCCTAATGTTTGCAGTTTATATATATATGGATTTTTTTTTTCTTAATTTTTTTCAGATCAAATTGGTGAATTTGAAAACAAATGGTCTAAACCAAATATCTCTCAAGATCCAAGACAAGATTTAGTCCTTTCTGATGTGCCGCAATCTGATAGAAGTTTATTTAAAAAATTATTTAGATCATGGTTTTAATTTTAAGAAAAAAATGTACATTATTTAAATGACTTTACCTTATATTAAAGTTAATAATTATTGAATATTAAAACTATCTGTTTTTTAATAATACAATTTTTGCTTTACCTTCCTAACTGACCTCCAGCTTTGGTAAAATATTTGTTGAAATCTATTCTGAGAAGAAACTGAGCCAAATGAGTTCCAGACTGCTGGCTCCGCACACTAGAAAGAATCTTGAACAATAGAGAAGATTGACATCTGAACGCCTTGAGAAGAATGAAAAATACATTTCATTATTATAGTCACATACCATTCATGAAAATAGTTTTGATCAAACTAAAAATATGGGGAGAAAAGTAATACAGTAATTTCAAAAATAATGGTTTAAATTAATTATTTCAATCTTAGTGATTTCTTTTCATTATTATTATTTAACAAAACTTAGCGTTATTTTTAAAAAATGGTAGAGTTTTTAAGTTAATATTTATTTGACAAAAATTTAAATATTTACCTTTGCAATGCTATTCATTTGGCTTTGTTCTTGCTCTGTCATAGGAGATGCCGCTTTATTAACAAGCATACAGAAGGAGTGACAGAGATCCAAGATCTCTCTTAAAGACTGAGATACCTAAAATAAATACATGTGTGTGTGTATATATATGCTTATTTGAGTATTTTCATGGAAAATTTGATGCAGAAGGTTATTTTGACTAGCACTACAGTTTATACTTAAATCTTGTTGAAAGTTACATTGGTCTGCTGTATTTATTCATTGTGTATTCTGAAGCTGATAAGAAACTATATATATACAGCTGATATTTCAGAGCAATCATGACACAACCTTTTTAAAGCTTCTTCAGTGCATTGTAATCACATGGATTTATTTTCTTGAGATAGAAAAATATAGTCTAACATATCTTTTAAGACAGTTTAAATGTAGACTATACGCAAAATGATTTCAGCTTTACACATGGAGTATTCTATATAAAAATCATATGTAAACATACATATTATTAATTGAGAACTAAAGAGTACATTTGCGCTACATATAATCTCTATTTTAATGGATGATCAGTAAAATAATCATTAATATAAGACCATAAAGTGGGTTTGTGTCAAAGTTCTGAATGCAGAAAAGTTTGATGCCTATAATCAATCTATAGTAAATTTATATAATCCTAAATAAATGATGAAAATATTTGTGAGAGATTGTGATCTGGGCCAACTGATGAATACTGATTTAGTATGAAATGCGCAACTTGGGAGCCATATATCTTTGTTCATATGCTTTGGGAAATTCTAATGAAATAGAGATTTGAAATATATGTATATGTGAAGCTAAAGTCTGTCTTAAAAAAAAAAATGTGTATATGTACTTAAAATTCCAAAATGATCTATATATGAATTAGATTTTTCAAAAATGTATCCAGAGTGTGTATGAGAGGCTGGGAGGTAAGAAAAGAAAAACTATTGAAAATATATATATACATATACTAATATATATTATACATATATATGCACATATACAGTTAACATAAACAGTTTTTATATTTCTTTATAAATTACTTGGAA
The DNA here is from genome assembly GCA_028023455.1 of Epiperipatus broadwayi. Taxonomy (NCBI): domain Eukaryota; kingdom Metazoa; phylum Onychophora; class Udeonychophora; order Euonychophora; family Peripatidae; genus Epiperipatus; species Epiperipatus broadwayi. The sequence goes on from JAQFVV010012409.1 coordinate 105,663, forward strand.
GACTATTATTTAAATCCTTTTCACAACATAATAAAGTTTACAGATATTTAACAATAGAGTAAACAAATTACATGCTGTATACAAATTCTTCATATTTATGATTTGGATATAATCAGCAAGTTATTCAGCTATAAATATAGCTAAATATAAATTTACTTTTTTGCATTCTAAAGCAGATTTTTATAATATTCATTCTAAAATATATAAAAAATTCTCCATCACTTTTCTGATAAATAAAACTTATCTCCTAATCATTATTAAACATACAGTCTTAGTAACTGGTAGAAATGTTACAAACATTTCAATGTAAAATAAAGTAGAAAATCACAAGCTTATATTAAAGAGATGCAGGAATTTGTATTTAATTTTTTACAATTTTTTAATCAATTGTAATAATAACAAGAATGTAGATATATTTATGTACACATTTTATTGCTTCTTCAAAATATCATCACTGTCTTCTTCAGAAAATAATAAATGCTAAGATTTCTTAAACTTAGTGAAATTTTCCGTTTCTCTCCATCTCCTTAAAGACAAGTTGGCACTATTATATATCCAAGTTTGATAGTATAAATATAGCATTTCTTTTACAGTATTATATTACTACCTATCTGAAAACTTTTGACTGTATAGTTTTTGAAGCTTGTTTAGCAAATTATTTATTAATATCATTTAAATTCATATAATGCAGCCTATTGTTTTTAAAATTTAAGCAAGTTAAATAGTTTTCCGGAGAAAGTGATATAGAAAATAATTTCATTTTATTCAAAGTACTTTGTAGATATATATTCAAATAAGTAGACCTATTACTTAAAATCCAGTTTTTTCACAAGTCTGCATTAAAGCCAAAAAAAACTTATATTTGTAATTTAAATATATTTACATGAACATTATAACATTATTAAGCGCATTTTCACTCTCAAACTAAGACGCTTTAGATTGGCCTATATAAATCAGAATTCAGGTTAAACGTAAGACGCTGCTCTTATCTTTATAAAGTCTGTATCTTATGTTTGGGTTTGAGAGTCTCCTCTATGCTCAACATGACAGCGTTGAGTTATTATAAAATCAATAAGATGCATATGTTAAAAAGATGAAATCCTTTCTCTTTTAATGAACATGCTTAATAATAATCACATCAAATTTTACCATTTTTCAATTACCAATATTAAACAACTATGTGGATCTATTGCACCCATACTATAGAGCCTAAATTCTATCCTCTATTGAATCCTATTCACATATTTGGGATGGAACATCTTGATTTATTATTTATTTTTTAAGATGCCATTCAAATTAACATTCAACTTCTCTCCAATTTTTCATGCATTATTGTTAATGCCAATTTCTGTTTTTTTTTTTTTATAGATACTGTCATGGTTGCTGTTCCTCAATTTTTAAAGTAAACTGCTTTACTAAATTAACTCCTACAACTCAATATAAGTTAGGTTCTTTCAATGTGTCTCTCTTATATGAAATTCTACTTTCAAAAACAATGTTAATAAATATCTTTTTTTAAAAACTTGTTTTCTTCTTTTTATTTCTTAAGATTCACTGTTCTTTTAAGAAGTTAATCTTTTTTGTGAATTTCAACAAGATACTTTGCTTAGTTAATCACATACTTATTACTTTATTTATGTTCACTTTCCATTTAATTCATATATTTATTCAGTTATTACATAGATTTTGTTATCCTGGAATATCACAAAATATTATGCAGTTTGAAATTTTTAAAAAAATTATTAAACATTTTTTTGAGAATTGTTTTTATAAATAAATATATATATATTGTTTCAAAATCATTCATCTACTCTTTATTCAACTTTTTTCCCATTATAAATGCCCAACTTAATTTTTCAGCTTTAAAATTCGACAATAAATGATTTATTGAAATATATGTATTACAATGTCTACGTCATTCACCTGCTATGCCTCTGATCTGGATTCAAATTTTGACTACTAGTTAAACTTTAAATTTTTTCATAAGCAAGCTTAAGATTATTTACCAAGTAGACATATTAGCTGATAAGTATTCAGAAATTAGAGGCAAAACTCTCCATAGAGTACTAAGCTTGAATTGAAAATATTATTGTGTTTTCATTTTGGACTCAAAGCTTTATAGTTAGCTAATATGGTAAAAGGTGGCTGCTGGAGGATTACATTAGATCCTAAGATCTAGATGCAGTGCTCTCAGATCCAAGGCTCCTCACTGATAAAAGCCACAAGCTAGAAACTACTCTGGGGATATTGGATTAGGCACTAGATAGGGATTTTATGTACAAACCTTTCTTCCATCTGGTTTGCATTGAGTGGCACGTTGCCTCTGAGTAAACAGCTTGTGTTAATTCTAAACAATGGTGATCATGTGATGTTTAATGGTTTAATACCAATCCTGCCCAATAGTATTATGGTGCCTGTGATTATTAAAGAACCAAAGGCACCAAAATGTATGAATGCTCAGTTCAGATCTATATGACATGCAAAGCTTTATAGTCAGTTAATTAAAAAGGTGGCTACTGGAGAATTGCATTAAATCCTAAGATGTAATCTAAGACTGATGAAAGTCACAAGCTAGAAACTGGTCTGGGATATTGAATGAGTAGCTACTAGATAGGGATTTTATGTACAAACCTTCCTGCATTTATTGATTACTCTGACTTTTACTGAGTGGCACTACTGTATAGAGAGTTTTGCCTCTGTGTAAAACAGCTTGTGTAAGCATAAAAAATGGTGATTATGTAACCTCCAGAAATTATTAAGCTAATTGTAGTTGGTTAAGTAAGTGTCAATAAGCTAACTATAAAAGAAAATATTGTAATACAATACAGTCCTTAGCAATAACATGGGGTAGTTCTATACTTCTAAGAGTCCTGAAATTATTATTTATCTTTTATTTCTTTATGTAATATAAACTTGATTCTGCATCTATGTTGACCCTTTAAAGCACATATGGGCAACCTCCGGCCCTTTATGACTTTTAATCCGGCCCGCCACTAATCTATTTCAGCCATGTTTGATTCCATTTATCAAATTTTTGAATAGAGCTTAGCGAGAGTTATGTTTGATTTTTACTTTTTCTGCAATTAAATAATTATGTTGTTTAATAAATTTATATTTTATATCTTTATTTAAATCTTTTAATGATTAAAATTTAAAAACTAAAATTATTAATATTTTAAAATAGTGAAAATAAATGTGAAAATTAAGTTCTTAGCGATAACAAAAAATCACGTCTTAATTAGCTGCATGGAACATATTGAAAAGGTTAGAATTGAGCTGGTATTTTTCTGCCAGCTCATATTTATACATATATACGCATGTACATATATTATTAAAATCGCATATATATTATTTTATAATAAAACTTATATTTTTTTATACTAAAAATAAATAATAAAACTTCTTTTTTTAAAAGGAAATTTTAAAAGTTTTGAAATCAATTAAATCGAGATTAAAAAAAAAAAAAAGAGGGAAAAACAAAACATAAGATCTTGCAGTTGTTTTTTTTTTTAATAAAAGTTTGTCTTTTGTTTTATTTCTAATTCTTAGAAATTCTTAAAGAGAGAAGGAGAAAGAAAGTACAGTATAGATTTTTTTCTGCAATTAGCTCTGTTGTTGAAACTTTGATAATGGAGATATTTTTGTGCTATCTATTACCTCATCAGTTTGGAATGTTTCCTCAGAATTATAAGTAGCATTGTAAAAAAAAAAACCTATAAATTACGGGGCTGTTTTTTGTTTGAGATTAATTGGAATTTTGCAGAAGTTAGTGAATGGTCAAACCACGACAAGCATAGGATGAAATAATTCTCCCATAGGACCATCACTGATCGATCAGGGTAGCTATAAATTGTTACTGAGTGAACTTTGATTCCATTTTGCGTAACAGAAATAGATATATACTATTAAGTGTTTTAAATGTTTCAACAATAGAGTGTGTGGTTATTGCTGGAATTTTATTATATTATGTTAAATTAGTTAAAACAAAGGGAGAAGAGTTCAAACTCATATATGCTTTAAATATGTTTTTATATGATTTTATTGTAATTTATGTGTGAATCAGATTAGAATTTTCATAATAACGTTAACTGCTCGATCTTGAAAGATCAATGAAAAGAATATTAGTTAAATAATTTGTATTGTATTTTTTAAAAAAATGATAATGTTTGCATTTAATTTAAGCTTGTATTTGTTCTTTATATATATAAAAAAGATTCGAGTGAGTTGAGAATGCTATAGGAAAAGAGAATATGTTTTTTCTTTTTTTAATTAAAAGTGAATATAATAAAATCTATTCAATGTCATATTTGATTATCCCTGTTTAATCTGGTTTAGTAATTTAATTCAGTGTACATTTTGAAAATTTACGGACGAGGTTAAAATGTTGTGGCACAAAATGAAATATTAGAAATTTATAACATTAAAAAAATGATACATTCACAATTAATTATCACCAAAGAAACAAAAAAAATTATAAAAGTTAATAAATTATTTACTGTTATTAAAAAAATATTTCCTATTGTTTTTACAAAAGCAATTTTTGTAAAGCCAGCAATGGCGATTTCTGCTTTTTCATATATTTCCTATGAGCAATCTTTTTTGAAAGAAAATATTTTCAAAGACAATTCCCTATTAGTGATGTATTTTTTGGTTTAATAATAAATGTTTTACAAAAATATTATGTCATAATCATTAACAATTACTGAAAACCAATTTTTTTTTTGTCTTATTTAGCTCCTCTCAGAATTAATATTTTGAATAGTTAAGCTGACATCATATGACATTGCAAACCACATCTGGTTTTCTCTCATCAAGATCTCTTTCTCATTTTGACTAGCAGTGTGTGAACATGTTACAATGTGTCATTTTGATAGTTGTATTGAGGTTGTGCCTTGTTCTTTGCATACATTTATATTGTGTTCTATCTGGAGTGTTAAAATCAGTTTTTTTTATTTTAATATTTACATTGGGTTTGTGCCTTGTTAAGTGCCTGCATTTATATTGTTTTCTGTTCAGTATCTGCAGTGTTAAAAGCAGCTTTGTTTGACAGTTTTGAATATATAGCTTTGAAATTTAGAAAAATGTCAGGGATTAACTAAAAAAAAAAGTAGATACAGAGAATCATCAATTTCAAGACAGCTGGACAGACAAGTACTATTTTATTCTAAATAAAGGTTTGCCTATATGTTTTCTGTTCAATGAATCCATATCAGTCAATAAAGAATATAACTTGAAGAGACACTTTACTTCAAAACATGCGGATCACCAAAAAATTGATGGACAACTATAAAAAGATGAAATAGAGAAATTGAAGAACTTGGATACCCAGCAGAAAATGTTCACCAAGTAATAAATGCTGCATGGAAGCATTGTGAAAGCCAGCTTTGTGTTAAATGAAAAATTTGCTAAGCATTCTAAATCATTTAGTGAAGGAGAATTTATCAAAGAATGTCAGTTGAATGTTGCAAGTATAATATGTCCTGAAAAGAAAAAAGATTTTAAGAATATTAATTTGTCAAGATGTACTATTGCCCGGTGGATAGAAATCATGGCTGATGATATCCAAAAAAGTTTAAAAAAGAAAATTGCTAGATTCAAAGCATTTTCAATTGCTTTGGATGACAGCACTGATGCCTCTGATACAGCACAATTAGCAATATTTATTCAGGGAGTTGATGTGGATTTAATATCACAGAAGAATTTTACTTTGGCCCTAAAACAGACAATTACTGGTGAAGATATATTTGAAGAAGTCAAAACAGTCTTCAAGATATTTGGGCTTAAATGGAGTTTACTATCTGGCATATGCATTGATGGAGCCCCTGCAATGGTTGGTGCATGGAAGGGATTTATTGGAATAGTTCATGAAAAAGTAATAGAATTACAGATCCATCTGAAAAAAATTTAACAAATTTTCATTGCATTATCCACTAACAAAATCTGTGTGCAAAATCAATTAAATTTATAAATGTTATGGAAGTTGTAGTAGCCAGTATTAACTTTATTAAGTCACATGTACTTAATCACTACAATTTAAGGAATATTTGACAGACTTATTTTTAGATTATGAAAATGTGTCTTATTGTGAAGTGAGGTGGTTGAGTAAAGGTAAAAGGTTAAAATGATTTATGATCTGAGGCAAGACAGCAGATTTTATGGACATAAAAGGAAAAACAATTAACCAAGTAAGAGATGATGAGTGGGTGTTTGATTTAGCATTCCTTGTAGATATCACTGGATACCTAAATGAAAATCTTAAATTGCAAAAACCAGGACAATTGATTCACGAACTGTGTGGTCAGTGATTTTTGTAATAAACTAAAATTGTTGGAAAGGTAGATAAGAGCTAAAATTGTTACCATTTTCCTACTCTAGTAACTCATAAAGATATCCCTTATAATTGTTATGGAAATGAACTGAAGGCATTAACAGAGCAATTTGATATAAGGTTCACTGACTTCCAAAATAAAGACTCCATATTCACTATATTTTCTCATCCAATGGATACTGATATAAATAATGTGCCAGAAAATTTACAGATGGAACTTATTGAGGTTCAAACAGATTTAGTGCTAAAATTACAGTTTAACAACATTGCTTTGATGGATTTTTATAAACAGTTGGTGGAAGAAAAATATAGAAATGTAGTGCCTTTTCAAAAAGAATTTTGTCTTTTTGGCAGCACATATATGTGTGAACAGTTTTTTTCTAGAATGAAATTTAATAAATCAAAAATTTGGAGAACAATAACAGACAAAAAACTTGAAAATTCTATGTGATTGTTCTTAAGCAGTATTCCCTTCAACATTGATAGTCTCATTGTTGAAGTACAAGGCTAATCCTCATATTAAATTGTTACGTCATTATTATAAAATTTATGTAGCTCTTTATCATTCACTATTATATTGTACTATTTAATTATTTGGTCTGGCCCTTGACTGGAAGACAGAAGGATAATTTGGTCCCTGAACTAGGAAAGGTTGCCCATGCCTGCTTTAAAGTATATTAAAGTTAAAGCAAAATTTTCTGATTAAGTGCTTTAAAAATTTCATGTCAGAGATGAAGAGATTTCATATAATAGAATTTCAACTCTTATATATATGCTATGCATGGAAACTTGAATATACAAACTTTAGATACCTGGAAAAGATATACAGATGTGCCATTTTTAGACCAGTTAAACTATGTTGGACTTTGGATAGTTAAATAATTATGAAGTCATTTTGTCTGAAAATAAAAAGGAAAAAGATTTATTGATAAAATGCAAGAATAATGGCAGCTACATTCAAAGTGAAACACTTTAACAGTACCATATATGCCCTACATCAAATATCATATACGATAAGATAGGACAATTTTAAAGAGATCTGAAAAAACTATTGATGATAAAGACATTGCTATCATTATAGTAGACTGTAATTCTAAAATTGAAATGATAATGAAGGATGTGAACAAGTTATGAATAAATATGGTTTTGAGAAAGAAAGAAATTCACTGAAATATCTTTAGAATATGATAATATGGAATACACTACTAAAGCAAAAGGACTGCAGAAAATTTGGAAAGACAAAGAATATGAACAACTCAAAGAACATAGAATAGGATTGTTTACTGAATGCTAATACAAGGCTAAAGCAAAAGAAATGTAAATAAACCTCATATTCAGAAATAAAAACATTTAACCAATAAAGCAGATAGAAAGAATGGAAAAATATCAGTCAATACTTGAGAAAATTAAAATATAGGCAAAGAAAAAAAACTAGATTGAAGAGGCAAAAATCTCGACAAATCTTTCAAGAAAGCTGTTATTCAAATTAAATTAGAGAAGAAAATATTAGGAAAGATTAGATTGCATAAGAAACATTAAAAAAAACGTGAATATTAAAAAGCAAATGGAGTAATTCAAAAGATGCACTAGCAAAATGTAATAAGATATAGAAGATATAAAGAATAGTAAAAATGATTGAAAGTTGAGTGTAGAGACAAAAAAATATGTGAATATAAACCCAGAAAAATACTCATGAGCAAGAATGAAATTTTAAAGCAATGGTCAAAATACAATTCTGAATTATATCAAACAGACTTCACTGAAAAAATATAGCAAGCACTAAAAAAAAAAAAATAATGAAGTTGTACTATCATGTAAAAGTGAATAGGATATTTTATTGGAATAAGTTTAAAAATGTGAATAAACTAAAGAATAGAATCATTATAAATGATGGCATAGCTGAAGAAATAATCAGATATAGTTTAAAAAATTTATAGGTTGTGTAATATTACATAGGTAGAAAGCATAATACTTAAAGCATAGATAAAGTCACTTAGTATTAATCTACTTTTAAAAGAGAGAAATAGAACAGTTGAAAATTACAGAATCACCTTTAAAAGCAGATTAACAATTTGTGTTTTTTTTATAAAAAAATAGGAATATCAAACTACAAACATCACTGCCTCATTTCAGAGAAATCTAGATGGAAAAAAAAAAAACAATTATATTTTGTTGCTTTTAATACTGACTAAAAGATGACTTGAGAAGCAATATGATTAATCTTCTAAAGAATATCACAATTCAAAAACATGAGAGTGTGTAGAAAAATTAGAAATTTACCTTCATCATATATCTGGAAAGGATAATAAAGTAAGAAAAGTACATGGAATCAGAGTAAATAATTTAAGATGTGCAAATGAGAGTTGAAGAAGTACTGGAATCACCATTTGAGATGCTAAGTAAGGAAATAAAAAAATATGGATAGGGGAAGAGAAACAAATCAATATTGATGGAATCGGACAATACAAAGTTGTATATACTTGAAGTAATATCGCTATTAAACTTAACTGCCAAAAGAAATAAAATCTGGAAAAGCATAATATCTGGTTCACATGCCTATTTACCACTGAATTACATGATTGTAAAAATAATTGATGGCAAACCATATAATGAGAAGAATTTGAAAAAAAAAAATCGTGCTATAGAATTATTGAAAACAGGATGGATGCAATAATTTTCCAAATGCAGAATTTTACAAGTTGTAACTCAAATAAGTCTATATAATTGATGTTTCATTGATGAGAATGGATATTGTATGAAAGTACGTTAATCAAGAAGCACTTATAGTCATTATATGTTGAATGAACAATGATTGAAACTAAAAACCTACTTTTTGATATTATGCATACAAAAGGAAAAAAAACAACTTGCATTTCCTATGCATTTTTACAAAAGTAAACAAAATTGGAGAAAGTTACTAAAGATATTAAACACTTAAGAAAATTGAATCTATACTTTCTTATGATATTACTAGAAGATCTATTCTAGATAAATAATTTACCTTGTGTTTTTAATTTAATAATTTTCTTTTTTTTTTTTTAGTGTGAGAATCTGTGCTATTTGATTCGAGAACTAAATTTAAATTCCACGATCAATAATAAATGTAAAAAAATGTAATTTAATTTAATTAATTGATTGGAAATATTATGTTCAACTTACTATTTGGGCGTATAAGTATTATGTGATTTTTTTTTTTTAATTATAAATATTATTATAGAAAAAATTTTCTAGACCAGTCAATAGTAGATATATTTTCAATAAAATTTTATAAAGTTCTCTTCTCCATGAAATATCAGTAAGTAGATTAATAATTACTGCATGATAAAGATCTCTTCAAACAACTCTGTTTCTTTGATTTATAACTCCTATTTTCCATATCATTCTAACAAACCTTATCCCATATATCTCACATGTAGTCTCTTTCTGACTCTTACAATCATATGGGGTTCATCTTAAGCTTTTAATTTTCTATCTATACAAGAATTTTAATGATATTATTGTATAAATACATATTTCTATGTACATAAAAAAAAAGTATTATAATAAGATAGCTTTTTGTGAAAAAACTGAATCATTCAGATAAAGATTAAAATTTTTTTTCTGCAAATAATAATCCCCTGTAAAATTGTGACATTTGTTTCTAAGCCTTGTAATTATTAAGAAAATTTGCAGATAATGGCAAATCAATAATATGCATTTTTATTCCTCATATACATTAGTACAGTATATCTACAAGCAATATATGCAGTGATGATATCCAACCAGTTTGCGCGAACCGATTCTTAAAATTAAAAAAAATTAGCGAACCGATAGTTAAATTATCCGAAAATAAATTTTATTATTATCCTAAAAAAGGGTTGAATTAACAAATTATTTAATTATTTCCAACAATAATCTAGAACATTATTTGTATTTTTTTTTTTGTTATATCTAATATAAATGAACAGTTTAGGTTCAAAATGCTTTCCCCAGAATAATTCGACTATACGATATTGCACTTGGAACGTGTGATATGTGCGATGAAATTTGAATGATTAAGAATTATTCTGCAAGAAATAATTCACAACAGTTTTGTTTTAAGTAATTAAATCTATTATTTATCGCATTTCAAATTAATTTCTTTAAAAGTTTACAAATAAAAAGTGTTATTTTATTAGTGATAAAGGAACCCATATTTAATTTTTACACAAAGTAAGCGAGAAATTAATTAACTATTGGTTTACTTACATTTAACAGAGGCGTTATTAAAATTAAAAATTAGAAAAAAATTCGGCACAAATGTATTATGTATTACCATAATTTTTTTAATGAAATTTACTCTTGCTGAAATTATTTTACTTTAAAGATAAAATAACTTCATTCAAAAGGACCTATCATTGCGAAAACAAACAATAACATAAAACCTTTGTTCAAATGATTTTGTTATGCTGACGTTTTAAATATTTATTTAACTTTTATTTTTTATTTAAATACTTTATTTCTTCACTTATATATTTATCATGCAAGATTTGTTTTTATTTGATTAGTAAATTTAATGGATGATCCATCTGTAGTAAGTTTATAGTACATTATTTTCATTTAGCTTGCTATATCTGATGTAACAGTGTGACTTTTTTTTAACAATGAGTTCATCATATTTTTTCTAGAATAACTTGGAAAGATGATATATATAACAATAATTTTGGCTCATCAAGTGGCATGACTCGTTTTCAAATATTTTTTTCTTTTTCTTTTTTTAATTTTAATATTTTATTTCAGTTTTATGATTTGTTGGAACTTATCTGTATTAAAAATCAATTAATTAGATTTTTTTTTTCTAATGTGAATGTAATAGGAGAATATAATAAAAATAAATCCTTCACAAGAAATGAAACAAAAATGCCAAACAATATCAGATTCCTTCATAAAAGATCCAAAAACTATATAGAATCGAAAACGATAGTAAAGGATGATATTTTGAATCAAGTTTTGTTTTCTGTTTCTTCTGATGCAACAGAAAATAATGTTGACAACACAAATAAGCTGTCCAGTTCCAAAAGTACAAAAGATGCATATAAAATAAATGTAGATAGTGACCTTCCTGGCTGCTGGAATATGAAATAAGCCAATAAATTCAAAGAAAAATATTGTGGTTTACTTATTATTGGAAAAAAACTTGAGTGTGATAACTATATCAAAATTGAGTCAATAAAAGTGAAGGCAGCTCATACGTCAAAAGAATGGAGAAGTAATATTGTTTCAAGTGGAAAAAATAAAATGATTCAACAAGCCTCTCTTCAAAAAAAAAAAAATAAAGAAATACTTGCCATCAAAAGCACACCAGATATGCGTGATGCAATTGAAAAAAAGTGCAAAAATTACAATTTTCAAATTCATAGAGAAAGTTCATGAAAAGTTTGTGAGCACCATCTGTAAAATTTTCAGTACGGTTTGCACTTTAGCAAAATGAAACTTACTGTTTTCTGACATTGAACATTTGATAGAATTATAAAAAAAGAATGGATTAGATGTGGGAGTAGAACTTCATTCTCAATTCCTGGCTGTCAAAATTGTTGAGCACATTGAAAAATACATTAAAAAGAAAGTGTTTAGAAAAATAATAGATCAAAATTTAAAGATATATTTATAATTAACGAGGCATCAACAATATCATACAAACCAGTCCTTATCATTTTTATTAAGTTAAAGATGCAGATTTCTCACCAACAATTTTTGTAGATTTAGTGGAATTACAAAACAAAGATACTGAAACCATTTACACTGCTCTACTACAATGTCTGCAATCAGTAGGATTTTTTAATCCATATTTGAAGAATAATTTGATTGGATTTTGTTCGGGTGGAGTAATTGTGATTCTGGGAAGGTGGTCAGAAGTGAATGTTAAAATAAAAAACCACTATCCTGAGATTATTATTTGGCATTGTTTGAGTCATCACCTTCAGCTTGTGCTGGAGGATTTTATCAAAGACATAAAGCTTGTGCTGGAGGATTTTATCAAAGACATAAAGCAAATGACTCACTTTAAAGCATTTATTAATGAAATATGTAAAATCTTCCACCAGTCTAATAAAAAACAAATGGTATTGAAAATTGTAGTTTTTGACCCAAGATGGCCAGCATGCTGTTATAGAACATATTCAGCACTATATGATTTTTTTTCTACTAATAAAAAATTTTCTGGAATGGCTAAACATCTTGCTAACAAATATTTTATGAGCTCTAGCTTTAAAAATCGATATTCTAGAAGAAATTGCTTTGTTGGCAGATGCTATTCAAGAAAGAAGTGTAAATATATTGCATGGTGAACAATCGATTAAGAAAACAATTAAAGCATTTGAATATCTCAGAGAGAAGAGTGGTAGTTATGAAAAAATAATAAATGAAACTGCCTCTTCTAAAGAATTCCTGTATATTAATTTTCTTGAAGACAACAAATGAGTGAGTCTTCCCCATCAAAAATTACTGAATGTAATGATAACAAATATGGAATTAAGATTAATGGATTATAATAGCATAAGTAATAATATTCAAGATAGAAATCATAAAATTCATCAATTTGTTAAAATTGTGAACCCAGCTGCTTGGAATCTGGAAGAAACTGTAGTTCTCTGAAAGAATTTGAAGAGAAATTATCAGATTTTTACAAAGCATTTCACCATTAGATTTCAGTTAATGATTTCCATGATTATGTTGAAAATGTTTTGAGATATCACCAGAAACATGTTGTACATTAAACTATCCAAAGAGCTAAAAATATAATTAAAACCAAGACTGAATGAAGGTTTTCTGTGGTGAACACAATTTATTCAGATAAAAGAAATCACGAAGTGAAAAATGTTGCAAATTCTTCTAATAATAAATTGGATAGGTCTTCCATTAGATTACTGGGATTGCAGTGACTCAGTTCAAGTTTGGCTAAGAAATCACAATACAGCTGATGATGCTATAATCAAAAAGCATCATCAACCTGAAGAGACATATGATGTGACTAGAATGTCAATATGGAAATATCTTGCCAAATAAATAAGTTTTTTTTCCAATTATAAAAAGGGTTTAATTCTTTTTTAATTCCATAAGTGAGATTGCAAAGTGCATCATAATGCGCATGTGCACTGCAGCACTTTTTTTTTTTTGTGTGTGTGTGGGGGGGGGGGAGGTCATGCAAAATTTCTGAGAAGTCGCCAAAAATTTTTAGGTATGAAACCAAGAAGTGATTTGCTTCCATGCTTAGGGAAAAAAAATAAACAATAGGTTATTAAATACAACCTACTTTTAGAGAACCGGTTCTTGGAAATTTGGGATATCATCACTGAATATATGTGCATATCACACATATAGTGGTTTACACACAAGTTGCAAACTATAAAATTAAATTACTTTTTTGTTTATTTCTAATTTTTTCTATTTAAATTTTTTTATTTCCGAATTTCAGACATGAAAATTGCAATTAGGAGTGAATTATTGTATTTTAAATGTTTTATTTAACTTAGAAATTCTGTTGATTTGGGACAAATCTTGTAACTGATTTGTAACATATTTTTATCGAATGGTGTTAAGATATTTCAGGATTATCCATTTTAAAGATAGTGTTAGGCTAAATTTTAATCCAAGTTTATATCAGTTAAGTAAGTTTTCAATCATGTATAATAAATGGCAGTATATATTTTAGAAATATGCTTTCATTGAATTTCATGATTAATTTATTAAAAAGCGTTTACAATTAATTAAAATAGAAATAAGGAAATGAATGATGAAATCTTAATTGTTTAATTAAAACTTTGCTTTTTTAAAAAATGCTGTCTTCATGTATTTAAAATTTATCTTATAAACAATTTTTAACATGCATGAATTTCATTTCAAATACTGGAAACACAGTGACATTGTTTTTTAAATATGAATAGTTACAAAAAGTCCTCCAAAAGTAAAAAATAATATATATAAAAATTATTTAATAAAAAAATTCTTTTACTTAATTTGATGAGTAATTCAGTAAAAATCCCCCAATTTTTTTTTTTTTCAACTACAATTTTGATTATTAATTAATTCAGACACTTATATAACAACTAAAATTGTGGCTGAAGGAAAAAAATATTTCAAATAAAAATGTTTTTTTATGAAATATTTTATATATCTATTATTTAATATGCATATGAGCATATAAAACATGATTATAGCATTATTTTTAAATACTTACTGGTTTCATTAAAAGAAATGACTGTGACAATATACTTGTAATAAAATAATCATGAGCCATCTGAATAGCTTCAAAATCTTTAGTCGCTTTGATTTTCTCTAAGAACATCGTATAATGGCTCTCTAATACATCAACCTTTCAAAAAAAAGAATAAAAATTAATAAATGTATTTTATTTTAATAAAAAAACTTTTTTTAGTTTAAATTAGCTCTTGCTCAAATATGTGATAATCTAAGCCAGCATAAGTTATTATGTTTTCAATTTTTTGAGAAAAAAAAAAGACAAATATTATTCCTTCAACATAATCCAAGTCATAAAACATTATAATAATAGACCAATAGTAATTTCTATGATTTAATATTAAGACATCTTTCAAATTTTATTTAGAACTTCACAACTGTCTGATAAGGGGCATTTATATCATGAGATATTAATACCAACAAACAATAAGAAAGCTTGTTAATTATATGATTTTTATAAAAGCGTCTGTTAGGAGAAGATTTAATATGCTTTTGGAGGCAGTAGTAAGACTTACAATTACTTCGAATTTTGTAAGAGAATATGACTCCTGACAACCATACAAATGATATTTCTTATGAATCTGACCTATTTAGATCTTCAGGATTCTCTATGGCGCTGCTCCAATTAGCTTAGCAAAATTATCTTCTACTTATTTATTTTTCAAAGAAACTTTATTAGTGAATAAAAAAATTGTTTACAAACAGCGATGTTCAGGTGAGGACATGTGTAAGCAGGAGCTTCTACTTTGGAGGATCCTTATAATCTTTCTCAATGAAATGAATTATTTCATATGTCAAAATATCGGTGATCTGATTTGATAGCATAAGAAATTTAAGATTAATAATCAAAATTAAATATGAATGTACAATCTGATTTCCAGTGATAACATCTGAATTAGTTATATCTTAGTATATAAATATTTACTGAAATATTTAATGCACACTGCACTTTAATAGACAATACTGTTTTGCAATAGTCTTTAAACTTTCAAAAATTAGATTTATACTTTATATTATCATAAGAATTAAATAAAGCAGGATAAAATAATAAATACTAATTAATATAGTATCTGCATTAATATTAGAACTGTAAAATATATTTATAATTGGAAGACATTATGATTGAAATATCTAACATTATTAAATCACTAGATATTATTACTTTGAAATAATTAAAAAATTAATGTTTAAATATTTACAGTTATGCAATTATCACACTCTCTTCCCTCTTGATCTAGTTAAAATGTGAATACACTTTGATAAAGCATATTCGTATAAATTTAATACATTTAGTACATTGATAAATTCAAGAGCTAAAAGTTTCTGGATTGATTTCCAGTTAATGAAAATGGGAGAAAATATCTCAACTGTTGTGCTAATCTTCCAATACTCAAGCATCATTTGATCTACCAAGAAATAGACTATATGATTATTTTATTCTTCACTGAATCAAATCTTTTACAGTGTGGCCACTGTAACCATTATACTGTATTTAGTTCCAATGTTTTTGGTAAATAATATGGATTCATGCAGAGTAACAAATGTATACACAATCAAGATTTTAGATTTGTTAAGAATTTTCTGAAGGGTGTTATAAATCCTGAGCTGAAATCCTGTGACAATGTCCTAGACTAATCTTTCTCACTAAGGAAACATCTGAATGCATAACAAAATGTTCTATTTATAAGTCTTAAATTATAACCAGTTTAATTTTGAAACTTGAATATTTTTAGCATTGGTCATACACATATAAAGTATTCATCTCATTAACTATTCATATCCCATAATATAGTTAGGGGTAATTTGTACCCACTTTAAAACACCTTATGGATGCTACAAAATAAACTTGTCATAATTAATACCTACAAATAAATTCTGATTTGCTTCCCTCGAGCGCTTCACATGACTACAAGTTTGCTATATGAAATTTGTGTGTAGTGAGGAATCAGATATTTTTCATAAGACTTCAGCTTAAGATTATAACAACTTCAGAGGAATTCTTGGCAAATCTGGAAGATTTGATTGGTTACAGATATTTAGTAAATTATTTATATACATAAAATGTGAAAATCCAAAAGCTAAACTATGAAATGTAATAAACCAACTACACCAATTTAAACTTGTAATACTAGACAGCACCAAATTAAAAATTCACTATTAATAGTTTCCCTAGATGTCTGACTTGAGAAATTATTAGTAGTGAATTTGATGTTAACTAGTATTTTAATTTTAAATTAGTGAACTTGATTTATAGAAAGAGAGAGAGAGGTAAATAGATAGATGTGTATACATCTATAACACAATTTAAATATTAATACAGTATATACATTCTTAATAATTAATAAAAACGTGGAATAGACAAACACAACTGTCTACATATTTACAGGCAAAACTCTCTATACGTATTGGCACTCAGTGCAAACCAGGGTAATCAATGGATGCCAGAAGACTAGGTGCAGTGCTTTCAGATCCAACGCTCCTCACTGACGAAGGCCACAAGCCAGAAACTAGTGTGGGGATATTGGATGATAGGCACTAGATGGGGATTTTATGCAGAAACCTTCTGGAGTCCATTGATTACTCTGGCCTGTTTGAGTGGCAATATGTGTAGAGAGTTTTGCCTGTTTTAATAACAGTTAAGAGCAAGCATAAGAAACAGTGATCACGTGATGTTTATTTACATATTTACTATATAATCTTGAAAAATATTTAAACGTCGCATATTGTATTTAGAATCAAAACAAAAATCTGTTAGAAATACCATATATTCTGTTTTTAAAACATAAGTATCTCATATTTAATATGAAAAATAGTTTTACTACTTGGTTTAAGAAGTAGTTTTAGCTTCTTGTTTTTTTTTTTAACCAAAAAATTATTTCTGCTATTGACATTAATATTCTATATACATTGGTTAACTTTTCTTATACAATTGTAATTAAATTATGAGCTGTAGGAATTCTAAAAGACAAGTAAACATTTTGAAATAATTGTCCTTCAGTCATATATTTTCAGTGAAACAATTACAGTATCTCATGTTTTTAGATAACATGTTAGAATGATTTCTTTGTGAGAATTACACACAATAAAAATATTTTCAATCTCTTACGGTAATATTTTTCTATTTTCAAAACCTTTAAACTCTAATACAATTGTTTGATAACATAATAAATTATTCTGAATAAAATAAGAACTTTTTCCCTTCTAAAACACTTATAAATAGTAAGTCATTTATTACTTTCAATTCAATTATATGTTGAGTGATTTCTTATCAAAATGAATATTTATTAATAATAGGATAAACTTCTGAAGATAATAAATAAAAACTTGTTTGTAATGGAAATTTAAATTAATTCTAAAAGTTATTTATCATATGGTCAGTTCCCAGGACGACATGACAGTTGAGTCCAAACTCGGAGTTTTTTTTAACTTTCCTGAATTAGAAATCAACCTAGGAATTTCATTTCTCAAGTTCACCACCTTCGTGGACTGGATTAAACCACTTTATATGCATTAGCAATAAAAAACTGTGTGTATATATATATCTGTGGCATATTTTTTAGTAAAGATAATCGAGCACAGATATTTTGTGAATGGGTATATTTCTAATTTTAATAATTATATTAAAAGATGAACTTAAAAAAAAAAATTAAAAAAACAAAATTGTCAGATTTTTTTAAAAAAAAATTAAAACATTGAATTTTGTCTTTCACAATTCATACAAATAGTTGTATATATGCTAGAATTGGTAAACAATTGAAAAATGAAAATGCTGTAGATAAATTTGGTTATGGAAATAGAAATGAGAGAGGTCATAGACTTGTGGAATTTGCAGAAAAAGAAAAACTTTATATTATGAATTCTTTTTTTTTTTTTTTGAGAAAAATGTTAAAAGAAAATGGACATGGAAGCATCCAAATGAAGATACAGCAGAAATGGATTATATTTTTACTAGCAGAAAATACATATTTCAAGATTGTAATATTCTTAATAAATTCAACACAGGAAGTGATCATCAATTAGTGAAAAATTATTTAAAAAAACAATATTCACAGTTGATATTCCTAATCTTCAGAAACACTCTAATGAATTTAAATTCGAACTTGCAAATCCTTTTTAAATATTAGCACATTTTCAACATGATTCAGATTTGAATGAAATTAATAGGAAAATAACTGATATACTTTTAAAAACTGCAACAATGATAGCTGGTAGTAAGAAACAGCAATTAGAATTTATGAAGAAAAGAAGGAATATAAAATGATGCATTAAGAAAGATTGAATATCTCTAATTTTGTAAACTGGTGTGGAAAAGATTTGATAATCATACAAAAAAGTATAATTATGAACTAGCAAGGAAAGCTATAGAAGAGAATAAGTCTCAATACTGTAAAACATTTTGATATTGGACATCTGCAATAAGAAAAAAAGATGGAACTATTATTAAAAAGAGAGATGACATCATGAAATGGTAGTCCTATCAAGAATTATATAGTAATAAAGAATAAGTACCTCTAACAACTTATATCTTCTGAATTGTCCACGATTTTAAATGAAGAAGTGAGACATGGAATTAAATTTATGAAGAAGGGAAGAACTTTAGGTAATGATGGAATTATAATCAATATCTTAAAAAAAGCAGTGAAGAAATATAAAATTTTTTGGCAAAGTTATATACCAAATGTCTAAATGATAAAGATGTACCAGATGATTGGAAGAATGCAGTATTAATATCTTAAAAAGGTGATAAAGAAAATATTACAAATTACAGACCTATCAGTCTTTTATCAGTTTTATACAAAATTTTTACCAAGATAATTACAACTTGTTTGCAGAGAAGTTTGGATTTCAACTAACCAGAAGAAGAAGCTGGATTTAAAAGTAGTTTTAGTACAATGGATCATATCCAAGTATTGAAAGAAGTTATAGAAAGGATGAATGAATATGAGTTGCCATTATGGTTTGAATTTGTAGATTATGAAAAAGATTCTATAAGCATTTTTTCAATGATTAAAGTACTGGTTCAAGGTATAGACCCAGGATATTGTGATATTCTGAATATTTATAAAAATGCAACAGCAACAATTAGATTACATAATGATACTAGGAAGTTTAACATTGAGAAGGGTATAAGACAGGGTGATTCCATATCTCCAAAACTTTTTACAGCAGTGCTGCAAGAAGTATTTTGTGGATTAAAATGGGAAACTAAAGGAATAAAAATAAATGGAGATTATTTAAGTCATTTAGATTTTACAAATGAAGTAGTTGTTTTGCAAATAATGCTTCAGAGCTGCAGGAAATGTTGCAAGAGTTATTAGATGAAAGTAGAACTAATGGTAAAGGTTAAAAAAAATTAAAGTAATGTTCAATGGCTTTCTCAAAAGATGAAAATAAAGATTGATAATGATGAGTTAGAAGAAGTTAACAACTACAAATACCTTGGTCAGATTATTACTACAGATGGAAACATAATAGATGAAATTAATCACAGAATTAAAGTTGACTGGAATGCTTTTGGTAGAAATAACTTAATATTAAAAGGTAATATGCCTATATGTTTGAAAAGGAAAGTTCTTAGTAAATGTGGTTTACCAGTTTTTACTTATGGATCTGATATTTGGACACTTAAAAGAAGAGTAATACAGAGATTTCAGACCACTCAAAGAAGTATGGAGAGATGCATATTAGGGGTAGCTAGAAGAGATCGAAAACACATTACATGTGTAAGAAAACAAGCAGGTGTTACTGACATCATTAAAATAATTAAAAAACTGGAGTTGTTGCTAGAAGAAACAATGATAAATGGACAACTGAAATAGTAAATTGAATTCCAAGACATTGTAGAAGACCCAGAAAGAGACCACATGGGTGAGGTGGAGAAGAGAAGATACAGATCAAGAAGATGGATTGAACTTGGAGATCTTCCCCTGCTGTGGATTGCTAATGGTTGATTATGATGATGAATGACATATAGGTGGACATTCATCTGAAGTTTGAATCTAGAGCTTGAACATTTTCCAGATTTCAATCAGGTTTAGAATTTTTTTTCAGATTGCCAATCCTAATCAATCAGTCATCTGTGATTCTCATCACTTGGCAAATGGAGAACTTCATAAATAATATCTTTCTTTCACTGACTTCCATCTCTCTCTCTCTCTTTTATATATATATATAATAAAATTGGGCATATGTAAGTATATGTGCACTAACAAAGTAAAATGTCTTTTAGATAACTCAATTAAATAAGTCAATTTTACTTCTTCAATGCATATATGTATACATAAAATGAGCAAATTTTTGGCTAACCTAATTATTACATACATATGTAATCAAACACATGCGAAAAGGATTTCCAAGTATATTCAATTATTCATGAAGAAGATGGATTTCCTTTTTTTTATATTGGAACTGTTTAAAAGTAAGTCAATAAAAAATAATTAAGAAAAAACCTGTAGATAATATTGAAGATTGTCAATAAGGAAACCCATATGTGTTCTCAATTGCCATTTGTTGAAATCGCCTTCATCCTGCTGCACATGTTTGTTCTGCATTTGTAATGCCCAGCACTGCTGCAATTCTAGTTGAACCCTCTTCACAGCAAGTAAAAACTTGAAAATTATGT
Source organism: Epiperipatus broadwayi (assembly GCA_028023455.1). Classification (NCBI taxonomy): domain Eukaryota; kingdom Metazoa; phylum Onychophora; class Udeonychophora; order Euonychophora; family Peripatidae; genus Epiperipatus; species Epiperipatus broadwayi. The sequence goes on from JAQFVV010012409.1 coordinate 126,827, forward strand.
TATACCTTCATGAAAAAAAAGAAATATATATTTATTAGTAAATTTTAAACTTCTATTATTAATCAATATACAATACATAATTCTTTTCAAATCAATTTTTTATATTAATTCAAAAAGAGAAAATAAACTATGATTGCACGGAAAACAAATAATATAGAAATATTTCTAATACTTTCAAGTCTAGTTTTGTTTAAAAATTAGTGCAGAAAAGGTAATAAATCAAAATAATAACCTTTCTAAAACAGATGTTGAAAAGAAGACATGAAGCGGCCACTCAATGCTGTACTTCATTCCAAGAGAATTCCAGCCAGCTTCAACCGTTGGATCATCCACAGATTTTGATTCTGTAAAAGCAAAACAAGAGTATCCATAATCAAAATCTTTTGATAAAATTACACATAAATTCACATTAAAATAACAATATTACGATATTCTTGTTTATCAAATAGCAAAATAAAAAGTCCGTACTATTTTTAGCTTTAGTTTTAATATCTACAGTTAAGTGAAATCTTTCGAGAAAGGAGTCATCTTCAAACAACACTTTCCTTGCAGCCTGTTGAAATGCAACATTGATATCTAAAATAAACAACATTAGATTTCATTATTTTTTGTATTTGTTATTATAATATAAATTGAGAATTAATTTACTACAAGAAAATAAAAAAGGGACTCACATATGCATTTTATTAATAAAAACTTAAAAGTTTAGACAAAGGATATACAATCAAAAATGTATTATATAATTACATTTCATGTTTGCAAGAGTTTTAAAAATTTGAACTTAAATTGAGAAATTATCTGTTACTAATAATTTTAATTACTTCTCATCAACTTAAATGATTATTAAAGAGGAAAATAATAAAACAATATTAAAAGTGAAGATATTTATGGGTTAAGCACTTTTAGGAATATGGTACCTTTGCCATAAACAGCAAGTGCTGTATTTTTCAACTATATTTTTTAATTTTATAATCACTCAACTGATCACCTCAGATTAACAAAGACCCTTATCCTCAAGCTAATAATTAGATAATAATTTACTCATCATTACTGGATGGTTTGCTGTATTGATTATGGGCTACCTAACTAAAAAATCCTAAGTCTATTTATATGGACTGAAACTGATATAGACTCAAATCCTAAATTGTGAACAAGATAGGCAGGAATGCAAACCACTAAGCTAAAAAACCATTCCATAATATTTGTAACTTTTGGCTGAAAGTCTGGTCTCAATTGTATATTGTAAAAAAGATTAATAAGAAACCTATTCGAATTTTCAATTGCCACTTGCTGAATTTCACATAGATGAACATGTTTGTTCTGTATTTGTATTGCTCACATTATTATGTCTTTGTGGCAAACTTATTTCACAATAAAGAAAAACATATCTTTAAGACAAAAACATAATTTTAAAATACTGGAATACATATCAATTCTAATTTAATTGTAGTCTTTTCTTTCATTAATAAGGATTCAGCAAAAATTATTTATATAAATAATCAAATAGATTCATGCAAATGGATTATTGAGAGAGAGAAGTCTAACAATAGCAAAGCAATAAGTTTGCAGCGTTTGCATCTCTCCTTAATATCCCCTATCATATATCTCTTTTAAAAATTTGTTAGTCTATTATTAAATTGTAGCTCCTAAATATGAACAGTAATAAATAGAATTAGCATTGATCAGTCACATCTGGTATTTGATTACCCATTCTATAAAATAATTGACCTTCAATACCTCAAAGAAGCTTCATAAGTACTACATAAAACTTTTCTTGTAGTATTTTTTTTTTTAACATATGAAAATAAATTTAACTTAATGAAGAAAAGATCTTAATTGGAATTTAAGACAGTGAGATGATTTTCAGATTAGCCATTAAAAATTTTAAAACATGCTTATAAAGTAAAATCTAGGTTTGCATCAACTTGTTTAGCTTCAGGCAAACAATAAATATTTAAATGATTAAGTGTAATATTTTAGGATTGAAAAAGTTCTAGAATTTTTATGGCAAGACTTTTTATAAATACAGTAAATCTGAATTTCCAATGTAACGTGCTTATGCTAAACCTGATTAGTCCAAGACTTTTTTTTTTTTTAAAGTGAAAGTATTTAAAATAGATATCAATATGAATGAACAGAAATGCAGCAAAATAAGATGTAATCTACTTTTTTTTTTTTAGTTAGCAATAATCTATTCCCATTAACAATTATACTCTATTTTTAAAAACATATTCAAAGAAAATAATACTATTAATTACTTTTTTGAATATAATTAGATATAGATAACATGCACAATCAATTTTAGCAGCAATTTTTTTCTTTCACTACATTTACGCCACCTATCATAAGCTTTAGTAATCAATAGATGTCAGATGTTTAAGTGCAATTTTAATTATTTAAGATAATAATGATAGTAAATTACAAATTAAAAAAATTAAGTTTAACCAAAAAAAATTTTTTTTTTACTTAATAATTACAATAATGTAATAATAATACTAAAATTCAAATAATTATGCTAAATTTGCTATTATGACATTTTTCTTCCAGAACTATAGCCTGCAGATCGAATTGGTCCCCAAATGTATTCTATTAGGCCTATTAACATTTATTCTTTACATGAAAATATTTCCATATATGAACCAAAACTAAATATATATATTATATTGAAAATGTTTTAGAACATTGATTTCTATAACAATCTGCTACGTAATACTAGTATTAAATTATCTTCAAAATCATCTAGAAAAAAGATTTTACATTCTAATTATTTAACTTGACTACTATATAACAGGAATCTCATTATATTTTACAAAATGTATTATATAGTTGCTTGTCAATTTATGGCTAGAGTATCAAAATAAAATATATATAATGATTCACTAATAGCAAAGTTAGACTTTGAACATGTCAACAAAAAAGACAGCTAATTTTGAAATTCATCATAATTAATTACAACTATAACTTTTTATTATTTCTAAATTTTAATATTATTTTACTCCATATTTCCCAAACTTGAAAATTTTTGTTAGAAAAATAACTTCAATTTTCAATAGTATATATCTCTGTAAATAAATTTATTCTAAAATGAAATATATCAAATAAAAAATTTGATTATCCCATAGCAGATTAGTATTTACACGACTTATTAAAAGTAGGATTTTTCTATATAAAATCTAATATCATATATACATTGAATCAAGCAACTGACGATATAGCAATTGCATTATTTGACTGAGATTTTTTTCTTTAAGTAAAAAATTTTCTAATAAACAACTATGATATTAAATATTTATAATATCTATCCTTGAAGTATTTCATTCATTTATAGATTTTAAATATGCCGCACTAATATGATTGTCGAAAATATAATTACAATTAATATATAATTCTAAACCCCCCCCCCCATCATTTATTCCAATTCATTATTACAAAAATATAAGATCTTCCCAAAAAAGTTTGGGAATCCCTGTTCCTTGAAATAATATTCAAGAAGTGTTAACGTTATTAAATATATTTAATCTTAAGGTTAAGCGGTTTAAATTTTTTTTTTTTTAAAAAAAGTATAAATTACATTACTATATATTTACCATGTTCTGTATTTCCATGTGGAGGTATTTGTAGTAATGCTTGAGCATGATCAATAAAGACAAGAAATAATTCACCTCGGCCGAGCAAAAAAAAATCCTTCATTATTTTTAAATGACCCATCAAATCTGCTTCTTCTACTATTAGTGTCCAAAGATACTAATTTAAATAAACAATCAAAAAAATAAATAAATAAATAATTGTTTTATTATACAAAGCAAATAAAAATATCAAAATCTTTATATATATATATATTCCACCTTTATTGTTAAAAGGTTGCCTTGACAACAGTTTGAGATTGTTGATTGTTATCGATATTGGGATTGTCTAAGTGTTGACTGGTTTCTAATGGTTATATATTTATATAAAGATAGTATTCTTTATATTTTATTTTTGAAACATCAAAAAAAAAAAAGTGATAAGCTGATAACTTTCATTTTAAATTGAAAACATTATTACATGTCAAAATTTTAATAAATAAATAAAATACTTTATTTTTAAAATATCAAAATAATAAAGGAAATACATATAATAAATGCACATTTAAAATAATATATATGCTGAATAAACTTTTTTTTGTAAAAAAAACTTATTTCAAGAAATAAATAATATTCATTAAGGCTGTAGCCTCAAGCACATGCGTATAAAATGCGATAGTAGGGACCTCTACAGGTCTTAAACCACAAGCTTACTCTTTGGAAGAAAAGTGGGGAAAAGCTTGTGGTTTAAGACCTGTAGAGGTTCCTACTATCGCATTTTATATGCATGTGCTTGAGGCTACAGCCTTAATGAATATTACTTACGTAATCAATGTGCGTTTAAATAAATTTATAATTAGAACTTCAAGAAATAAAGAAAAATGGCATTATGATTTAGATCAATACTAGACAGTGATTCCCAAATTGCCCTCTGATGAGCCATTAGGAGAGGAGTTATGAAATGTAGAAGCAATGCGGATAAGAAGTAATTATTATAAACTTGTACTACTAATGTATCTATTTCAGTGAAAGCAATAGCTAAATGCACATTTCTACTAGAACTGATTAAATACATAAAACATCTTCTATAAGCATATTTCAGTCTGCCTTTGGTTTTGTGTTGAACGGTTTTGGTTTTACTAATAAATATTAAGCAATAAATCTTTTTAAAAATTTAACTTAGAAGTTGTCATTGTAATTATTATATTAATGTAATTATTGATTCATTATTATAAAAACAATCACTTTTAATAATCTGTTAAAAAATAACTATGTGATTAACTCAGCGATAGAATAAAGGAATTGAGATCTGAAGGTTCCCAAGATAAAGCCTAACCTGATACTTCTTATGCTTGATTATTATTCTTTTTCATTTTAATAATTTGCTAACATAACGTTTTTTTTTATTATTAATTTGTATCAAATAATGAAAAATGTACCTTTCATTAGCAGGTAAAATTTTAAGTTTCGTCCATTTTTTTCCTGTTTAGAAAAATTGAAATGATCACTTCTAGATTTATATATTTTCAATCAGATGCACCAAATACAAAAATGAAATTGTGGAATAACTGAAATATAATTTTATAACAAGAAATTATCACTGTGACTTATAAAAAGTTTCAAATAACGTTATGAAGCTTTTTGGTTTACTTAAACATTGCAAAAAACATTCACTCAGATAAGACAAATAACGATGTACCCTTCTTTCAAAATCTTCGTAACAAAAAAAAAAAACATATTAAAATATAACAGTGATGGTTTGAAATGTGAGTTATATATATAATTTCATTGTTTATTGCTAAAGCTTGAATCCAACATATAACTGGTGAAAAATTAACTTTGCCAAAAATTTCTGGAATTATTGATTCAGATTTATATTAACAATCATATATAATAATACTAAAATTTCAATGATGCATAAATTAAATGGCCAAAAAATTAGAAAATATAATATGTAGCAACTGAAAAGCAATAGAATTTGCAATGATGAACGAATCAATTCTGCTGGGCAATGAATTTTTGTTCCTTGTGTATGCTTATTTTATAAAAAATAAAAAAGTGAACAAAGAATTATTATTTGAGAGATAATTAAAGAAGTAGTACAAAAGAGAATTTATTTTGTTTTGCTCAACAATTTTTTAAGATGTTAAAAAAAACCATTTGCAAATACTTTTACTTGTGCAACTGTTGGAATCCACACACTAAAAGACTATACCAAATATTAATACAATTCATCCATTCTATTTTTAACACTTCTTAGCAAAATCTTTTATTGTACATATATTCGTACACAATCTTACATTTCGACTGTCCTGTAGTCTTCTTCAGAGCTACTGTTACTTTAATGTTTTAAAAGTAAAAAAACGTTTTTTTAATTTATTTTTAAAACATTAAAGTAATAGTGGCTCTGAAGAAGACTGCAGTACAGTCGAAATGTAAGATTGTGTACAAATATATGTACAATAAAAGATTTTGCTAAAAAATGTTAAAAGTAGGGTGGATGAATTGCATTTATATAATATTTTTACAGCAAAATAAAGGAAGTGGTGAATTTGGTATACCAAATATTATTATTCATCATTCCACATCCATAATTGATTGGAAAGAATCTTAGTGGCCGAAGGCACAAACTGTTAATGACAATACACTTCAAGAATTTTGTATTGAAAATGATGAAGTTTTATGGGCAATTATTGTTTTACATATTGAAGCTCAAGGACTATTAAAGGGTAACAGAGAAAACTTTCTGAAATTATTGATACCATTGAAGAATTTTCTGAAGACTAATACAATGTTAATAATGACCTAAAGAAAATTAAACCCAATATCACCTATTTAACAGATTTGTTACAAAATTTAACAAAATGAAGTTTCATCACATGATTACCATTTCTTATGCTTGCTCATAACTGTTATTAAAACAGGCAAAACTCTCCATACAGTAGTGCCACTCAGTGCAAGCTGCACTTAGGTGCAGTGCTATCAGATCCACCGCTCCTCACTGACAAAAGCCACAAGCTAGAAACTAGTCTGGGGATATTGGATGAGTAGGCACTAGATAGGGATTTTATGCACAAGCCTTCTGGCATCCATTGATTACTCTGGCTTGCACTGAGTGGCACTACTGTATGGAGAGTTTTGCCTGTGAAAATTAAGTTCGCAGATATCATGTTTATTTCAAAATTGAGTTCATTTAGCATAATACGATTGATATAAATGACATAAAGAAAATTTATGAGATATAAGACAGCATAGGTTTTTTTTTTTTCGCAATCATTTTAAAATGCTATAAGACTTTATAGATTGATCATAAGAGCCTCTTTCAATAAAAGTTCAAGATTGGTAATAAATTCACTTTTAAACGATGAAAATGTTGTTAGATTTTTAATAGCATTACAAAGGAATCATAAAGTTTTAAATAAAAAGCTTTATAACTTCAGCTTTCTGCATCAAATATATGTTCTTAATAAATGAGAGAAAAATGTATAATTTAATTCATTTTAGCTTATGAAATTTTTTTCTTACTATTGTTTAATTTTTTATAATTGGGGAGGGGGGGGGAGCACAACGCAAATAACTTGGTAAAATTAAAAGAATAATAAGTTTTACAAATATTGATTTAGATTCAATGATTAACATGTTAGATTTTGTAATAAATCCAATATACACACAAAATTTTAAGTTTTTAATATATGAAAAATTATAAAAATACAAAATTAAATACATCTGATTTAAAAATAATTTAAATATTTATTACATATACACACAACTTTAATGTCAAAAAATAATCTTTCTGTAAATATTAAATAATGTTATTTTTTATGCTCTATAAAGTTATTTCATAAAAATAAAATAATTTTTAATTAATTCAGTCATGAGTCAGTATACATATTATCTAGATTTGAAAACATTATTTCGTATGATTTTTAAATATTTAACAAGTAGTGCCTCTTTTCATCCTTTCTTTTACTTAACTTTTTCTGAAAAAAAATTATCCATAGAGTATTGTAAAATCTTTACAGACTGTGTAGTGTATTTGCCTTCCTTCAATAATTGCAAGAGGCAAGAAAAACAACAAAATTTATAATAATAATAATTCGAGAAAAAATATTTATTTACAATAAATATATAAACAAGATAAATGGTGATACACAGTATAATTGTAGCTCTATAACTAGCCAGAAATGATTTCATCATTTGCTGCTACCCACTAAAGTTCTCAATTCTTTTGAGTTCATGCAAATTTACAATCTTTCAACATATTCTATAAACTTCATTACTCTTAATAGTTATACTCCCTAACAATATTATACCTTTGGGAATTCTTGAGGCTTACATAAAGTAAAATAAGATCGTATGATCTGTAAAAACCCTAATCAGTTTTCTATACCTTCAGATCCGAGTCTCTGGGTTCTCCTCCCTCGCTGATCAGATTTAGAAATTGCTGGATTCCATTTGCACCTTCGGCTGGGAATAGGCACAGCAATGAAATAAAAAAGACGACAACACTCACGCTCTTTAAGATACAGTTTATATAGTTCTTTGTTTTCCCTTCAGCTACACTTAATTTAATTCCTTCATTTTGAATTACTTAGTGCACTCCAACAGATATTTTATTATTGTGTCCATATCTGTTCCTCTGATCAGTTGTCAATCTTTATTTGTGCTTCTTCTTTTATTCATTTATTTAACCAAAGTTTAAATATAGGCCTTCACAAAAGCTTACTTAAAATTCTTTACGTTTGTTTAAAATTCTTTATGTTTTTAAAAACTGCCTCTTTTCTTTCCGATTTAACATAACGCTTTTCCTATTAAACAATATTTGCTTTTACTTCTGGAGTACTTTTTCTCTATTTATTTCTATACAAATGTTTATGATTTTACTTTCTATATCTTAAAAGACTTAATTGCATGATAAATTGTATGTATTTTAACATACAATTAGTTTCTATTATTCTGAAAAATAATAATCCATAACTTACACATAAACTGTGACATCTTCACCTGGGGTGAAACTCACATGGTATTATAATCATATTTTTCTGCTTTACAGTCATCAGAATGGCATTCATCTCACTTAATCCAAGCTAATATAAAATCTTTACACTTCATCTAATAATGGTTGGATGTCTGTTTACAAACTATCACTGGATTGACAGTTCAATTAGCTATGGGCCTACTACCTGAAAGAAAAATCTAAACCTGCTTAAGTAAAAAAAATTTTGAAGTTGATCCACCTAAACCAAAACTTCATGCCAAATCATGTGCTCTATATCACAAGATCTTTATTATTCACTAATATCAACAATTGCCTACAGAAAAGAGTTTGCTATTAAATAAAAGAAGACTCTGATTTCTCTTTAGGGCTTTCAAGGAACGGAGTAGGGCAAATCCCTAATGTCCACTCCATATATGTTATTGCAGCTTTGATTACTTACATGGAGATGGGTTTCTTGATAAGAAACATCAATCAGGATGATGAGTTTATTGACTTTTACTTTTGAAATGAAGATTCTGAAATATCATGATCTTTTTACTCAGTTTTCTAATAGTTCTTAACTAAAACCTGGGTTTTCTTGAAGAGTAGGATAAATGTGTGGATGAATAATTATTCTCTTTATATTTATAATCATGACAGACAAAACTAAATTATGGTTCTCGGGAGGCTGTAAAATTATCAGTCAAGGTAGAGATTAGTGACTCAGAGAATATTAAGAATCCAATAAATGTGGATTTAGGTTTCCATTTTAAGATGATTCTTACAAGAAAAAAACTATTGCATTAAATGGAAAAAGAACTATTTACTATCAAATAGGATATTATTGGGATTGTGAAATTAGAAATAATAAAGAGACAATTAATTTGATAAATATATCAATTTTATTATAAAATCACAAATACTGGAAGCATAAGCCACGTAGGATTTTTGTAAATAAATAAATGAAATAATAATTATTAAAACAGGCAAAACTCTCCATACAGTAGTGCCACTCAATGCCAACCAGAGTAATCAATGGATGCCAGCAGGCTTGTGCATAAAATCCCCATCTAGTGCCTACTCATCCATTATCCCCAGACTAGTTTCTGGCTTGTGGCCTTCATCAGTGAGGAGCTTTGGATCAGAGAGCACTGCACCTAGATCTTAGGATCTAATGCAACCCTCCAACAGCCACCTTTTATCTCTACTTTACAAAACTATGAGAATAAAATTGAAAACACAATAATATTTTCAATCCAAGCTCAATAACTTATATAGTCATATAGGTCTGAACTCAGTTCAGAACCCATACATTTTGGTCTCTATGGCTCTTTAACAACCATAGCCACCACTATCATATTAGGCAGGATTGTGTTAAACCACTAAACATCACATGATCACCATTTCTTATGTCAGCACATAACTTATTAAAACAGGCAAAACTCTTCATACAGTAATGCCACTCAGTGCCAACCAGAATAATCAATAGATGCCAGCAGGCTTGTGCATAAATCCCCATCTAGTGCCTACTCATCCATTATCCCCAGACTAGTTTCTGGCTTGTGGCCTTCGCCAATGCTCGCTGATCCAAAGCTCCTCACTGATGAAGGCCACAAGCCAGAAACTAGTCTGGGGATAATGGATGAGTAGGCACTAGATGGGGATTTATGCACAAGCCTGCTGGCATCCATTGGTTACTCTGGTTGGCCCTAAGTGGCATTACTGTATGGAGAGTTTTGCCTGTTTTAATAACAGTTATGTGCTAGCATAAGAAATGGTGATCATATGATGTTTAGTGGAATAATAATACTTTTAAAATTGATGATATAACAGACAGAGTAATAAGATTAATTATTCAATTTAATGAAAGATGTCAAATGCAGTTAATTCAGATTTTTATTCAGATATACAGACTGCTTTTGATTAGTTCAAGTAACATTTTAAACTGTCATGAGAGATTATAATGCTAAAATTAGAAAACAAATGAAAAATGAAAGTACCATGAATAAATTTGACTATGGAAACAGAAATAAAAAATGAAATAGATTTCTAAAATTTTAAAAAAAAGAAATCACTATACATATTTTAAATTTTTTTGGATCATGGAAGCAACAAAATGAAAGTACAGAATTTAATAGATTCAACACACAAATGATAATCCATTCATGAGATATAAAATGTTAATATAAAGTTACAGAGACAAAAGCTATTAAGAAAGACAATATTAAAAAGTTCTGATGATGAATCAGAATTGAAAAAATTCTATAAAAAGATAACTGATATTGTATTAACGTCAACTATACAGATATCCAATATAAAAAAGCAGCAATTTAACAGTAAATTTTCAAATGATAAATAGCAAAGTTTGAAAAAAAAAAGGAATATGAAGATATTTTAAAATGATACAAAAAGGATGAAAATATAAATGGTACACTGACAAGCAAAGCAATATAAGAGAATAAAAATCTCAAAAGTATAATACATTAAACATCACATGATCACTATCTCATACTAGCACAATAATTGTTATTAAATAATTTAAAACAAAGCAAAACTCTCCATATAGTAGTGCCATCTTGTGCTAACAAGAGCAATCAATGGATGCCAGAAAGCTTGTGCATAAAATCCCTATCTAGTGCCTACTCATCCAATATCCCCAGACTAGTTTCTGGCTTGTGGCCTTCATCAGTGAGGAGCCTTGAATCTGAGAGCACTGCATCTAGATCTTAGGATCTAATGCAATCCTCCAGCACCCACCTTTTAACTCTATTTAACTACAAAACTATGAGAATGAAATTGAAAACACATTTAATATTTTCAATCTAAGCTCAATAGCTTATATAGTGGTGGCTGTAGTTGTTAAAGAGCCAAAGACACCAAAATGTATGGGTGCTGAATTGAGTTCAGGCCCATATGACTATATAAGCTATTGAGCTTGGATTGAAAATATTAATTGTGTTTTCAATTTCATTCTCATAGTTTTGTAGTTAAATAGAGTTAAAAGGTGGGTGCTGAGGTGCAGTGCTCTCAGATCCAAGGCTCCTCACTGATGAGGGCCACAAGCCAGAAACTAGTCTGGGGATATTGGATGAGTAGGCCCTAGATGGGGATTTTATGCACAAGCCTTCTGGCATCCATTGATTGCTCTTGTTAGCACACGATGGCACTACTATATGGAGAGTTTTGCTTTATTTTGAATTGTTTAATTATAATACATCTTGGTGTTGAAAAACAAAAAAAGTTTCATGAATAAAAAGGAAAACTGCAACTACTGCTAAAAAGAATATTGTAATAATGTATGCGGAAGAGTTTTACAAAAAAAAAGTAAACAAAATAGTTCTACACTTACATCTGAATTGCCAAATATTTAAATGAAGAGATGATATGTGATTAAGTCTATGAAAAATGGAAAGACTTCAGAAAATGGAATTATTATTGACGTCATAAAAGAAGCAGATGAAGAAATAGAGAAATTGTTGGCAAAGTAATAATTAAATTTCTAAATGATAAAAGATTATCACATGATTGGAAGAATGTAGTAGTGATACTAATATTTGAAAAAAACTGAAAAAGAAAATAATAGAAATTACGAATTTATCAGTCCTCCATTAGCTATACAATATTTTTAATAAGATCATTACCAATTGTTTGTTGTTTACAGAGAACTTTGTACTCAATACAATCAAAAGGACAAGCTGGAGTACATGAACCTAATCATATTATAGAAAGGAACAATTAGTACAAATTAACATTATTATTTGGATTTATAAATTACAAAAAGATATTAAACTCTAAAAGCATTTACATGATGAGTAAGTCTTGGAATACCAAGATACAGATACAGAAATTATCAAATTCTGAAGAATATTTATCAAAATATAATGATAGTAATTATACATGCTGATACCAAGAAGATTAACATTGATATGGATATATAACAGAGTGATATCTCTAAAACTTTTGACATCAGTTTTATAGGAAATATTTTATGGATGGAAATGGAAAGTTAAGAGAATAAAATAAATAGAAATTATTAGATGTTTATATTTTATAGATATAGTTGTTTTGGTAAATAATGTTTCATAGCTTCAGGAAATGTTACAAGAGTTATTAAATGTAAGTCTAATTAGGAAAAGAAAATGTTAAAAATATTAAAGAAATATTCGCTAGTTTTTCACATAAAAAAATGAAGATAAATAATAAAGAATTAGACAAAAAACATAATAGATGATATTAATCATGGAATTGGCAAAAATAACTTCATATTAAAAGAGGATATGCTTACGCATTTGAAAAGAAAGATTTTTAATAGATGTATTTTGTCAGTTCTTGCATATGGATCTGACACACTGATGCATTATGGAAAAGAATAGAGAAATCTCAAATTATAGCAATGAAATATGAAGAAATATAAGTTGATAATAACAAAAAAGATTGAAATACAAGGATCCCTTACTGAAACCATTGAAAGAATTAAGAAGTTGAAATGAAACTAGGCTAGACAAATTGTTTAAAAATAATGACAATAAGTAGACATAAAGAGACAGTTACAAAAGATTGTAAGAGACCTAGAAAGAGATCATATGTAAGATAGATGGATGGGTAAGGATGTTTTTAAAGTAATGTGAAGAAGTTATGAATTAAAGAAACTGGATTAAACTTGGTAAGATTTTCATACTGTAATGGAAAATAATTAAAAATGATGATAAAAATGATCCAATAATTACAAAATTTAATTCAACATCTTAAAATGTTTGTGAAACATCATAATGAATTGAAAAATTTATCATAAAAACATTTCAAATTTCATTTATTCTGCAATATGCAATAACAGTTCAAGAGAATTTGACATTATCACAATTACCTTTAGGTTTAAACTATTTAATTGTTCTCATTCTATGATATACTATTTTTTTAGGATTAGAAATTATCACCATTGACTTATTTGAAGTGTAGCTTTTATCACCAGTTAGTATTTATAAAATGATCATATAGTAAGATGTGATATGTTGGACACTATTTCCATCATTTATGAGTGAAATGTTGAATGTATAAAAAATTTTAAACTTTATTACTAACAAGTTGTTTGTATTTGGAAAGTTTAAATAAAGTTTAAAATTTTCTATACATTCAACATTCACTCATAAATGATGGAAATAGCCCAACATATCACAGCTTATAATATACCATCATTACAAACCTTCAGACAGATCATATAGTAATTTGTATTCTACAATTTGCAAACTCTTTACATTTAATCAAAATAATACTAAGGAAACTTATATTTCACAAAGGTGGCAATTTAACTCTACAATTAAGCCCATTTGTCATTATTAAAAATTTATCATCAGTAATTTTAGATTCAATTTTTTTGTCTTCTCATTGATTATGAGATCTAAATCCTGACACTGCAAAGACTCACAATAATTGTTAACACTGAATTCTTTTTTAAAAGTTTATTCATTTTTTGATCTTAGAATAAATATTTTCAAATAATCCAGTATAAACAGCGATTATCTCACTTATATTGTTGAGATAGTAGTGAAAGGTCTTTAAACAGCCCATTGCAAGACAAAAACCACTACAAAACAGATATCTAATTAAAATCTGTGAAGAAGGAACTACCACTCACCAGGCGGTAGTACGTTTTTAGCATTTTTCTATCCTTATTTTACTCTCTAGCTAATGAAAACAAATTTATATATGTAAGAATATATATATATTGCAAGGAAATCAAATCATATATCATGCGACTTAATTTAATAAGCTTGTATTACAAATGTTATATAATGAGCAGCCAATATCTCTTAACAAGCTTTTCAGAACATCCCTATCCTCAGATCGATTTCTAGCTCTGGCTTTCATCAGTGAGGTGCTAGGATATTCAAGCAATAGATTTAAAATACCAGGTCAAGCCTGGCACTTTATCTAATGTTTAACTATTAAGTAGAAAATCTGAAAATTTTCAGACATCCATATGTCTTCAAATCTAATTATCTAAGTTAAATAGCCATATGGGATATATACATATAAAGAGTGACACAAACATCCCTGATATATTTAAAAAGGTATGTTATACCAACAAAAAATCAGCCATTTAAGTTTCTTCATTTTTCACACTTAATGAAAAAAAAGTTTTCATAAATTAAACTTTAATTTTCAGTTTTTCTTTTAATTTTGTGAATCTATCCTGGTCAAGAATATGATGCCTCAAAACAGCTACTGTTTTCTTAATGATAAGAGTTGATTTCACTATTCTATTAAAATGAAAATGTAACAAAACTGAAAATGTTAAAATATTGAAATAAAAAGTTATAGATTTTAAAATGTCAAAACACTAATGTATACATATATCTATCAAAAAAAGAAAAAATTTACCTCAGCCACACATACTCTAATTTTATCAATCACAGCTTCAAATTCTGATAAATTAAATGTCTTCATTTGAAGTTGCTGTATTTCTTCAATAAACTCTTTCTCACGGCTTTCCAATATAGATTCTAAAAATCAGAATTTGTAAACAAAAAGTTTTGAAAAACTATATATTAACAAAATAAAAATTGACTTTATGTAATCTTAAAATAGATATAATACATGTGCCAATATATAGATATATAAAAGTATTTTATATATCTATACATGATAGTGATCATGTGATGTTTAGTGGTTTAAAAGTATTTTTAATATGAATTTTAATATCGTAAAGAAATAGTTTTTTTTTTGAAAAAAATTAAAAGCATTATGTTTAAATAAATTTTAACATTTCTTTTTATATGATATTTAATAGCCTTTCATTTATCTCAAACATAATCTCCATCAATTTTACCATCTTTTTCCTATCCAACCTCATCACTTCAAAACAATTATCATTATACGAACTATTTTTATATTCCTTTTCAATGAGTATGAAAACATGCATGAATTCTGCTCTATGATGACTACAATTATTCATTGGAATGTATATCTGAATAATAACCAGATCTTTTGGAAATGTTTTCGATCCTTAGTCATCAATATATCATTCAATAAAATCCAACTTATAAAAACTCTCTTTCTTTTTGGACTTAATGATGTTTACAGCATTGCCTCTAATGCTAGTATCAAAAAATTATTAACTTTCTTCACACTTCTTTCCATAATTAATCTACCCTATCTCAAAGAGTTCTGTAATATACAGCTTTCTCCTTTTTATCTCTAATAATAATTTATCATTTTCTCCGGCTTGTTCATTATCTTAACATTCCATGTACAAATTCTCATTCCATTTCCTAATTCTAATGGTTTAGATATTTAGTCATAATTGAACTGATATGATCAACCTCTAGAACCCATCTTTATTGGAATAATTTTCCATTTGCTTTCTCTAATCATTTCAACTAAACTTTTAAGTCCACCTATATAATAAAAATCCAATGCCCTTTTTTAATGTGTGTATATATTGTAACCGGACCGCCAGATATCCCTTTTATTACGTCAGTTGTAACAATTTTCTGATGAGCATGCTGCAGGAAGGAACCATCAATTGATATTCTTAATGCAGATGTTAATGCCCCCCTACAACAATATTTCCTGCTCATCAGAGGATGTAATACATAGAGACTGGAAACATCTAAATATTTCTATGTTTGGTTTCCCAAAGAGCGCCATTAGAGTTCCATCTCACTACAACCTGACTGGCCTAGGTCAAGTTATGTCAGACGTAGCTCAGAGAACATGAGATTCTCATGAACCAGTGCTATAATTGGTGAGTGATGCGATAAAACAAACAAAACTGGACAACTGGATAACCAATTTAATTTTTAGTAACAAAAAAATTTATTAAATAACAATTAATTTGCAATTTCTAACGAAATTCATTTCTATCCACATGATAACTCATTTTTATTTTACTTATAAAAGAGTTAGAAGCAGTTCCTTTTTTTTTTATCAATAGTTCATTTACAAATTCAATTATGAGAAAAAGCTTGGAAATAGTCAATTCAATAATAGTTCATTTTGAATTCATTTATTAGAAGAAGCTTGGAAATGTTCTAATTCAACAATAGTTCATTTTGAATTCATTTATGAGAAAAAGCTTGGAAATATTCTAATTCAACAATAATTCATTTTGAATCCATTTATGAGAAGAAGCTTGGAATTATTCTAATTTAACAATAATTCATTTTGAATCCATTTATGAGAAGAAGCTTGGAATTATTCTAATTTAACAATAATTCATTTTGAATCCATTTATGAGAAGAAGCTTGGAAATATTCTAATTCAACAATAGTTTATTTTTGTATTCCTTTATGAGAAGAAGCTTGGTATTATTCTAATTTAACAATAATTCATTTTGAATCCATTTATGAGAAGAAGCTTGGAAATATTCTAATTCAACAATAATTCATTTTGAATTCATTTATGAGAAGAAACTTGGAAACATTCTAATTCAACAATAGTTCATTTTTGTATTCCTTTATGAGAAGAAGCTTGGTAGCAGTTAAGCATTTATGATTTATATAACATTTCGTTATCTTATGAATTATTACTGATTGGTAAACATTTAAATTCAGCAATTTTTGGTTTGTGGAGTATTCATCATTTGGTAATTAAAGCATTTATAATTTAGTCCAATATAAAAGTATATTCTTATACATAAACTCTGTTACATTATAAGAAGCTTAGAAGCATTCAAGTATTTATGATTTATACAGCATTTCATCATTTTATTAATTATTACCGATTGGTAGACATTTGAACTCAACAATTCTTGGTTTGTAGAGCATTTATCATTTGATAATTGAGGCATTTATAATTTAGCCAAATATAGAAGCATATTCTTACACATAAATTCTGTTACATTATAAGAAGCTTAGAAGCAGTCAAGTATTTATGATTTATAGAGCATTTCATCATTTTATGAATTATTACCGATTGGTAGACATTTGAACTCAGCAATTCTTGGTTTGTAGAGCATTTATCATTTGATAATTGAGGCATTTATAATTTAGCCAAATATAAAAGTATATTCACACACATAAACTCTGTTTGGCTTGTGGAGCATTTATAATTTAGTCAAATATAAAAGTATATTCATATACCTAAACTCTGTTTGGCTTGTGGAGCATTTATCATTTAGTAATTAAAGCATTTCTAATTTAGTCAAATATAAAGGTATATTCATGCACATAAACTCTGTTTGGCTTGTGGAGCATTTATAATTTAGTCAAATATAAAAGTATATTCATATACATAAACTCTGTTTGGCTTGTGGAGCATTTATCATTTAGTAATTACATTACCCAGATAGAAGTAATATGTAATTAAAGCATTTCTAATCCATATAGTAAATACGTTCAAATATTTTTATAAATAAATTTGCGTATAACTATTCCATAACTTCATTTTATAACGTATGATAAACATGTTCTAATATTTTACAAAATAAATTCTACGTAATTATTTCATAGCTTCACTTTATAACGCATGATAAAGATGTTTTAATATTTTATAAAACAAATTCTATGTAATTATTTCATAACTTCACTTTATAGCGTATGATAAAGATGTTTTAATATTTTATAAAACAAATTCTATGCAATCATTTCATAACTTCACTTTATAACGTATGATAAAGATGTTTTAATATTTTATAAAACAAATTCTATGTAATTATTTCATAATTCCACTTTATAATGTATGATAAATATGTTTTAATATTTTATAAAAATTACCTTCCAGTTTTGCAGTCCAGTTTATTCAAAAATAAGGCGGGTTATTTCATTTATGGAAAGTCATGGCACAGCATGGAGAGATTGAAGCCGCTAATTTACCCCATTGTCTTCATAATTCCTCTAGCAAAGTTTTCTTTTTCCATTCTCACGTTTTGTTAGAGCTATATTTTAATATGTCAAAAGAATTAAGTAATACACTTTTTTTTTAAAAAAAAAAAAATTAATATGTTCTGCTTCTCTGTGTAAGACGAGAGAAAAAGAAAAAAAGTTCTTTTCTTCCGACGACGTTCCTAATTTTAATACTGCCTCAGTTTAACTCAAGTATCTTTTTTCTTTCTTTTTAATGATTGGATAATTAATTTCTTTTTTTTTTATTGAGACAGATAAAAAAAAAAAAGTAAAATAAGATAATATAACATTTTATTCAAATTCATCAATCTCAAAATTAAAAATATGATTTTTTTAAAAATAAATCAAAATTTATTGCGTTCCCAATTAGACTGAATCACGCTAGATGTTTTTAAATGGGGGGGGGGGTCTTTTGAATATTTATATGAGGAACAGAATATCTGTTTCATTACCCCTCACCAAATTTTGGGATGAAATCGCCTGGAAATACGATTTCATTCCACATACTATATACATTATTTCTCAGTACTGCCTGGTTTTAGATATGCTGATGAATGGGTAAGATGAGCTGGAAAAGTGAATACATGAACCATAGCCTCCAATGCTGGGACAAATAGATGGCTAAGCACAAACTACCAGTACACACCGCCTCATGACGTCACGAGAAAATATCTCATTTTTAAGCACTACCTCTCTTGTACCTAGAAGTATCATCCAACCAAGAATAGGAGCCAGAGAAAAAAAAAACAATTTGGCACTCAGCCAACCCTGCTCAGCTTCGGTGAGTCTTAGGGGCTATCATTTGGCCTATCCATGAGACCAAGGCCTATACATGAGACCTATATATACGCACTGCTGGACTACTCTTGGAGCACAACATCCAGGTCGGGATAGTGCCGAGCATATACTTCGAAGCATCATAACACAATGCATCCAAACAGCTCTGCTCAATCATCCACCATCTCAACATGAAAAACACAAGTTCATGCATCACTACACCACACTCACAAACCCTTTTCCATCAGCTATCTCTATTTTATTCTGAATCATAACTGCAACCTGTTTTGGGAGACTGAGGATCATGATCAGTTCTCCTATAGTCCTCTTTTGTATTATGAGGTGACATACTTCTGGATCGTCTCTTTGTTGAAAATTTATCATGTTTAACATTACTGTGATGTCTTGCTTCTTCACTTCTGTATTTTCTTTGGAGATCATTGTTACTGTTTGATTTTCTAATTATACGCGTCCGATATGGACCATGAACACCATCTGTGAATTTTCTCCTGTTCCTCTTCCATGGTGGTACTTCATTTTTATATAAAAGTTTCTTTTTAAATGGTTCTTCTGCCATAGTAATTATTTTTTTGGTATTTGCAAAGGTTTCTTGTTGTTTAATTTCTTTCACACTGATAAATCCCGAGTTTTCAGATTCCTTTTTGGTGTCTTTTCCTGCGTAAGCAACTATATTTTTAATAACTGTCTTTATATATTTTTTTTCTATACTCAATTTTTGATTTGAGTTTATTAAGCTTTTGTTTATAATTTTTATATATGGTTGAGGACTAACACACTTTTCTTTCCATTTTATGGTTTCTTTCTCTATCTCCTTTACTATTTCATAGCATATATCAGACAATTTTTCTGAAACATTTTCTTCTATATTGGACAGTTCCTTAGTTATATGAGAATTAAGTTTTTGATTATGTTCATTTTCATGTTTTTCATCTTCTTGAAGATCAGAAGATTTTAATTTTGCTTTATTAGATTTATTTTCATCCATTTGAAACTTTTACTGTATTTGATACAATTTCATTCTCAGCTTCTGTATATACTGTTTCTTTATTTTCAATTTTAGAGATACATTCCACAATCAGAAGTTTTCCTGAAGGTAGACTGACAATTTCAAGATCACTCTTTGTAATTTCAATTTCTTCCTTTTTAACAATCTCAAATTTTGCTTCATCAGTATTTTCTTTTTCTATTCTTTGGTTTGCTTCTATTGCTTGCTTGTTATATTCTTCTCTTTGTTTATCCCATTTTTGGTTATATTCTTCTCTTTGTTTGATATCTTCTTCTCTTTGTTTATCCCATTTTTGGTTATCTTCTTCTCTTTGTTTATCCCATTTTTGGTTATATTCTTCTCTTTGTTTGATATCTTCTTCTCTTTGTTTATCCCATTTTTGGTTATATTCTTCTCTTTGTTTGATATCTTCTTCTCTTTGTTTAATATCTTCTTCTCTTTGTTTCTCCCATTTTTGGTTATATTCTTCTCTTTGTTTGATATCTTCTTTTCTTTGTTTAATATCTTCTTCTCATTGTTTATCCCATTTTTGGTTATCTTCTTTTTCTATTCGTTCTTTGATCATATCGAATAGCTGCTTTAACATGGCTTTCTTTTTTGTTTCCTGAGTTTCTACGTTCGCCATTTTTCCTTTGTTTTCTGACTTAGTAAGCTTCTCTCTCCACCATACCATGACTTTACTCCATCTTCTTTGAAATGTCTGTTTCATTCTTTATGCCATTCATTTTTGTATTGTTTTTCTTTTAAACTTTTATTTTTCCATCCTTCCTGAACAAATTACATCACTACATCATATGCACTGTTCATATCACAGAATCGTGATCTGCTTATGCCTATGAGTAGGCTAGCTAGATAAAGCTTCACAGTAAGGTGGCAAATTAACCGGTCTATGAGTATGCTAGCTAGATAAGGCCTCACAGTAAGATGACAATGTAATAGATGCCTATGGTTAGACTAGCTGGATAACGCCTCACAGTTGGACGACAAATGTAACCGGAGCCTATAGGTAGGTTAGCCAGGTAAAGCCCCACGTTGGGTGCCAAATGTAACCGGACCGCCAGATATCCCTTTTATTACGTCAGTTGTAACAATTTTCTGATGAGCATGCTGCAGGAAGGAACCATCAATTGATATTCTTAATGCAGATGTTAATGCCCCCCTACAACAATATTTCCTGCTCATCAGAGGATGTAGTACATAGAGACTGGAAACATCTAAATATTTCTATGTTTGGTTTCCCAAAGAGCACCATTAGAGTTCCATCTCACTACAACCTGACTGGCCTAGGTCAAGTTATGTCAGACGTAGCTCAGAGAACATGAGATTCTCATGAACCAGTGCTATAATTGGTGAGTGATGCGATAAAACAAACAAAACTGGACAACTGGATAACCAATTTAATTTTTAGTAACAAAAAAAAATTTATTAAATAACAATTAATTTGCAATTTCTAACGAAATTCATTTCTATCCACATGATAACTCATTTTTATTTTACTTATAAAAGAGTTAGAAGCAGTTCCTTTTTTTTTTTTTATCAATAGTTCATTTACAAATTCAATTATGAGAAAAAGCTTGGAAATAGTCAATTCAATAATAGTTCATTTTGAATTCATTTATTAGAAGAAGCTTGGAAACGTTCTAATTCAACAATAGTTCATTTTGAATTCATTTATGAGAAAAAGCTTGGAAATATTCTAATTCAACAATAATTCATTTTGAATCCATTTATGAGAAGAAGCTTGGAATTATTCTAATTTAACAATAATTCATTTTGAATCCATTTATGAGAAGAAGCTTGGAATTATTCTAATTTAACAATAATTCATTTTGAATCCATTTATGAGAAGAAGCTTGGAAATATTCTAATTCAACAATAGTTTATTTTTGTATTCCTTTATGAGAAGAAGCTTGGTATTATTCTAATTTAACAATAATTCATTTTGAATCCATTTATGAGAAGAAGCTTGGAAATATTCTAATTCAACAATAATTCATTTTGAATTCATTTATGAGAAGAAACTTGGAAACATTCTAATTCAACAATAGTTCATTTTTGTATTCCTTTATGAGAAGAAGCTTGGTAGCAGTTAAGCATTTATGATTTATATAACATTTCGTTATCTTATGAATTATTACTGATTGGTAAACATTTAAATTCAGCAATTCTTGGTTTGTGGAGTATTCATCATTTGGTAATTAAAGCATTTATAATTTAGTCCAATATAAAAGTATATTCTTATACATAAACTCTGTTACATTATAAGAAGCTTAGAAGCAGTCAAGTATTTATGATTTATACAGCATTTCATCATTTTATTAATTATTACCGATTGGTAGACATTTGAACTCAGCAATTCTTGGTTTGTAGAGCATTTATCATTTGATAATTGAGGCATTTATAATTTAGCCAAATATAGAAGTATATTCTTACACATAAACTCTGTTACATTATAAGAAGCTTAGAAGCAGTCAAGTATTTATGATTTATAGAGCATTTCATCATTTTATGAATTATTACCGATTGGTAGACATTTGAACTCAGCAATTCTTGGTTTGTAGAGCATTTATCATTTGATAATTGAGGCATTTATAATTTAGCCAAATATAAAAGTATATTCACACACATAAACTCTGTTTGGCTTGTGGAGCATAAAAGTATATTCATATACCTAAACTCTGTTTGGCTTGTGGAGCATTTATCATTTAGTAATTAAAGCATTTCTAATTTAGTCAAATATAAAGGTATATTCATGCACATAAACTCTGTTTGGCTTGTGGAGCATTTATAATTTAGTCAAATATAAAAGTATATTCATATACATAAACTCTGTTTGGCTTGTGGAGCATTTATCATTTAGTAATTACATTACCCAGATAGAAGTAATATGCAATTAAAGCATTTCTAATCCATATAGTAAATACGTTCAAATATTTTTATAAATAAATTTGCGTATAACTATTCCATAACTTCATTTTATAACGTATGATAAACATGTTTTAATATTTTATAAAACAAATTCTATGTAATTATTTCATAACTTCACTTTATAACGTATGATAAAGATGTTTTAATATTTTATAAAACAAATTCTATGTAATTATTTCATAATTCCACTTTATAATGTATGATAAATATGTTTTAATATTTTATAAAAATTACCTTCCAGTTTTGCAGTCCAGTTTATTCAAAAAGAAGGCGGGTTATTTCATTTATGGAAAGTCATGGCACAGCATGGAGAGATTGAAGCCGCTAATTTACCCCATTGTCTTCATAATTCCTCTAGCAAAGTTTTCTTTTTCCATTCTCACGTTTTGTTAGAGCTATATTTTAATATGTCAAAAGAATTAAGTAATACACTTTTTTTTTTTAAAAAAAAAAATTAATATGTTCTGCTTCTCTGTGTAAGACGAGAGAAAAAGAAAAAAGTTCTTTTCTTCCGACGACGTTCCTAATTTGAATACTGCCTCAGTTTAACTCAAGTATCTTTTTTCTTTCTTTTTAATGATTGGATAATTAATTTCTTTTTTTTTTATTGAGACAAATAAAAAAAAAAAAGTAAAATAAGACGATATAACATTTTATTCAAATTCATCAATCTCAAAATTAAAAATATGATTTTTTTTTAAACAAATCAAAATTTATTGCGTTCCCAATTAGACTGAATCACGCTAGATGTTTTTAAATGGGGGGGGGGTCTTATGAATATTTATATGAGGAACAGAATATCTGTTTCAATATATATACCTTAATTCTGTAAACTGCTATCAGATTCAATGTTTTTAAAATCCACGCTTATTATTTAACTAAAAAAAAAAGACATTACATTGTATTGTTACACACACACACATCCATACAGATTTTATGAAATATTTAAATATAGCTTTTCTTATCGTTTCATTATCACATTTTCTTATGCCACCATAAACCTAATCCATAGAGATAGAGTTTCTAATATTGTTAAGATATGAAATATAAATACTTTGCATTATGTTTAGGCTCTTATGCATAATTTTAATCTTTAAAATATATATTATACTCAAAATATTCATTGAGATTTATCACATTTGTTGAAATATAAATTAAAGATAGATAAGCCAATAAGATTGATGAATAGATAAACTATTTAATTAAATTTATTTTTAGAACATTCTGATATTATAAAAATTATTTTTATTATATATATCAATTACCTTTTTGTCTGGATTCCCATTTCAAATCCTTCTTACCAAATAGCTGAACTGATTCTCCTATAAACAATATTTTTGCAACTACATGCCCAGATATATAAGAAGGCAGCAAATCTGGGCATAATAAAAACTGATCCGGAGCAGAGTGAGCGGGCTTCAACTGGTAAAATAGATAAATTATAAAAATAAAATTAGCATTTATTCTGCTTTCAAATATACTAAATAAATAATTTAAGCAGTTGAAAAAAGTCTTGAAAATAAATTTTGCTAACGTTTAATTGTTTTGTACCATCTAAGAGCTTTTTATTGCAAAGAACAGAAAAAAATTAACAATTTTTATTTATTTAGGTCAACTAATATCAATTAAAATAGATGCAAAAAGAAATATTAATTAAGCAAAAGCCTTGTAGGCTTAGTATAACATTGAAAAAAACTATGATGTATATTTAAAAAGAAAAGTATTTGATCTGCATATATATTTCCTACCTACAATTATGAAATAGGTTTAATTTCAAAAATAAAACAAGGATAGCAAGTAACCAAAGAATATGTATAGAAAGAAGTAATCCAAAAACAACAAACATTAAGAGAGATAAAATGGGGGGATTTAACTACAAAGTGACATTGATGATATTATTATAAAGATTAAATTGAACTTTGTGCAATTAGCGAGAAGAAAAAAGATAATCAGCATTTATGAACATTTTTTGGCAGGATAACAAGAATTAAATAAAGAATCTAATTTAAGATGGAATAAGATCAATAAGTTTTCTGGATTATGGTGAAAAGCTTATAGAAGTACTAGAGAGAATTTCTACTAAAATATACTACTAATGGATGCCATGGTTGATATATACATATATGTTTGTAAATCAGACAACTACTATTGCTATTACTAAATCATACAGTTTCAGCTTGCATTTCCAATTATAATTGTTTATTGCTGATAGATCTGTAATGTCATCTTTTTCATATCAAAACCATTACTGCATTCAGCAATCATGTATTAAATCATTAATCAAATATTTTTTCTAAAATTATCAATAATTTTTCTATTTCTTCACTGGCTTCCTTTAAAATATTTATAACATTTCTATTATTCCTTTGGGCTTTTTCATTCATGCATATGCCACGTCTTCCTTTAAAATAGATGACATTTGAATTGGTATTTTTGTATACTTCATAATAACCTCTCTGTTTCTAATAATCATATTGACTCCCCTTTTTATGGTTTTCCTCTCATCATCAAAATAATACTTTAAATCTTTAAGACTTGTTTCTCTTCTTTAGTTTTTCTTGTCATTACATGATCATATTTTCTTATATCATCATTAACTATTTTCAGTACTATTTACAGTATTCCATATATTCAATTTTTCTAAATAGGCTGTTTTTTAATTATATAAATATTCCTTCTTTATGGAATGTAATATTGACTCAATAGAAAATTTACTATTAAATTGCTTTATTTAGCTATTATCTTATTATTAATAATCTTATTCAAATCTGATCCATCTTCTAAGTCCTTTAACATTTTAAAACAATTTATAACTTTTAGTTTAAATCAGTTGGAATATTTCTTAAGATTAAGAATATCAGCAATTATTACTGTTACTCTCAACAGTTTTTGTTACATCTGATTATTGAATAATCACTTTTAAATATGGAACCACAATTTTGAAATGTATAATTTTTATTGGCTAAAAATATAAACCAACTATGCTCTTTCTTCATTTAGGTGCTTCCAAAGATTATTTAGATCTTTGGATTTTTTTTCCTTTCAAGAAAAAAAAAAATTAAGAAATTTATAATGCACAATTTGTCTTGCTTTGAAAATTGCATAAACCTGTGTCTATATCTAAAAATACTTACTTTCTCTATATCTTAGATGACTTCCAATTGTTGCGTTAGCATTCCCTTGACAATTCAAAAATATTATTGATCTATACAAAAACATTCTGTAATTTATGTAAAATTCCCATTGGAATTAAAACTTTTTTGCTATAAACCAGAATTATGTCTTCCAATAATTTTGTTATTCTGTCAAATACTTCATCGATCTCTACAAGGTTATTCTTCCATCTTTTATTTAAAATGAATCCTTCTACATTTGAAGTTTCAAAATTTGAGGTTTTTTTTTTTTTAAGTGTCATAGCATCGGCCAGGACACGAACCCGCAACCCGGGCAACTGCCTGCAAGGGCAAGGCGGTCGCGCTGACCTCTTGACCACTTTCAAATCAAGGGTTTCATCTTTACTTCCAATTTCATAAGATCTAGCAATTCTTCCATTCTTGAAACTTTCCTTTACTTGTAAGAGAGCTATAGTTGTAAATAACAAAATTAATTGGGATTTTTAGAATTAAGCACAGCCTTGAAGGATGAAGTTACATCTTCCAGGAAATAAAGTCCACATCTTTTGGTGGCTATAATAATGATAAGTACAAAGTTAAAAGTAAATATTTATACACACATAAATATATAATTCAGTTTGTCTTCACAAAAAAAAAATTCAACCATTGTTTCAGTCAGAAATTATTGAACTTCGGAGAAGAAATAAAGATTATATCGTTTTCTTGGTCTGAAACTCAGAGATGAGAATCATTAAACTCATCATAGCTCTTGGATGTTGAAAAGACCATTTTTTTCCCAATATTTACAGCTGCTATGACAAAAATATATGAATATTAAAAATTACTTTCTTTAAATAATCAAAACGTTTCCTTCCCATAAACAGAAAACCACTTTTTGCAACCAAATATGTGTATCAAATAATTTATAAATTTTATGTGGAGAATAAATTAATTCCTATAACATTCACATGAGCAATATATATATATATATATAATTACTATAATCATCATCATTATCAGTTGTACACACCAAACTAAATCTCCAAGTCTTACTAGATCTTGCTCTATTCTCAAATGCCATTAATTACGCCTTTTCTGAAGATCAATTAATGTTTTTCTCTTCTATTTATCTTCCATTTACCTTCTTTACTCTCTCCCAACATGTCATCCATAATCCCCATGTCTTACCAAAAATGCTCAATCCAATTTCCCTCTATCGTAATAACATTCTTAAAAAATAATCTTTTTCACTTTTTTTTAACATTTCTACATTGCCAATCTTATTCGTCCAACTTATCTTTTCCATTTCTATACATCCACATCTTTAAACCTCTAATCTTCTCTCCTTTCATTTTGTAATTGTCCATATTGTAACGGTATAAGTATTTGCTGTTAACATTACTTTCAAATAAAAGTGAAAAAATATATATAAGCACCCTTAGGTAGAAATATATATAAAAAAAGAGAATTTAATAATTTTATTTAAATTAATATATAATAACTGAAATACAGGCTTATTATATACCTGTATCAATATATATAATATATAGGGTATACGAGCACAAACTTTCACACGACCTGCCACTAACCCCTCCATCTCATATCACTGATACACTTGAACACATATATGTCAAAAAGATAAATAATCACCAATATATGTATTTCATGTTAAACCAGAAATCATCAGTTGGTCCAGATTATCATCTCTACACATATATTGAAGCTGGAAATATAGTACATATTTCTGCTTCACCTAGTGCCAATGTCATCAGCACTAGTATGGGTTTAAACCCAATCTTATATTAACTGATACCCATCTCATAATAGGTGGTAGTATATTTTGATCAATATTATAATCTTTTATATTTCATTAATCTTATTTTATAATTAAAACTAACCTTTTTATATTAGTTTATTAGTTTATATTTGTAAAAATGTATACTATGTTTATATTATTAAATTGGCATTTATATGTAATTGAATCCTAGATATCTATAAAATGTTACATATATTTCAAATTCTTTATTAAAGTTCATTTTCTTCAATTAATTAGTGGGTAACATTTTATATTTATCTTTTAATCAATATACACTTGAGAATCAATTATTTAAACAATGTAATATTTTAAGAAAATATTTCGTAGATTTCTATTTAAGTTTATGTCAAATATCAGTTTGAAAGTCATTGTACCAAATTCCTAAAATTTTTCTGAATAAAATCTACATTTTTGTTAATCTAAACCTTAATTAAATAGATTTTGTTAGTACAATGACTGATAAACTTAATATGCTTGTTGTTGTTGTTTTTTTTAATTAGCAAATCAACCCTTGGGGCATGTTCATGCAGAATTATAGATTTCCATCCCAAGCAGGCACCAACCTGAGAGAAACAGTTAGAGCGATTGCAATTGGCAGTTGTCACTGTAGATTCAATCCTCTAGATAAAGATCAGAACACATAAATAAGGGAAAATTTGATAAGAATGAATGATTTGTTGAGTTTACTGGAGAGAAGTGATTAATCTATATATACATCGTGCCTAAAGAAATGACGGGGTAAAAAAATCGGTCATTTGCTTTTCAGAGGTCTGTTCCACCAGCCCAT
This sequence comes from Epiperipatus broadwayi, assembly GCA_028023455.1. NCBI lineage: Eukaryota > Metazoa > Onychophora > Udeonychophora > Euonychophora > Peripatidae > Epiperipatus > Epiperipatus broadwayi. The sequence continues at coordinate 155,658 of JAQFVV010012409.1, forward strand.
CCATGCTTTTCCAGTGCTTTAAACATCTAGCCAGAGACTGTCTGTGTCGAGGAAGCCTGAAATGATTTGACTGTATTAACTGCCTGTATTAACTGATTGATTCTGAGGTAACGTCCAATTCGCAGCAAGCCATTGATTTTATTTTACTTGTTTTCAAAATCTATATTAATTTATATTTTATATCTGTGTAATGTTTATATGGCTTGGTTTAAAATGCATCTTTTAAATTTATTAAATTTAAAATATCAATTCTTATAAAATCTTACATTATTTTGATGCGGCAAATTAAATTAATTTTGTTGGTTTATTTAGAATATTTGATTTACTGAAATTTCCAAGTACGAAATTCAATGAGATATTTATTAACTTTAAATTCTCTCCCTCTTAATTTTCCAGTCAAAATCATTACAGGATACTTACTTCCCATAAATTAATTAATAGAAAAGCTTGTTTAGTTTTGTACCTTTTATATTATAAATTCATTTTAAATTTATTTATGATTGAAATTATTTTAAAAATCTTATTATTACCTCCCACTTAAAATTGCTCTCGTAATTAAATCGATTAGCTAAACCTATTACAATTTCTGTAAAACGTATATCTTGAAAGAAAAAAATCATTGAAAGCACATTTATCATAGAATTTTATCAGTATATATTTCATACACATATTTTATTTGTCAGAAAATATTAAAATTATGATTTACAATGTATTATGATATATGTTTAAAATTCACCAGAAGTGAATTTGAGGACTTAATACCCAGTTTGTTTATGTTAATTAAAAGACTTATTTATTTTGCAATCTTCATCGATGAGCTATTTAATAACTTATTAATAAATGAAATATTTGGAAGTGTGGAAAACAATTTATATTTTAGTTTTAATTCTTGCCATCCTTTTGTATTGTAAATTATGATCCATTTAGTAAAGGTTAAGGTTTCTGGGACCTTCCATTATTGCAGGGAGATAGTTTAATTAGAAATTAAATTATTAATTTTGTTAGTGGATACATTATCTACTATATATGTCTAAGGCATTATGTATTTATAGCTACAACCATTCATTTATTGCTATTCTTGCTTTGCTACCACTACCAACCTCTTAGGACCTTCAGAAATTTAACTGACCAGTCCAATCTTTCACACTCCCTCAAAGTAGACATAGTTCATACCAAGGGATCCATTTTCGGGCATTGCCATTTAAAATGTGTATGGGAAATCCAGCACATCAAAAATATTTTATGATTATTAAGAGACATGCTTTGGTTGGAGGGCCAACATTTCTCTTATCTACCTGCACATATCAGGAATTTCTTTTAGTAAAGCCACCCAGAGGTTCATAACAGACCTCATTTATTTTGTTGTAATCTATAATAGCATACTGCCTTCTTCATCATTTTATATCTTTATTTAGGAAACCTGAAATGCTCTCTGACATGATGGCACGTCCTTCACAAACAAATTTCGTAATTAATTAAATCTGACTGTATAATTGTCAATTATTTATTTAAGAACTATTTTGCTTCCCACACTCATTATATACAAATGATTTTAACTGTAATAGTGTTTTAAATACCCATCTTTCATGTCTTGTAATATATATATAAAACAGATTTATTTGTAATATCTTGAAGAGGGCTAATAATATTTTATTGCTAATTGGTTTTTGGCCGACCAATTAATGAACTTTTACATTGTTTGTCAATGCCACATCAAAACGAATTAAAGAAAATAACCAAGTTGTATAAACAAAGACTTAACTTATTTTGTACTAAATTCCTTAATAAATTCCTATAATATTGTTATTTTAAATAAGCTTAGTTTGTCATCACTCCCAATCTCTAAGGTTAATTACTCTACTTATTTAAATATTTCTTTGATTTAAATTCATTTCTGTGTAATGTTGCCATAAAGAATTATCATTATTATGGTTCAAACCATTAATAATCAATCAAATCATATCTGTACCATTCTGCAATCGTCAGAAACCATTAAATCATTGATTTTTCATATAAATCCTTTTACAATTTTGAGTCTTTATGTGAACCATGACCTCCAGCTGGGACGGAATAAAACCAAGCACTGCTAGTGTCATCACAAATGTTATCCATTAGTCAGAGAGGCAATAGTTTAGGCAAATAGGTTAGGATTCATCCTTGTCCTGACATATGTATCTTGTGCATGGTTGGATTCGAGGTACTTTTGTTCGGATTATTGGTCTTGTTGAATGAATACACGATTTTGACCAGCATAATATGCAATAAGTACTCAGATATATATTAAGATAGCTAATCTTCATACTTTAATGGACATATTTCAATCCACCTCACACTCCAACTCTTCAACCATCCATCCAATTGAAAATCTGATGATGGAACGCTCAAAGGCCACCCTGAGTCTGAGATAATATATATAATTCACAGATGGCAAACTAATTATATAATTATTTAAAGTTTAAAATCTAAAAACAAGATTGTTTTGATATAAAAGAATAAAAAAAAAATGTTAATTAGTTATTTTTAATCTTAGAATGGAAATGATTTTCTATATTGACATAACAGCAAACAGGCCCTTGGGCATAAAGTCAGATAAGAGATAAATTTAAAAAAATACTGAAGATAAAATTTTGAGTTCCAGCTCTAAAGCAAGCTGTCCAATAACGATGGAAATAAACACACGATCCACAGAGAAAAGTCATCATCACCAATAAAAACAGCACCAAGCCAGACAAGATCGATCCTGGAATTTGATGATAAGAATTCACAAAGATATAAAAAGAAAACTTTGAAGTTGAGATTTAGATTGGGATTGCTCGTGCTAATTGTGTTTTATTTAAATACATTTATAAGTGTATTGCGGATCTCCAAAATGTAGATGTCACACAAAAAATTACATTTCCCATATTTACACCAGCTGAGGCTGCCTCCAGAGTATGATGGTTCCTGGAAACTAGCTAACAAAGGACTTGTCTACACCTACAACAATATGAAATGGAAAGAACATTGAATTGTGTGACGCATCAAGGACTGCAAAGACGGACTTTACCCTGGAAAGTATAAACTTTTATTTTAAATGAAATATGAACATTAATTATATAATACAAACTTTTTAAGTATTTTAAGTCTCATTTAACTTTTAAAAGAAATTTCTTTCTTATCTGACTAAAATTTTAAATTATTTATATTTTATATATATATATGTGTGTGTTTAATAGCATTCCCATTCTCGTACATTTCTTTTAAATTAATAATTTAAAATAAGCGTAAATGACTGGATAAATTTATATGTTAGTTTAAGGGATTTAATTTTGGGCTAATTGTTTCGTAATTAAATCGGTGTTGGTGGATAGATATATGGATGTTTTATGCCAATGTAATCTGAGTAGATGATGCATTGGACACTCATTGCCTTGTACTGCGTTAGCACACAGGGTATAATACCCACCTGAACGTATGGCCCAAAAGTGTAGCCATCATGTTGTCAATGGTTGTAGATGTATTTCCTATGCCATTGATTTTCTTACTCTCTTGTTGGGACAGTAAGACAGCAAAGACAACTATCCCCTTTAACAGAACATTTCATATATATATTTCAAGAATTTCTTTTTTGTATCGCCAATTGAGCAGTGGATCATTCCTGTCTGTTGGTGAGGTTTATTAATGATCATGGGGAAGATGCTCATTCTTTCCCACTATGATTCGTTATTTCTCTAATGATATCATGCTACAGATGTAAATTCCTGATAGCATGATTGTGTTACGCTAATAATCTCATTTTGCATTGGTCACATCGGTATATCAGTAAGCTAGTGTTGATTTAAATGCGAGATTTTACCCTAAAGTTAAAAGGGATTGGGTTTGGTTATATGCGTAATCTATGTAGCATATTCACGCTTAGTAAAGTATTAAAATTGTATTAAATCTATTAAATGCTTCCATCTGTGCACATAATTCATAAAATATATTCATTAGTTAATTTAATTTTCAGAATTTTTCCTTTTAATGTGTGTGTGCGTTATAATAAAATGGTTTTGTTGAATTAATTTTGGCAACTCATTTTATATATTTTATTAATATTTAAAATTAAGAATTAAAAATTTTAGCATTCAGAGTGATATTTTAAGCTCAGCTTCTCCCTGAGCTAGTGACTGGGGCTTTCGGTTCAATAAAAGAATAACCTCTCTCATGCATATCTGCTTACTATATAAATTTTCTAGGTGGCATCCTGGTATGGCAGATTAGGTTGGGAAGTTCCGTCGACTGTTATAATATCTGCTCAGCATAAAGTTAAATTTCAAACAAAACATAAATCTTTTTTTTTTTAGATTTAATTTTAATGGGTCACAAAATAGCTTCTTTTCTTACTAAACGTCTGTTCAGCGACTGCAATTTTCTTATTGCTATTTTACATCAATTAATCAATTTCCAAAATATTTAAAAGCATTAATTTGCTCTATGCTTCATGTGTAAGCTTATTCTTGATCTTTTCAACTCAACACTTATTTTCACTGTTTTTGTTTTAATTGCATTTATTTCCATTTAAAGTATTCTACAAATTCTAACAATCCTACATAATAATTAAATATCATATAATCCATAAACACTACTATATCATCAATAATTCTGATGCAATGAACCCTTCTCCTGTAATATTGACTCCAACATTATCGCAACAACACTAATTCAATAATTTATCTATGTATATATGAAATAAAGCAAGAAATAGATACATTCCCACCTTATAATCCTTTTTATATTTACCTACAATAAACATTTCTTCTAATCTATATTTTTCTTTTTCAAAATTAATCATAATAAAAATGCCTTTTCAAAATAAAACAAATATTAACTTTTTCCCTTCATTATCTCTCTTTGTACATATATATATATATTGAAATATATATATATTGAAATGGAATAATATCTTATTCATTTCAGTGTTGACCATGTGATCTTCCACGTGGCTGTTAATTGTTTTTCAGAGTTGTGACAGATGCTAATAAATATAGCATTCAGAAGTTTTAAATATTATTATATAAAATAGAACAAATAGTTTAAAATAAAATAGGTAATAATCAAATGTTAGAATAAATTATTAAATATCATATTAAAATAATATTAAATAAAGTAACAGATTTGTTAAAAGTGTTTAAATTTAAGAGAAACTTGTAGATTATATAAATTGTGTTAAAATTGTTGCTCTTGTCAAAGATTAAAACAATTTATGAAATATATTGCAAAACAACTCAATTAAAAAATATATTTTAAATAATTAAAGTTAAAAAAAAATTAAAGCTGTTTTGAGATATTAGATTTGAAAACAAAGGAAAAAATTCAAACAATTTAATAATTACATTTGCCATTTCAATCAATTAAATAATGAGTGTTTTTAAAATTCTTATAATTAAAATAAAATCAGGTCATATAGGTGTCAAAAATAAATTATTATTAAAAGTGTTAAAAACAAAGATCCAAAGGTGCTAAAAAAACAAGACGTTAAAATTATATATGGTCAGTTTTTCTTAAAATGGCAATCTGGATTTTCACTTCACTCAATCTGCATTAAACCTTCATTATAATGAGTGAGTAGGAAAGAGAAAAAAACTGCTGACTGCTGAAGTTTAACCTGGATCTCTGGAACTTGATCATGCTGTTTGGGATGGAATCTACAATCCAAATAAAGAAACAAGGTCTAAACCTCAAATTTCAATGTCCAGAGCTTGCTAAAGGATATTATGGCAACTTATAAATGGAATCAATTAATACATGTCATCATGGGAGAAATATTAGACTGAAAAGAAAATCGCTTAATGAACTGTAGAGAAGCCTGATTTAAGAATTTTTGTTTCATAAGTTTTAAAAAAACTTTAAATTGTCATCCTAATATATTAGCCATTTTTAAGTTTTATTTTAATATATATTTAATGCTAACAAACTAAATTTTATATTATTGATCCATTAAAGCAGGAACCAAAAGTCTACAAAAAAAAAAAAAGTTTAGTTGCATTTTAAAATCTCTGAAATTTCAAAAAAAAAAAAAAGATTGTATGCAAAAAAAAAAATTTGCTCCATCTTGATTTTACTATATATATATTATGATTTTTTTTTTTTCATGTGTCAAAGCGTTATGCTAACCACAAGGCCACCAATGCTTGACATATATATGTTATGATTTGTTAACTTTTCTTTTAAAAAAAAAGTTTTCTTTCGCATGACGGATAAGTAATCAAAAGTGTAATATTCATTTGTAAAATATTTAAAGTGACCAAGTGTTAAAAATAATGAATGTAATATAATTATTGATATTTAAAGTTAAAGGTTTATTTTGAAATTCAATCAAGTCCATTTGTGTATATATATATGTGCCCTTGTATTAACTGCTGTGAATTAAGTTTTATGCATGTTAGAACTTATGTACATAGAATTGTTAAATCATTGTTGAATGATTATTATTACACAATATCTATATAGTGGGTTTATTCACGGTTTTGTCCTGTAAATTTGAGATCTAATCCAAAGGACTATCTCAGTTAATTAAGGAGCATTACTGGTAAATCTGGGTGAGATTTAAAGAACCATTTCACATAATTAGTTTGTGTTATTGGTTCAGATCTAAAGTAACCACTCCCTAAAATTATTGTTAAAAAAAGGGATTGGTTATAACAATCCTGTATTACATATATGTATATCATTATGCTACAAAGCTTCTAATATAAATGTATTATATTTGTGAAAGTCAACCATACATAAGATTATATTCAGGATGTATTAAAGGTCAGGGATTTGTGTTCAAACATAAAAAAATAAGTTGTAATATAAGATGCAACTGAAAGATTGTTTAAAATTAATCAAAATAAATCTTGGACACTTTATAAATAACTATTGTTTTCCACTGTGCATGCAAACTAAAAAAAATTAAAAAATATGAGAAATGGCTTATTTAAGAAAAAGAACATTGTATTTTATCTAACAATTATAATGTTTTATAAATAAACTATTGTTGTTATTTGCTGAAATAATGCATTAACTCCTATTATATAAAATATTGTCTGGTTTGCATATATAACATGTCCATCTCATCAGGAGTAACTCATGTTTTACATGATGTAGCCAGGTATTGCAAATAGTGGCTCCGTAGTGATCATCATCCTCATCATACTAAAGAAAATATTTTAAGTCAATTCAAATGTAGCTGCAATACCATTCGCTGATTTTAAATTTGTTCCTATAGTTAACATTATTCTAATCAACTATCCACATAAAAACTTGAAAAGCAGGTGAAAAAGGATTTATTTTTTATGTAAACTTGACTAACCTTTAATACTAGGGGGCATAATATTAATATAGACAATACTTGGACATTTATCAAACTGAGTATTAAATATACATATATATCAATAACTCACTACTTCATCTGCATCTCCTATTTTTCTATTTCTTCAAAATTCAAACTGTTCTTCTGAAAAAAACCATATCTAGTCTATTAGAAACACATCAAGACCCTCAACAACAAGTACAAGAGAAATTAGCTAAATATTATATGATCCTTTTCTTTTTTGGAATCATAAATGTTGAATATCTAGTGGTCACTTGTTTGTAACAGCTATTTTTTTCAAACTGTTTTTTCCCTCATAGACTTAACAATTCAAATGTAATCTTCTCAATTCCCAGTGCTTTCCCATTTACCACCCCAATTAAAATTTTTGCAACCTTTTCCTTCATCGCTGTAGAATCTATTTTATTCTTATTTATTTTATTTTATTTTTTCAATTAATGCTGATGAGATCCTATTTCTAATATATAGAACATATATTCTTGTCATATTTTCAATGCATCTATTTTCTTTAATATTTTAGAAATTCTATCTTTTCTCAGCTAGAGTTTTCTTCTATTATATATAAAACCAAAACTATCTTTTTTTATTATTTGCAATTTCTCTATCTTCCAATATTATCTCATTGCTTTCTTGTAATTTTGTTTATTTCATGTTTCATGTCTCAAATCATTGTAAATCTTTGTCAAGCGTTGTTAGCCGAGAGGTCAGTGCAGCCTCCTTGCAAGCAAGCAGTTGGTTGCAGACAATTGTTGCAGGTTCGCCTCCTGGCTGATGCTAAGGCATATGGAAATCATTGTAAACCTTATTTTCTGCAGAATTCACCTTTTTTTTATTTTTTATCTTTTTATCAATTATTCATTATTATCTCATTGCTAATTCATTTCTTTGCTCTCTTATTTTTTTCATAATTATTTAAACTGCAGCATATTTTAAATAACTCCCATTTTTATCTGATTTCTTTTTTTTTTAGCATTCATTTAAACTTCCAAAACCTTATATTTACTCTATTCTGAAATCAACTACTGTAAGTAATCAATGGACCCAAAATGGTATATAGTGCCATAAAGTTCTATTTCCAGACTGGATCCTGATTTAATCTTTATGAAACAAATATAACCACTTTTTACTCCTTTATACTATTCAAACTGATAACTTGAAGTTTAAAAAAAAACTTAAGATTTTAAACCTAGGATAATTAACTAGCAGGGTTATAAATCTAACATCAGACCAGTTTCTATATATTTTAGAGACTTTAGTCCTATAACAACAGTAAACGCCTTTTATCCTTTACTATATGAATAGAAATCATGTGATATTGTTATTATTTAAACTTATTTTTTTAACCTAAATTTGAACCCCCCCCCCCAATAATTTGTTCACTTATTATTGACCCATTTCTTACATATCTTTGCCTTTCTTATGATTTTAAAAGGTAATCTCAATTCAACACTTGTAATCTGATCTATGTTAGCTAAAGAATGCACACACACAATTTTAATAATCTTTTCAAACTATCAGAAATTAAACTTAAAATCTATTGTTATTGCTGGTGATTTCCATATGTAAGTCTTTTACTTGTAATTTTTAAATTGTATGTTCAATGTTATCATATAATTTTTTCTACAAAACTTTATTAATCTTTCATCTCTTATTTCTTATTCTCAACCAATAACTTTTAATAATTTTATCATTTTATAGAGAAGTTGTATTTCATAGATACTTTTTAATAGTAGTTTTAGTTATATTAGTTACAAAGTACTAATATGCATAAAAATTTAAAAAAATTTAAAAACTACATAAATTATTCTTAAACAAGGCAAAACTCTCTCCATATAATACTTGTTTAATAACAATTATGTGCTAGTATGAGATAGTGATCATGTGATGTTTAGTGGTATAAATTATTCTTGTTTGCAAATATAATCTTTTAAAAACATTATGATATTTCTGTCACTGAAATGTAATAAATTAAGGGTAATATCTAATACTGCTTCATATACAGAAAAAACATTAAATATAACTGAATATAATAGTTATCAATGATAAGGGTTCAGCACCCAAAATTCACTAAACTCTTACTATCTGGCAATTAGCAAATTAAGTATGAACTACTTCTATATTATTCTTCTGTGGTGATTTTAAATATAAAAAATTATAATTAAACTAGAAGTTATTAAAATCTTACCTTTGTTCAAAATTTAATATAAAATTACAAAATTAACACACACACCCCTTCAATTAAAAAAAAAGTTTATAGACAGTATCCTGTTTATCTGTATCATTAATTTAAAAAAATTAATATAATTTATTAATCTGCTGCTATATAATAATATTTTTAAAAGTACTTTGCTATTAGCCAGGCCAGCCACCTGAAAGAATAAATATGAAAAAAGTGATTAATCAGAAAGTGAATTATTGATTTTTGTGCTGGGTTTGGGAAAAGATAAGGGGGATTTAGATATAAAAGTTATAGAGTTGACAAAGATTATGTTGTGGAAATGGGATGGAGCAAAATATGGGAAAATTTGGAGTGGGGGATGGAAAATAAAATGGCTAACAGGTTTATCTGGGCATAATTGCTGAGATATTCTTGATTTTGTTTAAGGAGAAGCCACAATACATCACATCACATCAGAAATATACCATTTAGGCAGCTGCCACTCGATAAGTACCGAAAAATGTCGGCCCCGAATGATTATAATAGTGTGTTTTTTAAAGAGAACGAATGTCACTTAAGCAGCTGGCCTGGTTAATCAATAAGTACTTTTAAAATTATAATCTGTTTTATATATATTTAATTGACAACTTTTATTACTGTTCCAAATGGATTAGTTTTTTTTTTTTGTAGTTAATTAGAATAAAAATTTAAGCTAAAAAAATAAAGAGACTGAAATGCAAATCCATGATAATGTAATATCTTTTTTTTTTTAATTTATGTTATTAAATTTTTTATTTTACTTTCAGAAAAGCTATTTTCTGTGGTATATTTGCAATTTCTATAAAAAGTTAATTATCCAATTTAATCAAAAACATTATATAACATCCTTTTATTTTTATTAATTAAAACATTTTTATTGAAGTTATAATCTTTGTTGGTTTGTTTGTTTGCTTATTTGTTATAAACCCTTTTAAATTAGGATAAAATTTTAAAATCAAGGTTTAACATATTTATATTCAATATAATTTGTTCAAGTTTGGTAAATTTCTCATAAATCACTGATAATGCAATATGACACTAAAATATTTTGTAAGCAACTTGATTTAATTAATACTTATGATTTTACTTCTAACATTAAAAGTAATTTATCATCATTTAAAACTAAAATAAAAACAAATCTTTGATTACAATCTTAATCCTAAAAGCTAAATAATAATAGTTATAAAAAAAGTTTAAATCAACACTTATTTACTTTACACTAAAAAAAAAAAATTGTTTCTTCAACCACAATTGGGGTATTTATAATTAATTAGCCAATGCTTTATTATAAAAAAAAATTAGCGAATAACTTAATTAATTTTTGGATTTCCCCTCGTATTTTTAAAAATTGAGCAATGCTTTTCACATTAATATTTCATTACTGAGTTATCGAAGCTAATATTAAATATCTAGTATTACTGCTTAACAAGAAAAATAATATCAAAAATTTAATACTATTATATAATGGGAGAGGGGAATATAAAAAAATGCAAATAAGTTTAAAAACTAAAAAAACAAAAAAATAATTATTTAATGGATATTAAATTTCTATCTATAATCTTTATTAAAAATTAGTTTAAGCAGTGCACACATTTAACTTACCTGGATACATTTTTTCCTATTGTGTTCAAAATGAATGTACAAGTATTGTCCCCCTTGCTGCATTAAAAGTAGCAATGATAATCACTGTACATAAATGATAACAGATGCACTAAGTGGGGTAATTAATATTCATGGGAAAGACCATGCAGCGGCACCATTCATATTAAAAGCAAGGTAAATTGGGAAATTTCAATGCATACATATATATATAAAAATCAGAATAACAACCAGAAAATATTCACATTTATTTAAGTATGATCTTTATACTATATTATACACACAAATTTATATTATTTCATAAGCGATTTAAAATATTACTGTAAAATAAAAATTTAAAAAAATCAAGAAATTCTAAAATATTAACTACAGCTTTATAATACCAATGAAGAAAAATGTTCAAGCTGTGCGCAAGTTAAAAACAGCTTTCTTATTAAGAAGAAAAAATTATAAACTACTTCATGCATCTCTACGTTAAAATAATTTTTTTAATAAAATAATAGTGAATAATAATACTCCCATATAACTTACCATTATAGCACTTTCTTGTACAGAACTTGTCTTTATATCTCGTTTTTGCATCTGGATGAAGAACTCTTGATATTGATCTAAAAGCAAGCCATGTAACAGCCAAGCTGACAATTGCTTGTACAATAAACCATGGCAAGAATGTAATATTCTAAAAAAGAATATAAACAATTATACAATGAAGGAAAAAAAAATTGTAATAAAAGTCTATAATTTATTTGACAAAATACAAATATTCATCTATCTATATTGAAGTACTTCATTGATAATAATAACCACTTGCTAAAGTCAGTCAGAAGAAAGAGTAAAAAGCAATATAAAATTAGCCAGAAAAAGAGATTAATGGTATAGTATTTTTTTTTTTTTGGTGATAGATATGGTTTTAGTTAAACTTCAGAATAATGATTTAAAGCATAATTTATTATTTTAATAAATATCTGCACACAGATTCATTAAATTATTGATTGTTTGTGCATGGCTGTATTTATATGAAATAATGTAAACATTTAAGTTCAATCCTAAATTTTAAGTAAATGCTAAATAGATTATTTTTCTTGTAATTAAGTTTGGGTTTTTTTTTTTTATGTTCACCAGATTTAATTGAGATTCATTATGAAAAATTCAAAATCAGAGTTTTAAATGAAATATATTTTTGAAGATATATTTTTGAAAGTTCAATTTAATTAAATAATCAACTATGTTTTTCAAAAACATAATGTAAGCAGTTAAATTCAAGATCAAAGTTTTAATTAAATAATTTTGACCTTAAACCATGCACCTTTTGAGTGCTTAATTTTAACATGAGAGCGACCGCTACAAATCTTAACACAAGATTATGCCTTTATAAAAATAAGAGCAGCCGTCTGATCTTCAACCTATTTTCTAATTATATAGGCAAATATAAAGCATTAGAGGGGAAGCTAGTAAATACTTCACTGATTAAGTCCAGTAACTCAAATTGAAATGCTTTAGATTTGCCTATATAATTAGAAAGTAGGTTGAAGATAAGACGGCCGCTCTTATCTTTATAAAGTCATAATCCTGCGTTAAGATTTGTAGAGGTCACTCTCGTGGTAAAATTAAGCACTCAAAAGACACATAGTTTAAGGTTAAAGCTTATATGTATTTATGTGTTGACCGTGCGTTTAATAAGAATTAATGTTTAAATAATTTTGGTAACTATGTTTTTGAAAAACAGTGTAATTAAATTAATTACATTTGATACCAATTGTTATGTGGATCTGGTAATTTGTTTATTAAATTCCACACAAGGTAAGAAAAACTGTACAATTCTCATGAAGTTAATAAAGATCAAAAATGGCTTGTTTTAATTATTCACCTTACTACCCGCTTAGAAAATACCCAGTGTGTTATTTTTCCTTCATTTCACTCAACTGAGATAATTTGGAAAAGAACCATTGCGAAACAAAAAAAAAACTTCAATGCCAACTAAAATAACTCTAAATAGAAAAAAAAAACATGAATAAGTAAACAAAACCCCATAAGATCTCTCTTTCTCGGATTGTCTGCCTCAGAGAAAAGTGGTCTCCTGAGTATTGACTGCCATGCCTATCTATTGTGGATCATCTCCAAACTATGAGAATTGGATGACTTCAGAAAATTTACAAAACTACAATGTTTATAGAATATTTATTACCTTGCAAAAGAATAATAAAATTGTCAACAATATATGAAACATTGCCAGAATTCAGAGATGATTTAAGTGAGTAATGCCTGGAAATCCCAGCCAAGGATCCAAATTGTGAATTATTTATATATACGGATTTTACATAGACTTTCGTGTATAAATTTTAGAAAAGGAATCTATCCTTAAAAGATTTAGCAATGGAATCCAGATATTAATTTATTTATCTTGCTCTTAATTGACTTTAGAGAAAAAAAGTTTTTTTATATAATCTTACTTTTCTTTATTTGATATAGTATTTTTATGTTATATTCCCTATGCAAGATCCTTAAGAATATGCAATGAGACAGGAAGGAGAAATCAAAAAGAGTAATTGTGTCGCTAACTGTTTAGATCTAACTGTGGTTGAAAAAACAAATAATAAAATAAACAAAACAAAAAAGAAAGAGATTGAAATGTATTTCTCTATATCCACAGTTGTCTACACATTATCTTTATGTTATTTTATGATTTTTCAGGTAAAGGTTATTGCTTTAACAGATAGAAAGAATATTTTCTTTGTAAAGAAACTGAAAGGATTTAAATAAAAATGAGCTTTATAAAAATCATTTAGGATTAAATAAATGTCATAATTACTACAATAGAATTAAATTAATATTAGTGGATGAACAATGTATATAAATGTACATGTATAATACAGAATACAATCTGTTAAATGCCTGCTTTTGAAAAATGAATTGAGTTATTAATTTTGAAAAATTATATAGATATTAGTCATAATGGTTTAATCAAGAATTTTGCTATTCCATATTGATGAGGACTATGGTTATGAAAAATTATAATCATAAAAATATACAATTAAATTATATTGTTTATATAATTAAATATATTGCACTATCTATATTATTGAATTATTTGAATATCTATGAATGTTAAGTTCTGTGATTAAAGTCAGGTAAAGTATCTAGGCATAAAAGGCTTAATGAGTCAAATGAGAGATGGCATTTAATTATTATCAGATGAATAGTTTGATACTGTATGCAATACAATTCATGTTAGTATTTTAATATTTGCAGATATTTCATACATTTTTTCATTTTGCATAACTAGGATGGATATTATATCATACAATAGCTATTAACTGTAGAATATGGCAGTCAATTTAAACCATTCAATAGTCAAAAATTAAATTGAAAATATTTTGAATCATCAGTTTAATATTTAGTAAAACATCTTTATAGCTTTATAAAAAATTAACATCACGATGGGTACATATATTTATTGTCAGTGTGTGTATGTGTATATATAAGCCACTAGACAGTTCCTAGGGCATAAAGTTCAGTGAATGCTATAGTATAGATATTTGATGTACAAAATAGATGACTTTTGCAAAAGTAAACTAATTTTATCCTTTTTATTTTTTTCTACAAAATATTTCTTCTTAAAAATTGAAATAGCAAGTTATAAGAGGTGGGGGGGGGGGCAAATAGTTATTCTTTCCTAAGATATAAAATAGTCTGACAATAGTTCTGCATTTGCATAAATCTTCCAGAGCCATATTACACTACAAGAAATTCTAACATCTACAAAGCCTAAACTTGAAATGTTGAAAAGAAAAAAACTGCATCTATGAAATACCATGTGAATGAACATACATTGGTAAGACCAGTCGTCCCACTGAAAAGCACTTGCAAGAATACAAAGTGATGATTAGAAGAGAGAAACAGGCAAAACTCTCCATATAGTAGAAGAAAGAAAACATATGTGCCTAAGATAGCAGACCATATACGTACCAATGAACATATGTTCAATTGAAAAAACACAAAAATATTGGATAGAGAAGAAAAGATATACAGAAGAAAATTTAAAGAAGCTGCTCACATGACAATAGCAAACAATCCCATAAATCAACCTAGTGTGACTATACATAACATATTAAAACCACTAATCAATTTTATTTCTCTAGAAGAAAAAGTGGAGAAATCAGGAGGAACCTTATAGGTAAGTATATGAAATTTCTACTGACTGTTAGTTAGAGGGTTACCTTAAAATTCAATACTCAAGAATCTAAGGGTCCAAGTTTGATTCCCATGCTAGTACTGTCACTGATCAGGCCAGCAACACCTGAAGAAGGGAGAACAATACCTCTCGAAACATTGTGCATATACTAACTTGTTTGATGTGCTACTTATTAACAGTTGAATGTATTTGGAATATTTAAATAAAAAAGTAAAATTTTTCTAAAGACATTCAATACTCATATTAGGTGAAGTAAATAGTCCAACCAATAAACAACTAAAACACCATCATAAACCTTCAGGAAAACATTTTAAAATATATATTTGAATTATTTTTTTAAATTTTGTAGATAACAATAACTATTCAAAAACTTTAAAAAAAAAAAAAGCAATATTTTAATTTAATAAATATCACCATTTGAAAATGAATAATAGTTTATTAAGAAATTACATAACAATTAATTTATTGGAAAACGGGATCAGACTGTACTTGCATTTGTCAAGTTATAGTTGAATCAGGTCCAATATATTGGCTCTCTTTTTTTTTTTTTCAGCCTTTAAAAATTGAATATTACAAGAGGAGAGAAAAAAGATTACATACTGAATTCCACAACTGAGTGGCACAGTAAAAAAATCATGGATAATATTGAGCAGAATAATGTGTTGAAGTTTTTTAATATGATTCTTTTTGCAATAGAAGAATTAGTGAAATTCAAAAACTAGTGACTATAACATATCTTAAAAAAGACAAAGTTAAGAAGTAGAATGATGACATAGAGAGGGAAGGAAATATTAAAATTCTCTGTTCCCAAATTTATGTTCAATAAGGTAGTCAGAATATTAAATTGACATGACAGAGATTTTAATTTAAGAAATATAATGATGTGGAAATTCTAATAGAAACATTTATTAAAGTCAATTGCCTATAATAAAAAAAATAGTAAAAAAAAAAATTACAATAAAAATATTTTATTATTTTAAATTTTTTGCACTCTAAATCAATAGAACTCAGACATATTAATCTTTAACTTGGATTAAAGTTTATATCTGTGCTAGAGAAAATCTCTAGTTTAATAAATGATTAGTAATAATCATTACGTATTTATCAAAAAGTGATAACGTAACATGTTGGGAGAGGAGTAAATTGATGCTTGAAAATAAAAATGAGCCAATTTGCTCTACATAAATACTCTTCATGTAATAAAAATATATATGAGAGATGATGACCTGGTCCAACTGATGAGTGCTGGTTCAACACGAAATGAATTTTGGGGGTTATTTGTCTTTTATTGTATCTTTATTTATATGAAATTATTTATGAAATAAAAAAGAATGGAGAAATATGGAAGTTGTTTAATCTATAAAAAAGAATATATAAAGTTACATTTGCTTTAACTACTAAGAAAACAACATTTTATTCAATATTTTTTCTTAAAGATAGTGTTACTATAATTCTATTTCACTTATGTTTTTCTGTTATATGTAGTCTAATTCACAGATTTGCACATGATATTAAAACTTTACATTTTAGCCTATCTTCTAAGCTTCTTAAGTATCTATTTTTAATGAAGCACTAATAATTTAGTTGAATTTAATCCTTCTAGAAATTTCGCTTCAAAATCAGATCTAATTTTTGGTTCCGAGATAATTCAATTGTCATTTAATTTAACCATGTGATTTTTCTGAGTTTGATATATTTCCACTATTGTTCAAGTTTCTTCTCAGAATTTTATATTTAAAATTAAAAATTATCTCTCTCATATAGCTTAATTAGTATAAAGATTAAATTCTAAACTTATAGTGAATATTGTTTTTATATTTGGAACACTTCAATCTAGTCTTTATTTTCATATTACTGTTTTGCTACCATCTTTGTTTTTTCTGTAGATACTATTTAGTCACTCCCTCCCCCCCCTTTTTTTGCTTCATTAATTCTCTATTTCTAAAAATATGTGCCTTGCTTAATTTGGTCTTTCTAAACATACCTATGTTGAGCATCTCAACATATCTTATTGTTCAATTATGGAATTCTTTATCTAATAGTTTTATCTTCTTTTTTTATAATATTTAATCTTTTAAAACAAACAAAAATGTCTCTTATTAAACAAATAAATATAAGATTTGAACTTTTTTTTGGCATTCACTATTCTTTGAATAATAGGTGTCGTATCTGACCTTGCCTTCAGAAGTGGACTATTTCAGATTCCTTACGTGATTGGCTAGCACCTGGTTGCTATCCACTGGGGATGAATCCTTAATTGGGGTTCATGCTCTGAATATGAATGTTTCCAGTAAAATAAAGGATCTGACAATTAATAGTCAACCTTTTTGGAGGCAAGACAGAGAGCATTAACCTCTGTCAACTTGAACAACTGAACTTGCTCTCCAGGGAAACTTCTGCTTACAGCAAGGGTGCCTTCATTAGTCACTACTGATACATCTAGGCAGTGAAGCAAGTCCACCTAGGACTGGAAACTGCTACAACTACAATCGGCTCGAGGCAAGCTATGAGTGCAGCTGGAAGAATCCGAACTAGAGCCAACTCAAGGCAAGCTGTCCAATACAGCCTGAACAGTCTTACTTGAAATTGCGAGGCAGGCTAATCATATAGCTGGAAGTGAGTTCCGTCACTCGGTATGATTATCTTATCATTAATTGTATAAACTATGTTTATATTATTGATTAACTAATGTGTGTCCATTTTGTAGCTAATAAATTATACATATTAATTGTTGAGTAGTTTGTCATTATTTTTTCTCTTGGTTTGGAACCGAACCTGTAAATCAAGCCAAACCCAACAATAGATTTATTCATTTTTGTAAGATGTTTTCAATAAAATATATAAACAATATACATATATATCATTTTAATAAACAATAAATAAGCTTTAAAAAACACTTACTCTGTAAGAGCAGTTCTGACAATGGGTAAGCCCGTTGAAGAATTCTTATGCAAAATATCCAAAATAGCACAACCATGAGCCTTTAATGTAAATATATAATATACTGTCTATATTTATGTCTATATGTGTGTGTGTATATATACACACACACACATACATATGCATTTTTAAAAATACTTTATATATAAATAAAAAATGTCACAGTATTCAAAAAATTACAACTAGAATCCATCCAAACAATAAAATTTGATAATATCACTGGATTATTTTTTGTTTTTCTTTTAAAACAAGACTAATATCTTCAAAATATCTTTTTAATTTAAATTTATTTTCAAATAAAACCATACTGTCATCAATCTCTCTTATTTTATCTTTTTGTTGGTTATTTTAATAAATTTATACAAGTGATTATCAGAAAATAAATTTACAAAAAAAAAAAAAATTATAAAAGACACTCTCAATTCATATATTTAAGAGATTCATTATAAACATTATTAATAACCAAATGACAGCAACAAACAAATTCCGCAACTTTTGATTTTAAACACGTTATCAATTTAAAAATGTGGATCAGTTAAAATATTTGGTTAGCTTTTTGGGCAAAAAAAAAAAGTAACCATAGAGTAACTTATATAAACATTTTGTTTCCTTTATTTTAAAATAAAATTTCAAAAAGCTCGAAAAAAAGTAAAAAAAATTTCACCTAAATAAAATTTTTGTTAAAGTATTTTTTGAGAGGTTTTTAAAAATTTTTTTTTAAAAAAAAAGGGGTTTAAGAAAAAAAAGAAAAGGGGAGGGGGGGGGGGGGCCCGGGGGGGGGGGGGGAAGGGGGGGGGGGGGGGGGAAAAAAAAAAAAGGGAGGGAGGGGGGGGAAAAGGGGGGGGGAGAGAAAAGAAATGGGAAAAATTTTATTTAGGAAGGGGGGGGGGGGGGGGGGGGGGGGGGGGGGGGGGGAGGGGGGGGGGGGGGGGGGGGGGGGGGGGAAGGGGGGGGGGGGGGGGGGGGGGGGGGGGGGGGGGGGGGGGGGGGGGGGGGGGGGGGGCAAAAAAAAAAAGTAACCATAGACAGTTATTGCAATACATGTAACATAGAGAGCATTTCTCTTACCGCACTTATCAATTAAGAGCTTGTTTGAACTATTGGTACGCTCTCTATATTATATATTTGTAAATACAAGCTTATAAAAGCAATGCCACATTATATATGATTGGCTTTATTAATTACAGTTATTGCAATATAATGTAGATTATGTTAACAAACCATATGCATAACAAATTCGAATAAATAAACTGTATAATGAGTAAATTTTTTGTATGAAAATGAGATAAGTCATTATTAAACATCAAATTAAGTTAAATTTTTTTATTTAAGAATGTTCCATAATATTATGAAAATACAATGTCAAAATTATAACGCTAATCATTATATTCTTCAACTTTCTGGATTTGGCTTTACTGAATTTAGTATTAAAATGGAAAGCTTCTCTAATCCAGAAAAGCAGACGATTGGCAACTACACAGATGTAAGCAGCCTTAGATTGGGAAAGGGGATAATAATTCTCAAAAACACTGCATTCTTTCATATAAACTGTTTACAAAAGATTCCAAAAGCATAGCATATAAGACAAAAAAAAAAAAGGCTATGAAGATAATGGGGTTTTGAAAAGAAAAAAAAGAGGGGGGGAGGGAGGCTAAAGTAGAACATTTTAGATACAATAAAAATTAAATATAATAATCAATTATTTAAGATGCAAACCACTTAATGGAAATATATTAATAACTTCATTAATCATTTATTAAGCTAGACATTATCCTTATCCCAAACATATATTTAAAGTCTTATTTAACAAACAATATAGAGGTATCAACACTCAATTTCCTTGCCCATGTTGACAGTTATAATAACATTTATTACACCAATCTCAACCAAAATAGGGGATGCTTCTATCTACTTATAAAATCTTGTGGAGTAGAAACAATATTTGCACTATAATACTTGTAAATCATTTGCTTTTTTATCAGTGCATCTGAACTTTCACTACCCCATTCTCAAGCTAGATAGATTCAAGTTTCTATCCACTTTTGATACTTTGTGGAGCGATGTATAATCACTGCATAATAATATGTATTGTAAGTTTTGATTTTATCAGTATCTTAGAAATCATTTACGTTTTTCATGTCTTGGATCATATGTTTCTGTAATGTGTGATAAAAAAGTAATTTAAAAAATCTATTTATATATGAAGTTAAGTTTAAGTATCTAAAAATAATGTATATATGAAGTTAAATTGTAACGTGTATATTCCTAATGTACCTATACGGTGAGCAATTGGTCTGTCTTCTGGGATGACGGATGGTTGTGATAGGATTGAGCTAAAGATGAATAATGCACTGATAAAATCAAAACTTACAATGCATATTATCATGCAATGATTGTACACCCCTCCACATGGTATTAAAAGTGGATAGAAACTTGTTCCTATCTAGCCTGAGGGTGGGGTAGTAAATATTCAAATGATTTACAAATATCATAGTGCAAAGATTGTTTCTCCTCCACAAGATATTAAAAGTGAATAGAAAGCAACCCCTACCTTGGTTGAGAGTGGTGTAATGAAAGCATGGGCAAGGAAATCAGGTGTTGATACCTTTGTGACACTGCAAATATAATATGGGCTATAGATAATGTCTAGCTTAATAAATGATTAGTGAAGTTATTAAAATAGTTCTATTAAGTGATTTGCATCTAAGTTGTGAGAGCATAAAATTTGAAACCTGTCAATTAAACTATAATGATGAAAATATATGTGTATGAGATTTTAACAGGGACAACTGATGAATGCTGGTTCAGCACAAAATGTGCTATCTTGGGGATCCTTTATCTTTTTCATATGTCTTGTATCATGTATTTCATTAATGTGTGATGAAACAGAAGTTAAAAAAAAATCTATATATATAAAAAGTTAAGTTTAAGTATATAAAAATAATGTATAAAATTAAATTGTAATAAGCTATAATAGCTTGCTGTCTTCTGGACTGATGGATGTTTGTGATAGGATTGAGTTAAAAGTGAATGATGCACTGAGAAAATCAAAATTTTTCATTTTAAATATTTAATTTTTAATGTATAATAACAATAAAAAATAATAAATATAATGGTGTTTAATTATTAAAAGTCTTTCAATCTGCAAAACTATTTTATATTTCAAATTTCTATTTCATCATAATTTTCTGAAGCATATGACTAAAGTCATGTGAATATATATATATATTATTCAATAATACATTATAATACAAAATTATTTTTTAAACTTCATTTTACTCCATAGTTTTGTTATTAATATTGTTTCTTTTAATTTAAATTTAAAAAGTTTTATTGCATAAGGTTTTTTTTTCTACACAAAACTCAAAAATATTATATGAATTTGCTACAAATTTCTTATTATGTTAAAAAAAAATCATGTCTTATAGGAAGCTGCAATTTATCAATTAACAAATACTATACGATAACAGATAACAAATTACTTAGAAATTAAAAAATATAACAGATATAGTTATAACCTTAGCATTAAGCCCATGGTAAAATTGAAGAGTTTTAATAATTTAAATATATTAAATACTTTGCCTAGGATAGGCAACAGACCACTATAGCCAAAAGATATTGATCTCTATTGGTTGTATTATTTACCAATCCCTCAATTTAATGTCATTTCTCATGAAGATTGTGCGTGCACTTTATAATATAAATCATAAATCTAGTTTTAGCCTAAAATAATGACTTTTCAGTTGACTTCAAAAAAAACCTGATAAATATTATTAAGGCACTACCAAAATCCAAGTTTCATAAGAAAAATATCAGTAAATGAACTTCATGCAATTTTAACAAAGTTACTATATTTTATTTTTGTAGTAGCAAAATAAAGTGGGGCCAACTTTGTCATTAAAACAGTTTAACTCTGAAAAAGAGAATTTTCACCTAAGACTTTACCCACTTTCTGAAACATAGATTCCAACTAATTTAATGTTGGGAATTTGATCTAAAAAATCTTTAATCGCAAAACTTAAGTTGAGGCGTTAGCACAGAACTAATCATACAATTACAGGCTCTGGTCATGTGATGACCTATCAGTAATCCAAAATCCTTTAAGGTATGAGCATTATCATATGCAAAACTTCTAATATCTCTCTGTGCTGCTTAAACAGTGAACTTGTCAGTTCTACTTGGTTGCAGATCATGTTTATCATTCTCCTCTTTAAATTGCTCCTTCTAACACTTTTTACATTACTATTCTTGAGATTTTGATGTTTTTTTGAATCCTGCCTAATACATTCAACATTAGAACAGACACCAATTGCATATTTGCTTACTTCAGATTTCGACTTTTGTTAATCCCTAATTATTTGTTTTGTTTTATCTTTAATTTACTCTTAATTGTATTTTCCCGTATGCAAATCTTAATCATTTGAATTTATAATACTTGAATTCAGATGAATAATATTTGCATTTGTTCTAAATAAGAAGTCTTTGCAAATGTAACTGTAAAATGCTGTAATACAATTTCTCAATTAAATATAAAATGCAAATCATAATACTGTGTTGCCATTTAAATTTTATTTAACTTTAAAATTTTTTTTGTTGAACAAATATTTAGAAAGCCTGCCCCCCCCCCCCCTTATTACTTTATTCAGTCAATCTAATATTTAATACAAAACTTTTAGCTAACTGCAATTGACTTTATCTAAAAACTATTTAATTATTTTATAACTATCTTTATTTAAAATTTCTGTAATTTTATTAGTATATTGAAGCTTCAATTATGAATTATGAAATACAAACTGGCTTTCAGATATACCCCAAAACATGCATACTACATGCATTGTTTGGGATTAGTTTTCATAACAGTTTCAATTTTCACTTTCTATATTATTATCATCCTGACTTTGATTCTTACTTTTAAATTATTCAATAATTCATCTAATTTTTAATAATTCTATTAAAGTTTGTAAAAAAAATTTTAGAAAATCGAACTTTTATAATTAAGTAATTTAAATTTTTAAGAATTTTCTTCTGATAGATAAAGGCTTGCTCATTTTCATTTTGTTAATTTTTATAAATTTCATCTTTTTCCATCTTTTATTCATATTAATATATTAGGAAGCATTAAAATATATATAAATAATTCTACGTGAATGTGAGAAGTTTATTTAAAACATTTAGCTTACTTTTCGGCGGACAATCTGTTCAATAACATCTGCAAGTGAAGGAAATAGCATCTGATACTAAAACAAAAACATATAAAGCATATATTAATTTCTTATATAAAATCAGATGATAACAGACTCTTTAACACCCACTGAAAATATCATGTTATATATATCATAATTATTATAAGAATTCTGCAATAAGTGATCAGCAAATAACAGGTACAGTATGCTTCGGTGCATTAAGATCGAGTATCAGATTGAAACTCATTCCATGAACCATGACCAAGCTCTACCACTTCAGTGCTCAAACTTCTTATAAATTCCTGAACAAAGCGTTATTAGCCGAGAGGTCAGCATAGCCACCTTGCAAGCAAGCAGTTGGTTGCAGATGGTTGTTGCGGGTTCGCCTCCCGACCGATGCTATGACATATGGAAGAAAAAAAAACATTATTTTTTATTATCTTCTCTATATTAGCCTATCCAAGCAATTTTCACTGTAGTCACTCAACATCCATTATTATCTTATCTCCTCCTCTTAGTTATATTCATTATCTCCTTCTTAGTTTTACAACTCATTTCTTTTCCATTCTTGATTTTCCTCTTCTATCTTTCTTTTTAATCTATATTTTTATTGATAGTTTTCTTTTATATATCTTACTCTAATTCATCAAAGATAAGCTACTTATTTTTTATATTTCCCCTATTGATCTCTTATATACTTCTACTATTCTCTTGACTTGAAAATATAAGAATACAAATGCTCACACAAGAATACAAAGATATAATAGATGTGAAAAACAAAAAAAAAAAAAATCAATAAATAGGTATAGTTTTTCAAACTTTTGTTACATTTTTCTTTAATAACCAAATGCTTTATTTCATCAAGAATTGACACGCTATACTCTTTCTCAAATATTATCTATAAGCAACTTTATAGCTTTTCTAATACTTTTATCATAAACCATTATTATAGATTAATACAATAATCAAAATAATATTTTAACCTAATAATAATTTATATTATAATGGTTATTTTAATGGCTACAGTTCAAAATATTTAAGCGAAATAAGTCTATTATTATCATTTAGTAGCATATGGTACATTAAATTTATAAATGTTTACATGAAAATATTAATTTGCCAAATTCTATCAACAGTGAAGTAAGCGTGAATATAGTATTTTTAAAAAGAATTAAGGATATAATGTAGATTATCTCTTATTTTAAAAATAATTGAATTAGAGAAGTTTTAGAAAAATTTTAAAAAACACCTGATAAATGAATAACTGTAAAATAAAAAATAATAATATAAAGAATAATAATAATGCAAATGAATATACTAATAAACAATCAATGTTAAATTACACAAATATGACAAATTAAAAAAAAAAAATGTTTAAAAAATTAATGTATGTTAAGTGGTTTATGAAAAAATATGGAGGGCTAAAAATTTTTTTTAAAAATGAAGTGACCAAACAATTTTATTTGGAATTAAATAAAATGAAACACAGAATAAAACTTCTTATTTGACATATAAGTTTTAAACAAATAAAATTTAAATACAGAAAATGGGGGGGGGGTGCTTTTACATATAAAAAATAAAAGAAATTAACTTAAAATGTCATCCCTTAAAATGCACACAACTCAATAAGTCTCTGGCAATGAAACTGAGATGAAACCATAAACATTCAATAATTATCAATACCTTAACAAAAACTTATTATACCGTCTCAGATTCAAGACTAATACTGCAATAATTATAAGGAATATACTATATACTTAATTAAAAGGGAGGGGGGAATAGATATATTAAGATAGTTTGAGCTCCCTTTTATAAATAAAATTATTTATTTAATTTGTGTCTTCCAAACAATCGAGTTTTGATTCTAAATTTGAAATAATCATAATCAAAAAAATAGTGGGAAGGGGAAAGGAGTAAATAAATAAAACAAAATTTCTATTCGTTATTAAATAAATAAATTTTTATCAAAAATCTTAGTTACAAACACATAAAATGTTTTTATCAAATAAATTTTAATATTGAACTAAGAATTTATTTACCTCTTCCAACGAAGCTTGCAAATGAGAAAGACTTAAATATGGATCAGCCAAAGCTTCTTGTTCCAGTTTTAATAAAGATTGTCTGTATGGTTCTAAGATTTTGTTCAAACCACAACAAAATGCTCGGATATAAAGTCCTGGCCTTGGACTGCATTCTTGTGCTAATAAAAATAAAAATTTAGATTTCTTTATAACCCCTACTGTGCATATATATTGTAACAGGATTTAACAAACTCCAAATGAAAGATTGGTGATGAATATACTAAAGGCTTCAGTTAATAAATTTATTGCTGATATGCCTGTCTAAAATCAGTTAATAGTTTCTGCTCATTATCGTTCATTTTGATACTGACACCTACTATCTATATTTATCATTACATATATGTTATTTAATTTTGTTTAAATGATTTGAATTCCTTGGGAATCTTTCGTTTGTTTTGGACTGGTATAATTAACCAGGATATTTTTAGACACCACCTCATTACTTCTCTAAGGAATGCCCAGAAACACAAGTTCGAATTCTTATTTAATATGAGTATTGAATGTCTTTAGAAAAATTTAACTTACATTCGACTGTTAGTAATAACATATCAAACAGGTTAGTATATGCACAATGTTTCAAGAGATATTATTATCCCCTCTTCTTCAAGTGTTGCTGGTCTGACCAGTGTCAGTACTAGCATGGTATTCAAACCTGGACCCATAGATTCTTGAGTAATAAATTTTAAAGTAATGCTCTAACCAACTGAGCTATGCTGCTCAGTTGGTTAGAGTATTACCTTAAAATTCAATACTCAAGAATCTAAGGGTCCAGGTTCGAATACCATGCTAGTGTTGTCACTGATCAGACCAGCAACACCTGAAGAAGAGGGGAGAATAATACTTCTCGAAACATTGGGCATATACTAATCTGTTTGATATGCTATTACTAACAGTTGAATGTATTTGGAAACTCATATTAGATGATTGAAATAATTGAATTCTTATTCTTTGTTAACAATCCCATTCAGCATCAAGTACTAACTTGCAAACATCGTAGACTCAAACATGGTATTACACAACTGAACTATCTAACTTAAGTCATTTATTCAATTGATGCAAAGCAAGAATGTTAATTGCCAGTAGAGGCTATATTTAAACTTAACAGTTTATTTCAGACAGTAATAAAAATATAAATGTACCAATATTCTCCATTGTAAAATAAAAAAATGTAATACAATTGTGCAAGAATTCAGTATTATGATTTATAACATTTCCACTGTACTTCATCTTTCAACACTTTAAATTTACTAAATTAAAAATATGGTCATGACTGTTTGATGTTTCTACAATGGTTTTTTTTATATAACAAAATATATTCCATAAGAAAATATATATACAAAATTACAATTATCTCAAAAGATATATAAAAATGTACAATCCTTTAAAAAAAAAAGTAAAAATAATAACACAGTATAATATTAATTCATAATTAAATAAAATATTGAATTTATAATTTAAGGCCTTATGATTATATCACGATATATATATTAAAACAACTTTTATCTAAGTTATAACAATTATGTTTTTATATGCAATCCTAGGACAATTCATTTACATTTTATCACTTGATTGATCCATTTTCAGGTTTGCCAATTAATATTTCTGGCTGATCATTGAAATTTTACTTTCTTCCATCATAAACTTCTGACTGATCAGCACTAATATCTCCCTTCCTTCATCACTATCCATTTACAGGATGGCTATTATCACTTTGTGTAAATATGGAATACATCAACAAGAGTCAAACAAATTTCTGGAGAAGAAAAAACACAATTTCAATGACAATGGACATTATTTTTTTGGTTTTTCATACTAAAGCAGCATTTTGTAACTTTCCTTCAATAGGGCAGAGGCAAACACTCATACGGAAGTGAATTATCTACTCGTATTAGGAAAGCATAAATCATTAATTTTATTTTATCATTTCATAATTTGACGATAGTGAAAGTATTCTCCAACAGTCTGTTGGAAATAATTAGAATTTGTAATAATAAATTGTGTATTTATTTTTAGGTGTTATAAATTGAATCTTTTTCAAAATACTATTCATTTGATGCAGTGCACTGATCTAAACAAGTTTCCCACTTTTTGAAGTAATCCTGAAACTCTTACAAAGTTATGTGTTTTAATGCCTCCATCATTTTTTCTTCGCCATTTCCTAGTCTGCAAACTTTTTTTCTTTTGAGGCGTTTTGCATTCAGAGGAATAAAAAAAATTACATGGAATGAGGTCAGGTGAATATAGCTGATGGACTAACTCGGTCATGCTATTTTTAATTAAGCTTTGTGTGCTGGTACATTGCATGCTAAAACTAGCACTTCCCACTTTGACATAAGTCAGAGTGTTTTCAATTTACTACATCATGTAAACTTTTCAGAACTTGTAGATAAAATGTCTGATCATTATGAATAAATTCTGAATAAACAATGCCATTTGCATTCAAAAAAAAATCAGCATTTTCTTGACATTGAACTTCACTCACCACACTTTTTTGGGACATGGTGAATATGACATTTCCATTACACCACTTATAAACTTGTGTTTTCACCAGAGAATCTTGGTTAAAAGCTGTTTCA
The DNA here is from genome assembly GCA_028023455.1 of Epiperipatus broadwayi. Lineage (NCBI taxonomy): Eukaryota > Metazoa > Onychophora > Udeonychophora > Euonychophora > Peripatidae > Epiperipatus > Epiperipatus broadwayi. The sequence continues at coordinate 183,762 of JAQFVV010012409.1, forward strand.
GGTATTATAACTATTTTTCCTGCCATTTTCTCTAATAGAAAACAGAATTTCACGTTGGTCCAACATTTCAGCCATTATAAAAATTGACAAATAAGCTAGACACACTTAACAAAAACAGTTACTATGCTGCAACATAACTTCTATCAATGATGACCATTGTTAGACTGGAGCAGGAGGATTTATGCTGCAACATAACTTCCCTCAATGATGACCATTGGTAGACTGATGCAGAGGGATTTTCACAAAAGCTATCTAGAGGCCAAAGCATGTACTACAACACACTTGCCTTCCAGAGAATGATTCTGGTTATTTTGGGTATCCTCTCATATCATTGTGCATGGTGGCAGCTACATATCCATTACTTTGCTCTATTTCCCTCTCCTCTAATTTCTTATGTTGACCCTATGAAACAAGTACTTCTGATCAAAATTAATTATCTAAACCCTTTTTATAATTTAATGATCACTGTTTTTCAAATAACTTTTTTCCCCAAAAAAATATGTCCTTCTTGCAAAAATATCTTATCTCTTGATTAACCAATTCTTTAATTACATTTCCCCCCTTTTTGACAAACAAAATTCCCCTTTTACAAAAGTTTAGAAAAAAAAATTGAATTTATCTTTTAAAAACAGATGTATTTAATATGAAATATTAACTTAATAACCTTCTATTTAAAAATTAGCTTTACTAACTCCAGTTTTTTTTAAAAAAATATACAATCTTCACACACACACACCCTACCCCAAATATACTTATTCAGTTTCTTTCACTGACCCCCCTCCCCACACACACACACACACAAACATGAGAGTGCATTGACACATTTTAGCATTAACAAACCTGAAATTAAATTCACATTTTCTCTTCTCCCAGACTACATTTTTACTATTGTCCTATCTTTTATTTGTAGCTATCTTCATAAAGGTTATAATATAGCATAAATAAGATAAAACAGTCTTTAAATAGTCCATTGGAGAACAAAGGTTTCAACAGAGTTACAAAAAGAACAGCAAACATGACATGAGCATCAGGGTTTTCAAATACAAATGATGACGATTTTAATAATTTTTTGTCATTGTTTGATACCGTTTATTGATTAATTTTGAATCACTATGTGCAAGTTACCTGAAAAAAAAATCCTAAACCTTACCCAACCTAGATTCAAATCCCAGATCTGGTCATGACAGAAGGGATATTATATAAGTATTTGAATAAAAAAAACTTAGCAATAATTACTTGAAACACAATTCTCAGTTAATCTCTATAAAATCTTTGCATTCAGAATATACCATGTGTTCAAAAAAAAAAAAAAAGGCTTTTTGCTTTGTGACCTGTTTGATAACATTTTTTTTTTGACAATTATCATGTAAATTTTAATTTCATATCTCTTAACAAACTTTACAAAAAAAAATATTTGTCATCAGACAGATATTTATTTTTTTTAAAAAACTTAAGCTATCTGAGAAAATTCAGGATTTTTGAATTGATGACCCACATAGGTTATTATGACAATTGAGAATTGGTGGAACAGTCTTAGATATGCTGATGGCATCACATTTATAGCTAAAACTACAGCAGATATTAAGACTCTAAATTAGAAAAGTTCTCTAATGTGAAATTATAAGATTAAAAAACAACAACAAAGATTATGATGACAGGATTAGAAGCTAACTTCAAAATTGATAATAAATAAATAGAAATACTTGAAAGTTTTTGCCTACTCAAACCATTTATCAAAAACACACAACATACATCATATCAATTAAATATTTAAAAAACAAATTAATTATGCTATTAATATTAGATGAGAAATGCAAATTCTTAATATAGACTAAATTTTCCTACAAAAAAAAATTCCAGATTAATAATTTCATATAGTATTTAATGTAAAATAATTATTATTTTGCAATAAACAAATTTAAATTGATACAAAAATTGCCTAGAAAAAAAAAGTCTAAGACATTAACTATTAGGTATCATTATTACCTATCTTTCAATATGTAATTTTTTTTTTTAGAAAAGTTTTTACTGTAATTCAATGATAATATAATAATATATAGTAGTATTAAATAAGCAGAATTATTCAAATTTAAAATTATTTCTTTTAAAATGAATAATACTATCACATACATCATGTGATGCTTGCTGGCTATCACATACATGTTTTATACATGTTATTATTACTATTTTGCAAAAATTTTAATTCAATAATCCAATATACATTACTAGCAACAATAAGTCCATTAACAGATGTGACACTTGCTTTGATATTTCCAAACATTGGGCTAATTAAATAATATAAATATAATTTGCAAATAGCCATTTACATTCTACTCTGCACTATTTGTCAATTATTTTATCGATTCATATAAGTATTTATTATAGCTTCACTTTCCAGCAATGCGCTTGTAATTTTGTTATTACTGTTAATAGAAAATATTATTTCTTAAAAATAGTTTGAGTTGTTTGTTGTCTCACATGATATTACATAATGAGAATGTCTTACAAAAATATTACCTGATGACAAACAGTATCTGTGATCAGTAATAAAAGATTGGAAAAATAAGAACTGCAGGATAAATTACTTGATGCAGAACTCAACAAAATTTTTATGGCCGAGAATAGAAAGGAAGGAAATGAATTTATATATATGTCAAAATTCCATTTTTGCCTACAGTTTAGTAGAAAAATTCTTATCATCTCTATTTTATTACACAAATTAATTTAAAAGTATGATTTTTTTATCTAATATTTTTACATTTCGCTTATGTCAACATCTTTATACTTTGTAGAATTATTGAATAAATTCTTTCCAATTAATTTTTTTAAATGAATGACTGTAACTTATGAAGATATTAAAATGAATTTCCTTTATAATGTTTACGAAGTTAGATTGTTGCGCCCAAGATATATATTAACCTGTTTATCTGCTGTAATAAGTAAGGGTATTTCTTACTTGCCAAATCCGAAGTGATGTACAAAAATTTATACTGATAAATTTATTACTTTCATTGACCTCAACATTAATGTCATCTAAATTATTAATTTCTGCTTGATTAAATTGCTTGCCAACTATATTTTGTTTTGAACAATGTAAATTTTGCATTTTGTAAAAATTCTGTTTTCATTTCTGCTTATTGTTTTTGAAAATTAAAAACAAATTGGTAAATTATAATATCACAGATAAGGTAAGTACTGTTTTCATTTAAGTGTTTGACTAGATTAGATTTTACAAAAAGTATAATAAAAAAATCTGGATATTTTTATATACAGGATCATATTTTTAAAAAAGAAGATATGGAATGTTCAAAGTATAGTATTTTTTGTGACTCTCTAAAGCTGAACACTAAAAAAGAATAAGAAAAGTAATGAAGTTCTTGTACTGTGTTATTTGATCAGCTCAGATTTGAACTCTCGTTTAAAATATCAAATGATGAAACTGAAACCATTTTACTTCATGTGGTGACTAAATTTATTAAAAAATATATGTATAATACTTAGAAATGCAAGTGGTAAATAAGTGGACTGATCCCATCATTCCAACAATAAATATGCCTGGAACAGTCTGAAAAACTAAGCAGATGATATATCATTCTAACAAATGTTATTTATATCTCAGGAATAGATGTTGATTTAATGGCATCTAATACTATCAATAATCATATGCTATATTTGTATTTAGTTACAATTATAATGTATGTTGATTTTAAATATGCTTAACAAACTATGATATACATTTTGAATTTAACATGTTGAGGACATTGTTGAATCTTGGAACTCTCTTCTGATTGCTTATTTGGAGTTAAAGCTAGCTTTAGAATTAGTTAGATTTGTTTACCAAAGTATATCTTATGCTTCCTATCTAGTTCTATGATCATCCTTTTTTAATTTTAATACTATTGAAAAATAAAGTAATATTTTTTGATTCTGAAATGCTATACCTTCTATTTTATTTCTTTTTTTTTTTTTATAAAAAAAAAAAAAAAAAAGAATTTTTAATGCAATTCAACATAAAATGACTGTTGTAAACAAAGTAAAACTCTCCATACAGTAGTAACTTTTTGTTAGATGAAGTCAAAAATTTTTAAATATAGGTCATTTATCCAAAGACTGTTAATCCAATAAACATTTCTTACTTCTGAAATATGCTTATTGCCAACTTCCAATTATCAAAGCATTATCCCATATTTCTTTTGATTATTCCATTTTTATAAAATCTGTTTTGTTGATTCATATTTTTGTCAATAAGGCTCTAAAAAAGATCTCTTTTTCATTCCCTTCACTTTTAAATTTCTCACTCTTACCAGACAATTTTTTCTGATCCTCTTTCAATATTTTACATTCCAAAAATTAATTATTCATACTCTCCCATTTGTTCATAAATAACACCTGCTATCCAAAGCTTCTATTTTAAATAATATTAGTGAATAGCTAAATAATATACAAAACTTGTAATACTTTTCCATATTCAGTTCTTAATTTGTTGTGCAATTAAAAAATTAATGCCTACAAAATATTTACAATAATTAAAACTTGTACTTTCTAGAATCCATTCGTTTTTTATAAATTTTGTATTTTAGGTTTGTACCTTTATCTATATTTTTTTTTCAATCATAAAATCTTCTGCTCAAGATTTGCTATGAATTATCATACTAAACCATAATGGTCTTTTACGCATAAAGCATAATTGATTTAATTTGCTGAATGTCATAATTTGTTTGTAAGGCATACAAAGAAATAGTATAATCAGGTCTGAAGCATTTGAAACATCCTAAATCCTTTGAAGTGAAAAGTGCATGCTAATTTATTCAGAAAGAGATAACAAGATTTTTAATTTAAGCTGAAAATTAAAACTGCTAGTCCTAGAAAATTTCACATGAACACCATTTCTTTTGCTTGCTCATAACTGTTATTAAAACAGGCAAAACTCTCCATACAACAGTGCCATTCAGTGCAAGCCAGAGTAATCAATGGATGCCAGAAGGCTTGTGCATAAAATCCCTATCCTAAGATCTAGGTGCAGTGCTCTCAGATACAAGGCTTCTTACTGACGAAGGCCATAAGCCAGAAACTAGTCTGGGGATATTGGATGAGTAGGCACTAGGTAGGGATTTTATACACAAGCCTTCTGGCATCCATTGATTACTCTGGCTTGTACTGAGTGGCACCACTGTATGGAGAGTTTTTCCTAGAAAACTTGTTGCTAATCATTATGGTAGCAGTTTCATGAAATTTCCTAAAATCTCAATAATAATAATACATACTCCTTCAAAAATGAGTATGGCCAATCCAACTCCAAAAAAAAAAAAAAAAAGGAGAGAGGGGGGGAGATGAAACTACACTAAAAATAAGTTTTGTGATGACAATCCAAACCAATCTGTTAACCTCAAATATGTCCACATATAGAACATGCTGATACAATAGTTTAACTTGTTAATTTATGATGCTGTCTTTTAATTTCTTCAACAGAAATTTTTCTTTATGATATACTTCAATACCATGTCTATTTATAGCTCTCCAAATTATTCCTTTCTCTGCCATATTTTCCCAATGGAAAGACCTTAACATTGCACTTCTTTAGAATACCTTTGAGATAATCTTGATAATATAGACAGGCCCACCTCTTCTATGAAACTCATGTTCAAGTTCACTAGAAAACACTTTTTTAAGAAGGCTTCCATAGTTCATTCATTTTATATGTCCAATCCAACAAGGATATGATTTTACAATATCAAACTCAATAGTATCATATATGATTTTACAATATCAAACTCAATAGTATCATATCTTGCAAGCTAAAGAACATATTGATTGGTTTTACAATCTTGCTATTTTATAAGAGCATAAATGAAACTTTTCTAATGCCTTTATATTGCACCAATAAAGTGTCCAAGTTTCACATCCATACAATAAGTTAGGGGGGAAAGCAGCTTTAAATACAGCTAACTTAGTTGGAGTAGTTATTTCCCTATGATAAAATACTCCATCTTTTAAAGTGTTAAAACAAGAGCAGCACATTGGAGTCTGTGTTGAATCTCAACATCTAAGTCCACTTTTCTACTTATAAAAATCACCAAGGTATTTCAAACTCATCTACATTTTCAAATTGATAACCAGCTATGCTGAAACTTGCTGAGAATTTTTTTTCCATCACTGACTGATAAAGAACTCGAGTTCTTTTTACAACATTAATTAATAAACCAAGATCTTTATAAATTGCATTTAAAACATTCTGTAGATTGTCTTTTGAACTAGCAAAAACAATACAGTCATCAGCATATTGTAAATCCAGAATTCTTGTTTCTGCTTTTAACCGATTCAAATTAAAAATTCCTCCATCAAACCTGTATCGTATTTTCATCCCTGTCTGATTAAATCACCTATAAACAATTCCAAAGACTATTGTCATAAAAATTGAAAGCAAAATTGGATCAAGTACACATCCTTGTTTAACACAAGTTTTCATTTCAATTCTATCAGACTTTCCACAAGCATATAATTTAACTGTTTAAATTTGTTTCATTTAATAATTATTCAATGCAATTCTGTTTTCTTATCACAGATTACAGACTTCTGGCAATGATTAAACTAACCCGAATATAACATCATATTTTGTGTTTTTTTCTTTATGGGAAGCACAGTGATACTCTTATATGACAAATCCAATTTGTCCTGGAAAGACTTAAATAAGCTTCTATTGACACAGTAATCAGGAGACTTTTCCAATTACTCCCTGAGTAAAACACTTTTGAGATTGGCAATTGACACAAATGATTTATTACAAATTCTCTTGGACCTTCAAAACATTGGTCATCCTTTTGCATTTAAGTTTAGAATCAGTCTTTTTTTAAAAAAAACAACAACATTTTTTTAAACATAGCAGATCAAGAATATTAAAATAAAATTCTGAGTTTTAATTATCCACGAGGAACTAAATCATTCTTTCCCACAAATACAACAATACTAAGTCAATACATAGCAGAGATAGAACAAAGTTATATTAACTAAAGAGGGAGTGCTTATTCTTTAGAACCAGATGGATGATAACATTATATTTTTCTTTCTGTCAATTATCAGAAAAATATTGAAATAGTTTATTATATAAACAGTGACATCAAAAGTACTGTTTTAAATGATTCAGATGAAACTATTTTGCTCTACAAAAAACTGATTGATTATAAAAAAAGACAATTCTGAAGTTTACTTAAAGTACTTGAGCAGATCCTTCCTAATGACTAATTTATCATTCTTTAGTTATTATTAATTTTGTAAACTATCCCCAGAGTAAATCTTTTTAGGTGCAGTTGATGTTCTGCTTTTCTTACTGTAGTGTTTGTAAAAATGGCAGACATTTTTGTGCACTCCAGAAAAACTAGAATTTATTCGTAAGGCTGTTTTTAGATCGCGCTCTGATAGCTGAGGAATTTAATTAGTGCATTGACGTAATGGCGATCGACAATTCCTAGAAGTATTTGCTAATTACAAATGCTTCTAGATAAGAGACGTTACCTTATTGGTCGGTGCATTGATTGAGATCGTTGCAGTTGTCAGAGAGCGAATAGAAGACGGTGTAACATCTAGCAGGAATTAGAGGACAACTCCAGTAGAGAGCAGTCACGCAGTAGTGAGTAGTGAGCAGTATTGGAGAGACGTCTGTTTAACATCAGCAAAGATATCTCGCGTCAGTGCTGGTGGTAAATGACTAGCACACCCAGCGAAAATGTAGTTCACGGGTGTAGCTGAAAGACACCGCAGCAGAGAAGAGCATTAGTTGCAAGAAGAGCATTAGTTGCAGAGAAGGGCATTAGTTGCGGAGAGAAGCATTCGTTGCAGAGCAAGGCATTCGTTGGAGAGCTTCGTTAAGAAAGAACAGCGTGGGAATTGTATAACGTTATTTGCTGACCGCACAGTATGACTTGCAGTTATAACCTTGGCACAGTCATAAGTGCGGATATTACAATGGCGCAGTCGACAGGATTCGCAAGAGGTTGTACTGATGTATATTATTATTTTGTAAGCCTTCAAGCCCTTATATTAAGTTTAATGAGTTATGTATATAAATGTGGAATATATAACACTTACACATAGATTGACTGAATATTGCGTCATAAAAATAAGTATCAAATCAAGTCTCTAGATTTCTATTAGTTTTTAATATAGTCTAGAGAAATAAGATAGTAAAGAAGATAATTTTCAATTTTCGTTAAAAAACGTTAACAACTATTTTTTTTTTTTATAAAAGTCAATAGATATTATTTCTTTTGTTTGTTTTGATTTAAAGTGGCTAAAAAAAAAGTTTCTCTTTCTATCTCTCTCCCGTTATATATATAGCATATATGTTCAATGGATTTTCTCAAAATATGAAAATAAAGATTGATTATGATGAGTTAGAAGAAGTTAACAGTTACAAATACCTTGGTCAGATTATTAATACAGATGGAAACATAATGGAGGAAATTAGTCATAGAATTAAACTTGGTTGGAGTGCTTTTGGTAGAAATAACTTGATACTAAAAGGAAATATGTCTATGTGTTTAAAAAGGAAGGTTTTTAATAAATGTGTTTTACCAGTTCTTACTTATGGATCTGAGACTTGAGACACTTAATAGAAGAGCAATACAGAGACTTCAGACCACTCAAAGAAGTATGAAGAGATGCATGTTGGGAGAAACAAGAAGAGATGGAAAACACAATATATGGGTAAGAGAACAAACAGGTGTTACTGACCTCAATGAAAAATTATAAGACTGAAGTGGAGTTGGGCTGGACATATTGCTAGAAGAGATGATAATAGATGGACAATTGAAATCTTAAACTGGATTCCAACGAATTGTAAAAGACCCAGAAAGAGACCACATATGAGATGGAAGGATGAAATAAGAAAGTGTGCAGGGGTGATATGGAGAAGAGAAGCTAAAGATTGGAGAAGATGGATTGAACTTGGGAAGACCCTTCATCCTGCAATGGATTGATAATGGTTGATGATGATGATGGTAGCATTCTAAATATTATTTTCCAAATTTGTTGAAGATTGGGAAGCTTTAAATAACCAGCTATCATCATTATTTAAAACATTTTTTAAAAAATTAGTTATTAAATTAAAAAGATGGATTTGTTTTAATGATATTGATTTTTCAATTTTGTTTAAGAAAAAACAATTTTCTTCCAGATATTAAAAATTATAAAAATATGATCTTTTGTTTTCATTTCTTTAAAAAATTTTTGCAGTTAATAAAATATATTAAAACATGTTGAAGTAGAGTTTTAAAAGGATGACTGAAATTGTATTTCCTGCAATAAAAGCTAGGTGAGTTTATTTTCAAATGATTTAATATAGATTAATTTATTCATTAAACTTTTATGGTTTTTTCACAATTTTTTTATATCTCATTTTAAGACATAAAACTTACAACCATAATATTGCATGCACTCATGCAAATTGTAGAGCCTCATATTATGGGGAGACCAAGGCAGCAATAGAAACCAGATTACAACAACACAAATCTGCGTATATTAAAGCTCAGTCAGATCCATCACGTTATTCCATTTTTGCTACTCATCAGAAAATAACAGGACACCAGTGTGAACCTCAAGATGTCAGCCTTGTCTGCAAAGAAAGGCATGATATAAAAGTGAAGGAGGCCTGCTTTATAGCAATGGATTGCCACGCCATCAACCTCAGTGACACATGCTTCACGATTTCAAAAAAATGGAGCAATTAACCTTGAACTTTGCATAATTGCATATAATTAATTCACTTAGAGCTATGAAGATGAGAGCACGTCTCTTGAAAGCGCTCGCAGAATAGTATATTTTATTTTGTTTTAAGTATAAAATAGCTTTGCTTTCAGGTGCAATAGCGCCTATATTATTTTACAAGTATAGTTTCGCACACAAAGTTTTCGAGTTAGATTTGAATTACAACCATAATATTAATATTAATTTTCCCATCATTCTTTACAAATATAGATACATATGTATAACAAAGTAGTTCTATCTTACCTTTATACCATAAAGTTGAGTGCACTTTTGGTGATAAGCACCATAATTACTCAGCTTTATGATATAAAGATAGAAACTGATTCATTATGCATACATACAAACATATGCTAAAAGACCATAATAATAAATAAGCATAATGTAAGCTTTATTTAAAAAGAAGTTGCAACTTTCAAGACTGGTTGCTGTATTTATATAGCACATAAACTTTCTATATAAAACAAAAGCAGGTTGGCAGAAAAATAAACAAATATTTAAATAAAAAAAGAGTATTGTATCTATGTTATAAAACGGGGGGGGGGGGAGATGTTAATAAATACATTTTATAAAACAAAACAAAAAGTAACAAGGCATTATTTAACAACCTATAATTAATTTTTAAAAAAAATTCTTACCTGTTTCATTAAGTTTAACTAATGGAGATTTTTGATGAAGTTCAATGAAAGATAGAAACTTCTTGTAATAAGTAGCTAAGTGGCACAATCGATTTAAAATAAACACTTCACTAGGATGGATAAATGGTAAATCGCAAATTACCTATTAACATATTAAAAAAGAATGAAAAATATAAATAAATCATAATTTCGTCATTGCATTATTTTTCATTTTATAAATAGTCAGTTTATTTTTGAAAAACTAAACATTATGTTAAATACAATTTATCCAAACCGCTTCAAACACTTTTTAGCAAAACTCTTTATTCGTACATATATGTACACCTACGTTTCGACTGACCTGCAGTCTTCTTCAGAGCTATGATATAATGAATAAAATAAAATAAAAAACATAACTATATAATAACACCATAAAAAATTTAAACAATAAAAAACTAAAAACAATATTAAAATATATATATATTAAAAAAACTGAAATAAAAAATCATACCCAAATAAAACAATTAATATAAAATAAAATGTAGAACATAAATAGAAAATAAATATAAATTATACATGTGTATTCCTAACTTTGTACATATATACATTCAATGACAACTATTAATCTAAATATATTATCTATTTTATTATTATTAACAATCTACTAAATTATCTCTATTCTTCATAAACTTAAACTTTATGATTAATAACTAAAATTCTGAAGAAGACTGCAGGTCAGTCGAAATGTAGGTGTATGCATATGTACAAATAAAGAGTTTTGCTAAAAAGTGTTTGAAGCGGTTTGGATAAATTGTATTTATAGGATATTACAGCAAAAATAAAGAAAAGTGTGATTTTGGTAAACATTATGTTGCTTTATATATATAAAGATGAGAGGGTAAATAGTGCGCAGGGAACTATTAACAGGCATTAAAAAACATTACCAGTGGTTGCTTATCATTTCTTTAATACAATTTATTTTAAAAGCACACCACAAACTTTAAGAAACTTTTTATATCATTACGAAAAATAAAATATATATATTCAAGTAAATTTGTATAGTTTGTATAATTCTATTAATTTTAAAAACTTTGTTAATAAATACTGGCTAATAAATGTCTAGGACTGAGAACATACAATATTTTTGCACTAAAAATCTTCATATGCTTATATAAAGATTATTATTTCAAATAATCTTCACATGCGTATATAGAAATTATTACTTCAGAAACATTGGCTGATACAACATATGCTTATATATTTAAACAGGTTTCAGAGAACACAATATGGAATTACTAGAAGAATAGAATTTTTCATAGTCCAGTTAAATGAACCTTGAGCAAAATTAATCATATTGCTGCAAATCATTAAAAACAGTAAACAAACTCAAAAATAAATAAAAATTCACAAAAACAATTTTTTTTTTTCAGAGTTAGGACTTACAGAGTATTATTGCCATGACTTATCAAATATCAGCATATTTTCTAACAATTAAATCCATTGTTTTATAAATGTAGGTTAATTTCAGATATAAGAAAAACTAATAAAAATTCTTGTAAAATGCAAATATTTGTTTCTAGACTAATCACTTTTGCACAATAACTACCAAAAGGCAGAGCTAAGAAATCAATAAAGAATTATTGCCCATGATAAAAGACTGCATTGATTTTTTTGTTTGTTTAAGGTGCTTAATATTTTATAAAATTCTAAAGTCTTTATTTTAGCACATAAAATCATATCTTTCTAACTTTGCTAATACTTTAACAAGTCAAAATTAGGAATGTGATTTGCATATAGAAAATATGATGTGAATAGCCACACCAACACTCCTGTACATACTAGCATTTGAAAAGGTATATAAAATCTTATTAAAAGGGTTTGTCTCTATGAACAACTTTTTTATGTAGTTCATTCAATCTTTTTAAAAATTTGTAATAATTCAATCAGTTTTGATCTCATTAAATAGTGCATCTGCCTTCACGACCATGGCTAGAAATTTATCATTAGGCCTATGATTTTTCTTTCTGGTAGATTGATATATAGCCAAATCAGTTAGTCATATGATAGCAATCAGATGAATTAATAAAGTCTTTATTTCTGATGGAGATGTCATACTTCTATGAAAACTAGATTCATGAATATTTTTATCCTTAATCTACAAATAGATTAACAAGGTTCATTTTGAAACATCTATCTACAACTAACATCTAATATTCCCCCATGCCTGTTTTTAATTCATCTTTTAACTATGAAAACCTTTTTTGCATTATATACATTTACATCTTATTAGATCAGTATACGTAAATATACACACCCATACAATAGATTAAACCTGTTATTATTGTTTATAATATAAAAATATCATAATAATGAATAAAATATAAAGTTAAAATATATTTGGTTTCTTAATTTTAAACTTTAGGTTTCTTAATTTTTTAATTTTATACTTTAATCCTTGTTATAGTGTGTTTATATTATGTACATATATGTGTGTTCTGTATATATGCAAAAGAGAATGTATTTGTACTAAAATAATTACCGAACACCATTTTCAAAATGATTAAGGCTGTAAAAGTCCTATTTTTTAAACACTTTTTTAAAAATTATAGTTATTAAAAAAAAGAGATTACTAGAGAGTTCACATGAAATTTAAGTAGACAGAAATGCTAGAGCTAGATATGATCCAAAAATCTTAAACTCCAGAATCTGCCATTCCAACGACCAGTCACCAAATCATGCTGAGTACTTAAGCACTTGTATTATTATTCAATAATCAACAACAATGAAAATGATGAGAAATAATTTGTTAAAATTTGATGTACAGTAGTTTTCAACCTTTTACTAATATCTAACAACTATATCCCAGTGCAATATGAAATAATTCACACTACATTGAACCATAAATATGTAGTTTATATAGTGAAAGTTATGACTGAATACATAAAAAAAATAAATTTTGCAAGAATTGCAATCCAATATCTTCTTTAAGCAATTATTTTTTTCACTTAATGATATAAGGAACTTTGCTATTTTATAATGCAGCTCTACATTGGAGATGCTAGGGCAAATGATGGTAAAATATCATTGTCGATGATCAAAGTATTATTGCTTGCTCATAGAATATTATTATTTAATAACTTCAAACAGAAAACTTCATGTATATAATACCCATTTATCTATTATAAACTTAAATCTTTCATTGTCTAAGATTCTATAAGACTATATATGTTTCAATTTTTCACTAAATAGTCTTATTTTTAAGAAATGATAGATATATCTCTACAGAGCAATATTCTTTTCACTTAGAAAACTTAATAAAATTACTACAACTTAATTAACACTGTGGGTATGTTAAAATCAAAAATGAAGACCCTCTAAAAATTAATTGTTCACCATAATGTTGATGAAATTATATTCTAAGAGACTCATCATTCTTCTAATAATGTATATCTTTTTAAAATTCATGGATTTACATGGATTATCAAAAAAAATCATTCTTATTATGATATGGCTATCATACATTATAAACAGATATAGCTAAATTTTCTTTCAAACCATCTTTTGAAGCATACAACCTTTACTGAAGATAGTTCAAATGGTATTGCAATCATCATTTGGATAGATAATTTTTATGAAAACAATATTTAGAAAGTATCCAATACTATACTCCTCTTTCAGATCATTATAGAAGTTTCAATTCTCAAAGTAGTCTTTACGGAAATCTAAATAAAAATCAAACAGGTTGTCAACTTTTAGAAAAGGTGAAATTTAAACAACACGCATTTACTTTAAAAAAAAAAAAAAAAAACAAGCAAGGAGAAATAATTCAATTCAATGAGTTAGAAAATAGTATCAATTCCTATTTTATATTTTGTTTCACAAAAAAGTTGTTAATCATTATCTGCTGAACTATAATATTACATCATTTCCTCCAGAGCCAATATAAATCAAATATAATCATTCTTGAATCGACATTCTTATAGTTTAAAGCTATTCTGCTCCAAGGTAAAATTTTAGAAAAGCTAACATGAGTTGATATATTAAATATCTTGGGTAAAATATTAATAGAATTTCTCCAGTTCTTTCTCAGGTATGATAAATTAGCAAACTCATAACAACAGCTGTCAGAGTCCATCTCTCGTGGATATTGAAAGCAATTCATTCTACATTGGACAAAACCAATAATGTTCTTTATAGCTAGTTTTTGTTTATTAAAGATCCAAAAATTGCTGACAAATTTGTAAAATCATTGGATGATGTCAGAAAAGAAAAATTAAGAGAGACCATGGAAAAACCAAACTTTGCAAGATCTAGTAATAAAATTTGGTTATTTTTATGAAAAGTTGGTGAATGTAAAAATATCTCTAAAAGAACTATTACTGTCATTGCTAATTAGATTGCCAAAATTATATATAAGACTTCTAAACTCAAAATTGACAGAATAATAATGTGATATATTAATTAAAACCTGACATGAGATACTACCCAGAACAATGGATACATCTGCTGATGAGGTATTCACTGTCAAATAATTATTTGCTTAGAACAAACAACAATAATAATCGTTGGAGTATTCATTGTTACTAACAAACTAACGTGCTCACGTGATATATAAAAATAGGTATACGGGATTATTAACTTGAAGCTTACGCCAAGAACTATCTGCTAGTACTATAAATTAATTGTGAAGTAGAACGAACATTAATTAGTTTCAGAGCCAGTTGGACGTTCAAAGGTTTGTGATAAAATATTGATTAACCTCAACGGTTAAACAAACCAATTTGGCGCAGTCAAGTACAGAACCTGCAAAAGGTGCATACTAAATGGAGATAGAGTCATAATACCCTCGCAGGGCCGGAACCATGTGCTCAAAATGCTGCAAAATGGACATCCAGGAGTTGTTTGGGCAAAAGCACTCGCCAGAAGCTATGTTTGGTGGCCTAAGATAAATGAGGACATTGAGTCCTTCACAAAAACATGGACAGCATATCAATCAAATGCCCGATCAACAATAAAAGAATATAGTTTATGGCCACCAGCTAAAAATGCATGGGAACATGTCCACATGGACCACGCAGATCCATTTATGGGATATACCTTCTTGATACTAGTAGAAGCTTATTCCCACTGGGTAGAATACAGAATCATGAGAAACACTGGGTCAGAAGAAGTCATTCATCATCTAAATGAAATATTCGCAACACAGGGCTACCCAGAAACTCTCATTACAGATAATGGTTCTGGATTTACTTCAGCAAAGTTTGAAGAATACTTAGAGACCAGGGGCATTAAACATATGTACTTACCCCCATACCATTCTGAGAGCAATGGATTGGCTGAAAATGCAGTAAACCAGCTTAAATGTGCACTGAAAAAAGAAACATCAACAAATATGCTGGAAACACTGCACCGCATATTATTGCATCAACACTCCACACCAACAGCAATGAGTGCAAAGTCCCCAGCTGAACTATTGTTGAAACAGAGGTTAAGGACAGAACTGACACTGTTACTGCCAAAAAACATGTACATGCTGGCCGAAACAGAACATAAAATATTCATAGCGGGAGAAAAAGTATGGATCAGAGATAGTCTACACAAAACATGGATAAAGGGAGAAATTGGCAACTTAACATCCAAATTTATAGCAGTGGTGAGAGCAGAAGATAATGTAGTATACAAGCGACACATAAACCACATACACCATCTCAGTTTTCCAAGCTGGGAGAACAATAAACCCAGTGGAAATAAAATCACCAAACCGGCAGAGACGATATCAGAGATAGACAAACCACAAACTAGACAACCAGATACTCAGGAGCAACAAGGGGTAGATAATACTACACTACAACAGGAAGATATGCCAAGGGAAGTAGCAGGCGACAACATTAAAGAAAGATCACCAAGACCTCAGAGAATAAAACAGTCTCCCAGATTCTTAAAGGACTATGTCTGCTAGAAGAGAGGAGAAAAGAGAAAATGCTATGTTGGACTACAGAAAAAAACAAAATGTATTCCATGTTTACTCCTAGTTCTGAGTAGTGGGAGGAGAAGTGTGATATATTGATTAAAACCTGACATGAGATACTACCCAGAACAATGGATACATCCGCTGATGAGGTATTCAGTAACGTATACACTCTCAAATAATTATTTGCTTAGAACAAACAACAATAATAATCGTTGGAGTATTCGTTGTTGCTAACAAACTAACGTGCTCGCGTGATATATAAAAATAGGTATACGGGATTATTAACTTGTAGCTTACGCCAAGTAGAGTGAACATTAATTAGTTTTAGAGCCAGTTGGACGTTTAAAGGTTTGTGATAAATTATTGATTAACCTTGACAGTTAAACAAACCAAATAACAAGTATCATTAAAGCACGGTTGCATGCTTCTCTTTCACAATGTTTCTTTAAGAGCAATCTGATAAAATCTATAGATGTTGGTAAACTTAAACTTGCTCTTTTATTGGCTTAAATAAAGCCCCAAAGAGCAGACAGGATACTTCCAGAATTTCTAAAAAAAATTACCATCTAAAGCAAAGTGGGAATGGTAAAAATATTCAGTAACATTATTTATATAGAACTTTTCCAAAAATTTGGCATAAAACCCAGCAATATTAATTGTTGTATATACAAATATATTTGTATGTAAAGAATCAATATATATATATATAGAAAATAAAAAAGTAATTTATATCTAAACAAATTTTGATATGCAGTTATAATCTCATAACATAGTTAAAATTAAAAAGATTATTAAGCAAGTTAACGATTGAAGCAAAAAGGCAGAAAATTAGAAAAAGACCAAGACTACTCTGATTTGCAATTTTGGACTATCACTACTGAAGATTTGAGATAGATCAAAGAAAAGCATGGTTTTGACAGAGGATTTTCCCAGTGAACTTATTTCAAATCAAACCAAGGGATGGTGATAGGCCACACAAGTCTTTATTTTATTTTAAATAGCATTGGGATACATAAATGGCAACAGATTGAGATTGTTGATTGTTACTGATAATGGATATTCTTTAAGTATTGACTACTTCCATGTATTTATATGCATACATGTGTGTACAATGTGTTAAACAAATTAGTTATTTATATAGTATTATTTGTTAAAATATATTTGCTGTTAGTTAATACTAATACACAACAAATAATTTGGCACAATCTGTCAATCTGAGTGGGAGATTATACAAACTGAAGACAAATTGCATATAAAACCAGGCATGCAAGAAAACAAGAAAGATGGCTTTAACTCAAGTGATGATAAAATAAATTTGATGTGAATAGTCTTTTGGAATAGTCTATCCATAGGAAAAGAATTGAGAAGCTATTCTTAATGAATGATACCATGGACAATGAAATCAAAGTAGCTAATCTATTGTGCTATTCTCATCAAAAAGTGCTAAATTAATGAACCAACTTGTGATCAGGTAGAACCAGGGGTAGCAGGAATATTGAATAATTATTTCAGTCCTTTCTGGAACTCGTTGCATGTTTGTGGTGAAAAACTGAAAAAGTATGACCAAACTCTATGAGAGTTTGTGAAAGAATGCTTCTATGGAGACTTTCTGGAAGAACCACCATTAGAACAGTTGTTATAGAAAAAGTAAGATGATTGTCTGAAACAACAGATGTTATCCACAAATAGCTTAATGAGTATGAAATGACCATAAAAATGGAACTAGATTATGAGCTAGCAAAAAAACAAGTGTATGAGTTCCAAAACATAAGGGTGTCAGAAGTTAATAAGATGAGAATATTAACAAAATTAACCAGGCCACATGGTTAAAGAAAATAAATGAAAGCAAAAAGTAGTGAAGAGAAAGGGCATCTTTATAAAATTAAATGACAAAACAAAAAAAGGCTACAAATTAGTACAGCAAGCCGAAGAGATTAAAACAATGGAATAGTGGCACTATTCTTAATTTTAAAGACTATAAAAATAATTTAAAACTGTGATAAACTTCAATTTTGAGCAAAACCACTTTGAAAGCAAAAGATGCAAGAGGAAATTTGATTAAAATTATAGAGAGTGCTGAAGTGCCAGAACAAATTAAAAATAAAATGAAACTTTTAAAAATCTACAAGGTAAAAGGCAACATAAACCCTAAAATTAGACTAGAGAGGTTTGGCCCATTGGTGATCAAAATCTGTGTAAAGAAAATTATAGTGGAGTAGAGATTGAAAAGGAAATATGCGATTTTGAGCAGATCAAATCCCATTTAACATCTCACTGGTAGAGGTTGTAATGAACGGTTAGTTAGAAATGGGTGTGCTTACTCTTGTGGAAAGTTCCAAATGGGCAACTCCTGTTATAGTTATGACAAAACCTGAAGCCAAAGGCATATTTGCAATGATTACCATACTGCAAATAAAAATCTACAAAAAAAAGACTATCCAATCCAAATATTCGCAAAACATTGGCAAAAATGGAGCAAGCTGATTATTATGTATTGACTGATTTGCAAGCTTCTTTCCATTGGATACCATTTATTGGGATCTTATTAAGACTCTTTCACTAGCCATGCACAAAGGGTTATTTAATTGCAACAGATTGTCTTATGGGATCACTATAACCTCAAATATATTTCAGGCAGAGATGGACATGCTGTTTCAACAAATGGACATAGTGATTCCATATCTAGACAACATTTTGGTCATTGCAAATTCTGAAGAAAGTCTATGTAAAAAGTTATTACAAATCTGCAAGAAGCTTGAAAGTCTTAGTGCAAGAAAATTCAGATAAATATAAATGGGTAGCTAAAGAATTGAAATTATAAGAACACATAATTATGCAACACAGAAATTTGATCTAGAAAAAGTTAAAGCTGGACAGAATGTTTTCAGAGCAAAAAACTGCAAAGAATTATAGGCATTTCATAGCCTAATTAGTTTTTTTTCTTTAAGGTTTGTTTTAAAGGAAACACACATTTGACTCAGCCCTTGTATAGTTTGTTAAAAGAGCAGAAGTGGATCTGGGAAGGAGCATGAAAAAGCATTTAAGCAAAGAAAAATGTTGTCATCGGAGAGTTTTAGTTCATTATGACAATAATTTGAACTTAATTCTAACTTTGATGCTTCCGAACATGGAGTAGGCATGATCTTAAGTCATGCAATGGCTGATGGAGAAAGGCTTATTGTTTACACCTTGTGGACAATATCCAGCACTGGAAAAAATTATACTTAATTACACAAAGAGGTGTTAGTTATAGTTTCCACTATAAAAAAATTCCATCAATATTTATACAATTGATCTTTTAAGTTAATTACAGATCATAAATCATTATTAGAAATTTGTGTAAAAAACAAAATAGTCTCTGATTATATGAGCTCCAAGATGCTATATTTGGTAAAACTGCTAGCAGTATTTGTAATATCAGAAAGGAAGCATAATATGGCACATAGATGCCTCTTTCTGATTCCAAATAACAATGAGCCTATAGTGGCAGAGATAGGAATAAATTTATATAGATGAAAATTAAGAAATAATAAATAGTGGAATTAGTGTTAAATAAATGATGAACAACCAAAGATTCTAACAACTCGTGAATTGAATAAGGAAAAGTTGGCCAAATTGACAATCACAAACCCCGCCTAAAGCCTTTCAGGCAAAGAGAGATATACTCTCTGTTTGCAAAGGCTATATGTTAAAAAAGATAAATTTGTTATACATACTACAGATCATAAAAATATATTAAAATTATTATATCAAGGTCATAACAGGGATAGTTTGAGCAAAGATGATAGTCGAGAATATGTATGATGGCTAGGCATAAACAAATTGAAGAATTTTTAAAAAATATGATTCCTACCAAACAACATTCCTGAATACTACTAAGAAATTTACTTCATGGCCAACTGATATAAAACCTTGGAGTAAAGTTCATGTGGACTGTGCAAGATCATTTGTTCCTTATATTTGTTGGATTTATATTCTAGGTGAATGGACTACAAAATTTTAAAAAGTATGAATATTAAAAAAGCTATCTCCAAACTATTGGAAATATTTGCATACCATGGTTATCCAGATATTATTATGACAGATAACAGCACAGGATTTGTATCTTCATGGTTTGAAGTTTCTAAAAGAATACAGCATGTCACATTTTGATACCTCCATATCACTCAGAGTTAAATGGGATAGAGAAGGCTGTGCAACAATAAAAATTGACATTGCAAAAGACCTATAATTTCAAAGTGAAAGAAATAGTAAATAAGATAACATGCTTTCAGGGTTTCTAAAAAATTTAGGACCTAAAGACCAAGTGTGAATAGTAAAACTATTCATTAACATTATTAATATAAAACTATTCCAAATAAATTGGCATAAAAGCAAAACCATAATAGTCTTAAAAACAAATAAATCTAGCAATGATCCAAACATTTATTATCCAATATCATTATTATGTGTTTCCTACAAGTTTTATGAAAGAATTATATTAATAAGAATTTTTCCAGTAATTCTGAGCCATTTACCTATAGAACATGCTAGGTTTAAAAGTTGCTGAGAAAAAGTTTGACTTTAACAACTCATATTGGAAAAGCCTTCAAAATAAATTAAAAACTGATGTAAACTTTATGGATCTACTCTCAGCTTATAATTCTGTTGAGAAAATAGGGTCTTTTAAAAATTCTTAAATGCAAAAAAATTATTTATTTACTTAGCAAATTTCTTACCAATAGAAAAATTCATGGATCTAATCTCAGCTTATGATTCCGCTTGAAAAAATAGATTTTAAAAAATTTTAAATACAGAAAAATCGTTAGTTTGGAAAAACAGACTTCTATTAAAAATTTCTAAAATTCTTAAATGCAAGAAAATCATTCATTTACTTGACAAAACTCTCACCAATAAAAAAATTCAAGTGACTAAATCATGATATTAAAATTTTACAGGTTCAATTTTCTCTTATTTTATTTTAGTCATGTGATTTGATCAAGCATAGTTGTATGAAATTTGCGCTTTAATTTTTTAATTACTGATGTAAATTGCAATTTTGTAATGAATGGTCATATCATGAATACATGTGGATTATTCTATTTATTTGTCACATGAATGGGTCAGCAATGGTTTTGGGCAGTCCTTAAAATTCAAAATGGCCATATGCACACTCTATATCAGTACCTCGTAATAGATATTATAAAATTTTACAAATGATTTACTAGAGGTTTAATTCTCTCACTTACTTTATTTTATATATTCACCAGTGCAATAATTTTCACCATAAACTTTATTTTGTCTGATTAAATTCATATTTTTTTTTCTTGTTTATTTAGTTTTATATTAATATTGTTAAGGCAGTAGTAAATTTTTCCATATAATAGTTACCACCTAGTATAAGCTCCAGCAATAAATAGATGCAAGAAGGTTGTGCATTATAATCCCTATCCAATGCCTTCCCATCCAATATTCCTAGACTAGATTCAGCAAGGCACTTAGGATGTGAGAGCAGTGCACATAGAATGCACTCCTTCAGCAAACCCTTTTTATCTATCAACGAAAACTGACAATGTTTTCAATCCAAGCTAATTTTATTGTGTAGTCATACAGATCTGAATCAAGTTCAGTATCTAAATATTTTGATATCTTTGGTTTTTTAACAACCACAGTCATCATTATTCTTTGGTTAGGATTGACATTAAACCATCTTTTCTTATGCTTAGAAAAGGTGTTAAAGCAACAACAAATTTTTCGACATGGTGCAAGTATTAATAATCAATAGATGATAGAATGTTGTGCATTATATGTCCAACCTTATATAAGCTTAAGAAAAGGTGATCATGTGATTTAATACTGTTAAAAGAGAGGAGGGAATCTACTATTTGTTCATTAAAACTATGTAAATTTTAAAATATTACTTTGTACAAATAAATTTGAATTTGTAAAACTGATTTGTATTTTTTATTTATTTATTTATCACTTGGTATTTTCAGTTTTCGTTCTGCAGATACCTGAAATATCAATAAATGTCCTTTAGCACCTATTAAATGATTACTCTAATTGATTAGACAACCATCTTAAATTCAGTACTGAAAGGTCACTAGTTCAATTTCTGTGCTACATTATTCAGATTAACTGAAAATAAGAAAATAATACAAAGTCCAACATATCAGCAATAGGCTTATTTCTTTAAATCATGTGTTTATTTACCAAACTACTTGCTAACTCTTTACTTTTTTATATTATTTTCCATAAGAACATTTACCCTCATTTCCCTTTTTTACATTTCTAAAAATATATTGAATTATTCACACTCGTTGGTATGTCTTACTATTTTTAATTTCACATATTATATTCCCTCTTAATCATAACATTTAATCCCAATACAGTTTAATTATTACAATATCATCCTAAAGTTTTATCTTTTTAATCCTAACATTTTTTCCTCTTTATCTACTAACATAATCTATTATAGAGTTTTAAGTAATAATAATGGGCTATTTTATAGCTTGGGAGTTCATAAACGAACACTGGAAACGGAAAATAGGGATTACATAACTATGGACATTGTGCACTAGAATTTTCCTCTACTATTGCTGCACTTGACAAGTGCATGGTATAAATAATCTCATATTGCTCTAACAAGTCGCTATTATCAATCTCATCCTTAATCTCAATGGAATCCATTATTGGTAAGACTTGGTTTGGCAAAAGCTTTTTGTTGTTGTTGGAAAAACCCATTTTCATTCTTTAACTTTTTGCACGTTTATATTTTCATGCCGCAGGCACAGCAATGATTAGTCAGAGCTTTTTTCAAACATTCTTTAAAATCAGAAACCCCCTTTTTTTTTCTTATTAGAAATCAATAAGAAACAAAACGTCATGTAATTAAACTCAAACTGAAACATTGTATTTTTTAATGAAGTAATTACAAAATACAAATAAAGGCATAGGCGTTATAATAATTTAATTTGTACGGTACAATGCTTACCTCCAATCTGTTGTCATTTTCCACAAAAATACCTCCAGCAAATCCATTTAACGCTAGTAATAGTTCATGCAGCATCTTTTTTTTATATTTTTTATTTACAATCACATTTTGAAAACTTCATTCAATTACTTTTAAAAATTTATTATAAATAATTTATTTAATTCAAATAAAAGCCAAAATTTAACTATGGTAGCTGCTATACAATTTTGAAAGATTTTTTTTATAACTAGTGACATTTTTGAAAAAGCTCGTAAAAATTGGAAAACGTATAATTATCTTTTAGCTGTACGTATATTCACTAATTTACAAACGTATTGTTTCGACTTAATCATGAATATGTTTATAACCTTGTTATTTCAGGCCTATAATCCAATTATTAGTTATACAATTATCATTAAATGACGAAATACATATATCTTCGAAATAAATTCAAATATGAAAGATTTTATAATTTCAAAAATTGATATGTACTAGAGATATTATACACCCGTATTTAATACGAATAGGTTGTATTTTAAATGCCCTGTCCGTGCCTTACTCTCGTAAAATTAACAAAATATCCGTATTTTTTTAATGTATAAAATAGAAAAATGAAACAATAACAATTTTCGAGGGAAATTTTTATTATATAAAATAAGTAAAGTCTGAATGTTTTAAAGCTTAGAAGTACATAAAAAGTTCGAGCACCTCAAGTGACAGATTTGAATAGTAGGATCTATCACTCTCTGTTACTGTACTAAATCTAGAAATATACAATCACTTCACGTATATCTCTATTTCAAAATGTTCTCCATATTGGCAGAGTTGAAAATAAAAGTTAATTGATTTGCATTTATAAAAGAAATTATAAAAATTTTAAAAAGGAAGTTCATTCCTCTAAATATATATGTATATGAAATTTGTCATTGAAGTGCAGTCATTTGAAGGTAAATATTTTCAGATTCTTTAATGACCTTTTAATCCATATTTTTATTTCGAGTAATATGGTGATCATATAAATAATTCATTATATGAATCTATATTTTATTTTATAAAACATCATATAAATTGCAGATATATTTACATCGCCAATGAATTACTGAATGATTAAAACGGCGAATGCGTATGTAAATTTATCGGAAGGGAAGAAATCACGTGTTTTACAACTAACCAACGTAATACGGAAAGTAAAAATGAGTGATCAGTCCTTAGCTTTCCGTGAATGTTTAATAAATGTAGCAAGAGGTTTAAACAGAGAAGATCTTGATACGTTGAAACATTATTTTAAAGAAATCGTAAATTCAACAAAAGATTTGGAAAAAATTGTAAAACCGACTGATCTTTTTGATACGTTGGAAAAACGAGGAGCTCTGGATCCTAATAACGTTAATAATTTAAAATCCAGTCTGAAAATTATTAAAGCAACATCGCTACACAAAATTGTTGAAAACTATGAAAGTGAATTCATTGGAAATTGTCTTAGTAAAGCGTCTAACAAAATTAACCAGGAATATTCCAATGCCACATTTCATAATGAAAATTATATTCCAGAAGAATTACCCTTAAAAAATGAACGCTGTTTTGTAGCAGACTGTTTAGGTAAAGATTGGAGAAATCTTGGTCGATATTTAACTGGCGTCACGGATAATGATATAGATTGTATTGCAGATGATTACCGCGGTAAATTAAATGAACAAGCGCATCAAATGCTTAAAATTTGGGCTAAACGACAGGGAAATAATGCTACATTAGAAGAATTATTTGGAGCCCTTCGATCAGCTCGGCTTAATCTTATTGCTGATAATTTAGAACGTAGAAAATTATAAATAATTGCCAATTTACATTATCCGTCTAACAAATTAAAAAGTTTTAAATTTCGTATGCATTATTAATTAATGCAATTCTCATCTATAATAGATTTTATTGTTAATAAAATTTTTGAAAATCATATGGAGCAATATTCCTTTCAAAACAACAGTTTCATTCATATGTATAGTTAAAATAGCCTTTAAACAGCTTAGGTAGAGCAAAGATTTTCCCCAATTAACACTACCACCTCCCCCATAATCAAATTAACATACAGTGAAAGAAATGGTAACTTCCATCAGATTTGCAAATTGTCAGGTATTTTAATTTTTCTTTCACTTCTTTATTTCCTTATGCATTGATTAATTCGTATGTAACAACAAATACTCCTTTATACACTTTATAATACAAAAAGGATATTATTTTGACCAAACTACATGTTTTGACTGACCAGCATTCTTCAGTGATATAATACATAAGTATATATTAAAATACAAATGATATATAAATTTATATAACAAATTTTACAACTTCATGCCTGTCCATTAACATATATTCTAAATATATACAGACTTAATATATTTTTTGTGTAGTATATATCTTAAACTGTACATAACTACATATTTTATAATACTGATTAATATTTTCTGTAATTTTTTATAAAATAATTGTAAAATAATAAATTTTAAATATCCAATTTTATGATTTATTTTGTTTAAACTTTTTTTGTTGTTTTATTAACTACTTTATTCATATAGATGTGTGTGTGTGTATATATATATGTACACACAGCTTATTTCTTTAAATTTTTAATTTAAGTGAATTTGCTATTTTTTATTTTAACTAAATAAGTACTTTTATTATTTATATGTTTATTAATGTATAACCAATAAACATCACATGATCACAAATTTTTACGCTTGCTGCTCATAACTGTTATTAAAACAGGCAAAACTCTCTATATGTATTGCCATTCAGTGCAAGCCAGAATAATCGATGGATGCCAGAAGGCTTGTGCTGGGATATTGGATGAGTAGGCACTAGATGGGGATTTTATGCACAAGCCTTCTGGCATCCATTAATTACTCTGGCGTGCCTGTTTTATTAATGTATTGGTACATTTTTAGTGGGCTTTGTTCAGTCGTAACTATAACAGTAGTAGGTTTTAATCAGGCAGTACCAAGATGGTAATTTACCTATTGATTGACAGCTGGTTTCTCCCCAAAGCAGTAGACTTGAGATTTAGGCATATAACGAACACCATTCTTGAAGATATTTCTGCATTAGGTAATGGCTCCTTTCTGTAATTCATTATGGACTTTCAGCCTGCACTCTTCCAGCTGGCCATAATGAAGCAGATGCAGCTTTTCTACTCTTCCATTGTATTTTTCAACACCAAGAACAATAAATACACCGAAAGCACAGTCAAGAATGATCAATGCAATAAAATCAATCAAAATATCTGTGCAATAATACTTCAGCAGTAATCATTCAGCAATAATAATTACAATGATTTATAACACCTATTTATAATTCCTCGAGTTGGCTTATAAGAAAAATCATATCCATCGTCAGTTTCAATCCATTGATCTATTGGTGTTAGATAATTCTTATACTTTGTTATGGCCCTCAGCTTATTTGCCCAATCACTGCATTTACAAACTTTTATATTTGAAAGAGATTACCATACTAAATTAGATCAAATACTTATCTCCTTAATTGAACTGTTTATAACAATTTCAATTACATTTTTTAAGATAATGTCATATCCATTTTATAATATCAACAAATAAAAAATCCTTCTCCTTTTTTCTTTTCAAAAACTTTATTTTTTATCTCAATACTGAACATATATATACATTAATATACAAAACTCCAACGTTTCAACTGTTTTATCTCATACAGTCATTTTCAAGGATCTGCAACAATATTAATTTTATAATTGTTAATAAAAAAACACATTTTATTTTAACATACATTTAAAATAAACTTATAATTAATACCATGTACATTTATCTATGCATATAAATTATATGGCTGCAGAAAGGGAGTTTGCTATTAACTGAAAGGAGATCCTTTGATTCCTCTTGGAGGTCTTAAAGGAATCATGCAGGGCAAATTCCTAATATCCACTCCATACATTCTTGTTGTTGCAGTTTTTATTACTATGTGATTATTCATATAATATACGAACATGGATGGGCTGCTCACCAACATGCATCAGCCAGTATGGTGAGTTTATTGACTTTTTACCTCTGAGTTTAAGATCAAGACACACCATGGTCTTTCTTTTCAGTTGCCTGATAAGGCAGAATGAATGTGTAAATGGTAAATATTTTTCCAATAGTTATATACAATTATGACAGACAAAAATAAAGCATGACCCTTATTCCCAGGAGGCTGTAAAGTCACCAACCAAGGCAGCGGTTAGTGGCCGAAGGCAGAGGGTGCTAAGAATCCCCTGATTGCAGACCTAGACTGCCATTTGATGATGACATTTTTATTTAGGTATTTACAACTGTAGATCACTTTCAAGTGAAGGAAGATTATAAGAATTAGAAGAAGAACTGTCTTACATTAAATGGGACATTATTGGACTTTGTGAAGTTAGAAGAAAAAGTGAAGAGACATTTGATTTAAAAAGTGGGCATGTACTCTATTATAAAGGCACAAATATTGGAAAATACAAATGGAGTAGGATTCATTATAAATAAAAAGTGAAAGAACAACATTGTGGAGATTGATGGTGTATCGGACAAAATGGCAAGATTAGTTATACAACTTAATAGCAGATACCATATGCAGATAATTCAGGTTTATGCTCCAACAAGTTCTCATAATGATGAAATAGTAAAAGATTTTTATATGGATGTACAAAAAGCTTTTAATCAGAGTAAACAACATTTTAAAATTGTTGTGGGAGACTTTAATGCTAGAATTGGTAAACAAATGAAAGTGTGGTAGGTAATTTTAGATATGATAATAGAAACGAGAGAGTTTACAGAAAAAGAAAAACTTTATATTATTAATTATTTTTTTGAGAAAAATGTTAAAAGGAAATGGACATGGAAGCATCCAAATGAAGGTACAGCAGAATTGGATTATATTTTGACCAACAGAAAATACATATTTCAAGATTGTAATGTTCTTTAACACAAGAAGTGATCATCAATTAATAAGATGTAAGATACGTGTTAATGCAAAACTAGAGAGACAAAAATTATTAAGAAAAACCATTTACAGTTGATATTTTTAATCTTCAGAAATATTCTAATGAAATTAAATTAGAACGTACAAATTGGTTTCAAGTATTAGTAGATTTTGAACATGATTCAGGTTTGAATCAAATTAATATGAAAATAACTTAAACTTTTAAAAACTGCAACAAAGATAGCTGGTAGAAAAAAGTAGCAATTGACCAATAAAATTTCTACTGAGACTAGAGAATTTATGAAGAAGAGAAGGAATATGAAGACATACAAAAATGACGCACTAAAAAGGATTGAATATCTGGAATTTTGTAAAATGGTGTGGAAAAGAGTTGAAAATGATATAAGAAAGTATAACTGTGAACTAGCAAGGAAAGCTGTAGAAGAGAATAAAAGTCTCGAGTGTAAAACAACATTTTGGTATTGGTAGGAAATTTATATCTGTAATAAGAAAAAAAAGATGTAATTATTACTAAAAAGAGAGATGACATCATGAAATGGATAGAAGACTTATCAAGAATTATATAGTAATAAAGAACGAGTACCTCCTATATCTATTACATCTTCCGAATTGCCCAGAATTTTAAATGAAGAAGTGAGACATGCAATTAAATGTATGAAGAAAGGAAAGATTCCAGGTAATAATGGAATTATAATTGATATATTAAAAGAAGCAGGTTAAGAAATAGAATTTTTTTTAGCAAAGTTATATACCAAATGTCTAAATGATAGAGATGTACCAGATGATTGGAAGAATGCATTATTAATATTTTAAAAAGGTGATAAAGAAGATATTAGAAATTACAGACCTATCAGCCTTTTACCAGTTTTATACAAAAATTTTACCAAGATAATTACAACTCGTCTATAGAAAATATTGGATTTCCACCATCCAAGAGAACAAGCTGGATTTGGACAAATGAATATGAATTGCCATTATGCTTTGGATTTGTAGATTATGAAAAGGCATTTGATTCTATAAACATTTCTTCAGTGATTAAAGCATTGGATCATCAAGGTATAGATCCAGGATATTGTCGTATTTTAAGGAATATTTATAAAAATGCAACAGCAACAATTAGATTACATAATGATACTGGGAAAGTCAACTTGAGAATTTTGTGGATTTATTTTATGGATTAAAATGGGAAGCGAACGGAGTGAAAGTAAATGGTGAGCTGATATTTTAAGTCAGCTCATATATATATAAGCTCACATATTTATAATTTGTCATAAATATTTTGAAGTTAAATAGTTTGTAAAATGAAAAAAAGAATTAATTAACAAATGGTTTTGATTTAATGGAAAGAGTAAAAATTTTGAACTTTTATTTTGAAATAAACAAATAAAATTGAATATAATTTATAAAAAAAAAAAAAAATGTTAAAAGTGTTTAATTAAAAGGGAGAAAAATTCGAGAGATAAAAGGGTGGGGAAAAGAAAACAAAATTAGATTCTTGGTAGTAATTATACTCTATTGTTGAAACTTTCACAAAGTAAAAATATTTGGTTAGTAATTGCTATTACGCTAATTAAAAAAAAAAGATAAGAAAGAGTGGAGATAAGATCGCTTTGAGGAGTTAGATCAGTTGACTTGACTTTTAGAGACCAAGGACAATAAAGAAAGCAGCTGTGTTTCGAACAATAAAAATTATTATTATTGAAATTTAATTTTTGCGGACTCTTGTCAAATGTATAGCGGCTAAAGTTATCACAACCTTCCCCATTGGGGAATTGATCGCCACTCCATCTGAATGAAGCTATCGAGAGAGTTATGGAATGGAAGAAACGGATATTGCTAGCCGGACAACCAAAGGAACACTCATGGAATTCGCATATAGAAGGACAAAGGCACGACCAATGGAGTGTAAAACCTATGAAAATCAGGCTACTCCGCTCTGATCGATCAGGGTAATTATAAACTTTTAATTAATGAGAACTCTAAGTAAAGCGTAATAGAACTTTATCTTTAATTTAATTTTCATTTATTATGTTTATTACGAATGTTTCAACAATAGAGGGGGGAAATGAATTTGTTTAATATTGTAATCTATTAATGTTAATTTGCGTTCAATATTTTTTATGAAATATTGGAATAACTGTATTTTAAATTATTTAATATCTATTCGATCTAGAGAGTAACAACAGGGTAGGGGTATAAAAGTGCGTCGCCAAGTAACAGAGAACCTTGGGGCGTTACTCGTTTGTTAATAGAAAATAAGGAAAGCATTGAAAGTATAAGAAAACGAAAGACACTTATACGTTCATTGTAAGATTTTTTTTGCAATTTATTTATTTACCAAAGAAAGTGAAGTTTAAAAATAAACTTCAGGAAAGATTAAAAATACTATAAGTCGTCTTATATACACGTCTGCTAGAATTCGCAGTATTAGTGTAGGCGCAAGTAAATCTATGGTAAATATTTGGGAAGCATAATTAGAAAGTAAACAGAGGGAAAATCAGATATTGTAAGTCAGTTCTTTCTGGATCGGATAGAATTATAAGGTTATTAATAATAAATAGTAGTAAAAGAAATTAAAAGTTTTTTTTGTCCAACTTTGTCCAACGTATTCTTGAATTATTTATAATAATTAGTTAGTGTTCTTAAAGGAAAACCCCTGTAAGATTATAATCAAAGTTTATAATCAGTGAATCGTGGTTCGAAAATAAATAAAGACCAGGTTTATGTAAAGTTACGTGACCAGGTTCCAAGAGAGAAATCCTTGGTGGCGCCCTCGACGACGATTCTAATAACTAAAATTCAGTTAGTAGGGGAAGAAGGAAAGTTGTCGTGTCACAGAGGAGTGAGGGGGGGAAAGCTAGAAAATGGCGCTTCTAACGTGTCGGGCTCGTTAACAAGAGAAACGCCCAGAGATTAGAGTTAAAAGAGAGAGTAAATTTTTTAGTAAGGGGGTGGATTTCAGATGGGATTACGGGGTCAGGACTCCATCGGGGGGAGTTAGTACTATAGGAAATAATTGAAAATATAACTCGAGTAAAAATGCAAGACGGAATGGAGATAATAATTTTCGAAGGGAAAAATGAGGAAACATTATTCGAACACATAGAAAGTTTAGAAGAGTGTTTTGATATATACAAAGTAGGAGAGAAGGTAAAAATAATCATAGCAAGTAGCTATCTGGAAGGCACAGCAAGAGAATGGTGGAGAACTATATATGAGAAGCCCGATAGCTTTAAACAGTACTCTAAAGCTCTGATACGAAGATTTTGGAACATAGAAAGGCAAGAAAGATTACAAAGGGACGTAGAAACGGAAAAATATTCAAAAGAAAAGGGGATGGGGTATAGACAATTTTTCTTGAGACAAATGACGAAGTTAAGAAGAGTAATTGAATATCCGATTCCAGAATGCCAGATTATGAATATAATAAGCAGAAATATGCCAAGAAATATACGGAATAGGTTAAAGACGTGCATACACGAAGGGTTAGAAGAAGTCTTGGAAGCACTAACGGATGAGGAAAACATGCAGCAACAAGAAGAGGGAGAAGAAACGCATCTCAAATTATTAAACGTTATTATAGAAGAAGAAGAAAAAATTCAGACAATGGCGGAGCAAATGTGCCCTGTAATTGCAGTAAAATTACAGGGGATTGAAGTACAAGCTCTGTTGGACTCGGGAAGTCAGGTCTCCATAATCTCGAACAAAATGCTCAATCAAATCAGAAGTCAGAAGGGATCACTGCATACCTTACCATTAAAGAAATCGGAAATAACTATGGCAAATGGGAAAAAAGTCAAACTCGACCCCGTGCAAGTATATGGAGAAATACAAGTGGGAAAAAAAAATATAATACAACATACGCTATTATCTATGCCAGGTTTAATAGAAGATATGATACTGGGGTCTGACTTTATGTTCAAACGGGGACAAAAATCAATTTTAATGAAAAGGTAGTAATAATAAAAAATGAAAAAGTACCCTTTAGTGATCGTAATAAACTAAGCAATAGGATAGCATGTGTGAGAGTAGATGATATTGATATGGAGATAGACGATAAAGTAAGCAAGTTAGAAAAGGATAATAGTGAAGGGAAAGACCAACTTAGAGAGATATTGCAGCGGCACAAACAAGTGTTTGCTACGAATCCTGGGATTATAAAGGGCTATACGCATCGTATCAAAGTAAAAACAGACACTCACTTCCAGGGCAGGTCATACCCCATTCCAGTTAAATATAAAAGTGAAGTAGACAAACAAATACAACAGATGGAAAAATGGGGTATCATAAAAAAACAACAATCCCCATATATAAATCCTCTGGTGATAGTAAAAAAAAAAGATGGTTCAATGAGAGTGTGTTTAGACGCGCGTCAGTTAAATGCCATTACGATTCCTGATAGAGATGTGCCGCCGCGTATCACAGACTTACTATTGGAATTCCGAGAGAAGAAATATTTTTCGTCTTTCGATCTAACATCGAGTTATTGGCAGATGCCATTACATATAGAAGACCAAAAATACACCGCATTTAGATATGAGGGATATACATATGTGTTTCAGCGAGTGCCATTTGGGTTAGTTAACAGTGGGTCGGGGTTGCTTCGATGTTTGGACCAGGTGTTATCCGATAGGGTAAAACAACTTATTGTATATTATATGGATGACGTTGTTATAGCATCACGGTCACCTCAAGAACATTTGGAAAGTTTAAATATATTTTTTCAAGAATTCCAGCAGAAAAATATGACGATAAATCTAAAAAAAAGTAATATATTGCAAAAAGAAATTTTGTTTTTAGGGCATCTCGTTTGTGCTCAAGGAGTGAGACCTCATCCTGATAAGATTGACGCTATAAGTCGTTTTCCTCAACCTAAGAATAAAAAACAAATTAGGTCATTCTTAGGCCTATGTGGTTTTTATCAGAGGTTTTACGAGAAATTTTCTGTAGACACGGAGGCACTTTTACAATTGCTTAGAAAAGAAAGCAGGTGGGAGTGGACTAAAAAACAAAGCGAGGCATTCAGCAAAATTAAAGAAAATTTTGAAAAAAACGTCATACTCGCATACCCGGATTTTAATAAACCTTTTATCTCCAGACCGACAGCAGTAAAGTGGGGTTGGGGGCTGTATTATTTCAAGAGAATAAAGAAAAAAAAAACGCAAGTCTTGTATTTTTTAAGTAGAAATTTAAACTCTGCAGAAAGAAATTATACGACTACAGAAAGAGAAGCACTGGCCATCATATGGGCGTTAAATAAACTTAAACATTTACTATTAGGATCCGTGATTATTATTATTACGGATCACAAGAGTCTAGAGTTTATAAATAAATGCTACTTAACAAACGATAGGCTTATAAGGTGGGCGTTATATTTACAAAGATTTAACTACTGAGTGGTTCATTGCTCAGGGAAGGAAAATATCGTGCCGGACATATTGAGCCGAAATCCGGTACCGGATACAGGCCAAAATTTAACATTAGAGGGAGCACGGTTAACTCCACTTATAATAGATGCGGATATGTCGATGGAAAGGGACATGAAGAGGATAAAAATTTTTCAGTCATCCGATCCCACATGCAAAAAGATAACACAACGTTACAATGATACCGACCTACGCAAGCAAACCGACGCAAAAAAAAATAATAATAGAATAAATCGGTATAAAATGATAAACGGAACGTTGATGTTTCAGGTCAAAGAAGGAACCGATTACTGGAGAATAGTCATACCCAAGAGCTTAAGAATGTGCTTAATAAATTATGTTCATAGGACATATGGACACTATGGCGCACTTAAAGTGAATAAAATTTTACAGAGGTGGTATTATTGGCCAAATATGTATAGGTCGATTATTAATACACTTCAGATGTGCCATGGATGCAGACAAAATAAACCGGCGAATAAAAATTATGCGGGAATATTGACTCCTATTATAGCCCAAAACCCAAATGAATTGTTGGCCATCGATTTTTATGGCCCATTACCTTCGTTTCATCGATATAAATATATCTTGGTGACGTTCGATGTGTTTTCGAAGCTGGTACGGGCTTATCCTTTGCACAAAGCCGATACAAAAAATTCTATTGCTGTGTTAAAGAAGAAACAATTCGTTCAGGTGGGAAGACCACGTGCAATTTTGAGTGACCATGGGACACCATTTATATCCAGGGAATGGAAAAGTTGGATAAAACAGGAAAACATACACCATATCTTAACCTCTATAAGAAATCCCCAATCTAACCCATGTGAAAGGGTTATGAAGGAATTGGGAAACTTATTTCGGGCACATTTGAAGGAAAATCATAAACATTGGGTGAAAGTACTTCCTCAAATAGTGAAAATTATTAATTGCACGTACCACGAGTCTACGGGGTTTGCCCCTGAACGATTACATTACGGCCATCTGGAACCTTCTCTTCTCAAGTGTCGTTTGCCCCCCGAGAATGAAACAGTAGACATAGTGAAGGATCGAAGTTGCGCTAGAGAGAGATTAAAAAAAAAAGCTGAACAGCGAAAGAAAAGAGGGAATAATAGTCCAGTACATTTTAAGATAGGAGATTGGGTTTATGTCAAAACCCAGCCTGTGAGTAAAATGAGCGAGAAGCAATATAAGAAAATTTTCCCTTTATTTGAAGGTCCGTACAAAATCATTCAAAAATGCGGTCCCAATGCATTCATGATTCTAGGAAAGAAAGGTAAGAAGGGAGCGTATAACGCAAGATCTTTAAAACCTTGTAAGGGGGAAGGGGACAAGTCACCGCGGGGCAATTAAAGTTTTTTTTTATTGTTTTTTTATGACAATTGGGGCAATGAGCTGATATTTTAAGTCAGCTCATATATATATAAGCTCACATATTTATAATTTGTCATAAATATTTTGAAGTTAAATAGTTTGTAAAATGAAAAAAAGAATTAATTAACAAATGGTTTTGATTTAATGGAAAGAGTAAAAATTTTGAACTTTTATTTTGAAATAAACAAATAAAATTGAATATAATTTATATAAAAAAAAAAAAATGTTAAAAGTGTTTAATTAAAAGGGAGAAAAATTCGAGAGATAAAAGGGTGGGGAAAAGAAAACAAAATTAGATTCTTGGTAGTAATTATACTCTATTGTTGAAACTTTCACAAAGTAAAAATATTTGGTTAGTAATTGCTATTACGCTAATTAAAAAAAAAAGATAAGAAAGAGTGGAGATAAGATCGCTTTGAGGAGTTAGATCAGTTGACTTGACTTTTAGAGACCAGCAAGGACAATAAAGAAAGCAGCTGTGTTTCGAACAATAAAAATTATTATTATTGAAATTTAATTTTTGCGGACTCTTGTCAAATGTATAGCGGCTAAAGTTATCACAACCTTCCCCTTTGGGGAATTGATCGCCACTCCATCTGAATGAAGCTATCGAGAGAGTTATGGAATGGAAGAAACGGATATTGCTAGCCGGACAACCAAAGGAACACTCATGGAATTCGCATATACAAGGACAAAGGCACGACCAATGGAATGTAAAACCTATGAAAATCAGGCCACTCCGCTCTGATCGATCAGGGTAATTATAAACTTTTAATTAATGAGAACTCTAAGTAAAGCGTAATAGAACTTTATCTTTAATTTAATTTTCATTTATTATGTTTATTACGAATGTTTCAACAATAGAGGGGGGAAATAAATTTGTTTAATATTGTAATCTATTAATGTTAATTTGCGTTCAATATTTTTTATGAAATATTGGAATAACTGTATTTTAAATTATTTAATATCTATTCGATCTAGAGAGTAACAACAGGGTGGGGGTATAAAAGTGCGTCGCCAAGTAACAGAGAACCTTGGGGCGTTACTCGTTTGTTAATAGAAAATAAGGAAAGCATTGAAAGTATAAGAAAACGAAAGACACTTATACGTTCATTGTAAGATTTTTTTTGCAATTTATTTATTTACCAAAGAAAGTGAAGTTTAAAAATAAACTTCAGGAAAGATTAAAAATACTATAAGTCGTCTTATATACACGTCTGCTAGAATTTGCAGTATTAGTGTAGGCACGAGTAAATCTATGGTAAATATTTGGGAAGCATAATTAGAAAGTAAACAGAGGGAAAATCAGATATTGTAAGTCAGTTCTTTCTGGATCGGATAGAATTATAAGGTTATTAATAATAAATAGTAGTAAAAGAAATTAAAAGTTTTTTTTGTCCAACGTATTCTTGAATTATTTATAATAATTAGTTAGTGTTCTTAAAGGAAAACCCCTGTAAGATTATAATCAAAGTTTATAATCAGTGAATCGTCGTTCGAAAATAAATAAAGACCAGGTTTATGTAAAGTTACGTGACCAGGTTCCAAGAGAGAAATCCTTGGTGGCGCCCTCGACGACAATTCTAATAACTAAAATTCAGTTAGTAGGGGAAGAAGGAAAGTTGTTGTGTCACAATGGAGATTATTTAAGTAATTTAGATTTTTGTTGCAGGAGTTATCAGATGAAAATAGGACTAAAGATAAATGTTAAAAAGTCTAAAGTAATGTTTAATGGATTTTCTCAAAATATGAAAATAAAGATTGATTATGATGAGTTAGAAGAAGTTTACAGTTACAAATACCTTGGTCAGATTATTAATACAGATGGAAACATAATGGATGAAATTAATCATAGAATTAAATTTGTTTGGAGTGCTTTTGATAGAAATAACTTGATATTAAAAGGAAATGTGTCTATGTGTTTGAAAAGGAAGGTTTTTAATAAATGTTTTACCAGTTCTTACTTGTGGATCTGAGACTTGGACACTTAATAGAAGAGCAATACAGAGACTGCAGACCACGCAAAGAAGTATGGAGAGATGCATGTTGGGAGTAACGAGATCGAAAACGCAATATATGGGTAAGGGAACAAACAGGTGTTACTGACCTCATTGAAAAAATTAAAAGACTGAAGTGGAGTTGGGCTGGACATATTGCTAGAAGAGATGATAATAGATAGATAATTGAAATTTTAAACTGGATTCCAAGAGATTGTAAAAGACCCAGAAAGAGACCACATGTGAGATGGATGAATGAAATAAGAAAGTGTGCAGGGTGATGTGGAGAAGAGAAGCTAAAGGTTGGAGAAGGTGGATTGAACTTGGAGAGACCTTCATCCTGCAGTGGATTGATAATGGATGATGATGATAAATTATATACTGTATATAATTTTTATTTATTAAAATTGTTGAAAATCTTTGCTTTTAAAAATTTATTCAATTTTTTAAATTACAGGTATGAAGCATATATAAATAACATTTCAATACATAGTTTCCTTTATCAATATATAATTACTCAAAAAAAGTTGCTGCATTGACTTTCTAACTATCATGATAAAGAAAATATAATTAAAAATCAAAATTATTAAGTCCTATGGAGTTTTTTTTATATTGGGATTTAATGGTTCTTTTTAATTATATGCCACTTATCATGATGAGATTTTATAGTAAATTTGTAACACTTTGGAAAATCACTTTAGGAAGTTTTTAAAAATAATTATATATTGATAAAGGGGATCTACAGTAGAACTGCAATATCCATTATATTTTATTCCAAGACTTTATTGCATACATCATATATCATGAATAACTCACACTTTGTAAGTTAACTTTGATTTCCAATATTATGTATTGTTTATTGTGAGTATACAATATTTTTCAACATCTATATATGTATAACATGCTTTTTTAAGCATATATAAATTATAGTATAAACAAAAATGTTAAAAAAATAACATAGTTATTAATAGTATATTGTAAGAGCACATTCATATTCTCTGTGTATGTGTTCACTCATTCACATTAACTCAAAAAATAATACTTTATTTTTTTTAATTACAATTAAATATACTGAATGATAATCTTTTTCTTTAATAACTTTTTTTTTCTATGAAAACAATAGTATTGTTATCAACAGACTATGGCCTTTTAATTATTTTGATGTTTTAAACTATATCGACTTCGAAATCTCAAATCACCCCTACTTGCCATTATCTATTTTAAATTTTCATATAAATTCTTCAGACATTTAAGTTTTCTGACATATTACAAATGCAAAAACATTTTGTTCTTTTTGGGAGGGAGAGGGCACTACTAAATTGATAACTTTCATTTTATCATTTAAGAAGGATACTTTACAAATTTTCTTAAATTACATAAAATTTCTAATTTTATATTCAGTAAACATTTTATTACACAAAATATCTTGCTACATCAATCTTTTGGAAGGATAAGAAAATCATTGAATAAAATATATGTATTTTCAATATAATCAAATGTATTAAATTTTAATATTTTTGATTTTATTTACATTTTTTTTCGCTGAAGTATAATTGACGGAATGAATGTTTTTATAGTTCATATTGCAGCTTTATTATATCTAAAGAAATGGTAAAGCAATTTTGCCACTTTATGAACACCACTTTACTTTAAAAGGATAGAAAAAAACTCATGTTTAACATAATTTAATGAATGTGAGTGCTTACTAGGAAGTAAAAGGAGTGAAAATGCAATGTGTACAGGCAAGATCAAGTTATAATTAATATCTAAATAAAATTAAACATTACACTTAAATGTTGCTAAAATTTACATTAAGTGCACAGCATTGACATAGTGAAGAACAAATAAATACATGTAAACCCAAATTCTTGGGAAAATATGATTAGATTTTAGTACAAAATTTATAAAAAAATCTTAAGTAAAATTTTATCGATTGATTTAACTTGCAATAAGTGATTTTGATGTAATAATAAATATTTGAGTTTAAAATTGTTCTATTAAAATATATATATATTTCATTTAAAAGTTTCAATTGATCTATACCAGTATTTTCCAACATGGGGCCTATACCCCACAGGGGGATAATTCGAAAATGAATTCGTCCATGGTTTAAGTTAACCCTATGGTGACTCAGTCGTTACTAGAGCTGAGTAAACATCCAGTATAAGTAACTTCTGTCCATCATGTTCATAGCTGTGATTTCACTGTTAGATGCTAAATTGAACTACTGGTTATGCTGGGATTGTACTTTAGCAGTGTTTCGCAGTAACGCTCAGCATTTACCATTGGTGATAATTTGAAATAAGTGCATTTAAATTGTTGTAAAAGTCTCATTTTAAAAAATATATACATTGTATAAATATAAATGGTATGTAAATTTAATTGGTAATTTTTATTAATTTTAGGTTTAGAAGCATCATTTTCCAGAAAATTTTGTCAAATGAGAAAGTATGTTTTTTGCAGTGAAGTAAATGTGTCATACATATTT
This sequence comes from Epiperipatus broadwayi, assembly GCA_028023455.1. Classification (NCBI taxonomy): domain Eukaryota; kingdom Metazoa; phylum Onychophora; class Udeonychophora; order Euonychophora; family Peripatidae; genus Epiperipatus; species Epiperipatus broadwayi. The sequence goes on from JAQFVV010012409.1 coordinate 223,317, forward strand.
AAATATGCAATTTTAGTCTATGTTTGCTCCAATTCATATTATTTTTTTTAGTTTTTAATTAATTATATATTTATTTTTTTCATCCCATAGTGAAATGAGTGGAGCAAGCAAGAAAAAAATTTGTCGGTATTTGGAGGAATATTTAAAATTTGGTTTCATACCCGCTGTCAACGATGAACAGTCATCTTTTTGTCTTTTATGCCAACAATGCTTGACTAACGAATCAATGAAATGAAGTCGTCTTGAAGCACATTTGAAGGGAAAACATAGTGCTCATATTAATTCAGATTTGAATTACTTTCAAACTTTAAAGAAAAACTTTGAAAAAAAGTAACATTAAAGTCTCTATTAACTACTCATAATGCAACTATCAATCGTACTCTTGAGGCTAGCTATCAAATTTTATTGCTTATCGCTAAATCTGGGAAAAGTCATACTATAGGAGAAAATTTAATCAAATCATCAATATCAGCATTTTTTAAAACAGTTCTGGAAAAAGATGATAAAGATATGAACGCTATGCCACTGAGTAACAATACTGTTAGAAGAAGAATAGACTAAATGAGTGAAGATATTGAAATACGACTTGTTGAAAAGCTAAAAACAAGAAAATTCTCGATGCAAATGGTTGAATCAACTTTGAGAGGAAGTGAGGCCATATTTATAATTTATGTAAGATATATTGATAAAGGTGATTTTGCTGAAGAAATGTTGTTCTGTGAATCATTAGAAAGCACCACTACCTCCAAAGATATATATAGTAAGCTAAAAAATTACTTAGATGTCAATAATATACCAATGAAAAATATAACATCTTGTGCTGCAGATGGTGCTTCTAATATGATGGGGAAGAAAAGTGGTTGCTTAAAATTGATGAAAGATGAGAATCCAGAAATGCTTCTTGTACATTGTGTTATTCACAGGGAAAACCTGGTAGCTAAAAACATTTCTCCTGTTCTAAATGAAGTGCTAAATTTAGTCATAAAGTGTATCAATGTTATTAAAGCTAGTGCCAAATGTGAACATCTCTTTAAGTTATTTTGTGAAGAACAAAATGATCATGTGAAACTTATACTTCACACTGAAGTAAGATGACTCTCGAAAGGGAACTACTTGTAAAGATTTATGGAACTATTTGATACTCTTAGTGATTTTTTAAGTAACAAACCTGAAATGAAAAATTTGTTAACGATTGATGATAAACTTTTGTGAGTTATTTAGCTGATATCTTTGAAAAACTAAATATATTAAATAAACAACTTCAAGGAACAAGTAAAACTCTTATCGATGCAAAAGCGAAGATACTTCGTTTTTTATTAGCTTTACTGAATTATGTCAAACATATATTTATAACAAAAATTTTGAACAGTTTCATTGGCTCGAAAAATGTGAAGTGACTAATAATGCTGTACATGTTATTGTCGATCATCTGAAAATTTTATGAGCTGATTTAAAAGAAAGATTTTCAGATTTGAAACAAATTGATTTTTCAACTTAGATGATGCAGCCAATGTTAGTGGATTTGTCTACATTTCAAATATGTAGTATCAAGAAGAACTCACAGAAATGCAAAATGATGAGTCATTTAAAACTTTTTTTTATATAAAAGGAGCAAAGGCATGGCTTTGTGAGGAAACCGAAATCAAATATCCAAATGTGCAAGAGAACTATTGCTGCCATTTCTATCTTCATATTTAACTGAATGCAGATTTACTGCCATAAATGATTTGTTGCTAAAAAAAAAAAAAAGAAATAGGCTGGATATAAAAAAATGGGGAGATTTGAGACTGAAGTTAACTAAATTGGAACCTGACCTAAAATCTCTTTGCAGTAAGCACCAAGCACAAGGATCTCACTAAATTTAAATAATAAATAATTACTAATAATTAAAATAATATAGAAAAATGTTTTATTAAAATTATTTTGTACTTGAATTTCAGTTCTTTATTATATGTTTTGAAAATTTACTTACTGTGTTTGCTCAATAATTTCCTAGTTATTTCGTCCTAAAACCTATCGTTCAAGTTTTTTTAGTGAACATTTCAATTTTTGAATATTAAAAATTATATATATGTCAGGAGGGCATAAGAATTTTAGAAAGACTTTGGTGGGGCACAGCACAAAAAAGGTTGGGAAACACTGATCTATACTATAGAAATATATGTGTGGGGTTTTTTTTATTTCTAGAGATTGATTCTTTAAAAAGTAATATCTAGTTTAAAATTGTATGATTTTTTTTTTTCTAGGTTTCACACCCCTAAAAAATTTTAATTTGTTCTCACATTCCTTAAAGTAAATAATTTATTTAAGAATAAAAGTGAAGATGACCAAAACAAATTTGTAAAATCAATTTTTAAAAATAAAACATGGAAAAAAAAATATTACAAATTAAAAGTTGCAAAAACCTACAATCCATGCATGAAATTTCTTTAAAAAAAATTATAACTAATGTTCAAATACTTGTAAGCCAATTTAAATTTAATGATTCTTTTGTTCCTGTTTATTGTATGGAAGTTTTTCGAAAGGTGGTACTATTTATGGCATGAAAGTTTTTCGAAAAGTGTTGATAGCAATTTACATATCTGCATATGCACCCAAGCGATTTTTAGATTTTGTCTTTATTGACAAAAGAACACTAAATCCAGACTCACATAAGTATGCCATCACGAATGGGATGAGCACAGTTAGTGCTTTTTCACAACGTTTTGGAAATGTCCATTGCAGAAAACTAATATTGTTCCAAAGTTTTGCTTTCAAAATGCATATCAAGAACATGATTTTGGATAGTTCAGAAAAATCTTTCATCAACTCTTCATCATCCGCCATATTATCCAAATTGAAGGAGTATGGATTTATAATTCATCAGAAGTTTCCAGTTCTCCAAAATATTCATCAAATGACTTTGATAGTATTTCCAAATAATCCACAATTTCATCACGTACACTTGGAATTAGAGACTCATTGTCATCAACCATTTCTTTGAGTGATGGAAAATTTGAAAGATTCCATTTTTTAGCTCATCGACACCAAAGGTGTAACTTTTCTTGGAAAGCATTTAATTTTTCCCAACATTTCAGTATGTTTACATTTTTCCCTTCGATAGATACACTCAGATCATTCATACAATTAAAAATATCATTTCAACTAGGTTAGCATTTGATTGAATTCTTGTGATTCCATTTTTCCACCAGATCATAGTCACGTTCCTTTGGAAAAGCTTTGACTTCTCACAGTTCAAAGAAGCACATTAAAAGTCTCCCATATGACAGCTAGCTGACTATATGGAAAACCAAACTGAGGTCTTACTTCCAAATTCTTTGTAAAGTAATTTAAAGAAGCAGTATTCAGAGCATGACCCCTAAATCCAGTTGATGGTTTTCACATAAATATCCAAGACTTTTTTTTAACTTTGGAAGCAATGTTTTTGATGTCAAAGCATATTGATGAAGAAACAGTGGGTACCTTGCAATGGTGGAATCTCTTGTTTCATCCGTGCAAGAAATCCTGATTTATTTTCTAGCATAGCAGAGGTACCATCAATACACAGAAACAATAATTTGGATATCTAAGTCATTTCACAAAGAAGTATCTTATGCACTGGAAGACATCTTTCCTTTTTATGGTTGTTTTCAGATCCTCACAGAACAGGAAATCTTCCATCAAGACACCATCATGGACATACATCACTAATGTGATGAGTTGATTGCAAACATCAGTTGTTTCATCCAACCGGAGAGAACTTTTCAAGGAACTAACCCTAATATCTGTAATAATCGGGTCCAAAATGTCCAAACTCAAATCACCAGTTCGGCTCTGAATAACATTATTTGATAATGGCATTAATTTAAGCTTGTTTGAAGCTTCTTTTCCCAGAACAATTGTTGTCATTTCTAATGCATGTGGTTTTATCACCTCTTCTGCAATTTATGGGGCTTCTTGGATTTGACTACTTTATGTGCCACATGGTATGACGCCATCAGCAGAGGTTTGACAGCAGATATAAAATCAAAATTTTGGAAGAATTGCTCAAGAATCAAAGCATGTAATTTTAGTTTTCAAGATTTAGCATCATAGTCCACAACATCTGCTCCACCATTCTGGTTATTGAAATGTTCCAGCAGCTTAGATAGTTTCATATTTGTGTTTGAAAAGATAGTGTCATAAACTATGCACATGGGTTTTTGCATCTTCTCAGTTGTTTTAGTGGAAGTGAAACCAAACTGCACATAATCATCATTCCATTTTTTCTTTTACATAATGAAGGGTTAATTAATAATTTAAGAACTATAATCTGAAAAAAAAAAGTTAAATAGAAGAAAACACAAGAGAAATGATCACTGCATGAACACAGAATCAACAATGCACAACTACCATAGCATTACACAAACATACAGTCAGTGAATACATTATACAAATAAATGATAAGAAATAAAAATCAAGCATAATTCTTAAATATATAGAAAAGTATCTTTAATATAAACAAAAAAAAAAAACTGAAATGTTACCCGCTGAAATGCCATCTCGCATCCCTAGTTGGGACCTCTCAACAGAAGATAGGGATTTTTATAAAGATAAGTGGCCATCTTATCTTTAATCTAAATTCTTATTTATATAGGTCAATCTAAAGCATCTTGTGAAGAGGTTTGAGAGTTCCCTCTATAGTCAAAAACTATATCGTTCGGCTATTATACAAACATAAAGGCGCATGTGAAAAAAGAAGTTTAAAACCTTTCTCTAATTACATCTTATGCTCATGATAAATAATCAAAACATTATTTTAAATTATTGATAGTAAATTTCATTTAAAGAATCAGCAGAACCCCTTCCAAACTGCAATATGCCATTTATTTATTTTTCCAATCAATAGAACTGCTATCTTGAAAATCACACCATTTAATTATATTATTTTAAGAGCCCAGTATTGATATTAGCATAATTCCCCAAAAGTAATTTTCTTGTATAATAAAAATAATGGACAAAGATTTGGAATGAATAACTCATCTATAATAAACATTTAATTTTCCAGCAATAAAACATACATATAATTTTCTGACAACAATTATGTTAGCTTTTATTTATTTAAATTTTTTATCTCTTATCAATTGATCCAATCTTTTGTTTAGCGTTATTTGTATTAATACATTTACTTGATTATCTTTGTGATTATTTATCTTATCGACATATATGTGTTCAAGTGTATCGGTGATACGAGATAGAGTGGTGAGTGGTGCGTCATGTGAAAGTCTGTGCTCATATACGCTATATATAGAAATAATATTTGTTTATTTATATCCCAAATGAGAATAAAAAATATGAAATTTTTTTAAACTAAGCCAGAACAAAATGTTTATCTTTTTTAAGCCAATTGATTTTTTTAAAAATCATTTTAATTCAATAAATTATATAGATAATTGACTAGCCATGTAGATGCACACATGGATACATCCGTGACTGTTTTGACAGTGAAAATTATATTAATGTTGATAATTTAGTTAAATGAAAATATCACAATATTCCGTAAAAGTTTATTCAATTCATTTACCTTAAAGATGTGCTATATAATTAAAAATCAGATTGTATAACATACTACATTTCGTCCGTCTATTAATGAAATAAATTATATATCACAGAAAAGCAATACTAGACACACACACACAAAAATTTAGAATAGTTATATTTTAAATGAAACTGTACTTTAAGTTTTTTATTTAACTAGCTGTAATCTTAGCAAGCTTGCATTAGTAGAATAAGATAATATAACACAATATGAAACTGTGTGGCTTCTCTATGTTTCCATATTTTTAATTGAAATAATAATACATGAGTTATCAACTGCAATATCACAAAAAATTTAATTTTTTACGATCAATTATACTATTCAATAATCAACTTTTAGGATTTTAGCTTTTATATATTTCTTATGTCATAAACTAATTAATATACACTGATATATATATAGCATATTCAAGACATGTCAAAACATGAAAAATATATACCAAATTTGATTAATTATAAATAATATTTAAATATTGTAATGGCCCATTTTCCATATGGGAGAAGAGAGTCACATCTTACTACAGTCGGACCCAGGAACTTTTTGTAGAATGCAGTGAGTGATGTCATGAAGAGCCTGATCAACGATTACTTTCATCTCCAATGGCTAGCTTAGATGATTATGCATTAAATCTGAACACAATTTATATCAGTTCACCCACTTCCTACACCTCTTTCAGGTTCCATTACACCACACATTTCAAACTCAGGGAGAAGTTGCGTTTGACTCTCTTCAGGGATGCATATATGTAAATAAAATATTCTCACATATATAAGTGCAATGAATTAATGATTTTCCAACCAACCTTGCAAAAATATTATGATACAAGAAAAAAATATATTTTAAATATTATGTAATCATACTAAAATAGAATGATTTATATCAGAGACTTCAAAGTTTCAAAATAGTTTAATATGTTTTATTTTGATAAAGAAAACAGTTGTAGTCGATTAGTTGCCCGATGGCACTTTACCTAGATAAAAGCACATTAAAATGCCGTTTACTAGGCGTACCTATTAGTTAGGCCTACATATATATGCTGTCGGTAATATTATACTGTAAAGATATATACATCTTTTACGAGTTATTTTTATCGCGACCATTATCTTTCGCAATAAAAAAAGTCACTCTTTGACACCTTGTCTATGCTTAGCATTTAGCCTTGAAATTTTCGCAATTTACATTTACAGTATTTCTTTTTTTTGGAATTGGAGAATTTATGTGTAAGTAATTGTGCAAATGTTTGTTTTAAAATTTTTTAACTTCTTTCAATGTATGTGTTAGTTGTTATTTTAACATTGCAAACAACAATCACTGTAGATGGAGTCAATTATCAAAATATTGGGGAAGGGTGTTTTTAATAATTTATCCGACCAAGTAACGTCCCTCGCGAGATTTTACAGTCGAAAATTCTAAAATGGCCACGAGTGTAGTCCAAATATTGACCTTTTCAGAATTGCCGGCCACAGAGGCCGAGGCAGTGGAATTTTTACATCACATACTCCCTTCTGCGAGACAGTGTATATGCAGAGTGGGTATGGTGTTAAAGAGATACAAAGGTTATATATTTAAGTGCAAGTCACCTGTCTGTTCTCTTTGAAACGGTAGCACTCTCATCAGGAGAGTGGTTCCAGTTGTTGTTAAAGTTGATGTTTACAATGTAATTATTCTAATTGTATGCAATAGTTGTATTTCGTTGACTTTTTATTATTAAACATTTTTATCAGCCCAAAAAATTTTGTGTTACTATTACTTCTTGAAATATTTTGACAAATGAAATGTTTTTCATTTGTTGACTAAATACATGTTTCTGCGAAGTTATAACAAGAATAAAATTAGTTTTGGCTTTATATTTAATTAAAAAAAAAAAGAAGTTAAAAATGAGTGTGACAAAATACTATTACAAAAATTTTTTTCTTGCGTGTTTCTACTTAATAAAAAAAAACAACGATATAGTTTAAAAGAAGGGTGGCTGGTGGGTGGGAAATCAATAACAAAACTTATTTTTCAACAAAATTTTTTTCTTTTTAGATAACAAATTGGTTGTATCTGTCTCGTCGAGGAACTGAAAAACACAATATAGTTCGGGTAGCGATTCTCTATTAATATTGCTTTTTTTGGTTTGTTTACAAAGTTTCTTTTTTCGTTTCTGAATTATTTTTCCCAAATAATATTTTTGGATGGGGTAATAATAGTTTTTTTTTTAAAGAGCTTTTTGGTGTGTGTTCAAATAGTAATTTGTGTTTTTTTTTTAAAAAAAATAATATTATGTTTTTGTAAATGGATTGAAAAATTCAAGAGAGAACGGGGTTTTATGATGGATCTTTAAATAATAATTTTATTTGATAGGTTTAATTGATTGAAAAAATTATTGGGAGAAGTGTTGTTTTTTTTTGTGTGTTTATGTTTAAATAAAATTTAAAACCTTTACTTTTATCAGTTTAATTTGATGGAGAGATTGGACTTCCTTTCATTTATAAATTATGGTTTTGGTTCTACAAATAAATATTTTTGCAATGGGAGATAATAGTTGTTGTTTGTTTAATTTTATTGAAAGGGGGTGTTTTTTGGTGTAGATTCAAATAGTAATTTGGGTTACGTTTAAATAATAAGTTGGGTCTTTTTGATCGGTTTACATTTGATTACATAATTATGGGAAGGGTGTTTTTTGTGTGTACGATTGTAGAAACAATTATTGGGAGAAGGGGTGTACGTTAAAGAATAGTAGTTTATTTTTTAGTAGTGGTGTACATTTGATTGTGAAATAATTAATGAGAGGGGTGGGTGTTTTGGTGATTGGTGAACAATTATTGGGAGAAAGAGTTTTGTTTTTGTTCGGTGTGTATTGACAAGAGGGGTGTTTTTTTGGTGTAGATTCAAATAGTAATTTGGGATTTAAATAATAAGTTGGGTCTATTTGATCGGTTTATTTGATTCGAACTAATTACTGGGAAGGGTGTTTTTTTGTGTGTAGATTGTAGACAACAATTATTGGGAGAAGGGGTGTAAGTTAAAGAATAGTAGTTAGTTTTTAGTAGTGGTGTACATTTGATTGTGAAATAATTAATGAGAGGGGTGGGTGTTTTTGGTGATTGGTGAAACAATTATTGGGAGAAAGAGTTTTGTTTTGTTCGTGTGTATGTTTAAATCAAAATTTAAGTTACTTTTATCGGTTACATTTGATTGAAAACCGATTTGTTTTTTTGTTTCGTTATAAATTATTTGGGTTTTCCCAAATAATATTTGATTTGAAATGGGAAATAATAGTCTAGGTTTCTTTAATTTTGATTGACAAGAGGAGTTTTTTCGGTGTACGTCGAATAGTAATTTGGGTTATGTTTAACTAATAATTTACTGTCTTACTTCGATTGGTTTACATTTGATTGGCAGAAATTAGTGGGAGGGTTTTTTTGTTTTTTTCTATACGATTAAAGAATAATTGACGTTCCTTTTATTTGACGTTTGGGTTTTTGGGGCTATGTTTAAATAAAAATTTTAGTTACTTCTTTTATTTTACATTTGATTGCCACCCAACAATTATCGGGAGAAGAAGGGATGTACGTTTAAATAAAAATTGAAGTTACTTCTTTTATTTTTGACATTTGTGAAGGTCATTTAGAATTCCTCAAACAACTTGTTTACGAAGTGAACTTTCCGTCGGCAGATGTTTTCGGACCTCAAATCTGATATATTTGCCACAATCCAATCTTTTCTTTCAGCAGAGGATGTTTTTTCTTTTTTCTGCTGTAGAAATATTCCAGTGCTGGCCCGTGTCTGGCAATTCCCATCTTTAAAGTTTTCTGTTGTGGGAATTAGCGTACTTTTGTCTCGGAAAATTTCTCTAAAACGTGACTCAAAGCGTGATTTTTAAATTTTTACGCTATTCCACCCTAATTGAAAATTTAGGAGAAATACAAATTTATGAGGAACAATCATGATACTGTTAAAATTGATAAAATGTAACAGTACATCGATTGATCTTAAAAAAAACAAGGCACTGATGAAAATTTAAATAATTTTGACAGATCAAAATAAACACCCTAGTACAATATTGTTACATCAAATACATAATGCAGCATTACGATATAGGGTGTGACACAAACAACTACGGCATTTTCCTCTGCTTCTAGCATCGGAAAAAGCCACACCGTTAGCCGCTAAGCCGAGTTAACATTCTTTCTAGATTTTATCGTAGAAAGGAGACTTAACTTCCGAGTTAATACTCTACCTTTTAGCGTAGAAAGTAGACTTAACTCCGAGTTAACAATCTTCTAGGATTTCTTTAGAAAGAATGTTAAAGGTGGGGAATATTTAGAAATTAAGAAATTACAACCCAAATATCAAATTAAAAACACCTCTTTAAAAAAAGGTTCATTTTTTAAAATAAATGAAATTAAAAACACATTTATTACCAAAAATGTTGTATTGAATAGTTTAAATATTGCGCAAAAGATTTTTTTTTTTTTCCAACAAAAAGCTTTCTTTCTAAGAGATAAAAAATATCGGAAAATTAAAAACACATTTAAAAAAATGTTCATTTTTTGTTAAAATAAATAAATGAAATTAAAACCACATATTTACAAAAAATGTTCATTTTTGAAATTAATAACACATTTATTAAAAAAAATGTATTGAATGGTTTAAATATCGCGCCACGAAACATTTTTATATATATATCGTTTAAATATCGCACCAGGGAATGTTATATTGAATCGTTTTTGTTTAGCAACAGCATCGTCAAGTGGGATATGGTAGCTATTCAACGATTACCAAGAAAACTTAAGAACCTATTCAAAGAGGAATCCTAACTACAACTTGGTGAGTGCATGCATCCCTAATATTTAATAAGATAATTGATGATTCAAACCATCCCCTTTCTATCCCTGTTAGGTATGCATTGGTGTTCTTACAGCTTGTTCCAACTGATGAAGTCCATCTTCCTTGGAACAAAAAATTATATTTAATAAATCTACAATTGATAGTAAAGTACATGTATTTAAGAAGATTAATCTTTCATACCAAAGAAAAAAATAAACAAGACTTAGTTAATTAGTATAAGTTAAACAATTCTGTCTTCTAGATAGTGAGGGTTCTTAATGTGGGCAAAGTAAAATCTTACCTCCTATATTAAGTTAGATCTGTCAAGCTTGTTCAGGAAAGGTAACCTAAATTTTATTTATTACAAAACAAAAAGATTTGTTCATCCTATAAGATGTAATCTCCCCTTTTCATTTTGTGATTTGAGAAATGAAATGATCCAAGCTAGGCATATGCTTCCCCATTGTTCATAGATAAAGTTTAGAGTTTAGATGGTTTACTTAAATGATTTGAACAATACTTTCTCTTAAGAATGTCTAATAAAATGTTTCTAAACTTCACAGCAAAGTCTCAATGTTGTAAATTCATATTCCTGGGATTCATACATCGGTAGGGTGAGCACTGTCGGTTGGCTTTGGTATGGTGCTGCCCTCTCATAATGTCCATTCCATCCTCTGCAAGCTGATATAGTGAAACTAAGGTAGAAGCTCATTCTATATAATTTTTGACATCTCGGGCATTTGATGGATGAATTAATGTTTACATCTTCTGGTAAGTGTTTACACAAGACCTATGGCAAGTTCAACATGAAATATGACTAATATAGATGTCAGCAAAGGCTTTAAACATTCTATCTTCAGATCTTCAATGATGTTGATGGATGGAGAGTAGAGAAGATTGAAGCTTATACATTAAAGTTTGGAATTGACATTTCTATTCTGAATGGTTTTTAACTAATAGGAAACTCCTTTGGGTGCAGGTTTATGACATTATAAAAGTTTCTTGCTGTCAAAGATTATGTAAGCAAATAATTCCTTTGGCATAATCAACCATCTTTGCAGTTATTCTCATATTTGAATCTTAAAATATATATATTTTGTATATATATTTTTTTATTTTCATGAGGTTTTTATATATAATGATTGTTGAGTTAGTTAATGTTTTCAATTAAATAATTGAATTAAACTTTCATCTTTTGAACAATGGGTTGCTTGGATATGTTTGACCTAGATCATTTTCAGGTTCTAAAGTTCAAGTCTTAATTTCCATGGTTACTAAACAATAGATTTACTTTTGTTTTATCTATATGTGTGGAATATTTATTTTTTAATTATGTTATTAGGCAATTTTTTTTTGTTTAAAGCTAATGTTTTCTATTTGACATTACTAATATATGTGGAAATTAATTTTTTTGTATTATGTTGACGTCAATCATCTATACATTAAGCTGCTTATTAGAGAGCATTGGCTTGCAAATTAGCATTTACATGAGTTGTAAGTGACCCTTAAAATACCCCTATCTTTACAGGATTGAAATTTTCTGATATAGTTTAAAAATTTCAATTCTTCAAATATGTATACATCAGTTTAAAGTTGGATATGGAGGGTTATTTGAACTATTCATAATCTTTTTATTAATTTTCCTTTTTTGTTACTCACTTATGAATGAAGTTGGTGTGAGGGTGGTCTTTGGGCTTGAACAAAACCAATGATGTGGCTCTATTGTAGAGGGCACATGCAAGATTTCATTACCTCATCATCCTGTTCTCTTTTGGAGTCTTATTGGATTATCTTGAAGGGTACATGAATAATGGAGGATCCATTTGTATATGGACTAGCTCCTAATTGGTTGGTTTATGAGTATGCCCTAAGTGGCTTTTCTTATCAGCCAGGATATGTTTTCACCACTGAAATAGCATATCCTTTGCTCTGATTAATACCCTCATTTTCTTCCTCATTTTTTAAACTTGATCTGAAATTCTATTGCACATTGCAAGCATTAGTATCTGGTGCTTATGGCTGACCTAAATATGGCTTTACACTTCTTGCTTTATAGATTACTTTCACCTCTCCATTTATATTTATCCAAAAAGCATTAGAGCCTGACTGTTACATGATAGTGAATGATCCTCAATATGGGTTGTTAGTCTTTTGGTATATACCCTCTTTGTTTATTGGGATTAAAGATTTTAATAAAGACCTTCTATCTTAAATTGGTGAGTAGTTCTTTTATTTCTACTCTGCTCTGCTTTTTCTCTTAATGGTTGGAGTGCCTTCAAAATGTCATTTTCTCTATTACGTTGTTCAAGTTCAACTGGTGGTTTGTATTTTTGGTATGGTTTTATGTAGATGTAGTCTGATGAATGTGAATCCTGTGGATTCATTCACCCTCCAATTTTATATAATTGACCATAGCATTTTGTTTGTTTTACTCATCCCCTTTGCTCATCCTCTTAGTAAGTCTTAAGCAAACATCCAAACTCCCACATTACTCATTTGCAAGGGTTCGACTGTAAATTCCTAATGGGTGTTAGCACATGTTTTATTGGGGATTTCTTTATCCACTTCTTCCATTCCTTGGATGGACAGGAAAGTTGTGCCATGATCAGACAATAGTTTTTCGTTTTCCTATAATTGCCAAGTGGAGAGAGTTTAATATTCTGACTGTATGTCTGGTATTAGGTTGAGTTATTGGGTAAGCCCAAATGTATTTTTTAAAAAAAAATCATTGCTAGACTCATTCAGTCTTTCTGGTATGATAGTTTTCAAGGTATTGGTATAATCTTGGTTTACTGATTTAGCTCTCAAGTATTTTCACTGAAGAGATTTTAAAACATCTCTGTACATTTTTGGTCAATAAAACCAATTCTTTAAGATGTTTTGTCTTGTGGGCACCATAGTGTCCATATAAACAGTAGATATAGTTTGTGAGTAGGCTGTACAAAATTTTAGATATTACTATTCTCCACTCCTGTATCCTTATGGATTCTGTAAAGTAAGACCTTATCTACTAATTTATAATGCTCAAGATGTTTTGGCATATTCAAAATTTCTATTTCTTTAATGGCTTTTATAATAGGGTTTAATTTTTGGGTCAGTGTACTATAGTTCAGGCAACTTCTCTAACTTGTTATCTACACTACTATCAGATATGATGTTGAGATTTGTAATGTAGGCATTCTTTACAAATAGGTGTTTTTGTTCTGACCAACATGGGCTTTGACTCAGAACATCAACCATGACATTCTTGGATCCTTTACAGTATTGCATTGTATAATTGAATTCTTGCAGAAATAAACTCCATCTGACTAAGCAGCTGTTGGTTCAATAGCTGTGGTTCAGGAATTTGAGATTTTTATGGATCAGTGATAATTATCACCTCTGACCTGAGAAGCATTTGTCAAAACTTCTGAAAGGCCCATATGATGGTGAGTGCTCCTTCTCATGACTAATTCAATTCAAAACCTTTCAGCGATGGCTGATAAAAGAGAACTCCCAGTTGAATGTTCTCCTGGATTTGGGGATAATATTACCCCTAATCCATACCCACTACTGTCTGTTGGACAGTGAAGGGTTTACCAAATCAGGGAAAGCTAACATAGTTTGTTTTAGGGACCATGCTATGATAATTTCAAATTTCTTGTCCTGTTCCTTGGTCCAGTTCTAATGCTCATTTTTTCTAATAAGCCTCAATAATGATTCCATGTGGTCAGAGAACTTTCGGTAAAAACAATTATAAAAGTTACACAGGCCTAAAAATGATTGGATTTGTTTTTTGTTTGTTGACTTGAGGGAATTTTGAATGGTGCTAATCTTGTCTGGGTGAGGTCTTATCCCATTGCAATCAATGATGTGACCTAAGAAGACAATCTGGCTACAAACTAAGGTGCTCTTCTTGATTTTGATATCTTTTACATAACATTCTGTAAAAAGTAGAGTTAGATGTTGAAGGAGTTCTTCAACCATGGTGGATGAAATGATCACATCACATAAATAATGATCTGCTTAAGCTGAAGAGATAGGGTTATGCCCAGGCATCTTATCAGATCAGCACCACTTTATTAATCCAAAGGGCATCCTATTACACTGATAAGTAAAACCCTAATATCAGAAGGCAGTATACTGGCCATCTTCAGGGTGAAGCTAAAAGTTAAATCGAAGGTTGAAAACACCTTATTTCCAAATTTCACAATTAATTCATGTGTCAGTAATGGTAACTCTGCTCAGTTTCTGGGCATCTAAACAGAATCTCATTGATCCATCTTTTTTTCAGTTACAACTGGGTTGCAGTAGGGTGAAGAGCATTTGGAAATAATTCCCCAATTTAGCATTTTTTAAATTTGCTTAGATATCTCTTCTTGATACTGGCATGGAATGGGATATGATTTAGATTGAAATGGCTGGTAATGTATCAATTTGATTCTCTGCTGGAAACCCTCGATTACTCCTGGTATGCCTGAGAATGCAAGGCTATATTCCTTAATAGCAGATCATAATTTCATGACTTCCTCACTACCAAGTAAATCGGAACTCTGCGATCTTATCATCTTTGAGTGCCTCTGGAATCGTAGGCATACAATCAACTTCAGGTAGGTTATATCTTAGAAGTACTGACATCTCTAAGACCTCATCAACTAACTTGTCTGAGAAATCAATAACACGTGTTCATATGCAGAAGTCTTTCTCCAGAATGATGTCATGTATCAGGCCATTCAGAATTAGGAATATATGATAGAACATTGTTTGGCCTATATTGAGCTGAACCCAGATCTGTTTAGGTGCTAACTTGGCCTTCCTACTGTTAACCATGGTAATAACCACAACTAATCTTAGTGGTAGTGTCTTAACATTTGGATTTTTTTATGAATTTCCCCATAAAACTTATTTGATACTACTGATATCTGGCAGAATCTAACATGGCTTTGACCACTACACCCTCAAACAATCTTTATCATAGGACAGCTTTGTAAGGCAAAATTATGGGTCTTCCCAAAAGCACATGAAGTTAGTGATTTCTCTGTATGGGGTTCATTTTATATTATTGTCCCTTGGTGTTCCTTTGGTCTCTTGAGGTGAGGAATGCACCCTCAAGTACTTTTTAGTTTGATGTGAATGGAATTTTGGATGCATAATTACTGCATCCTGGCTTTGAAGGTTTCTCTGGACTGTTAGGAGGGCTGTTTGACATTAGTTTATTTTGTTTGTGGTGTTCCTTTAGGGAGCAGCAGTCTGTAGAGTTAGGTCTCATCTCTTTACCTTTCCAGTGATTCAGGCCAGTATTGTTTTTCCTCCTTTTAAACATGGTGTTTATGGTTACTTCTTCCTTTCTTTTTCTGGGTTCTGGTGGTTAAATTTGAATTGTTCATGTCTATATTAGCAAGCAACTGTCACTTTCTCAATGTTACTTGTGGGGTAAGTTACTGGATAAAATATTGTAAATTTGTGTTATTTTTTGTTTTTATTTATGCATTGACATAAGTGCCTAACTATTTGTTCATTTTCATGCTTGTGTATGATTTGATTAATAAACTTTATTAACAAATATTATTATTGACAATGGAAATAATTATAATATGTGTTCAAGTAAAAAGTTACTGGAACGCTTTTCAAGCTGCATGAAATACCATCTCTGAATTAAGGCATGTATTGTGTAATAAGATAACTATTCACCACAACAATTGTAAGATATTAGGATGTATAGTATACATAAAGAATAAAAATATTTTTTAAGGATGTTGTATTGGGCAACTTTTAAGATTATAAAATACTTAATAAAAGGTTGTTAATTTATTATGCACACTATTATTTTTTAAAGTAAATCATTTATATCTGATAATTTTAATACACCCGGGTCTCATTTTATGCAGATTTATTTAATGTGATTTTGAAGTTATGCGATTCATGTTTCTTCTTAATATCTTTGTATGTAGTTTTCTTTTATGTGACAAAAATTATTAGATCAGAAGTCGAGCTCCGATAATGCGCTATTACTTTAAATATTATAAATTCCGTGCACTCACGTCATATTTAAAGTAATAGCACATTATCGAAGTTCGACTTCCATCTAATAATTTCAATATTTTCAGCACTTTATAATAGTACTGTAATAGATTTTATGCAATAAAGAAGTTCATAATTCACTTAAAATCAGGATTTCCCCATTTTATATACACACATTAAATTTTACAAGATTATAATGTAAATTTGTTCAAACATTATAGATACCTATACTATGTATGTTGTTGTTTTTGCATTTTAAATCATGTTCTATTTTTGCTTTTTAAAAAAAGAGTACGTAATCAATTAATTATTTAGTGTCCGCAAGTAATAAATTTTTCAAGACTATAATGTAAATCTGTTCAAACATTATAGATGAAAAATAATATGTTGTTTTTGCATTTTAAATCATGTTCTATTTTTGCTTTTTATAACGCAAGTTTATTTTTAAAAGGTGAGTAATAGCGATGGGCACAATTAAATTTGACAATTAAAATCTGATTTTTAAATGTAATTAACTATTTAAAAGTTACGTAACATGATCTGAAATTAATGTAATGTGAAATGATGAAATTTGATTTTTAAACGGAATTGAAAATTAAAAAATTAAAGACAAAAATAAGAATTTAATTTTTAATTGTTAGTTTTAATTAAATTTTGTCCAACAGTGGTGAGTTGGTGTCTTTTTATTATCATAAGTCTAAGTTCTTATTTTTATTTTAAACTTTTAATTTATCCTAATGGAGAGGAAAAAACACCCAAGAAAATAAATTTCTTTGGAAACAAAAATTTCAGTTTTAGATCGCTTAGCGAAATGGGAAGGATCAACAGTGATTGGAAAATGTTTTAGTTGTATTTCCTCTTGACTTCATTTAAAGAGAAACTACAGTACCTCACATCACATCACATCATGATGAATCTGATGTCTCAAATAGCGATAATGATTAAAATACCATACATGTATGAAAAAATGTAAATTACATATAAAAATATATTGTTTTGAATAAAATTAAATACTGTAGTTAATAAAAAAAAAAAAAAGTTTGTCTTGTATCAATTTTTTTCAAATTTGAAATTTTTTATTAGTCTTATTTTATTTTTTATTGGTTTTTTTTTTTTTTTGCAAATTTTAAAGTAATTTTATGTTGTTGCTTTGCTTTTATGCGATTTTCAAAAATTACAGTAACCTATCTCCCATTTTTCAAGGTAAGTTAAGTCTATTTTAGTGCAATTTCTTTTGTGCGCGTTTTCTGGGAAACTTATCTACCGCATAAAACAAGACCCAGGTATACTTTAAAATAATATATAAGCACTGTAGAAATCAGCTTTTTAAAAATTATTGTGAGTTGATATTTTTTTGAATATTAATAACGCATACTTTCTTATTTTCTGTCCTGCCACTGCTAATAATGAAAGACTACTAACACATTTATTTTTGATTCATTGTTTAAATCCAGCTAAGTACCATAAAGTAAAAATCCAGTCCATGTATATATATATATATGTGTAAAGAAAAGGTAGATAATCGATAAATAAAAAATAGAGAAAAAATTTTTTTTTCAATACTGTAGAAATTTTCTTTTTATTTATTTATTGCAAGTTGGTATTTTTTAAAAGATAAATACTTCATAATTTTTTTTATTATATTTAGCTTTTTATTATCTTTGGATATATTAGTATTTTAGTTAATTAATGGAGATTAATACCTTTAAAATCAGGCAAATACTCATGTATTTTCTGACAGGTTAATTAAATATATTTTAAATTTATTTTACCATGTGAGAATATACTTAAAGGAAATGGTAAAATGTATCAAATTCAGTAGTAATTCTCTTGTATCTGTGGCACTTTAAAATTCACTTTTTCACATGTTAATTATATTTAAACTGTCATTTCTAAAATTGTATCAATTTCATAATAAAAGTTTATCAAATTCAATAGTATTTCTCTTGCTATTACTGTGCCATTTTAAATTTTATTTTAACACATGCTAAATATATATTTAAACTAAAATCATAAAAGGTTATCAAATCATTATTTAAATTAAATTAATTTAAATTGTCATTATTCAAATGAGAAATTAAATGTATGGTACAAATATAATTTAATTAAAATATATTTACAAAATCAAATTTTATCGACCAAAAAACTACTTTTCAGCTAAAAAAATTCTAATGTGATGTGATGCACTGTGGCTTCGCCTTTATTGGAGTCAGAAATTTCTCAGCCAAAATGCCCAGAGAAACCTGTTAGCCACCTTACCTTCCCCTTCCATTCAACACCCTAAGTTCCCATATTCTTCAGCATCCTGCTCCACCCATTTCCATAACAAAATCTTTGCCAACTGTATGGCCTTTATATCTAAATCCCCCTTATCTTTCCCCAAAACTAGCATAAAAACTAAGAACCCACTTTCTGTATAAACACTTGTATATTTATTCTGCCACATCTTCATTATTAGTACCCTTTCTGCTTTCAGACATTTACATTCAATTAACAGGTGCCTAATATTTTCTATGTCTTCCTTACATAACTTGCTGACTAACTCACCCATATTTTTCCATTTATGTATATATTCCTTATTGCTAAAGATCCTGTTTGAGCCTTAAAGATTAAACTGCTTGCTATTATCACAAATTAACTTGCACCAAATATTCTGTTTACTTCTATATGTATTTAAACTTTTTATTCTCCATACTAGTTCTCCATTTCTCCAACTCTCTATGTTTTATTAATGCATCTATTCCTCTATCCCATTCCTTGCCACTATAACACTCAACAATTCTCCTAACACAATCATTCCATCTTTTATATAAGTATAGTGACATAAATTCTTTAGCTAAATCTTCTGTTTACTGTACTACCTTCTTCACCCATCTTGTTGCCTGTCTTTTATTCATAACCCAATTAAATGCTATTTTGGCTATTCTATTATCCATAAATTGCAATCTACTGAACATTTTCATTTTACTTTTTGCATCTCTCATATAAAAACTTGACCATGCCATTTCTCCCTGAATTACCTCCTTTGCCATCTGCATCTAATGCATATCTTCCTACTTTGTACTTTTTCTAAGTAATCTAACACCCTTTTACTAACACATAAGGAATTGTTACCATAAGTTAACCCTGCTATTGCCACTCTCTTCCATACAATTCTAGACACATCATATTTATTATATGAAAACTCTTAATTTCTTTATCAGTCCCTTTCTTTTCTTTGCTTCATTTATCATTTTTTTCTCTCATTCATTTAAGCAAATTCTCTGATTGCTTAAGACAATTCCCAAAGTTATACTTATTCACCACATTTAATTTTATATTCCCCAATAAAAATTCTTTCTTTTCCCTTTCCCCAGTATTTATCATCATTACTTTTGATTTCTCTCTACTAAATTTAATCCCCATTTCTTTACCTGTTCTTGCACCTGTCTTCAGCATAACTTCCATACTTTCTGTTCACAAAAAGATATCCGCAAATAAAAGACCCGATAATGTATATATTCCCTTGTCACCCATTAACGGTATCTCTACTTCTCTTCCTAGTTTTTCTATTGCTCTCTTCATTTCTCCCAAATATATTACAAAAACAAAATAAGTGACAGGGCATCCTTGCCTTATTCTACCATTTTTAACTTTAACTGATACTATATTTCCTAATTGATATGTATAATAATTATTGTCATACAACCTCTTAATAAGATGCACTAAAATTCCATTCATTCCCAAATTTACTAAACTTATCCATAGCCTATTTCTATTTACTTCATCATATGCCTTCTCTATATCTATAAAAACCATATATAACTGTCTATCTGTATTCCTACTCATAACTATAAGTTGTGAAACTACAAATAAACTATCTCCTATATGTCTAACCAAAAACCTTTGTATTTCTCCCACTATATTATTTTTTTCCATTCACTTTGCAGCCCTTCCAGTCACTATATAAGCAAAAACTTTATATAACACTGATGTTATCACTATTGGCTATAACTTTAACTTTCTATGATCCTTGCCATTCCCTTTGAATAATAACTTTACTCTTTGTATTATTCCAGCCATCCAGAAATTCTCTCTTCTGTATCCCATCTTATTAAAACATGATAATAGGTTTAATTTTACCCTATTTCATAAATTCATCATCATCTATGCTCCCATCCATTTAAACCTCTTGCCTTTTCACTTTCTTCCCTGCCTTATTCAATTCATTTTCTGTAAACCTAACATTCCTATTACTATATGCTTTCATATTTGTTAGCACTCTTGTCCTTCACATCTAATATCTTTTCTCTATTCCTTACATAATTATTTACAATTGTCTCTAATTCTTTTTTAAAAACTACACTATATTCCCTCATCATCTAGCAATACTACTCTTTTCTCCCCTACATTCCTTCTTTTAATATATGTTCAATTTTTTTTTTTACTCCCATCTCTTTCACTTTTATTAATATCCTCCAACAATTTACTATTTAATTTCATTCTTTCTATAATTATATATTTTAGCCAACTCATTTTTTTAAAAAAAAATACTTTTCCCATTTAACATTAACATCTTTTTCACTTTCTTTATTTTTAGTAACACCCACATTCTCTGCATGCTTTTTTCCTCTCTTTTACTAACTCTCACTTTTCTATTATTTTTATTTTTCTAAATACTCTTACCTAAAAACCTATTTGCCAATTTTTCTACTTCACTACACCAATTCTTATATTTATTGCCAACAAACTCTTCCATGATTTCTTCGATTTTTCTTTTATATTCTTATCATTCATTCTCCATCCACATCTTTCACTATCCTTTCTACTTTTATTACTATTCATCACCTTACTAACCATTTCTATTATAAAGAAATTATGATCACTATTACATACTCTCTCATTATTAAACACTTTAATTTTCCATACTTTATTCATTCCCTCTTTTTCTACTAATACATAATTTATTGTATGAAATATATTAATTTCTAGACCATGTGTATTGTACCTCATAAATACTCGATACATTTCCAGTGCTCAAATTCACTCTGACAAAAATTCTTCAAAAGCTGTCCATTCTTGTTATCTGTCATCAATTTCTTCAATATGTTCATTCATATCCCCTATAACCATTATTTTCTTCCCCTTTTTTTGAAAACTCTGTATATCCTTAACTAGGCATTCATATATGCTAATATTCCACTCCATTATAGTTTTATTATCTCCAGTGGCTATATACACTATAGTCACCATCCATTTATGTCTTCCTAACTTATCTCAAACCACAAATGTTCTTGATATTAAACAGTATTTAAATATTTTTTGACATATCTCCTATACCATTGCCCCTTTTTTCTTTTCTATTATACACTGCCATACCACATCTTCCAGTATGTTTCCACTGCTGCTAATATCTCAAGCTCCTTAATTTTAACTGCTTTGTTTAATTCCAATCACTTTTCTGGTTTCCTACTACCTTGCATATGCAAATATCCAATTTTAATTTTTTTTCTTTCTTATCTGCTCTTTTATGAATTTTTTTGGCACTTTTTTTCTCCATTACATTTGTATAAAGCTTACCATTAATTTTACAGACCCATTCTCTCTCCACATCTACATTTATATCCAAATCAGCTATCCTGTTTATTTCTTACATACCATCCATTATTTTTGATAATACTGCAATTTAAAACCCTAGTCCCCTTTATAAGTTTCCTGAACTGTAATATTCTTTATAAATCAAACTCTGATACTTCACTTCTTTGTTTCGCTAAGTGCAAGCCATCTTTACTATATAACTCCCTCTTACTAATAAAAAGATTCCACATATCCACAAACATAACATCATTTCTCTCATATAATTTTTTTAATCTATAGAACACATCCTATCTAACATATACCTATTGTCAAATCTTGTGTAATAATCCAACTATTCCTACTCTTCCTTTAATCTTACTCAAATTACTAATCAATTCTATGTACTCATCCATTACTCTCTGATGGCTGACAAATTATTTGTTCCTACCTTCACACATCTCTACTCTTTTGTTTCTTTATCTTATCTAAAACATCCCTAATTCTAGCTCCAGGCAAACATTTTTACATACCTGTTTTTATTTTCCCTTGCAATTATATCACATCCTCTAATTAGCTAATCTCCTATCAATACTGTCTCACAGTTTGCTTTCACTATTTCATCCATAACATTTTCTTCCACCTTCTGAACTTCCATATCTACTCTTCCTTATCATTTCTATTCATTAATCTGCTCACACTTCATCTCTTAATTTAAATTTTGTTTCTACATCGTTTACCTCTATCTTACTTATTCTTTGGCTAACCATCTCCATTGCACTATTTATCTTCTCACCCATATCGCTTATTACCCCACTAAACACATACTCTATTCTATCTTCCTCAACTACATTTTGCTCTATTTCTCTTTTCTTTTTAAATCATCTACACTGGGAAAACATTTCTTCACCTATTTTATCACATTTACACATGATCTACATAATCACACACCTGTTACATTCTTCCACATTATAATTTGTTAGTCAGTCCTGCCCTCTTTTTGGGATTTATAAAATCATTTGAAAAGTTGTGATATAGATTTTTATATTGCAAAATAAAAGTTTTTTTTTAAACAAAGCAAAAATTTGCTAGTAAAATTCTATACAAAAAAAAAATCATGCGAGATTCATCAAGATTTATCAGTTATAAAATCACAAACTAACTTTCACATTTATTTTAAAGAAGTAAAACCTTATAAAAATTAATGTAATAACTAAATAAGATATGATTTAATATCAATATATTCAGGCTACCATAATCCCAAGGTTGCATGAAGACAAAGCTTTTTTTTAAAATTTATACCAGAGATGATGGTTAGATGGAAGTCAGCTAGTAAAATATAATTATGTTTGAAGAAATAAATGTGAGGTATAATTTTAAAGTAAGTGTACAATGAAACCATCAAAGTTTAAGTTTAAAGATTTATTTCAGCTTGCCATGCAAGATTAAGATATATATAAGCCTTAAGTCAATATATAAATATTAGTTATTATTTTTTATGAAATAATAATATTGAAGATTTGATAATTGTAAATCGGGAGAAAGTATTCATTAGATCATGTCAGGCATTATTTATTTTAAAGATTTATAGTTTAATTAAATACTTGCTCTTTATTATTTATCATAGTTATATGGCAATTAAGTTTTCTTCATATACTGTTCCAGTATTTATCATACCGAATAAAAATGAGTAAATTTAATATACCACATGATGGTATCTTGAAACAATATATAATAATCATGTATAAACTTAGCACACAAACATGATTTAATTCCATGTAATAAAGTGTAATCTATTTTGATTTGCTGAAAATAAGTCTGTTTTAGGTAGAATATGCCAATACATTATAAAAATAAATTTTAAATTATATGTAAAGCTTCATATATATACAATTTTTGTATGTTTATTGAGAAATATAAATCAATGGAGGATTTTGGGGCAAGGAATATTTATTCCATGATAAACAGTATAGTTCTGTTACATAATGCACATATATGTTAATAATATGTAATGATTTTTTAATTATCGTTTAGGGTGATTTCAGTGACCTTTCAAAAGTTTAATTCTAATTTCAGAAATCTTCAATATACAAACATTAGATTCTCTTGAATAACTATGTCACTACATATTTATATAGTTTAATACAGTAGTATAATGATGGTTTCAAGATCTAAAGATTCCAGATTGATTTTTAGTTGTCAATTACATTAGTGTTTAAATATCAAGATTATTTTTGTATAGTTTGTCATTAATAATTATTTGTCTTACACCATCCCTTCTAAAACTATGATTATACAAGTTTACATAATTTCTTCTAGTCTGACTTATTCAAGCAATTAGTACACTAAGTGATCTGATATTTGTATTCAAAACTTATGTTATTTTCTTTTATAATAGCTTCTTTATATTCAATAAGTACAAGATACAGTGATTAAAAAAACACTGTTTTGTTAATCTTCCTACAAATGTGTAATGTTCTCCAGTATCCATTCTAGTTCTTAAATTTCATTATACTGTGATATGAAATCTATTTAGTTTGACCCACTATTTTTTCCAATTGACACTTAAACAAATATTCAATAATAAAAACTATTAAAAGAAAGTTAATTTTAATGTTCCATCTATTGGCAATATTCATTTCCCTATCTTCTATTGTGATAGTCATAGAGATACAAGATTTTTTTTTATCGAAAGAACTTTATTGACTTACATCTTACGTTTTACAAAGTTTAATCAATGAATTTACTAAGTATATATGGATATATCTATGGTAATCATGAAATTGAAACCACAATGAGCATCATCCCTGGTTTAATTGTTTGAATTTATATTCTTAGTTCATATCATAGAAAACTTAACTCATGATTCTATCAAGTATATATCAATAAATTTATAATAATGACAGATTTAGACCACAATTGCAACAAAAACCCTGCCTCATCCCAGAGGCCTCCGTGATCTTTGAGGCACCGTTTTCGTACTTGAAAACCATTATTAATCAGTAATTTTCAGAATAACCTAGGTTCTTGACCTTCAAATTGCTTAAAGGCCTGAATGTTCAAACTGGCAGCATCAGTGAAAAAGCTTGCCCATATGTCACCTGTGGCTGGCGCTTGTAATATGCCGACTGTCCAGGCTTTTCTCTGCATTGATGTGGACCAACAGTTACTTCTATAATTACCTTTCCCCTAATTAAGATAATTCTGCTGTTTCACATTTAATTTTTTTTATCTGTTATTCCCTTAAGAGATGATGAGGTGAAGACACACTTCATATAGAAATTTTTCCATCTTTTTCACTCAAAAGCTATTTTTTTAAAAAAATAAAATCCAAGAAGTGTTTATGATAAGTACAATAAACAAAAGAAAAGTAGCATCACAAAATATATTTGCTTTAAGAAAAAATTATGACTTCTACTTTTACCAGTTTACTCTTAAGATGCTTTGCATGGTTTAGTAGTGATATCAGTCAAGAGTTAAAGAGATTTGTGGATTGCAACTCAAATCTATCACTTCCAGTTTTTGAATATTATATAATCTCCTGAATATATATATAATCATTTAATTATATATACTTTTAGAACAATCCTATTTCTTATTAAAACTAAGATTTACTATTCATTTATCTGTACTATCTTTATTATCACTTTTCTCAAGCTTAGTATATACTATTGTGATCACTTTAATCAAAAGCTAGTATGTTTCAATTATTAAATGTCAATTATGATTATTTTTCTGTAATATCTTACTTCTATAGTTTTTTATAATTTACTACTCTCTTCCCCAACCTCTATCAATTGTCATTAAAATTCTTGCTCTTATTTTTTTAGACTATTGTTATTCCAATAATCTTTATATCTCCAATTTTATAAGACTGTAATATTGAAATTTTTGCTATATATCCTTTAATTAACTAGAAACTTCCATTGCTTAATTTATGGATTATATCACACAAAAAAAATATATCCCATTTATTTCCTATTAGACAGGACTTTTCAATTTGTTTGATTTCTCTCAGTTTATTGTTTTACATATTGAAGTCTAGTGGTGCTCTGCATGTTATTGCAATGTTCATTTCTAACACAGTAGAAAATAGTTTAGAAGCACTTTTTAGGAATAGTTTACATTATTTGTCTTTTTATTTCAGCGTTGTTTTTCTTTCTATTCTTTACTCCATTTCTTTAATATTATTTAGAAAATAGTTTACAAGCTCTTTTTAGGAATAGTTTGCATTATTTATCTTTTTATTTCAGCATTCTGTTTTTCTTTCTATTCTTTACTCCATTTCTTTAATATTATTAACAATGCTTGTTTCCCTTACTGTTCACACTATATTCTAATGATTTTCAATTCTTCCTAAATTTTTGGCAGTCAATTGCCTTTATATAATTGTTGATTCCTTATTCAATAGTTTAGTCAAGGTAATGCTTTTTATCCAAAGTTCATATTTAGTTCTTATCTGCCTTATTAGATATTATTTTCCAAATTAATATCTGCTGGTTTTATTAGGTTTAGGTATTTCTGTCTACACCCACAATGCATGCATAGAATGAAATAAGCCTTTTGATTGGATAACAATTTTATTCACATTTTACTCTTAAATCTAAAAATGTCAACACAAATATCAAGTAAGTTAAAAAAAATTTTACATGTACAATTTTTAATAATATTTATGAAGTGAAAATAAAATAAAAAGGCTGTCATTGTAAAATAATATTCTACCAAGAAGTTATCAATAAATTTTAAAAAATAAATAGAAAATTTTACATAAGCACTGACTTGGCTTCGATTGTTAGTGAAAGTGATGCAAAAATATGCAGAATGGTTTTAAAAGCTTGTTTTTCCAAATCTCTTATAATTATCAGCCACATAAAGGTAAAGAAAAGAACTTGTCAGAGAAAATATTGACAAATCACAAATTTTTTCTCTCGTTATAGTTTTTATATACTGTATATCGAAATTAATTGATGTAAACAATCTCCTCCCATGACAATCTATAGAATAAATGTAATAATAATAAAAAACCCACAAACATTATTATTTCTTAATGTCGTTTGATTTTGAATCAAACAAGTTTTGAGTAATTAAAACTAATTTAATTCAAACCCCCCCCCCTTTCAAATTAAAATTTACTATAATATATAATTTTAAAATATTTTATTTAAAATAAAATTGGATTGTTTCCAAAATTTAGCTCTATATAAAATTTATAGCATATAAAATTTACTATAATATATAATTTTAAAATATTTTATTTAAAATAAAATTGGATTGTTTCCAAAATTTAGCTCTATATAAAATTTATAGCATATAAAATTGTGATAATTAATCAGAAATGAATCTCAAAGATGCAAAAACTGATGTAAATATTAAGTAATTAACCTAATTAATTATTTCAATATATATATATTTCTAAAATATTACCAAATTCTCCACTTCCTTTATTTTGCTGTAATATCTTATATAATGCAATTTATCCACTACTTTGAACACTTTTTAGCAAATCTTTTATTGGATCTATATGCATACACAATCTTACATTTTGACTGTCATGCAGTCTTCTTCAGAACTACTTTTATTTTGATTAGTGGCTCTGAAGAAGACTGCAGGACAGTCAAAATGTAAGATTGTATATATATGCATATAGATACAATAAAAGATTTTTGCTAAAACAAGTTCAAAGTAGTGAATAAATTGCATTTATATACTTCTAAATTCATTTTTTGATTAGAATTAACAAAAAAAAATTTTAATGTATATATATTATGTTAGCTTGATCTTCCATAAAATCAGTGAATAGATGAGAAACCCTCTATATACTTATTTGTATGTTTGTTTCAATTCTCATTTAGTATGCAGAAATGTTGAATAAATGATTTTTAAAAAAAATCTCAACACAATTTTTAATAAACGTATAAAAAATTTTAATATTATAATAAAAAGTACATATTTGTTTACACAAATAAAAATGAACAAATAAAATACCCTGTATTCGAATACAATTAAATTAAAAAAAAAAGTGGTATTACTGAAATAAATATTAAGAATTACAAAATTTATTTTTTTTAAAAAAAAAAAAAGGTTCAGAAATCAGTAACCAATGTACTCACATTTCTGATTTTTTTTTTTTTTGGGGGGGGGGGTGTCTAAGTATAAGTATAGACTTACAGAAACTAAAATACATAAAATAATTCTAGAATGAATAAAAGAATTCAAAATTACATTTCACCAAAATTATATTTAATAACGAAAAACAAAATAAGTTTATATATGTATTTTATGTATTTGCTTTAACTTTGGCTTTCATATAATACACAGATATTACACTTTAATTAAGACTATTTAATAAATCAAAATCATTACACAAATTAATCTTTCATGGAAGCAATCAATATTTTTCTATAACAGTTTCATAAATAAATATTTGAAATTACAATCAATCTAGTAGCTTTTGATATTTAATATATATCTGTGTTGATATTAGATTTCTTTGTTCCTTACCCCAAATTATTTATTTAATTATTAAAAATTATCCTAATAAGTTATTATAATTCTATATACAATACTCATTGTGACCTATAATTTATATGAACTTTTATAGATTCTGGTCTCCATACAACATATATAAAGAGCTGGCCCAAGAAAAAGTGGGGTCTGGAACAATGTTTTAATGCATGGTAGGAAAGTATTTTACAATGATAAAAAATATTTAGATATTTAAAAAAATTATTATTTATTTTGAATGACAATTTATTAAAAAAAAAAAAAAAGCATTCAAGGAAATAAAATATAATTTATTGCACTATATCTATTTTATTTTGTTTACTCAAATATTGATATTATAAAATTGCACAAATTAGTATTTATAACGTATAAATAATTATGACATTATTATTTATAAATACAACATTGTACAATTTTATTGAATCAATATTTGTCAAAACAAAATAAAATACATGTAATGTTATATATAAAACAGAGAAACAATGCATAGCGCTAGCTGAACTCAATATAAAATATTTAAAATGCCCCATAGTCATATTATTCCAGCCACACACACCCTTTAAATAAAGCAAGCTCAAATTTTAGTGTTAAAATTTGAGCTTTCTTTATTTAAAGTGGAAATCATATAGCTATGGGGTGTTTCAAATATTATATATGTATTATTTCCTTGAATGTTTTATTGCAAATATGTTATTATCATCATCATAATTTAATTTTTTTGCAAATTCTAATTCAATAAATAAAATTTCTAATGAAGAGAAACATTCATGACCTGTGTGATTTCATAATAACTTGACCAGAAACTACATGGTGAAATATTCAAATATATGTGTTACATGTAGCTGAAAAATCTATGCCATGGCACATTCAATGCTTCTACAATTGTTTACTTTGCATATAATAGTCATTATAGCTCGAATTATAGAGTTTTGGCAAAAAAAAAATATAGTTATGTTTAACAAGTGGTAATATTTTTTGATTTTTGCAGAAATTGTAGATCATGCGAGCATGTGGCCTTGATAAGTGTGGAGCTTTGTGCAGTCACATCGCCCTTGAGCCAGCTCTGCATAAATTAATATTGACTATTCTTTTCATGCAGAATATGGTAAATAAAGCAGATACAAAATAGCATTCATCCTCTAATCAAATCAACAATGGTTAAAAATATCTCTCTATCGGGATATTTTTATTTCCTGTACTTTCACTTTATTTCATTCTAAAAACTTCAACTTGATAACTATTAAATATTTATAATGAAGTAACAAATTTACAAAATAATAATTCATGCCACGAACAATATCAGGAAATAGTAGACTTACATATTACCAATAAAATAATATCAGTTTGAATCCCTTCTTTGAATCTTTTTCCTTTTCTTTTGTTTAAAAATCAATTATTCTAATAACAGCTAATATGTGAAAAGTTTTAGAAGTGATTCTATCAGATTCGATAGAACTTTTATCAGTGATTATGACTAAATCATAATTGTGGAGTATATACACTCCTCCTGTCCCTCTCCCCACATATATAAAGCAACACAGGATCAACACCCTCAACCTTTTTTCTTCTTTGTTCATATAAATAACTTTTTGCATTTAACATTATCAAATGAATTAAAAAAAAATAATTATTTGTATGTTTCTATCTATCATGTAAATTATTGAAACAATATATTTATTTTTCATTTTTATATACAATTAATAACATAAAATTATGGCACAGATTTAAAGAAACAACCTGAAATATTTTTCAATATATTGTATCTTCATAATATAATAAAAGAATTACAATAATTAAAATAAAAGTTTTCTGCTATTTCAAAAGTTATCTGCAGAACAACAGTATTGATTCACAACCCTCTATTATTAGTTTTCGGTATATTATACAAGTAAAATCATTGTTTAAAACAAACAAATGTAAAAAATGCAACATTAAGTACTTAAATTACAATTATAAAATAATAACAATAAAACAAAATACATTATGTAATATTTTTAAACATGTATAATAATTTTGTTTTAAAAGTTATCAATATAAAAAAACATTTCAAAATTTATTTACATATATCTTGGTAGGCATGATTTACCATGTCCACAAATTGGGGATTCAATCTGAGTCGTAAACCTTGGCATATTTACAGGTCATAAACAAGTTTTAAATTTTTCTTGCAACAACCTATAGCCAATCCAGTTTGTCATAGCAATAGTTAATTTTTCCCAAATTAATCTGGATTGGTCAACTGAGTGTGTATTCATTAATTGTAAATATAAAATATGTAAAATAATGTTGCCATTTCTGGCTACCGAGTGTATGATGACTTTTATCTAATTAAAAAAACGCATGTATACAGTACAATATTATACTCCAATCCACATAAATATATAATCATTCACAAACATATTCACATAACAGGACAAAAGCTTCTCCAATAAGCTCTCATAAAGAAACAGCGAAGAAGAAATTTATATGGCTTGCCAAATTCTGGGTGATAAGGATTTGACCAGTGCCCAACATGTCCTTTAGATAGAAATAGGTAGCATCCATTTACTTACCAATCATTTTTTTTGTTCCCTGCCCCCAAAGTTTGATGTAGTACAATATTCCATATAACAAATTGTTTTTTAAGTATAAAACTAAAAGTTTTAAGAAATTTTGTAAAATAGCTTTCTTAAGGAATAAAATTACTGATTATGGTAGTGGCAAAAAAAAACAACTGGTAAAATATTCTTGTATTATATCAGAAATCTTAACATTTGTATGAAGTATATAGTGACTATATAAATTCTTAAGTCAATACAGACTTAAAAACAGCAATTGAAGAGGCTGTTCTTATGGAATAAAATGAAAATGACCGATTTTGATAGTAGAAAAAAAAAAAAAATTGTATTATGTCACAAAACTTAAAATTTGCATGAAACACCTTAAAATCTAAAATGTATAACTGCAAATAGTAGTGACTATATAAATACTGAAGTCAATACAGACTTAAAAACATCAATTGAAGAGGCTGTGTCTGTTGATATCAAGATTGGTATTACGTTCCCATAGGTAAAAAAAAAAGAAAAGTTATTTAAAAGAGGATACTGTTCAGAGCATGTTTAATTGTGTGGCCACTTAAGAAAAAAACATAGTATAAGAAGTTTTTGCGCTCTCAATTTATTATTGTTACTTCATTATTATTTTTAGTTTTGTTTACACTATAATTTGTATATGCATACTATACATATAAAAAAGCATTGAGTATGTGTGTATATATATATGCATATTCAAAAATACTGGACAATTACAAATAATAAACAATATGTCTTGTAATTAAAGCTTATAAACAAAATATGAGTTCTTATCTATTACATATGATGTACATGAGGTAGGTTTGGAACAAAATATAATTAATATCATGACTCCAGAGCATACTTTTTCAGAAAATGGTAATTTCATATAATTCTTTTTTGGTATTTGTATTTTTTTTTGCACCAAATATATATATTAATTTATGATTATATATATATATTGATATGGTAACATCTCATGGCACACGACAACATAGGACTGTGCACACACACACACACAAAGTTTGAAAGGAAAAGGAGAAATCAATACAAACAAAATTTCTTATATTCATTTAAAATATATAGACCAGTATAACAGAGTAATGATAATTATTTAAAATCAAACAAAAAAAAGATCTATTGAATGTTTTATTTAATTGATTTTATTTTTAAAAAAACCAAAACAAGTTTCATTTCATTAAAAAAATCTATTCCATTTTTACTGTATTAAGAAATGCTTTTTTAATTAAAACTAATTAGTTTTGATAAATATAAAATATTTCAGAAACCATTGTTTTTAAATGCTTTTATTGAAGTTGAAAAATCTAATTGTTATCTTGCTAAAGGACAGTACAATATAGTTTTTGGTAAGCTTTTTTTTTTTTTTTTTAAATAAAAAATTTCCAGTCAAAATAAAAATATTAAACACTTTTCATTTAAAAAAAAATTTCATATTTTAATCACTTATACATACACAATATTATGTACACATAGTAAATATGATATATACATAAAGGGTATACATTTTAACTTATAGTCAAAATACCTAGTGCTATATAAAAATATCCAATCAATTTAAAGTAAGATATAGTTTTACATTTTCATTTACTGTGCCAGTACTAAAAACTTAAAAATAATAGATAAAAAAACTTTTTTATATTAAATTCTTATTGACTGCACACTAAAAAATAATAGTAATAAAAGAGTTTCTTTATCCACAATTGTGATTTTTAGATTTAAAAAATCACTTCGTCATTGCGCCCCACATAATTAATAGTTTTGAATTTTCAAATTTACAATATCCGGTTTCAGTTCAAAATTGCCAGAAATCTATGCAATCTGCACATGCACTTTTTACATATTCGTTTCCATCTTTTTTTCTAGTTTCAGAAAACTTAGTTTTATTTTTCTGTAATAAAAATTGACAATTTTATGATAATTTTTGTAATCAACTAAATTGAATTTTTTTATCTTTCAGGTTTTTCATTTTTAACGGAATTGTGTTTACCCTGAAATTTATAACAGAAAAAAATACAAGATTTTGCCAATTCTAGCGAAGTCAGCAATTTTCCCATTAAGTGAGCCTTGTTACTCGGATGCTTATTGTAGTAGCTCTTTTGATGAATTGTCTGCCAATGATTTAGAATTAGATGTAGCACCAGAAAAAAAAGAAAACTAAACAAGAAATGTGTGAATACAAGTGCTGCAGCTCTACCTACTTTAGGCCCATCTTCACAATCAGATCTGTACAAGATGCCATCGGGTCAGCTTTCCACCACCGGTAAGTATTCTAGATTTTTTAACATTATTTGATTAAAAAATATATGAAAAAATTATTATTGAAACTAACACATACACTAAACAAAAATGAGCATGTGATTGGGTAAATTTATCGTATCACGAATTATCTGCATTTTTTGGCATGATAGTGGGTATTTCCTTCATATGTCCAGTACATGAATTAGATATCTGGAGTTCTGATACAAGACTAAGACAATCATATTTTGCAAATATTAGGACCCGATTTAGATTTTATTCAATTTTGTCATGTCTACATTTTAATAATAAAAATATGCCAAATGCTAAATGTGAAGATTTTGACAGAGTATATAAACTTAGCCCGATTATAGACTACTGCAATGTAAATTTTAAAGCTGCATATCAAATGCATACAGAGGTAGCAGTTGATGAAGCTATTACTAAATTTACTGGTCATAGTAGCATGAAACAATGAGCCCTCAAAATCTATAAAGCGAGGATTCAAATGGTTGACGTGTGCAGATAGACATAATGGATGTGTCCCATATGGAGTTGTATATAAGCAAAGATGCAATTACAGATGCTGGCCAATGTCTGTGTACTCTAGCTATTTATCACAGTGAAAGTGTGATAACTGTCGCATCTCAAACATCACATCACTTCTGCAGGAGTGTCAACTAGCATGCTAGTTCAGCCAAGATCTCCCCATGTAGATGCTCATTAGTAGCTTTAATTAGTAAGTTGTATTTGCATTTGGTTGTAGTATTAATTTTAATTATAAGCTATAATTTTGTAGTAATCACTTGATTTTATATTTTAGGTAAATTCTATCTAACAAGATGAAGTATTTGCCACAAGCTGACAGGTAGGATAAATAATAATACTACATTGCACTGAATCTAAACTGTTAACTCATGTACCTAAAGTTTAACTCTATAATGAATTTAGCATTTCATTCACTTTTTATTTTATTATCTTATTTTGTATATAGTGACTATTTTGGTCGTAATTTTTAATAAATTACAAACTTTATTGACGTTCTTTATTATAATATTCAAATTATACTAATTATTGATTAGTATTAACTACTTGTTTTTAGGGATGACATATTCTGTGCAAACCCCTGTATGGAAAAACACTTTGAAGGGCTACTTGGAAAAATGAAAGATATTAATATCTTTATTCTAAAAAGTGTTCATGTGATGGATTGCCTTAGGTAAGTATTATTATACATCAATTTATTGGAAATTTAATAACAAATGCAAATAATTTATTAAAATGTAGTTTTAAAATTTATGCATGAAAATTTAGAATTTATGAAATAATATGAAAATGGTTAAGTAGTTTACTCTTAGCATGTTGAAACCGCGAGAGGGCATACTTTTTATGAGAACAAACACAAATATAACGTTACCAGGCTTTTTTTTTATTTATTTTCAACTTTAACCTTTTCTGTAATAAAAATTCCAGTTGGCTGAGTGGGGTAAAACTCTAAACTTTTGATTAGTCAATTACAGAATCAACAGTAAAAATATATTCATCTTTTAATATTATATTTATTTTAATTTCGTTTGTAAAAAGTATATTAATAATGTCAGGTTATGAAAGTAAATGAAAGTTTTTTTAAAAATAAATTTTTATTTATAATTATAAAAATATTCGATAGCAGAAAAACTAAAAAAAAAAGTTCTAGCAAATTACAAAGTGATACAAACATCATTGATTTCCCTCCTCAATTTATGTTATTATAAAAGTTAAGAATTTTTTAGTAAAATCTTACCATATTTCTAAAAATAATTGTATTTTCAGCATATTTTACCAAAATACATTATAATATGTAAATAAATGCCAGAATAATATTCTAAAACATTAATTTTTGTTAGAAAATCAAATAAACAGCTTGGGGCAATCTAAACTCTTGACAGATATCAAAATCGTTGCTATTTGCTGTTTTTTTTTTAAATTTACGTTCATGTAAAAGTATACAATTTTTTAATAAAATCTTACTACTTTTGTAAAATAACTATATTTTCAGCATATTTTATGAAAATACTTTATAATTTGTATGAAAAATAATAAAAAAAAACAACTCTAAAACATATATTTTCATTTTCAGCTGTGAAAATTATTTATCGGTGGTCTTTTTTGACCAAATAATCATCAGCCAATCAGCGTTAAGAATGGACTGCCTCCTTTTGTTAGACTTAAAACATCACTATTATTGATTTTTTACTTGTAAAATAATTCAAGAGAGGCAGTATCTTACGGGACTTTTTCTAAGCTTTCAAACAAGCACAAAAACATCACGTTAGCTCAAAAAGTTACCGATTTAGAGCGACCAATAGCCATTGACATGGATTACCATCCAGAGCCAAGTAAGGGTTAACATTATTTTCTAAAATGGAATAATTACGTTTTTAAATTACATTAGACATTTTAGCGAATTGCGACATTTTGCAAACTATTTTTAATACAATTTATGAAATGACATTATTTTGTAAAAAACATTATTTTCGAAAATACAAGAATTACAATATTTTAAAGTACATTCTACAAGTCAGCGCATAGTGCTGGAATGTGCATGGAGGAGGTGATGGTTTTTCCGGTCAGAAGGATCAGCCAAAAGATGCAGTACTCAATTTATGAACCAACATTTTCTAAAATATAATAATTACATTTTAAAATTACATTGGACATGTTAATGCATCATGCTGGAATGTGCAGGGGGGGGGAGATGTTTTTGCCGGTCCAAAGAATCGGCCATAAGATGCAGTACTCTAAATCAAACCAAGATTATGATTTGCAAAACAATATGCAACCTTAGACATTTTATTTGTCTTGTAACTGTTCTTAATCTGACCAAAACATTAAGCAGTACTCTGATCAAACCAAGCTTACGATTTGCAAAACATGCAAACTCAACCATTTCATTTAACTCATAGCTGTTCTTGCGCAAACATGTCTTTTCGCATGACTTGTGTGAAATGGTGCTTGGCCGGCCCCTTTTGCAATTGTTTTCACATTGTGATGTGTAGGGAAGGACCCGGGATGGGCTTACAATTATTAGAATATACTAGTAGGTCAGTAACGGTGTAAGATCGCTATTACAAAGGCATATTACAATAATTATGTCTAGTTGAATTCCAAACACCCTCAAAATATATGGTAGCAATCTGTTAAGTATATGCATTTGCATAGTGTCGAAAAGCACATCAGTGGGCCGTAATATTGGTGTACAACACCATCTAAGCCTGCAACGGCTAATATGAACAGAACTGTTCTATAGGCTATACACTTTCTATGCAAAGGCACAGAAATATTGGGCTGCATAAACGGCATATTTCTGTGTGTTTGCATCGAAAGTATGCCCTCTCACGGGAAGACTACCAATAATTATTAGAAATATTAAAATTTTCTTTTTTTTTATTGCTTTGAATATCAATGCCTATATTTTTTCAGCTTAGTCACATTCTTTGTTGTTTTATGTTTCAAACAATATATATCATTTTTGAATAATACAAACTTAAGTTATTATAAAATTTGTGACCTAACATAATTTTTTAAATATTCAATATGGCCAATTCACCAGTGAAATAGTTAACTTGAAATAAAAGCATGGGGGGTCCAGAAATGAATTATGTCAATCTCTATTTTTTATAACAAAGGATTGACTTAATTAATTTCTGGACCATCTTCCCAATGCTTTTATTTAAAGTTAAATCTAAAAATCCTAATTGTAGTTGAAGAAACAATTATTTTGTTTCTTCTTAGTGCATGGTCAATAAAAGCATTTAATATATAAAAAAAAAATTCTATCTTTATTACTAATAATGTATTTTGATTGTAATTAATTCTATACTGTTTTTTTAAAGAATTAAGAAAAATTTTTAGATAAAAATTGTTTTAATTAAGGTGAATTGGAAAATAGGGCAATGTAATTATCTTTTTTTTTAAATCAAAATTTTAAAAAAACTCGTTTGGTTGTTCCTGTTTTCAATTTCCACTACAGACTATTAATAAAATAGTAAGTTACTAGACTATAAAGAATGCTGTAGTGTGTGTGGAAAGTCAGCTCCAAAGAACCATCTTCAGATTTCATATTGGTTGAGTGCGAACTTCCATAGAAGTAGGGATGCCTTCTCTGTAAATTCATAGCCAATATGTGAGATTAATGACTTGTCTGTACGCTAATTATAGAAACTAAAACAGAACTGAGGACTGCCATCATATAACTGATGTTTGCTTAACCCAGACATGACCACAAAACCCAAAGCTATATGTTATATATGTGCTGCTATTTTAAATGCTTTTATTGATTTTGGAAAATCAGTTCATTTGTTTGTTAACTGTTGATCTTTTTCAAGTTAGAAGGAAATTTTAAAATCAAGGTTTAATATATTTAAATTCAATACAATTGTTTGAAAATTGATATTTAATTAAATTACATCATTCTAATCCATTTCAGCATATCAATTAGTTTGATAACTATATAACAGAGGGTGGGGAAAATATAAAAAATATTCAATAACTTCACATATAACAATAAACAATTATTCTTAGAATTTTCATTTGTTTTAATTAATAATCGCTAGAGAGCATTATAATTTTTTTTCAATTTAATAACATTTTTTAAACCATTTTAAATTCTTATTGTATATATCATATTTAGTATATGTACATAATTATATACAAATAATAAATCAGTAACTACGTTTTCTATTTAAAATTGTTTCTATTTTTATTTTAAAACAATTGTTTTTTGTCTTTTTTTTTTAGAAAAAAAGTAAATTAGAAAACTGGCATTATTTGAAACAATATCATTTTTTTTTAAAAAAAACAACTGTTTTAAAATAAAAATAATTTAAAATAGAAAACTTAGTGATTTATTGTACATATATAATTATGTACTTAGTGCAGAAATATCTACATGTATTATATATGATATGGATTTAAAGTAAAATTATATATATTAAGTGAAGATCATTTACAATGTATCCACATATATTATTATGTATACATACTAAATACTATATATGCATAAGGATATACATTTTAATTATAACAGAAATATATATATATATATCAATTATAAGTAGCCAGTCAATTTAGAGTACAATATAGTTTTACATTTTCATTTATTATGCCATTACTAAAAACTTAAGAATAAGACATAAACATTTTTTTTTATATTAAATGCTTTTATTGTCTGCAATAAAAAGAAATAAAATTGTTTCTTCAACCACAAGTAGCGTTTTTAGATTTAACTTGAAATAAAAGCATGGGGAGTCCATAAATTAAGTCAATCCCTTGACTTACTTAATTTCTGGACTTCCCATGCTTGACTTAATTAACAGTCAATAAAAGCATTTAATATATTAAAAAAAATTATCTCTATTATTTACAATATGAATAGAATGGAAAGTCATATATTTGTGAAATATAATTCTAAAGAAAACTGAAAAAAAAAATTCCATGTAGGTTATTTTACTTGAGCTGGGTTTTTTTTAAACAGAGGAAAATTTTACAATAATAGTACTTAAACAATTTTAAAGCAATTCAATAATAAAAATAAATTTCATAAATTTAAAAAAAAAAAAAAATTAGAGAACAAAAGTTAAAAACAAAATAAGTTTGGAATAGAAGTAAAGTACCAAGAAATTAACAGATGGAAATAAAAAAACCAAAATGTTTTAAAAATAACTTTCCCACTGGTCTCATAAATGATAAATAATATTTCTTATACTAAGAGTTTATGTACCATTTAAGACTGATATTAAAAAAAAAAACTACTTACAACTTAAAAGATGAAAATAGTTAAAATTAATACCAACATTTTATATTAGAATATTCCTGCTATATGTGTGTGTGTGTTTTATATATACTTTCAACAATGAATTAATTGTCTTATTTAAATAGAATGATCTTTATTAGTTTATTAATAATTAGAATCTGTTAATTTTATATTATCATAGGAACACATCTCTGTGCTTAAATACATGTCATATGAACTTATGTTGGTAGATCTGTAAATCAAAATAAGAATGATGTATTGACATAATAGAATACTTCAGAGATCTTTAGTTTCATATTTATATTATTATTTCAAATTAGTAAATTAAAAATATACATTTCTATTTTCTCTTATTCATAGTCCCTAAAATCCTTGCATCCAAGCTAGTCATTAGCAGCAACCGTTAGTTTATATAAATGTATATATTTGTGTTTAGACATCCAGATAGTTCTTTTGATGGTACAAAAGTAAATGGCACTTTTAAAACCATTTTTAATGACAATTATTTTATTGATAGCCAGTATATTCAAAGTACTTGGTGGCCATTAGTATTGATGATGATCAGCATATCTTGATCTCAGCAATTTTTATATGTATTATTGTAAATTTAGCATTTAAATATGTGCATGTAAGTAACTTCTGTTATAAACAAAGGCAAAACTCCCCATACAGTAGTGCCACCCTGTGCCAAAGAGAGTAATCAATGGATGCCAGAAGGCTTGTGCATAAAATCCCTATCTAGTGCCTACTCATCCAATATCCCCAGACTAGTTTCTGGCTTGTGGCCATCATCAGTGAGGAGCCTTGGATCTGAGAGCACTGCACCTAGATCTTAGGATCTAATGCAACCCTCCAGCAGCCACCTTTTAACTGTACTTTACTACAAAACTATGAGAATGAAATTGAAAACATTGTTAATATCTTCAATCTAAGCTCAATAGCTTATATAGTCATATGGCTCTGAACTCAGTTCAGCACCCCAACCATAGCCACCACTATCCTATTAGGCAGGATTGGTGTTAAACCATTAAGCATCACATGATCACATTTCCTATACTAGCACCTTAATTGTTGATAAACAGAGCAAAACTCCCCATACAGTAGTGCCACCCTGTATGGGGAGTTTTGCCTTTGTTTACAACAAATTATGTGCTAGTATAGAGATGGTGATCATGTGATGTTTGATGGTTTAACACCAATCCTGCCTAATAGGATAGTGGTGGCTATGGTTGTTTAAGAGCCAAAGACACCAAAATGTATGGGTGCTGAATTGAGTTCAGACCCATATGACTATATAAGCTATTGAGCTTAGATTGAAGATATTAACAATGTTTTCAATTTCATTCTCATAGTTTTGTAGTAAAGTAGAGTTAAAAGGTGGCTGCTGGAGGGTTGCATTAGATCCTAAGATCTAGGTGCAGTGCTCTCAGATCCAAGGCTCCTCACTGATGATGGCCACAAGCCAGAAACTAGTCTGGGGATATTGGATGAGTAGGCACTAGATAGGGATTTTATGCACAAGCCTTCTGGCATCCATTGATTACTCTGTTTGGCACAGGGTCGCACTACTGTATGGGGAGTTTTGCCTTTGTTTACAACAAATTATGTGCTAGTATAGAGATGGTGATCATGTGATGTTTGATGGTTTAACTTCTGTTATATTATGCCCTAAGTTTGGCATTGGCCAAAAGGTACTTAGCTTAGGTTTTATGATGTATATCACTTTTAAATTCAGTCCTTAAGGATCACTGTTGATTTGACTAATACCGGTGATATTGTTGTTTATAACTTGGTTTATTATTTATTTCCAACTTAAATGCCATTACTCTGCTCATGTTCATTTTATTGATCATGGGCTGATATTTTCCCATTATCCCATGTCTACTATGAACAAATCAAGTTATAAACATAATATTACCAGCATTAATCGAATAGATTCTTTGTGACTGGATTTAAAGGAAATACATCATAAAATCTATGCTAATTATCTTCTTGTCAGTGCTAAACTTACAATAATACATATAAAAATGCTCAGGTGAAGATATCATGCTCATCATCACCAATGCTCATGGCTAACTGGTACTTTGAACATATTGGCTATCAATAAAATAATAATTGTTATAAAAGTGAATGACTTTAGAAATGTCCTTTATCTTTGCACCATCCAGAGAACTATCTTGATGTCCAAACTCAACATATACCCCTATATCTATATAAACTAATTGTTATTGCTTGTGACTAGCTTAGTTAGGTTGCAAGAACCCTAGAAACTGTGTCTGTGAATAAGAGAAAATATAAATATATAACACTAAATCTATTTTAGTATTAAATAACTTCACTAAAGGTTGGTTGAATACTCTATTATATATATATCTGCCTTTGATTTACAAATAATATGTTATAACAGTATAATTTAGATATATCGATATAAATTTACATGACCACACCCATATATAAGCACACAGATGTGCCTGAATAATATACATAATATTTCAATAATTATTTAGCTAATGAAAATTATCCTGTCATAATAATACACGCATGCAGAATATAGATTATATGTGCATGATGTAATACAATATTTCATTTGTCAATAATTTTATTACAAATCATTAAACAGAAAACATATATTAATATATGCAAACACTTATATGCATATTCTAATATAAAATACTTTTAGCCACTAATTCTAATTATTTTACTCTACAAATAATATTTTAACACTCTTTAATTGCTCAAGAATATTTTTATTTTCTTTAAAATAAAGAAACCTGACTTTCTTTGAAAGTTGCTAGATACTTATTATTATTATA
The DNA here is from genome assembly GCA_028023455.1 of Epiperipatus broadwayi. NCBI lineage: Eukaryota > Metazoa > Onychophora > Udeonychophora > Euonychophora > Peripatidae > Epiperipatus > Epiperipatus broadwayi. The sequence continues at coordinate 265,158 of JAQFVV010012409.1, forward strand.
TCAATCTTAATTGTAAATATAGATCTTTTTAAAAATTCAGGGAAGTGATTTTAAATTGTTTTCTACATGCTAATTTCTTTTTATATATATATGTCAAAGCGTTGACCGGGAAGCAAACCCAGGCCGGCTGCTTGGAAGATAGCTGTGCTAACCACTAGGCCATCAATACTTGACGCATGCTAATTTCTTGGTCCAATATCCTATTCAAAAGTTTTTTTTTTAAATTTTTGTCCTCTTAACTTTTTAAAAAAAAGTTTTATGAAATTATCTTTACTATTGAATTGCCTTAAAATTGTTTGAGTACCTTGTAATAAGAAACTTTCTTCTTCTTTTTAAAAAAATCACTTCAGGTAAATCTCTCATATATTGGGCTATGAATTTACAAAGAAGGCAACTCTACTTCTATGAAAATTCAAATTCAACCAACATAAAGATTGATTCTTCGGAGCTGGCTTTCAACACACATTACTACAGCATATTCTGTAGTTAATACTAATCTTTAATTTGTACTCACTATTTGTAGTCTATAATGGAATTTGAAAACAGGATAACCAAGCAAGTTTGTTTTTATCTTGATTTAAAAAAAAGATATTACATCACCTTGTTGTCAACAAAAACAAAACAAAATTAATTACAATCAAAATACATTGGTAAAAACAGTCCACATTTTACATTTATCAAAACTAATTAGCTTTATGAAAAAAGAGTTTATAATAAAATTTTATAATGAAAACAAACTTTTTTATATATCAAAAATTAAATACACATTTTTTTTACATTTGATTTTAAATAATTTATAATACTTTTAAATATAACAATTATTATTTAATCATTAATCTGTTATTCCAGATTATATATTTTACAATAAATTTTGTTTGGGTTCATTTCTAGTTTTCCTTTCAAAATTTATATACATAAGTGCTCACACAATATGCCATGATATATTACTGTCTCAAAATATATATTAACATTATAAAATAAAATTTGATGATTTTCATTCAAATCAAATATTAGCAAATCATTATCATGCTTAAAATTTTTGCAATTTTTGTGATGTCAACAATTTTCATGTTTTACTGCTAGATATTTACCATTATATATATATTATTTTATCACGAAAAATTATATACTATAATTCATGAATGCTTAAACTTAATATTGAATTTATTACGTTTCATTAATTCTTTAAAAATAATTACTCTATATAAGTTTCTAATAATTAGCATACTAAATAAAACAATATATTTTCTATTATATTTGTTTCTCAACTGTTTAGAAATAAAAAGGTAATAAATCTATTTACAGTACATAGTAATCTAATCATTGATACTTTTCCAGTACATATCTTTGCAAAAAATATCAACTGTTTTGAGTTAACAACAAACATTATATTATTAATATTTGATTTTCTGATATATCTTTTCTAGTGTTTTAACATTTCACTTGTGTAAGATCTACATAAATATATTTGCTCAATGTTAAACAAATGTAATCACTGACTACATGTGCATTATATTCTTCAAATTTTCAAATAAAGCAAACAAAATCTGCTTTATAAAAAAGAAAATTCTATATAGATAATTCTGATCTGTGTTTAGTGATAGTTAAGACCTTATTAACACAATAGGAAAAATTCTGAAGTCACATATATGAGCTTTGTATTGTTATAGCTTCGATTTGATTACTTATAAGATCTTGAGATTTAGTGCTACTATTATTGGTGAATAAAAAATATTTTCCTTACTTATTAACTATTTTGTGATTCATAAGTACGTGAAATTACTAGCAATCACATTCGCAAATGGTAATATATATTTATGATTTGATTATATATTTACAGTCATTGTATTTATAATCTTAGCACAAACAATGAGCTAGTGGTTTACATTTAGATAAAATATGTCTTTTGTGAGGATATGTATCATTCATTTGTAATATAATTGATTAGTTGCATTTAAACTGATCATATAAGTATTTTGATACTGAGTATTTCTATTTCTTATGAATAATTTACTGTATATATAGATTGGATAAATATATAGATATGATTAGCGGTGCATATAAGTATATGTTTTTACATTTGCAACTCATTAAAACAAAATTACTGCACATCTTAATTTATTTTATCATGTAAATACATTTTAATTTATTGTTATTATTTAAATGTTATAATATTTATAATTTTATACTTTACAAATTAGTTCTTTTAAGTGTTTTTGTTGTTTTGTATTAAATAATAACTTTATATAATACTTAAGTACAAGCCAGATAGAACTTCATGAATCAATTCTGTTTTTGCCTAAGAATTATTGAAATAGCAAAAAACTACTTTCAATAAAATATGAAAGTCATTTATATAAGTTGTACTAAATTATATTTGTATAAATTATTTTTCAACTTTTTTTATGAATGCAGCATTTATTAGACACAACAGGATTTATCTTATCTCATAAAAAATAAAAAAAAATAAAATTAGATGCATATATCTGATTTGCCAAAGTTGGCAAGTATTTTCATGAAATAAGTAAATAAATAAATCTGAGACTTTATTAACTTAAACATATATATGTGTGCGTGTGTGTATCAAAAGTAAAAAAATATTTTATTATATAATGCTAATACCATTTCTGTCAGGGTACATAGTATATCATACTGTGGTAATTGATATCATCCTAACATATATTATCCCTAATATCTTGTGTTTATACTTTCTTCCACAAATATCCTACAAAATTTTAAATAACAGCCTTTTAGAAGTAATTCACTCTATTATTCTACTCCAGAACCATCTCTTGTAAACTTGACTGATAAATAAATACTAGATGGCACTGCTATATTCACATTCTGAATTTCTGAGGAGAACAATAATCAGAAACTAATCTGAAAATATGAATACAGTATTATCACTTAGCATCTACTAATTTTTCAAACTTATAATAAATGGTTTAGAATAGAATAAATAGATTGAATTATTGCTTCTAAAAGCATATGTTGTATATAACCAGAAGAAGCCATAAGATGTTTGTTAATTGTTTTTTCTTCTAATTAAACATTTTTTAATTTTTTAGAGGAAAACATTTGTTAAATAATTTCTATTCATAAATACTATTTAAACTACATAGGAGTATATGTCTAAAAAAAATAATCTGATAAACACAGAAATTATTAATACAAATTACTGTAGCAACTATAAAACACAGTATATTTATTTAATTTAGATGAAGATCAATAATTTTAATGTATAAAGTTCTCTTTTTCACATTTTATACACAGAATGTATATGTGAATCTTTTTTTCTATATATATATATAATTACATATATACATATACAATTATGCAAAAATTACTAAAAGTTAAATATATTTCTTTATAAAATACTTATATAAACCTATTAACTAAATAATAACAAAATAAATAATACTGATAATACATATTATTTCTTTATATTTCATGAAAATATAACATCCACAATATGCAAATAATGAAATAAAAAATTAGGCAAAAATAAAGAAAATCTGGAAAAGTAAATGAAAGACTTCAGATTCAAATAATTTAAATTCATAATCAAAAAAAAAAACAATAACATTTATTTCAGTTTTAGTTTACCTTTAAATAAATATTACATTAATTTATTCAATTTGAATTAAGGAAAAACCAAACAGAATTATATATGTAAATATTCAGTGTTATATGAAATTTGCATAGATACAAGCCGAGAGAATTTTTTTTTTAGTCAATGCATATTTTCAGTTATTTGCATTTATAAATTGGAAGACAATTGTATCATGCATAAATACCTAATTGATGATTTTGAAGCGATCATTTTCTTATCTCATGTTGGTCAAATGCTTTGGACAACATATTCACAGTTTTAAGATGAAAAAAACTGGAATATAATACAATTTATATTTTATGCAAGTAAGATTTCTTATCACAAGTATTTCTTAAGGCAACATAAGGTACTCCAAGTTCCCAATTATCTCTAGGCCAGAAACGAAGTTCTGGATGCCTATCAGGATATTCAGAAATGGCATCTAAATATGCAAAAAGAACACATGCTGTATATGCTGCAATAAAGATAAAAACATGCCAAGCTCCATGTAAATATGGAAAATTTAAATTGGACCAAACATCACAAAGAAGACGATCATTCACCCAACAAAAAAGAGCCAAAATCCATACACAACCACAGCGGATTCCTAAACGATAGGCTCTTCCAACGGTACATCTGTAAAAAAAAGAAATACATATATATCTTTGCAATTTATTTATTAAGCATGTATATGAAAAGGTGAAAATCCTTTCTATTTTAAATACTTATATACATAAAAAGCAACCATCTTAAACAAACATGACAGATTCCAACTCAAATGTTATTCAATCAAATATGATATACAATATCAAAATCAATCATATAAGGAAAAAATAATCAATTCATTTTAAACTGGGCTGTTCTATTTTATTTAATGTTACACCATTATTACATATTATTTACTTAGATACTATGTAATTTTCCATCAAACCATTATTATAAGGAGTTTTAAACAAATTAAATGATTACTACTATCTTAAATAATTGGATTTGATATGTTATGTATGTTTAAATAGCCAACAGTGTAGGTATCATATATTTTAAAACATCATTAAACTTTGCATTAAATAGAACTATAAATCTAGTTTGATAATAGTATCTAGCTAAGGCAGGAATAATAAATAGAAAATGAAACTGAGCAAGTGAAAATTCAAATCTTAAATGAAGATTATCCAATACGAACAGCACTTAGATAAAATAGATTTAAGTTAATTATAAAATACAATAGCTAAGAATTACATCAATAGGACATAATTCTAAAACCTTATGTCATGTGTACACAAACATATAACATTTCTCAATATTTTCCTCAATACCATCAAGAATGAGATTTACATAATCAATCAACAATATCAATCATTTTATTCAAAAATCAATTGATTATGCATGTTAAAGATAAATCTGGTATGAATGCATGCATATATTACTTCAGAACTTATTTTATCAAGTGATATTAGCACAGATTCCAATCAACAAGCTTATAATAGTCACTCATATGAATATTACACACTCTTAATCTTTCTAACAATACATATTTACTAAAGTACTAGATAAAAATAAGTAACAGCATACTAAATTCAGAAATATTAGCAATCCATATAAAAATATGATCGCTCAAATCATTAATAATTAATAAAACTTTACTTCAAAATCTAAAGACTAAATATGTGAATCAGCAGTAAACTGTAGATATGCTTCAAAATATGGAATGGATGAATGAAGAGAGCTTGATGGTCTGGTTCAAATCCCCTCTAATTACATCTAGCTTAAGTATATATACTATACTTGTATTTAAACATTACAGATTCAGCCTGCTTCTGACTATCCCTCTTCTGTGTATTTAAATGGTCTTAAAGTCCTACATATGAGGGGTCAGAATGACTTACGTTCAACATAGCTATGACAACACAATCGGCACCAAGGGCTTTGAACATGCCATCATCAGATTTTCAATGATATGAATGGCTGAAAAGTTGGAGAGTGAAGAAGATTGAAATCTGTCTATTAAAGTAAGAAGGTTTGCTATCTTAATATAAATAGAGCACTGGATTATATATATATGTGAAAGATGATAATTCAGACCAACTGATGAGTGCTGGTTCTGCACAAAATATGTATATTGGAAATCATTTATCTTTTTCACATATCTAAGGTCATGTGTGTATAAAATGGAGTGGATGACTGAAGGGAGCTTGAAGGTCTGGCTCAAACCCTAATTAAAAATAAGACATGTAAAATATTGAAAATTCATAACATTTAAAAAAACAATGTCAACATCTTTACTATATATCGTGCTATAATTAGAATCCATTTAAAAAAACTTAATTAACAAATCAATCCTACTTTAAACAAATCAATAAAGCAAAGGCACATTCCAGAATTAGTTTCAAAGGCTGCTAAATAAATCCTTTAGTTTTCTTTTTTCCCCTTTTAAGCTTTATCCAGTTTTTTATAAAAAATTTATTTTTCCAACATTAACAATTTTAACTAAATATTAGGAGGAAGATTTCTGCTGGTCAAACTATAGATTTATATTAAATGTTTTAAAATTTAATAAATAGCTATGGAGTTTAGCCCTCACAACTCATTTCCCATTTCAAACTTTGAAAATTAACATAATAATACAATTTAAACCATTAAATATAATTTACACAATAATGTTAATTCAAAATGAATGATAAAAATTAAATATTAACCAAGGCATAGATAATGAAATAAATAATGATATAAATCTTTAAATAAATAAAAAAAAAAAGAGTTCATTTTAGAAAATGTTTATTAAATTAAAAACGACTTTGATAATTAGTAATTTATTCAGCAGCCAACAAAGCCCAGCATGTAGGAGAGTATTTATGTCTTTAAATACATTTTTTTTTGTTTTAAAATAGCTCTGCATTTGAAATTCAATATTTCATGTTGAGTTTTGAAATAACCTGTATTTTCCTCAGTAGAGTTCAAACATTTTGTCACAATTGGTTTTCCACATATAGCTGAAATATTCATCATTGATAGTTATTAGTTGTAGGTTTCTATATAGTTGGAGCATGACTGATTTAATTATAATTAATTAGATATCATCAAGTTCCTAGATGCAAATTATATTAAAAGTTTTTTTTTCTAGAGAATTATTGTAGGAATTTTCTATTTTAAAAACAAACTAAAAATTTATAACAAAGAAATAAAATGCATAACAAAGTGTAATTACAGATTAAAGATATGAAAATCATTTTGAGGATAATTAATACTGATACTATACTAATTTTATTTCTAATTTGCAATTTATTTTATGTCAAACCATAATCTTCTAATACATCCTGTCTTGACTTAAATTCAGTTCTAGACAATATTTAAATTATCTTTTATTTTACTACAATATTAAACTCTTATAAAAAGATACTTTACTTTAGAAAATAAAAAGCATTCTTATTTAAACTTAAAAAAAATTATATCTAAAGTGTATGTAGGTAACTATATATTATAAACTTAGTAGCAGGAGTGTAACTGCTACATAATTAGATTTGAAGAATAATGTGTGCACCTATGCATACATATATACAATAAAAAGAAAATAGCAATTCATAAATTAAAGGGCATTTTAAGATCTTTCTAGTTTCATCTATTTCAAATCGTGTTGAAAATAAGATCTTGATTTGACAGAAAACAGAAAGGTGAGTTCAAATTCAAGAAAAAGAATTATGAATTAACAATATTTTGATAATTATAAATAAAATAAGTCAGAAAGAAATTTATCTCTTGTAATGCTTGGTAAATAAAGGAAAGCAAACAGTTATTTCTATTGTTACATAAAGATGATGTAATATTTTTCTCTGTGGTCCTCTTAAGATAGTAGACCAATTGTCATTATGGTAGGTGCTGCAGATAACAAAAAAAAAAAAAGAAGATAATCTGCATTATGGTTTGTGCAATGGCTAATGGCGCAGACAGTAAGCAGTTATTCATTCAGCAGTCAATTTTATTCCAGTGTGGATTTACTGAATATGTTTAAGCAGTGAAAGTGCACTGTGGAGAGAAGAGCTTGCCCTGCAGCTAATGGAACTCACAGAGCTTACATTAGAAGTTATAAGAATGATTTATTGTAATGATAAACCTTTTACCATAAAAAGCTAGGCAAGAAAAGTAGCACATCACTTGGAAACCTTGAGTATGCAACACAGTCCAGTAACTAATGCCTATGTAAAATTATATTACTACCTCTTATAATCTGAGAGTAAAAAGGAAAGAACTAGATTATGTAGCTAACTGAAGACATATGTACTTTGTATGCACTATACTAATCTAAAGCTGATTTATATATATCTAGTCTGTCAAGAGAAGAAATATACGCTTCATGAAAATTTATGAAAAGACTGACTGTAGTTGCAGAGAAAAAAACATATCTAAAACCTAAGATAGAGGACATTAAAGATTTGGTTTTAACAGCAAGATATTAAAATATTAAGCTATTCATTCTATAATAGGGAAATGAGACTTTTAAATTTAAAGATTAAAATAAATTAATTATTGTTTAATGGCAAACTGTATTTTTACATTTGAATTACAAGTATAATCTCAAACTGAAAGTATAGTAAATGAGGAATTATGTTGAACTTCATATATATATATATATGGAATTATTAGAAGTAAAACCATAACTTATGAACTGTTTGTTAAAAAAAAAAAGTTTAATAAATTTTATTTTCTATCTATATAAGAAATTACTAAACGGGAAGAAAGTAAATATATGCGTTTGTTGTTTGGAAGTTGATTAAGTATTATATGACTGTTTTTTATTTTATATCTATATGTGAAACTACTAACAGGAAGAAACTAAATAGATGAACTGTTTATTGAAAATAGATTAAGCACCATGTGACTAATTTTCTATCTATATGTGAAAATATTAATGAGAAGAGAATGAAATATATGAACTATTTATTAAAACGATTTTAATAATTCTAGGCACCATTGGAAATTTATATTTGAAATTCCTTATTATATAGCTACAATCAAACTACCTACATTTTGTTTTATTGATAAATGGTTATCTTATTAATTCATTTGTTTGTTTTCCATAAGATTAAATGTTATAGCCTTAACACACATATGCTAGTTCATAAAAATATCCACAACTGTGAGAATATGTGAACCACTAAACAAGGTTCTGGGATAGTACAGTAATGATTTTGAATCGATGATGATTGTTATCTTAAATAATTCTGAATAAATGTCTCTTTTGAGAAGGTTTGGCACCCGAGTTTTTTAAAAAAAGAAACCCAAAACAAAAAATACTTTAGAATGGTCATGAAAATAAAACCATTATTATCATCCCTGGTGTTTAAATTAATTATGCTGATTTAAACCATAATTTATAAAAGTTACAGATACATGTAGTGGGATATTCTTATATTTACCATTAAAAATATGTTTGTTAAACATGGAATATCTTATATTTACTGTGTATATCATTGATTTGTGTTCAAACCCAAATTACTGAGGTATTATCACTACATAAGGTTTGTTAATGCATATTTATCGGTGCTACATATATGTGCTAAATTTGAATATAACTTATTATGTTATATTAAGCTGACTATATTATTTTACCCATATGCAATTTGATATTTTAGCCTGAAATTAATCTCCCTTTGCCAATTACCTAAAATAAATTTTGAAGCGGAAAAAAATGTTTTTTAAAAAAAAACTATCTAATTTACACTTTTCCAAAAAAAAATTATTTTTATAAAAATAATAATAATAGCCAAAAGAAACAACAGGCAAAACTCTCTATACAGTAGTGTCACCGTGCTAACCAGAGTAATTAATGGATGCCAGAAGGCATCCAATGATTACTCTGGTTAGCACAGGGTGGCACTACTGTATGGAGAGTTTTGCCTGTTTAATAAGTTATGTGCTAGCATAAGAGATGGTGATCATGAGATGTTTAGTGGTTTAATAAAAGAAAAAAATTATTTTTAGATTCAGTTACATTTTTACTTTAGATATAATCAAATTAAGTAATAAGATCTCCGTGTTTCAATATCACTTTAACTTTTTCGCATAGTAGTGTTCCTAAATCTTGCCATACTGAATTGGATGGTGTGATAGAATCTAAATCTTTTTGATTGTTCTGTTTCGTATAAGGACTCTATCTCTCAATGCATCTCCACCATTTATGATTGTATCTTTGGGTGGAAGGTCTTCATGGGAAGCATTCAACTTAGATCATATGGATATTATATTGCTGCATCTTAGATTTGTGTTTTTTCTATTCTGATTTTATCGAGGTTCTTTTTGTACAAAGTCAAAGTCTCTGACTGTTAATATTTTGATCATTTCTTCAATAGAGAGTTTGTTATTTCCTAGCATTATTTGTTGAACCATGATAAACTTAGTATGCTATATAGTGCAGATAATCTGACTACAGACAAAATAAAGGCCAAAAGAGACTTAATTATGCATACCTTGTAATACTGTACATGATTCCATCATGTCTTTCTTCACTTCAGAAGTTATGCAGAATTGCAATCTGATAATTCTTCAAAAGTCTGAGGTTTTATTCCCATTGCATGTGACCAGTCCTTGGCAGCATTACAAAGGCGATTACAAACACAGCTACCCTGTCCTTCCAATTGTGGGGATGAAGTAGTTCCTTCAAACTTTTCAAGAGTATCAAGGGATTTTCTCCTATATGTTCTGAATGTGTTTATCTTGGTACACTTGGCTACTATTTGATTTGTGTAACCCTCATCTTTCTTGTTGTTGTTACCCATATTATTTCTTTTTCAGGAGACTCCATACTTCCATATCCTACAAAATTATATATTTTATTAACATGACAGCTCTGTTCATTTATGAAGTTATTGACTCATTTCTACTTCTGTTCGTAGCAATTCTGCTTCATTTCTATGGTTTCTATTCTATCTCCTAAATCATTCTTTATCTCTTCATATACCTATGCTATTTCTTCTTTTAGATTGTCCTCTTTTCTATCCATTTTAGTTCCAGTGTTAATGTGTATCTAATTAATTTTGTCATTGCTCATTTTTATTTCATCATCCAGATATTTCTGCCACCCCATTTTATTGATTTATATTCTCTAATGTGACCGTATAATGCTTTCAAAGTTGTGGTGGTCTTTCCCTATTTATTTTCAAGACTTCCTTTGACTTACTAACTTCTTTTCCTACATAGAACATTGCTTATTCCATCTTATTTCCTTTCAAAGCTCTTCCTGTGTTTTTCATAAATTATTCTGTAACTCTTCTAATTTCCCCTATGCTATTTCTAATTTTGATCATTTTCTCTTAAACCCAGTAATCATTCTCTTCTATTTCTGCTGAATCTCTTCTACTACCTTACTTTTCTTCTAGTTTGTGCTGAAATTCTAATCTTTCCTGGCTTTGCTCAATTTTTTCAACAATTATTACATATCGATGCTGATTTAGAGTGTGCTCTCTGCCATTTTGAATTCTAAAAACTGCCTGAAACCATCATTGATATATCCAAGCGATAAATAACATAGAATAATCCACATGATGGTGCTTGGATGTGTCAGCGGTGGTCCTTAGAATTCAAAATGGTGGAGCGCACTCTAAATCGGTCCGATCAAACCAAGCTTATAATTTCAAAATATTAAAAGCTTTTAACTTCTAAAATATAATTTTTATTACAATATATGCTTATAATCACATGTTGAATAAATGTAAAATTGATTAAACCAAGCTTATAATTTTGAAATACTAAAAGCTTATAACTTCTAAAATATGGTAGCTACAAGAAAAATTGGCTGAAATAAAAGCATATTATTTTTACAATTGGATTTTTTTTTACTAGAAAGAAAGTGATGTTGCATGCTTCCTGTGTTATATGTAGTTAGAAAAAAAAAATGAAGATAAGAAAAAATAGCGTTCACATTTGATCTACTCTTTCTTTATCATGCAAGATCCTTATTGCTATTGAAACTGATACATGTAAACAATGCTAACTTTTTCTCATCACCATTTTTTTTCTTCATAACTAAATGTGAGAAATGAAGCACACAACAGTACTCGCTTTGGTAAAAAAAAATCTGATTTATCAATTTTTTACTAATTGTAAAATTGATTCTTTACTTTAGACAATTATTCTTTCAGCTAATGTTACGATAAAATGCTATTTATTACTAATTGTAGAATTAATATACTTCAGCAGTTATTTTTACATTTATTCAACATTTACATTATTTCAACATGTGGTTATGGGCCTATATTGTAATAAAATTTGTATTTTAGAAGTTATAAGCTTTTCGTATTTTGAAATTATACGCTTGGTTTCATCAATTTTACATATATTCAACATGTGGTTATTGGCATATTGTAATAAAATTTGGTTGACGATGGCACTTTGCGCTGAAATTTACAGAGAGGGAAGGAGTCACAAGTATATGGTTTATTTACTTTTTTAATGTCTTTTCTTTTTTTTAATGTATGTGTCCATTACTTTTTCATTCACTTTTTCTCTTTAAGTATATTTAAAATTTATATTTTAAAAATTATAAGCTTTTAGTATTTCAAAATTTATTCGTTCCATTTTTTATATTTTGTATATTTTAGTCACGTGATTTGATCAAACATAGTTGTACAAAATCTGTACTTTAATTTTTTAATTATTAATATAAATTGCAATTTTGTAATTAATGGCCATATCGTGACCATGTGTGAATTATTCAATGTTATTTATTGCTTGGATATGGCAGCGATAGTTTTGGGTCCTTAGAATTTAAAATGGCGGAGAGCGCACTCTAAATCAGTAACAACATTTCTCTATAGAATGGCTGTTGTTTTCTTTCTTAACTCTTCATTTCTCAATGCTCATCACTTCTTATAACTATTTTCAGCTCTCTAAATGTTACCCTCCATGACCAATTATCTGGTTCTGGGGTTATGTTACTTAATTCTTTATTTTCGACCTGATTCTCCAACTTCATTCTTCTTTTCTAAATATTTGTATTTGTGCTTTTAATATATTTCATAAAAGTCTCTCCCCCCCCCCCAGATATATCTCCAAATTTTACAGAATGTCTGTTCTTCTACTGTAGCATCCAACTATATATGTTGTGAGGATACATTAAACCGACCACATAACCATTACCACCAACTATTGTCAAAAGCATATTATTGATTATATGTTAATAAGTTTGTGTAAAATTGTCAGTTAAAATTATATTATTGACAATACTGATTTATACATATACCAAATCATTAAATGCAAGCAAATAAAAATCTCAAAAAACAAAAGAGAGAAATCATTAATGTTAAACTTTTTTTTTGTTTATTAATTCAGCATAAAATTCTATAAAGATCAAAATGACATCAACAATGAAAGCAAAGCATGAACTTAAAACTCATGTACAATAAATCAAACATAAAACAATATAGAACACTTTGGTTTTTTTTTTTTTAAGAAAAAAGGCAAATAAATTAAGTCATCAAAAAAAGTTACTTGATAAATTCTTAAAATCAATTTATTTGTTATATTAACTATCCTCAATATTAAAGTTCATAAGTCACTACAATTGCAATTTGAGGAAGTTGATTAAAGAAACCATCTTAATTCCATACACTTATATTTTTAACCCAAGTTATAAGCTAGAAAATAACAAACCATGAGTGGCTAGGAAGCGATAAAACATCGTGGGAATGGAGCTGCTAATCATACAACCAAAAGTTTCTGATATGATTATCATTTAAAATTAACATCCCATGATAATGATGCTAACAAAAGATATACAATGCACTACAATCAAGTAAAGAAATTATCTCAGCACAGGCAAGATAGTTTATAAAAGAGTCTGAGTTATCAACATGAAGATCCAGATGGTGACTGAAGATTAACCGCTGGACTACCATCCAGTTCATGCAAAGGAACTTTCCTAAAGGCAAAGATACTCAGATGTTTTACAATGTGAACTACAAGACTTTGAACTATGGCTAGACTATGCTGGATTAACATCCCAAATTATATATTTATATATTTTTTTTATTCTTATTTTGCTTGTTAAATTGGTTTCTTTTAAAACAGAAAACTGACAACTATTCTAGAGAGAGGGGAGCCATCAAATTTTTTATTTTTCATTTAATAATAAAATTTAGGTGCAGACTCCCAAACTTGCTTGCCAATTGATACAGTAGTCTATTGACTTGAAAAGTGAGACTTTACTCTTATTCAATATTAAGCGCTCACACTTTGACAGTTTCAATATTTTTTATGTTCAATGTTTGTGTTCAATTAACTTACTTTATTAATTATTTGTTATTTGGAATGTATGACTAAACCCTTGAATGATTGGTCTGCTCTATCATAGATCTATATGACACCAGAATAGGAGGGGGCTCAGAATCTATAAGCAACTCTCAACAGATCAACAAAATATAGACCGACAGAGTACAAATTAATGACCAAATAATTTCATGGAATTTTAGTCAGCAAAGAATTAATTGTTAAAATATAGTTTTAAAATTGTCTTCAATAAAAATTTGAGTTTGTTAAATTGGAATGGGGAATGACCATCCTTCGTAGGGATCAAAGGTATGGGTTAGTAAATAGTTAATGAATACAAACAAAGGATGATCATGCCTATACAATCATTAAATGTTAAATACATACACCACCTTGTTATAAAAAATTATGAACAGCGATCATCATCAAAATTAATGTTAAATATTAAATCAAATTAGTTGTCTGTTGTTTGATTTTTCTATCACACTATACACATATTCAATGCACACATCAAATACAGAGTAATCATACCTTGAAATAGTACATATGCATTCTCCTTGAGTTTGAACTCTGTGGCATAACGAGAATCAAGAAAAGGTGAAGTAAGGGAAGTTATGCAAGAGTGAATTCCATCCCACTCAATCATTAATCATCATGAGACCACTTCCTAAAACTTAGATAAATCATCAAATAACTGACTTGCCTTATCATGTGTAATGGCCCTACCTGAAAGACCAAGTGGGTGACTATAGTTAAATACACCTCTCAAAGAGAATAGTTCATCCATTACATATGCTTCCCAAATCTGTGGGGCTCTTAAATAAGAGCATGGCAGTATAGATTTCATTCCGTCACATAAGGCATGACCAATCATGGGGGCATAAATCACATTTCCAATCTATTACACATGACCTTCTCATTACAATATATATATATATTTTTCAATGTTATTTTATCACCCCATATCATTTAGCCAACACTACCATTAAATTGTCTTTCTCACAATATATTCTTTTCTTTGGCAATTCCAAAATTAAAACTTCCGGCTATGGCACTACTAAATTTATAAGCACATATTAATTGATAATTTGATCTCACAAAGCATGTTTTTCTTTTTGTATCTGTTTTCACATTGATAATGCCAAAAATATAAGCTACTATGTAATAATCAGCTGAGATTTTGCATGTTTGGCTAATATCATCACTAGAGTGCATCACTAGATTTACCATCTAGAATTTCTGATTCCTATTTATTAATTGTTAAAATTTTAAAATCAACCTTCATTGGCATTTAACTGCTGTTATTTATATAAGGAAATTAACCATTTACTGGTGAAGTCACCTAATCATGGATCCTACAAATCCCTCAACATTACCAGAAATTTAATCTAAGTCCAATTGTTTGCAGTGAATCTAGACTCCTTAGAATATTCAGTTAGTCATAGCATATGATTGTATAAGAACAATGATTAATAAAAGATTGTACTAAAATAAACAAAATGTTATTATGAAGGCATTAAGATTATATTATAATATTCATTATAAATATTCTTAGCATTATATTTTATAATTAACTTGAATAATTTAAAATCTATTCAAATCTGTTTATAATATAAAATTACATCAATAATTCTAAAACCATATGTCATGTGAACATCTATGTATAACATTTCAAAACCGCTTCCTGAATACCATCATGAAACAGATTTACATAATCAATCAACAATATCAGTCATTTTATTCAAATATCAACTAGCTACACATGTTAAATCTAAGTTTGGTATGTGCACACATATTGCTTCCGGAACATGTTGTTTTAGCAAATTACACTAGCACAGACTTCAAGCAAGCAAGCTTATAATAATCACTTGTATGAATATTACACATTATTAATCCTGTCATCAACATGTATTTAATAAGGCACCAAACAGGGCATTGTGATACAAAGAAATAAGTAACTGCATAACAAATTCAGAAATACAAGCAATATTTAAAATATAGTCACGCTAATCATTATTAAATCTAATAAAGCTTCAAAATCTAGGCAAGAGAATCATTGGTAAACTATAGGTATGCATCAAAATATGATTTGTAAGAATAAAATGTGCAAGTTTTGAAAATCACTACTATGACAGAGATGATGGTAATAATCCTATTACAAGGTTATTACAACTTGTCTTGTCCATAAAAGTATGCATGCATTGATGTACAGATATATATATTGTTGTATTTAAAGAATTGAATTAAAGTTAAAAATAATATAGAACAAAGTCTATAGACTTATATATGTATTCACACACATATAATGGTTATAAATTATTATTTAAAGTAAAAAAAAAGTTTATTACTAAGAATTTTATTTATTTATTTTATCTGATTTATAGAAAACAAAGAAAAGGATGTATTTTTCTATTTTATTTTAATCAGTCTATGATTAAAAATTAAATTTGTCATTTTTTTTTATCAGATAAAGATTTGATTTAATTAGAAATGGGAAGGTAAAAATTAAGGAATTTGTACTTATCTAGTATTTTTATTTTGTTTTCCACAAAGCTACAGCCAGTATTAAATAGATAAATTATTTTCTGTAACATGTTTAAGAAAATATTTGTGTGTTTTTTTTAAAAACTTAAATAAAAACAGTTTAAGTTGAAGCTGTCCTAAGAAAACATTAGATCAATAGTAGGAGAACTGTACATGTGAAATTAATCACTGAGTATAGTAACCAATCTCAAGGAATAAAAATTATTATTACATGCAGCTCAAAATATTTAGCAGTCACAATGCTGTTGAATAAGCAGATGAAAAAAGCAATATAGAGTAGACATGCCATAGTATACCAGCCTTTTCTTATCATTATGTGATCCTGCATCTAACTTCCTCTTAAAAATATACCTGTCTATTGAGAAAAATGATGTGAAAACAAATTTGAAGCAAAAAATCCTGGATTCTTAAAAGCCCTATCTTTTTATAGTGCACATGTAAAAGATATTTGAAGCTCTAAGCCTGTCCTCAATGTAAAGAGTAAAAGAATAAAATGTCGTTTTGTTTATTAATTTATTATTTTTCTCTTCTAAGATAAAGTAAACCCCAGATGTTTATTTCTTATTTTCGTTATATATATATATATAAATATACATAATAAGTGAAATAGTGCCTAAAGCTAATCTGGGATAATGATGTAATTAGATTCCAACTAGTAACAACCTAAACATTCACAGTAAATATTGTAACGTTTAATAGCTTGAAATTCCATCAACTTTCCCTAGGTTCAATATATATATAAAATTCAGGTCAGAGTGTACATGAACTAAATCAATACAGGTTGATAGGTTCATAGAACAATGTAAAATGCAGTACCAGATTTTAAAGCAACCCAACTTAAGAGAAGTATATTCAACAACAAATAAATAAATAATACCTATGCAAAAAAAAAATGTTTGTAAATAGTGAATATAATCACATATTTTAATAGTATAAAAAACATATTCCACTGATATTTAAATATTTATCGCAAGCAAAAATAAAAGATTGTCATATAAGATTACCAAATATTAGACTAAAAATGCTTGAAAACAAATTCTAGAGATAAAAATACAACTTACAAAAAAACCAATAACAAAATATTAGATAATATTCTCAAAATTCAAAAAAATGAAAGAGAATGTTATTATACAAGTAATCCTCATCAAGCACATTTTCATTTAACATGTTTTTGGGTGACCACAACTAAGCAATTACAGAACATAATAAAAGAACATGTTACTTCGTGGAACAAAAGTTCATAAAATAAAATTCTTTCACAACGCCCAAAAAATATATTTTCATTTACATATGATAGTGAATATTTTTATGCAATTATCATAACATATTTTCATAGTTACAATGTTGAAACTTAAAAACAAAATCCTATGATTTGCTTTTGATTGCAGAGGGCAATTACAATCCCAAATAAAAACTAAAAAAAAATCTCCTTTAAAGAGTTTATATAACTTTGCTTGCCTATGTATACACAATAAAATAAAAAATATTAGCGGGTTTTAGTTTATAAAAATGAAAATCTTGAATTTGGAATTAGAAAAGATTAAAAATAAACTAAATGTAAACACCACCTACCATTTAAAAAATAAAATGCATGGCTAGCTTTTGAATCCATTATTAGGATTTAAAATAAGAAATAGTTGGTCACAATGAAAAGCAAATCAACATGGTCAAAGAGCAACACTATATTAAAATAAACAAAAATTACATTTATTGCTTACTATGCTAATGAAGAATAATTTAATCTCTTCTGATATAATTTTCTTCACATCAAATAAAAATTTATTAATTATTGATTAATCATAAATTTCTAATCATTTGATTAAACAATTTTGATTATTTTTGATATGCTTGTTTATTTTTTTTGCATGAAAAACATCTAATTCTTTGATTCTTTTGGATAGATATGAACTGATATTGATATTTGACACTATCACTGGTTCTGTTCAAATAGTATATATAGTTTCCATGAAGATGTTTGGCCAATCCAATGATATTTTTTTTCTCTTTTTGCCTTTTATTTTTATTTGTAAAACTAGAAAAGTAATAAAAAAGTACAAAAGAACAAAATTATTTACTATATTCACAAAAATAATCCCTTTTTAAGACATTAATTATTAAATAAACTATAATATATTAAAATTATAATTTGATCAAATGACTCAAAGAAAAATTCTTATTTTATCTTCAGGAAATCTTTTAGTAACTATTCTTAATGATTTGATCAACAGAAATTAAATTACTTAATCTACCTGGCATTATCATTTGTGTAATCAACTTTTTTTTTTTAATTATTAAATCTTTTATTAAAAACACTGTTAAAAATATTCTGTACTTCTAAATTTAAATCAAGAAATATACATATTACTTTTAATCTTTGGGAGCACTTTTTATTCATGATTAATATCAATTTATAATTTCATGAATAACTTTAATGCCAGATTCCAATTTTAGAACAAATTTTTTTTTTTTTCATTATTTCTTAATGTAAAATTTAATAAGTTAAACAGAACATAATTCAAAGATTTATTGAACTGAATTGATTATTATATCAATCAAACAGAAAAAAATTAAAATAGATTTTAAGATAGGCAAAATAACTGTCATTTAACTTTTAATTTCGATGACAAATAAAATGGTTTATTATCAAAAATAGAGTATAAATGATATAGATTTTTAAGTGAATTGGCAAATTTATAATATTGCATAACTTATACAAATATAATTCTAGATTTTTTTAACATTTATTCTTACCATTAGACCTTGAATTTGTCAAGGCATTCAGTTTTTTAACATCTTCCACATAAATATAAAAGAATATATTTTCCTTGGATGGGTTTCTACATATAGAAATGGAAATAAATAGCAAATGTATTTATAGATTATATTTTATTAATAGGAGTGTTGTTATAATTTTGTAATAACAATGATTGAATATTTAATAAATATAACCATGTTTAAATCAGAAAATATTTTCCAAATTCATAAATATTAACTAATATTTTCTAATTGCACTTGCAGAAAAAAACAAACTGCTTTTGTGTTTTCTGACTTGCGTCTAAGTTTGATTAACATAGGCCTACTTGAAGAGTTAATGTTGAAAATAAGTTACAAGTTTTTGGCTATGGATGATATAGAAATATCATTGATGATAAATATAGAATATAATTTAATTAATTAGGTATACAAGTTTTCAAAATTTAAATTACCTGCTATTCAAGTCTACTTAGAAAGACAAGTTTATAAAAATATAATTATTAGCTTATGATCACTTGATATTATAGATTAAATTTATAAAAAATAATCCAATATTACACATTTTAATATTAACAATAATCATACATAACTGTATGATCCCAGAAACCAATAAAGTAAGAACATGGATATAAAATAATATAAATATACATACCTTCGTAATTCAAGAATAAGTAACATGGTTGCAGGAACTCCAAAAACCATAAGAGCAAAAGCATTAACAGCTGGTTCCATGCAAGCTAAGCCTGTACTAATAACAGTAAACATGAGCATAGTAGCCTGAAACCGGCCCCTAAATTAAAAGATAATATTTAGATCCAATTTAAATTTATTTATTGTAATAAAATTTAAAAAAAAAAAACAATTAAAATTTAGGGATAGAGAAAAAAATCTACAAATTCACAAATATAATAAGATTTATACATTTGTGCAAGAATACACATTTGTACTATATGTCAAAAACCATTAAATGATTCATTACAAAAAAATTTTCAGCATCTTTCTATTGAAAATCAGTGAAGAACAACAAAATACCAGCCTAATTAAGTATTGGATGGCAAGAATTTACACTTTTCATTTCTTGTTTTATCCTCTAGCTACAAATAGTTAAATCTCATCTACTGACCACTGACAATTTGCTATAGTTTAATTTTCTAAAGGAGAAAAAACTCTTAAAGATGTTTGAAACCTGAAATTTTTTTTCAAATTCCTCTCAGATTCAATCCCAGGTCATATGAAGGTTAATCATTAAGCTTCAAGGCATTCACTTTATATGCAAAATTTTGTACATGTACATAAACATATACAAACATTAAAAGTTTATATTTTTTGGCTAGTCTGGTAGAGTTGTAAATTTGAGGTAATTTTGATAATGTACAAAAATTACCATTGAGCCAAAATTTTGATTTGATTTTGACACCTAAATTACTATATTATAAAAGATTAATGAAACTGAAATAAAATCATTCATAATGTTTAATATTGCAAAAAAGTATATAAAATACCAGATGCATAAGTCTCCGCAAGTGATTTTTTTTAAAAACCAATATAGAAGTTGATGTAATGTAATGCCAATAAAAATGAATTTTAAAATTTACAGATTCAAAAATAGCACATATTCTGAATATACTCCTCTACTATATGTTAATCTTCTGTCAGACATCTGAAAAGTAAAGAAAACTATCAGCAGCACATTTTTACTGATTCCCTACTATTCATTAATACTGATACTTAAATTAAAATGCTTTCTTCAAGTTAATTTGAATATAAAAACCACATAGTTTTATTTTTTGAAAATTAGTTTTCCTTTTTAAACACTTTGGACTTTTTTTGTTAAAAGAGATTTTTTTGAAGAAGTGTGTTTTTGATTTTTATGAAAAAAAAAAAAAAAAAAAATTTTTTATTTGATTTTATTACCTTTTCTTTTATAAAAAGTCAAGAATGATTCTCTAGAAATGAATTGGTATTGCATGTAAAATATGACAAATATCATATACTAAATTCATTATGATTCTGATGTTGCAAGAAACTGGCCAAAGATTTTGGAATGGATAAGATAATGAACAATCTTTTCCTTACCTATTACTGTAGTTCCATTTGTTTAATCTTCCCCATATTTTATTCAAAGTGCTAGTACAAAATGATACAACTTTTACACCCTAATAAGACTTTAATCTAGCCATCATGCTGTATATTGCAATAATTAAGTACATCTTTCAAGATGAGTAAAATTATTTTGCATTTTCTTTCCAAGCAAATCTCATTTGCTATTGTTGTCATCACAAAAATCATTAACTCTTTCCCCCACAAGAGCATGATTTGATATAGTATTACTTGCTTTTAAAGACTTTTATAACCTTCCTTACTATTTTGGTTTTGCATTACTCTTTTAATCTATGCACAAGGCTCCAATTTTATGAAAACAACTTTAGGTTGATCTCATGACCTTGGAACAAAAGCATACTTTCATTGGCGCATATATACAACTAACAATGCCAAGAGCAACTATACCCTCTAATTTTCATAGGTAACATAATGACAGGGTAGTCAGTATTTTAAATATAACTGTTATAAATTGAACACAATATTAGCTTATCATACTTATGATCTGTCTTCAAATCTAAAGTGAAACTTAAATATTATTTCAGATAGTTGATAATTTCTAACCAAGTTTAGGATTTTTTTTTTTTACATAATCAGTCTATAATAAATTTCAACTAGCCATCTAATATCAATCTATAAATTGATATCTAAATGTTAGCTAAAGAGTAAAAGAAATCCCATGCAATCTGTATCAATAAATATAATGAACAAATTGTAAAGTAAAATATGTGACAACATTCATCAGTCATGAAAAGAATGTTGTACATCTATAAAGTGTGATCCCAGAGTTATCTTTACTTTCACTGATAACACATATATAACTTTAAAATTGAATAATACAGCTTTTATATCTTTTGCATTTAAACTAAACTGCTAAACCATAAAAAAAATATCAATTGCTCATGGAAAATAACAATATTCATTCTCTATCTAAAAGATCTGGTCAATAGAGTTTGACTTTAGGCAATAATGTCTGAGTATTGCAGGTGGTAGTTTACCATTACTCATCACTCTTTTCATTAAAAATACTTTTTATATTTTTGTATAAGTTCATATTTTATTTCACATTTTGCAAGGGATAAACTGACTGTTTCAGTAGCAATTATGGTATCTATTATAAATAATTTTTACTTATTTACAAGATTATCATATTCTTGAGAGGTCCAGTGAAAGTCATGTATCAAAGTAATAAGCAAAAAAAAAAATTGGATTTTTTTAGTTGGCAAATAAATTTTCTTTTTTTTTTATTGCTTTGTTGTCTCCCCCCCCTCCCCAATTGGAATTCATCCAGAACCTTGTAGCCCTTGAGTCAGTGCCTGTTAACTGTTAAGAGCAATGATATTTTTTGGTTAATAATTAATATATATATAACAATAAATTTTTTAATATTTAAAATGTTTTACATTACTGTTTTATTAACAAGCAAAGGGACTAAAATAAATCTCAGAAATGAAAAAGATATCCAACATTAATTTTTAAGATAACTCATAGAATTAAAAAAATTAAATTTAGATGTTTGATATTTTGTGTTTTCTTATACTATTTTACTTCAGTTTTTATTATCAATTTTTATTTTAAAACTGTGCTTGCAACCTATGATTTTTTACTTCCTAATTCTAGACAATTGAAAATTATGATTATTTAAAAGAATAAACTTTTATAGAAAACATGGTTTTAAATGTTAATTTTTTTTTTTAGTCTTAATGCAATTAATTTGAAGTTATTAATATTTAATAAATGATTTATAATAAATTGCAAAGCAACTACTTACACTATTTTTTCAAAACTTCTTTACAACTTTCTTTAACATTTTTAAAAGTACTTACTATTTTCATAAGAAATTAAGAATTAACTAATATATATATATATATTACAACTTGATATTTTAATACTTCACATACATATGCAATAAACTATTACACAACACAAAATAAAACAATAATTAAAAAATGTTCACTTGATGTTTAATGGTTTAATAACAATAATTAATACTGTAAAATCCCAAATAAAATTGTTATTCTTACAAGTATAATTCTGGTTTACATTTCATAACCTGTTTTCAACTATATGTATTAAAGCTGTAAAATTTGTGGTACATATTTTGCTTCACTGTCTGGTGACAACAGTAACCTTAAGATAAGGTTCAAACCCATCTCTGTATTTATTCAGTCATCAAAGTATGTAAGTACCCACGATTGTCTCCTCTTGTAAATTTTAAACAGTTATATAATATTAATTTAATTATATTTTAATTTGGAAATCTTAAAATTTCTATCACCATAAAACAGTCATGTATGTATGTGTATATATTACAGATGCATAAAACGAAAAGAATACGTATAATATTTAGTAGCCTTATTAAATTATTAATTCTATATATTATTTATTTAGTTATATAATCTATGTATTATTTATAATGCTGATGCAATACCAGAGAAGGTTCTGGAGGGTAATTAACATAACTCTAGATTTAAGAAACAAAGGAACTTACCTGATTTGATTTAATTTAAAATGTGTTGCTAAATTAGTTGGTTTAGCAATACTCTATTCTCTACTCTTGACATAACTAACATAATCGTTCTCTCTTTTTTTTTTTATAAAAAAAAAAAGCAAACAAAGGTGAAGAGCAATATATATTTCGTTCTCGAAGGAACATGCGCTTTTACTTAAATAAGTGTCCAAACCGATCCAAATCTTGACCGGTAACGGGATTAAGGGACTTACTATTAGGAGTAAGTTATAACACAAAACCCCTGCCCTCTCTTTCAATATTTACTCAACCCTTAATACTTTTCATTTTACTTTCTAAATCATTTTTAATTGGATTCTGATAACATTCTCTTAGATTCATTTATGGGATTATTATCTTTTCTTAACCTCACCTAATAATAGTCCTGAAAATTTAGTCAAAATTTAGCTAAACCATTCATAAAGAAAAATTAAAACATACAAATAATTTACATATTTTAAGTAAACAAATTAATTAATGTAGATATAAACATTATTAATATTAAAAAAAAATCCCCTTCTATTGTTGTAACTCATAGTTCACTAATGATTAATTGCAATTCTAAAATGTATGTTTAAAGTTCACTAATGTCTATAGTTCAATCAATAAACAAAGTTTCTGTTACCCTGATCGAACAGTGCACATCCATAAGCGTTTCTTCGCATCTCTTGGGAGTTGATTCTCAGCAACTAATTTTGTTCCATGGCTAGCTCCGCTTTCTCCTATATGGTTTGATGTTCCTTGAGGTGGTTTCACGGTTTGATGAAGATCTAGGCATAAGTCAGTGTTCCAGCTGGGGATGGATTCTATTTCATTTAGCCTTCGATCATTTTTATTTCCATTTTTTTTATATAATAGTTTTTTTTTTTATTAAAAGAAAACTAATAATTAATTTCACAATACGTTTTCCTCTCTATTTATAATCCTTTTCTTCGTTGTCCTTTTTTTTTTTTTTGATCACGTTTCAGGCCAGTGATTGCATTCCTTTAATTTTTTGTTTTTAACACCTTGTTAACTAGAAGTCACGACAATAGAATTAATTACAAATCTTTTCTCTCTCCCCTCCCTTCAGATTAGAAAATTAAAATAATTAATTACGAAATTGTTTTCCAAAAACTTTAAAATTTTTTTATATCACTCTCGATTTAATCTCTCAATCCAATTAAAAAATAACTAATCTACCATTTTACTTTTTTTTTTAAAATCCCAATAAAAAAAACTAATAAATAATACCAAAAAAAAAAACTTCCTATACAGCATTTATTTCTTATTTCTACCTAATATATATGTGTATATACATATATTTACATACACAGAGAATATAACATGAGCCGTTCGAAATTATCGGCTCAATATATTCTATTTTATAATCAATATATATCTTTACATACCTCTCTCTATATAATTATTAACTCTTTATAGATAATACATTTTAACCTTTTTATATTTATCAATCAATACTTCCTTATAATCATATACATATATTTCATTTATTTATTATTATTATTATTTTTAATATTTAACTTTAACATTATTTATATTCAAATTTTTATATTTTACATTTTTAGTCATTATAATAACATTCAATATGTATAATTTTCTTTAACTTATAATATTATTTCTTTTTATCTTTTTATTACTAGTTATTTTAACCTATTTTTTATTATTTTTTAATATATTTTATACTTACCTTCTACTTATATTTTCAAAGCTTAACTGTTAACTAGTCATATTTTTAAAATGTCCAGTTATTCTGTGTAGCTCCCTCTATTTTTATATAATTAAATCTATGTTTATTTTTAATTATTACTAATATTATCTTTATTTTTATTTTAAACCAAGAGACTTCCTCTTTCTATTTTTTATATAATTAAATCTATTCTTACTTTTAATTCCTACTTATATTCTTATTTATTATGTCAAAAAAAAAATTAGGACTAAATCTCTATTTAATACTGGTTTAATATTATTACTATGAATAAATTCTTTTACTTTTCTATCCCTTTTATTGTTGTAAATTGTATCATTTTTATACAATCCGTTCCAAACCCATGGCCTGTTTCTAATGTATATCAACGAATTTCTATCATATTTATGTTGTAATAGTCAATATATTGAATTTTTTGTTTCTCCTACATAATTTACTTTTATATTATTAATTTGACAATTAATTTAATATATTCCATTTATTTCATTACCTGAATTATTATAATTATTAATACATTTATTTATTTTCTAAAGTATTAATTATAATTTTTTCTTTTTTATTAACTATTCTAACATTTATATTATTGAATTTTTAAATAATTTTTCTTATAACTTTGTTTAAATTTTTAACTACATAATTATTTCCTGTTTTTATATCTACATAATTAATTTTACCTATATTATTATTACTGCTTCTTTTTCTTCTTTATTATTTATATAATCTAACGTATTTTCTATTAACTTAATATCATTTATAAATTTATTTGAATAATTCATTATTTATAAATTCTTTTATTAAATTTATTTATTTAATATAATCTTCTTTACTTGACCAATAATTTACTGCAATATGAATTCTAGAATGTATTGTATTTATTTTATACTTTTTGTATTTGAATGCCAATTAGTTACATTATTATCCATATTACTTTTCTTATGAATTGATATTTCAATTCTACATTTTCCTTCTTCATTTGACTTAATCAACTTTATATCTAAATATGTCAATATATTACTCTCTTTTTTTCTACAGTAAATTTAATATTTTTATCCTATTAATATCCTCTATAAATAAATTTATCTGTCTTTGTGTTTAAATAGTGGCAGATAGTTTTTCAAAACACAATGCTCCTAACAATTGTTTTAGATCTAACCATTGATATACAAAGAAAATTTTAAACTATCTCTAAGTACCATGGAAATGGACTTCTATTTAAGTCTATTGTTATGCACATAATTGTATTATTTTTTGTTTCTCTGTTGTTTAGATAAAAAGAGTGAACATTTTGTCTTTATGGGATTAAAAATAAGATCTCAAATTTGGGGGGGGGGGGATTAAACTTTTATTCTTATTTAAAAGACTTCTATTTATGGAAAGTATCTATTTTATGAAGATAAAGTAATATCATCAGCATAGATTCACATGATTTTCCAGACATATATTATTAAAAATTACAGATTGCATGAGCAGTTAAAAATAGAGTTCAAAAAGACGTATATCATTCTATGCTCTTATATGCTTCAAATTCAAGTACCAAACTGGATTTAAAAATGTATGTCATTTTATATTTTTATATGCTTCAAATTGCAGTACCAAACTGGATTTATTTAAAAGAATTAGTTTGGAATATTTATTTATACTTTTCAAATACAAACCTCAAAACATTTTGCATCAGTTATCTTATTGACTTTTATTTGAATAGGTAGTAAAAAGATTGTCAGATTAATAAATGGTCTACTCACATTTTGTTTTTCAAATTGGCATCTTATGAAGATGATAGAACTTCAGTTCCTACTCTATTATAATAATTGTATAATCATATTTTACAATTTTTCAGATGTGAATAAAATCAATTTGGAGTTCCAAATGAAAAAATTTAGAATATATAAACCAGGGTTTCTCAATCTTTGGGTTGCACCAAAAAATTTTATGGATTGGAAAATGATAAAAAAATTATAGAAACACTAACTGAAATATTAAAAATGAGAAGTATCGTAGGTTACTATAGAGCTTTATCTTGCACCACAATAAAGAACCCAAATCATAGGCAGACAGATAAGGCCTTGAATAGTGACACATCAGGCACAACTATGCATTCATCAACTACTTTGCTTTACTTCACTTCTGATAACAATTTTAAATATGCAATTACCACTACAATCCAAGCTTATAATGTTTTGTTGTTATGTTATCTGTATTTAACTTTTAATTTTAATGAAAAATAACAATTGATATACCAATAATCTTGATAATATTTATTAATAATAATTCATATTTGAATGTATTTATGGTACCATCTTATTACAGAATAGCAAACAAATTTCCATACCTAACCTAAAAATATATTTAAAACTGGGTAGAAACAGAGTAAATTATAACAAAATGAAGAAATTGAAACAAACATTACCATACCAACTCAAATAATTAAAAGATAAGAATTATTCTTTTCAAATATATTTATTTCTGTGGTTGGTGTGACTTATTGTTTGTGAATTGTGTCATGCATTCAACTTCAAAAGTTTGTATTTCATTAAAATTTGATAATGTTATGCTTTTCACATTTACATATTTTTTCTTTCTTTTTTATATAAAATTCTTGTTTTCTTTTTTTACAAGCTTCTTTCTTAGAAGCACTTTTTTCCTGCATGCACAAAGTTCAGAAAATCACTATTTTATTTTATTTTTTAATCATGAGTAAACTAAACAAATTAATAATTTTTTTTTTGGAGTAAGAAAAAATTCTTATGATCCACATCCAAGTAACAAAAATACAGAAAAATAACAAAATAGTTTCAATTGTAATTATCAACAAAAATTTATTACATTTAGAACCATTTTATAAAAGAAAATGGAACAGATATATAATGTTATCTGTGGAAATATCACATGATCACCATTCTTTATGCTTACAGAATCTGAAAACAAAGAGGTGATGTGATACAATATGGCTTCACCTTTATCAGAGTCAAGAATCTCTCAGCCACTATGCCCAGATAAACCTGTTAGTGATGTTACCTTTCCTTTCCCCATCCTATGTTTTGCCCATATTCTTTGCTATCCTGCTCCATCCCATTACCACAACATTATCTTTGTCTGTACAATGACCATTATATCTAGATACCTTTATCTTTTTCCAAACCCAGCATAAAAACAAGAACACACTTTCTGTATAATCACTGTTTATTTATTTTCCCACAACTTCATTATTTGTACTCTTTTTGCTTGTAAGCATTTACATTCAATTAACAGATGTCTAATATTTTCCATGCCTTTATTACATAACTTGCAAACTAAATCACCTACATTCCTTCATTTATGTGTATATTCCCTTATTGATAACGATGCTGTTTGAGCGTTAAATAGTAAACTACTTTCATTGCTATTATTTTAAATTAACTCACACCCAATATTCTGTTTACTTCTATATATATTTAAACTTTTTACTCTCCATACTAGTTCTCCATCTCTCCAAATCCCTATTTTTTATTAATGCATCTATTTTTCTATCCCATTCTTTGCCACTATAACCCGCAACAATTCTCCTAATACAATCACTCCATCTTTTGTACAATTATACTAAGATAAGTGTCTTTATCCAAATCTTCTGCATACTGTACCTTTCTAACCCATCTTGTTGTCTGTCCTTTACTCATAACCCAATTAAATACTATTTTGGCTATTCTCTTACTATCCATAAAATGCAATCTATTGAAACATTTTCATTTTGCATCTCTCATATAAAAACTTGACCATCCCATTTCTCCTTGAATTGCCTTCTTTGCCATCCACACATCTTCATCTAATGCATATCTTCCTACTTCTCTTTGTACTTTTTCTAAGTAATCTAACACCCATGAAAAACTCTGCATATAGTAGCACCACTCAGAGAAAGCCAGAGTAATCAATGGATGCATCCACTGATCACTCTGGCTTGCACTGAGTGGTGCTACTGTATGGACAGTTTTGCCTCTGTGGGAATATATTGGTTAATGCTTCAATAAAAATAAATAAACTAATGAGACATTTGGAAACAAATCACAGACATGAAAATAAACCTACAGATTTCTTTTTAAAAAAATATGATGAATTAAAGATAAGTACATCTAATTTAACAAAATTTATATTTGCTATTAAAAAATTATTGAAATTTTATTTGGCAACTTTGCATTTTGCTAAATGCAACAAAATATATATCATTGGAGAAATGTTATTAAAACTTTGCATGAAAGATATTTAGTAAATTATTTGGTTAAGAATTTTAAGCAAAAATTAATGCTATTCCTACATCAAACGACACTATCATGCTGAATAATTGATTTGTCTGATGGCATTGAATTGCAGTGAGTGCAAAAAAATACAGAAGTCTCAATATTATAGCATTCAGTTGGATAAATTATCAGACGTATCAAAAGATACAATACTATTAGTTTATATCAGATATGTTGATTTTATATTACTACATTATTAACTCCAATTTTTCAGGAAAAAATAGGGACTTAGTAGCGCATATAAAGCAAGTTGCTCACCCAGCTTTGTTAATAACTCATTATTTTCTTCATCGGGAACAATTAGTGACCAAAAATGTCAGTGAAATTTACATTATGTTCTTAATCAATATATGCAAATAATAAATGTTTCCATCATTTGTACAGATTGATGATAATTCAGCACAAAAATTTCAATATGCATCAAGCTATAACAAAGCCATTTATTAAAAGTAAAAGAACAATTTATTCATTATTTCACAATTAAAAATGATATTTGTTTGGGTAATATGAGAGTCATAAATCCCTTCAAAGAATGTAAATCAAATATTTTTAATCTTATTAAAGAAAAATAGTTTGAATTGTCAACAGATAAAAATTTGGAAATAATTTTTAAAGATGATCAAAATAATTTATCTAAATTTTGGTTATAAATTCAAAATAAATATTGAATTTTGAGTGCAAAGGCATAACATTATTACTTCTATTTGCAACAACTTATTTAGCAGAAAAAAATTTCAACAATAATTATTACAAAAACTAAATTCCAAGACTGACATAATATATTTTGTAATGTGGATGGGTAAGAATTAATACTTTAATAGAAGACAGATAACAATAGACATTAAATATCATTAATTTTATTACTTTGTTATTCTATTTTTATTTTTCATAAAATTATAATTTTGTTGATTATTTTGTCAATGTTTTTTTTTTCAGCAAGAGATTGAAATAAATATAATTCAAAAACTTTTTAATAATTCTTTATTTTTTAAAATAGTCAATTTTGCCTGTTAACATTATTTGAACACATATTAAGATGGACACAAACAGCACCTTTTTATTATAGTTAGTTTTATTTTGTTAGATTGAGAAATATAACAATTCTATAATATTTGGGTCATGGTAACAGTACAAACAAATTTGTTGGGTCACAGTATAAAAAAGTTGAGAAACATTGATATAAACTATGAACTTTGAATAATAATAACCTAAAAAAATCTTCAGTAACTTCATTTAAAAAAAAAAAAAGCTTTCAAAACTATTAATATTCCTAAGATCAATAGAAACAATCCATTAATTTACCTGGAGCTGAATGTAATATATTTTGGACCTACAACAGAAGTCATTTTTCAGGATAATTTTTTGATTATCAAAAAGAAATCTTCAAAAACAAAAACCATGAATTTTTATGCTACATTAAGCAAAAAAAAATTCCAAACATTAAACAAAAAGATTAATTCAAAAATATTAACAAGAAATGGAGAAAATAAGACCTTCCTGAATGAAGAAAGCCTGACAAATACTGGGATTATCTTATTCTTTAGCTGATGTAGAACATATATTTTCTTTAGTGAATAATATATAAAAACGAAACTAAAAATCACTGTTGCATCAATCAAAGACTCATATTGCTCTCATATGTAATAAGAAAGACTTAGAAGAACAAATTGTATGCATTGGTAATCTTCAGAAATCCTTTTAAAGAAACACAACAAAGATTAGTATAAAAGAAAAAAAATGCAGATTTTTAATAAAGTAAGGATTAGTTTATTTGATTTATAATGTGTTATTTTACTTTTTTTACAATATAGTATTCTTAAGTTCTCTAGTTCTTTTTGATAAAAGCTTTTGATAACACTGTCTATGACTTAAAAAAAAATATTGTAAACAATATTTATTAATAGAGTACAGACACAACTGAAAAAGACAAAACAATGAATTTATTAAAGAATAACCATAAAGTAAATATTATTTATTTTGATGGGATGGAGGGTGGTCAAACAAGTTGGGAGTGAATAATAATGAAAAGGACTAAATTAAAATTAGTGAATGGATAAAGATAATTCCGTGAAAATAAAATTAAAAAAATAAAATGCAAAAAATTTCAGTCTGTGGAAAATACAAAATAATAAAGAGGCGTATGATGCTCAACAGGCTTTTTTTGGGTTTATTCATTCAGAATTCCTAACTTCCATAAAAAAAAGGTCATGATTCATTGTAATGCAACCATTTATTATATATACATTTACTAAAGACAATTTTTAAAAAAAATAATGGGTAGCAAAATGAAATTTTTTTTATTTATTTCTAAATCAATTTGCAACATAAAGTTAAGTTTTAATAAAAAATGTCTATTTAAACAATTCAAAACAAAACAACTCTCCATATAGTAGTGCCATCTTGTGCTAACAAGAGCAATCAATGGATGCCAGAAGGCTTGTGCATAAAATCCCTATCTAATGCCTACTCATCCAATATCCCCAGACTAGTTTCTGGCTTGTGGCCTTCATCAGTGAGGAGCCTTGGATCTGAGAGCACTGCACCTAGATCTTAGGATCTAATGCAACCCTCCAGCACCCACCTTTTAACTCTATTTAACTACAAAACTATGAGAATGAAATTGAAAACACTATTAATATTTTCAATCCAAGCTCAATAGCTTATATAGTCATATGGGTCTGAACTCAATTCAGCACCCATACATTTTGGTGTCTTTGGCTCTTTAACAACCATAGCCACCACTATCCTATTAGGCAGGATTGGTGTTAAACCACTAAACATCACATGATCACTATCCCATACTAGCACAATAATTGTTATTAAACAATTCAAAACAAAACAACACTCTCCATATAGTAGTGCCATCTTGTGCTAACAAGAGCAATCAATGGATGCCAGAAGGCTTGTGCATAAAATCCCTATCTAGTGCCTACTCATCCAATATCCCCAGACTAGTTTCTGGCTTGTGGCCTTCATCAGTGAGGAGCCTTGGATCTGAGAGCACTGCACCTAGATCTTAGGATCTAATGCAACCCTCCAGCACCCACCTTTTAATCTCTATTTAACTACAAAACTATGAGAATGAAATTGAAAACACTATTAATATTTTCAATCCAAGCTCAATAGCTTATATAGTCATATATAATAGCTTATATAGTCATATATAATAGCTTATATATTATATAGCTTATATATTATATATAGTCATATATAATAGCTTATATAGTCATATATAATAGCTTATATAGTTATATAGTATGGGATAGTGATCATGTGATGTTTAGTGGTTTAACACCAATCCTGCCTAATAGGATAATGGTGGCTATGGTTGTTAAAGAGCCAAAGACACCAAAATGTATGGGTGCTGAATTGAGTTCAGACCCATATGACTATATAAGCTATTGAGCTTGGATTGAAAATATTAATAGTGTTTTCAATTTCATTCTCATAGTTTTGTAGTTAAATAGAGTTAAAAGGTGGGTGCTGGAGGGTTGCATTAGATCCTAAGATCTAGGTGCAGTGCTCTCAGATCCAAGGCTCCCCACTGATGAAGGCCACAAGCCAGAAACTAGTCTGGGGATATTGGATGAGTAGGCATTAGATAGGGATTTTATGCACAAGCCTTCTGGCATCCATTGATTGCTCTTGTTAGCACAAGATGGCACTACTATATGGAGAGTGTTGTTTTGTTTTGAATTGTTTAATAACAATTATTGAGCTAGTATGGGATAGTGATCATGTGATGTTTAGTGGTTTAACACCAATCCTGCCTAATAGGATAATGGTGGCTATGGTTGTTAAAGAGCCAAAGACACCAAAATGTATGGGTGCTGAATTGAGTTCAGACCCATATGACTATATAAGCTATTGAGCTTGGATTGAAAATATTAATAGTGTTTTCAATTTCATTCTCATAGTTTTGTAGTTAAATAGAGTTAAAAGGTGGGTGCTGGAGGGTTGCATTAGATCCTAAGATCTAGGTGCAGTGCTTTCAGATCCAAGGCTCCTCACTGATGAAGGCCACAAGCCAGAAACTAGTCTGGGGATATTGGATGAGTAGGCATTAGATAGGGATTTTATGCACAAGCCTTCTGGCATCCATTGATTGCTCTTGTTAGCACAAGATGGCACTACTATATGGAGAGTGTTGTTTTGTTTTGAATTGTTTAATAACAATTATTGTGCTAGTATGGGATAGTGATCATGTGATGTTTAGTGGTTTAACACCAATCCTGCCTAATAGGATAATGGTGGCTATGGTTGTTAAAGAGCCAAAGACACCAAAATGTATGGGTGCTGAATTGAGTTCAGACCCATATGACTATATAAGCTATTGAGCTTGGATTGAAAATATTAATAGTGTTTTCAATTTCATTCTCATAGTTTTGTAGTTAAATAGAGTTAAAAGGTGGGTGCTGGAGGGTTGCATTAGATCCTAAGATCTAGGTGCAGTGCTCTCAGATCCAAGGCTCCTCACTGATGAAGGCCACAAGCCAGAAACTAGTCTGGGGATATTGGATGAGTAGGCATTAGATAGGGATTTTATGCACAAGCCTTCTGGCATCCATTGATTGCTCTTGTTAGCACAAGATGGCACTACTATATGGAGAGTGTTGTTTTGTTTTGAATTGTTTAATAACAATTATTGTGCTAGTATGGGATAGTGATCATGTGATGTTTAGTGGTTTAAAATGTCTATTTAATTAAAAAAAGGTTGAAATGAATCAATTAATCAATAAATTTTTATTAATTATTTAAAAATATACAAAATATGTAATATAGGGAGCGTACCAATAGCTCAAACAAGCTCTTATTGATAAGGGTGGTAAGAGAAAAATATTTAAAATCTTTATCTAGAATATTCCTATCCCCAGACTAATTGGTCTCAAGCTTTTGGCTCGCCTAGGAATATTCTAGATACAGATTTTAAATATTATCAATAAGAGCTTGTTTGAGCTATTGGCACATAATCTATATTATATATTTGTAAATACAAGCTTATAAAAGCAATATCATGCAATATATGACTTGCTTTATTGATTATTACAAAATATGTATATATTAAATATATGTTAATAATTAATATAAATCAAAAATATTTTTATTTGGCAATAAAAATTCTGTCTACATACTTATCCATCTCTGATCCACTGTTCTGTAAAATATAACAAAAATAAATGACAAACACAGAACAATGAATCATGGAAAACATTAAAAATTATAGAAAGAACAATTTAATGATTATTACTCACGTTTATATTTAAAATACAACTTAACTGTTAGTTTTTAGTACAATTCAGTTATAATTCAAAATATTCCGTACCTATTATTTGGAAAACATATAATTATTTATGTTTAAAAAAATCCATAAAAAAATCTCTTAATAACAATTGCTTTATGCATATTTCAGGCTCATTTCAAAACACCTTTCATGATCATGTCGCTGAATATATAAAAGGAATTTTTTTATTTTCATCAGCACTTCATGTACAAAAGTAAAATGTGCTTAGAACAATACAAAGGGTTTAGCAATGTTGAGAAGTTTCTTTCCAGGGTCTACCTCCCTCTTCAACCCTTTTCATCACTTGTGCAGGATTCACACTTTTTAAATTGTAACATAATTCCAAAATAATGTAAATAATAACAGTAATAAACAACTTAATGATGAAACTAGGATGTACAAGAATAGAAACAGAGTGCTTGAACAAAATCGGAGGAATTTGAAACGAAACTAGTGTTAAACAAGGATGTGTATTATCTCTTTAAAGATCATTTTTATGATAATAGTGTTTGGAATTGTTTATAGGTGACTTTATTAAGTAAATATAAAGATGCAGTGCAGGTCTAAGGGTAGAATTTTTAATTTGAATTGATTAAAAATATAAATAAGAATTTCATATTCTTGCTATTTTTTTAAATTCAAAAAATGCTTTACAGAATACTCAATATTTTAAATGTGATATATAAGAATTTGGAATACCAATATACACAGGAATTTATATTTGTTTCTTTAAAATATTGTGTTGCCATGAAATAATACTGGGATATCTATTCGATAAATTTAAGATTGAGCAGTTTTTACATATGTAAAATACAGGTTCGTAAATAGTTAAAAAAATAGAACAGAAACAAAAGATAAAAATGAAACATTTTTCCATGTTATAATACATTATTTTTTTTAGAAATTAATTTATGAATAAACTTAGTATTCTTCATTTATATTGTTAAAATATTTTTTAATTGATAAAGAAATATAAACAAAAAACTTGATTGTTCATTTAAATTGTTTTATTATTTATTTTTTAGGGTTTTTTTTTTTTAAAAAAATGTAAAAATAAATCTTACAGTATATATTATTATTCTAAGAAAGTTTCCAACTTGCACAGTTGTATATTGTTGTTAAAATAATTGTTATTCAAAGATTTCTATGGCAAAGTGATTAATTGTTGGTGAAGAAACTGCATTAGCATTTTATGGCAGAAAAATGTTGAATGCAAATGACGTTGTGTCAAATGTGGGTGGGTGGTTATGATGGAGAAAATAAAGCAAAATTCTAAAGGGGAATTTAGAGCGATCCTTGCATTGTCCATGTAGCTACCAAATTATTCCATCTGCATGAAGCGGCAATGTTTTTTATAAATTTTTATGATGTAAAAAGAAAACTATTGGGAGCAGCAATTAAGAAAAAAACAATTTTCATTTTAATCTTCTTTTAATTTGTTATTGTTTCAAAGCAAGCCAGTTCATTTTTATTTGAACTGCTTTATTTGTTTGATTATAATTTGTATAGCATAACAAAAAAAAAAAATTTTTTTTTAGATGAAAAATATAAAATTTATAACTGACAATTCTTTTGGCCTTTAACATTATTATTTTCATAAAAGTTAACAATACTCACACAATTTACCATTCTGTGTCCCCTCACTTCTTCAAAACTAAATAAGAAATTAAAAAAATTTAAAGATAAATAATAATAAAAATTCCAAACAAATCTGTCAATTATGAATAATAAGAGGTTGTTTGAAATTATACATTCCATTTGTGGGTACTATTATTATGAGAAATCAAAATAAACATTGAAAAATTATAATTAACTGGATTCTTTTCTCTCTCTATCCCCCCTCCTTCTCAAAACCAAATAAGAAATTGAAAAGAGAAATAATACTAAAAGTTTGAAACGTATTTGCCAATGAAAACTAATAAGATTTACATGAATTTATAAAATATAAAATATTGTGATAGATCACATTTTCAAATCAAAAGCATTTTAAATTTATCAATTAGTTATCCAACTATTATTTGATAACATCAAAACAGTGTTTAAAGATTCAACTAAATATAAAATGAAATGCAGATGCCCAAGTACATTGATACTGAATTTGGTTTAATTTTTTTAAAAAAACTCAAACTCTTTTATCAATCAATGATGAAAAAATTTTTCCAATACTTTTTTTAGTCTGGATGGTTATCAACTTCAGTAAGTAAGTCGATTAAAAATCTTATAGGTCTTTTAAACAGAGAAAATGAAATGTTGAAGTCTAGTATAAGGCACCCTTATTCATAAATATATCTAAAAACTGTAGAAAATATATACTGCCTTTTTATTTTTATTTGGAGATAGTTTATGATAAAATATCCACAAAACACTTTACAGTAACATGGTTCTTAAAATCTGAAAATTACTTTTCTTCCCTTAAAAAAAAGTTTTTGAATAAAAAAATTTCTTATGCAATCATAATCAGATATAATCAAATTATGAAAATATTGATTATATATTTTTCTAATGTATTTGTGTAAAATCTCTGGAAATTTTTTATTAGTATCAGATTTGAATATTTTCAAAAACAAGTAATAAATATCATCTTTAATCTTTTTTTTTTTGTTAAATCCACACTTATATTTTCTTTCAAATGTACATTTTTATCTTGCATAATATTAATAGTTTTTTTTTAAATAAAAAAAATAAATAAATACTGTATAAAAGTTAATAAACTAATTTTAATGAATATAATTTTGGTTTATTTTCAAATTTTGAAAAGAATAAAGCAGTTTCTATTTTAATTCAGTAGCAAGATCCTTAGAAGTAATGAGATACATTAATGTTCAGTTTGAAAATCATTATTATAAACAAAAATTTATAAATTAAATTTAAAGATATTTAGATTATTTCTGAAGTATTCATTAAGTTTTAAAGATGTTTACATTCTCCAAACATTTACCATTCACTTTAAGATAAATAGCTAATATTTGACTTTGAAAACTTATTTAGAATACTGAAATATATTATTTTAATAAAATAAGTTACGAGATTAATTCACAAAGGGAGAAAATAAAAAAATAAAATAGATAAATAATAAATATCCAGAATCAAATTGAATTGCTATAATATAAAATATTTAATTAAAATGTAATGTAATAGTAATTATCAGAAGAAAAAATAAATAGCAGAAAATGGAGGAAATTAGTATGAGTTAAAATACTAATTAAATTTACAGAGGCAAGATTAAACTGATAATATATCCACAACCCAGATTTTCCTCAATGAGCTTAATTATTCCAGAAAACAAAAGGACCAAAAATATAAAAACTGGGGGGGGGGGGAGAACACATGATCTTCTTCGTAGTCTTCGAGGCAACTGTGACACAAGTGCGAAGCAGTGGAAGAAATGAGCAGAGGATGTCTTATTCCTAAGATGTCGGCTCCTGAAGGTCAATAGGTTGACTAAAACGATAACTGATCACCCTGATATTATTATTTTAAACACCTTAAGGGTTTCTAGGCTTAAAGGATGGTGATATTAGCAAAGGTAAAAGTACTATCTTTTACTTGCGATAGTTATATTACATTTCAATAGTGTATTTGAAATTCATGGATATATATTTTTTGTGCTTGTGTATTTAATCATATATATATTAAATTGCATAAATATTGAAATCTGAGTTGCTGAGTTCTTTATATCCTCAAGAAATTAGATTCTGTACTAAACTGTTATTCGTTCTCTGGGGATTAGTGAGCTAAGACATAGCAAATACTATATTAAATATACTCTTGCAATTAGGATCTTTATTATTACATTTTTTCTCTTGTAGTTTTGCACATACATATTCTGAATCCATTTCAGTAACATTTACTTTAATTCACTATTTTTTAAATTATTTTTACCAGCCACTAATGATAAATAAATAATTTTATTAGCAATGTTTCCATAGAATTGCTAATTAATATCAGTAATTATTAAATTTAAACAGATTTGCATATTGCTAAAGAACATGTAATTGTCAAAATTTTTAATAATAATATTTTTAATTAAAAATCTTTGTACCAACATTGCTTCAAATAATGATTTTTAATTTTTAATATTATCTTGTATTCATGACATAGTAGTCTGTAATTTAAGCATTTTCTTATATAGTTTTTTTATTTTCATCATAAAAAAAGAAAATACAATCACAAAATCTTTAACAGTTAATGTAGGTACTGATAAATTATAATTACATGCTTTAATCACTTTTTACAATAGTTTAAAGCTATAAATAAGAAGAGAGGATAAATTATAAAGTAGTTAAATGTTCGAAGTGATATACAAATACTACTGATGTAAAAAAAAAAAAATACAATACCAAAAAAATTGCAGATTTTTATAAGAATGTTTGATGATTTATTAACATTTAAAATTCAATGACAGAATATTGGTATTCAAAGGTTAATTACTTTATTCACAGAAATATAATATAATCATAGTTATGCATGAAACAGCGTTCTTGAGCATGAATTATAATTTTCATATGACTGTAAATGATTTTAATGATTGTCTTAGGATATCACATTCCATTTGAACTCTATTCAAGTTCTGAAATAATCAATAAAAATGATGGATAAATGTTGAATTTAATATTGGCCCATTTCTGATAGATTCACAAATGTATTCATACAAACTTTATATCAAGTGTATAAACAAATAGCAACAAAAATTAAGCAAAAATATAATATATCAATAGATATAATTTTGGGAATAAGAAGGTATATTCAGAGAAAATTAGAAATGTTAAAAATTGTTAGCACATTAAATAAGAAATGTAATATTATTGCCCTAAAAATAATTAATAGTGTGTTTGATAACTGGATAAAATATTTAAATTGGATATATTGAGAAAACTTGTAAATAAAAACCTCATTTTTATATTGTATTTTTGTTTATATAATGAACTATTGGAATATCCTGTGTGTATAAATGCATATATCTTATAATAAATTGTTAAATTCAGGCAATTTAACAATTATCAAACCATAATTCTCCTGAAAAATGCAGACTTAACATATATATATGTGTGTGTGTATTTAAAATTTAGCTTTCTCAGGATTTCAAATACATAAATAAAAACTTCAATTAAAGAAAAGAGAGTACCAATCTAGTTGACAATCTACATTCCATTTTCTCTTTAAATTATGCTTGGATGTCATAAAAGAATATTGGAATGATGAATTAATCAATTGAAGATTCTTTGGATTTGGAAAAGGGATTTATTGTAATTTATAAATTTAAAATGGAATATAAGACCTCTTCTTACTTTTCACTGGCAGGTTCTTTTATTTGTGAACTTATAGTATTATCTGTCTTTTCACTTTTTGGTTTTGAGAAAATGGGAAAGTGGGAGAGAAGGAAGGAAATACTAACAATTAGAAGTTTTCAAGGTTTCTTTGGATTTCTTGTCATAATACTACTTATTATTGACCTACAAAATTAATTGATGTAAAATTTCAAACAACCTCTTTTGATCTGTAATTTGTTTTAGAATATTTTTTTTTATTATTCATCTTTAAAAAAATTTTAATTTCTTTTCTTACTGACTTTTTAAAAAGAAAAGAGTGGGTTTTGGAGGAAGAGGAGGAAAGATGGTGAATTGTGTTGTCGACTTTGATGAAAAGAATAAATGTCAGCTACATTCAATACAAAGTTCAAAATAAATTAATCCAAATAAAAATGAACCGGCTTGCTTTGAAACAACAACAAATTAAGAAAAAAAAAAAACCCAACCTTAAAATAAAGACTTCTTTCTTATTTATTTGGATTTCCACCATCTGCCCGATAGTTCTTTATTTTTTGTCTTCACAAAAATCCAAAAAATAAAAGGTGTTACTGCTTTCATTTTGAACTGAGTAATTTATTGCCAGTGTGCATGATCAAGGCAAAAACACTCTAAACTTCCTTTTACATTTCTTTTCTCTAACACAGATGACCCAAGGTGAATGTATGGTTTTTTTTTTAATTAAAAACTAAAAAATATTATAATAAAACAATTTAAATAAAAACCCAAATCTAATGTTTCCAGTTGCTTTTCAAATAACTCATTTTACACAATATCAATTCAGAACAGAAAATTTATTTTTAAATCAATTTCTAATAAGTTATGAGGGAAAAAAGTATTTTTTGTTATATGCTGCGGACAAAAAATGTTTCCCATTTATTTTTCTTACAAATAAGAAAAGATTATTTAAAATTTACCTACATCAAATAATTTTGTAAATTGTATTAGGTACTATTAAGTGAAACCAACCATGAAAATTCCCCATATCTACTCTTCTATTCTCCAATCCTTTTCTCAAAACCCAATAAGAAATTGAAAAGAGAAATAAAAGTTTGCAAAACAAGAAAGACCTGTCAATGAAAACTAATACTAAGAGGATTTAGATTACACTAATTTATAAATTAAATTGTAATAGTATTATTACAATACATTGGCATTTTTCAAAGAAATCTTCAATTAATTGATTAGTCATCCCAGTATTCTTTCATGATGTCAAAGCAGTATTTAAACAGTGAATTAAAGAGAAAATCAAATGCAGATAACTGACTAAATCAGTACCAAAAAGAGCACTATCAATTGGTTCAGTATATTTAGGATAGCATATGTGGATTAAACAGATAAACTATTTGTACTAAAAAATTTAATCATGTTTAAATGTCATAATGTCTATTTAGATTTGAATTTTGCAAAAAATTTCTTTTAATTTTACACGAAAACTAAATAAAATCAATTTTATCTTC
This sequence comes from Epiperipatus broadwayi, assembly GCA_028023455.1. Taxonomy (NCBI): domain Eukaryota; kingdom Metazoa; phylum Onychophora; class Udeonychophora; order Euonychophora; family Peripatidae; genus Epiperipatus; species Epiperipatus broadwayi. Next base: position 306,937 of record JAQFVV010012409.1, read on the forward strand.
TATTTGTTCATAATAATATGAAGCAAATTTAACATTTTATGGCCCATATTCTATAATTACTAGAATAAATATTTTGACTTTTCATTAACAATAAAAATTAAACTTTTCATAACCTGTATCATCATGATTTGATTGAATTTTATGGGTGGAAAAAGTTTTTCTAATTTCTTTTCATAACCAAATAATTATATACATTAATGTTAACATCACAACTATATTTAAAAATAAATGCAATTTGCAGTTTAAAAAAAAAAAAAAAACCGAGCAAATGTAGTCAAGCGTTGTTAGCCAAGAGGTCATTCGCACCTGCCTTGCAAGCAAGTAGTTGGTTGCAGACGGGTGTGGGTTCACGTCCTGGCCGATGCTATGACATATAGAAAAAAAAAACTGAGCAAATGTACTCAAACAAAAACAGATTTGATGTTCTGATTAAAAGACAAATATATTATATTGCAGATAATGATAGCCTTTCATCTGAAAGTCGTGCTATTCATAATATAATGGTGTCTTGTATCTGAAAAAATTCATAGCTTACAAGTAAAATGATGGTTCAGAAATTTAAACTTTTTTAGAAAAATGATTTCTTTACACGCTTGTGGTTTTTTTTAAACTTAAAAAATATAACATGAGGAAGAATTCAAATAAAAGAAAAACAAAAGTTTAAAACAATAATTTGAAAAGTAGACAGTGTTATTTTATTCACAATTCCTCAAATAAATATACCCCAAGAAAATATGTTGATAATGCATATCAAAACACTATTTCAGATTGTCAAATGTACTCAACATCCAATTCAAATTGGATAAAATGTTTAAATCCTAGCAATGAGGAAAAAAAAGTGAAATTCAGTCATAAGTCAAAAAACAAAAAATATCTGAAGATTATTTCCATTATTCAGTTGTATTGTTAAATGTTTTTAGAAAAATTTAAACATTTTATAAACACAGTCAACAATCAGTAATAATACATAGATTAATATGGAATGTAATATTTTGAACAGTATTATTCCTCTTTTCTTCAGGCTAGTATGAAAAATTAACCAGTTCTTTTGGGATTCCATGAATGATGAACTAATCACTAAGCCACTATGACAAAAACAATATTGAGTAAAAAGTTTACACATTTATTTATCAGGATTTGGATGCACTAAAATATTGTAAAAAAAAAACCTAATGATAGATATTGTAATGTATTCCTGTAAACATGTAAATGCATATATTGATGAAATTAGGTTCCTATCACCCAAAAATATTGAGTTAAAAGAAAAACGGAAAACAGAAACTTCCCATAAGCCAATGGCAGAAAATTTTATAAGACAAACTAATGTGATATCTAATATTTAGAACTGTTCATTAATCTTGTTCTGAAAAGAAAAAAATGGAGAAATAGCAAGCTTATAAATAAGTATATAAAATTTATGTTGACTATTGTTTTTGTCAAAGTAGACTAGTAATTAAATTTTCATCTTAACATTATTTCTTCAATCTATATGCTAACTGTCAATGATCAGACTAGCAAGAAAAAAGAATACCATTTGAAACATTGTTTTGTAATAGATAAATATATTTTTAAAAGTATAAACTTAAAATTTTTTTAAATATATTTAACAATTAAACTAAATGATGAAAATAATTCAACATATAATTATAAAAATTAAGTATATGGTAAGAAGTCATAAAATAAAATTTTAAATCATTAATACCATTAGAATAAAGTTTACATTTTTTTTTAAAAACTTAAGCAGCAAAAGTGTTGAAACTGGAATTATCTACAATTCATGGTGAGGAATTTTTTTGTTTGCAGACAAATATTTCTTCCACAATAATTTCCACTAATTCAATTCATTTATTTAAGTACTAAATAACAGCATATAGCCGATTACAGTTTTCACATTAAAGTAGTAATGAGAATAAACATAATGTACGCAATATAATAATAAAAAAGATAACAAAGAAGTAAAATATATTGAAATCGTATATTTCCTTCCCTTGGAATATATCTCATTGCTGTATAAATTAAGTAAATGTATAGAAATAAATTTTATTAATTTAAAAGTGTGACATCATTGAAATTTTAAAATATTGACTTGTTATTATTATTAATTTAAAGGCTTATATATTCTTTTATAAATAAAAATTGATTTTATTAAACAATAATATAAAAAGAAATTCAAATGTTTAATTTAAAAATATTAATTTTAAACAATTGATAATTAGTTGTAAATAACTTTAAAATTGACTGTAGATTTATATATTGTTCTATTGGCAAGTAGCCAAGAATGATTTCTTATCAAGTAAACTGTTTTTTGATCATGTGAACAAGGTCAGATACTGAATTAAAAAAAAAAACAATGGATTTTAAATCCTCAAAATGAACTTGTAAATAAAGTTTTTATCCCAAGAATTTGGGAACCAAGACTCAAATAGATAATCTACTTTTCATGTTTTCATTTATTATAAATAGGATTACCTCATAACCATCAACAGTTGCAAAATCGTGATTTTTTTCTACATCTTCATTTAGGTCTATCTTCTATATTTAAAATGAAGCACCATTATAAAAGAAGGATCGTCTGCTTTGGCTTAAATTTGGATAACATTAACATTTTCTACAGGTAAACAAGTTAAAATTACAAAACAATTTATAAATCTTTATAAAATATTTTTTATTTATAATAAATTATTTTTGTACATAAATATTATGCTGATATTTATAAATTGTCAATTTTTAAATATTGGATCGATCACTATGTCTGTAAATATCAAAGCTATAAGCAAGTAATATTTTCAAAACATTTTAAATATAATGTTAAAAAATAATACAGATAAAATACATGATAGTTTATTTTAGTTTATAGTTATCACATTTCAATATAGATTTTGAAATATATAGTGTTATTTAATGATATTTATAATTTTAAATAACGATTGTTTAAATGGTAATAAATATTTATTTTATATATATGGGATTTGGACTGGTACTGTATGTATTGGCAACAGATATTTTTGATGGGTTTAGCTTGATATTATTAGTTAATTCCAATTATAAATTCCTATGGCTTCATTTTATAATGATTTCATTTTTGTAATGAATACTTTCTAAGTTAGTGTAATGTTAATTTTATAAATAATATAGCAATAATGAAAAATATTTAAATATTTTATATATAAAGTTTTCAGAATAGTTATTTTTATATTGTTACCTAGAATATTGTAATAGAGTTATTCTTACATATAACAAGCATTTCACCCATTGCATTATTTTATAGCCCTCAGTTTATAAATTATTGTGATATTAGGTATTGAGATAAGGATAGCTTGGTTTGTTTTGGCAACATCTCAGATTGTTGATCATACATGTATTTATTGATTTTGATATTAATTTGGATATCGGTAACAATTACAATGGCATTATTGTTATGTTATTTTTCTTAAATAAATTGTTTTGTTTCTTTTGTTATTGATTGTCACTTGAAAATATTGATAGGCCAAATTAATAGGTGTCCAAATGTAACTCATGCTAGATAAAATTGTTTTTTAAGATTTATTATTAAGTGGAATATTTTGTTTTGTAAATCATAACTTCCTAATATTTGTTTGTAATTGTGACTTTACAAGTAAACTAAACTTCTTTTTTCAGTATTTTTTTATATTAATTCTCAATATTTTACAATTGGTTATTGGATAGAAATCTCCATTTATTATTTAATGATGCCTTTTAGTAAAATTACATAGGGAACTATTTATCTATCACAGAGGGATATCTTTTTTTATCATTTTGGTGACCCAATTTGTTGGGGCTTCAATAAACATACCCTGAGATAGCAAAGTAATTTTTTTTAATCATTTTGACAACCCAATTCATAGCACTTCGATAAACTTATAGCTTGAGAAAAAAAAAGATAGTTATTTGTATTTTTTTTTTATCATTTTCACCACATAACTTTTGGAGATGTGATGAACTCATACTTGAGAGATAAGAATAGTATTTTTGTTTACGATTTGACATTTTAATTTTAGGGATTTTGATAAAGTTATACTGTAAAAGATAATATTAGCATATTTTTATATCTTGTTTATTTTTCATATGATATGCTCTTATTTATTAGAGAAAATATTTAAAATTTAGCATTAATGTGTAAAGCTTGATAATATAAAGCACTCGAAGACATTTAAAAATATAGGATTTTTTTTTAAACTTTGACTTATCCAGTGTTTGAGGCTGATAAATTTTACTTATTAGTTATAATAAGTTATGTTTTTATCTTTAATTAGATAGAAGTAAAGCATCTTAAATATAATTTTTTATATAAATTTTGGCTTCCCAATTTCATGAATTTAAAATAAAAACAAAAAAACTTTGAGATAGTTAATACAATTTTATGATTTTTTTTTTAATTTTTAGAAGATATAAGTTTGAATATTGTAAAGCCACATATATTTTTCTTTATTATAAAATTTATTTCATGTTAATTTAAAATTTAACAGCAAAGTAAAATTTTAGTTGAAGGTTTTGATGAAAATAGAATTAGGATAATTCATTTGGCTTTGTCTCCATTCTTGGGAGAAAACTAATTAATACTTCAATTATATATATTAATGGAACAAAATTTAGATGGAGATAGAGAAAAAGATAGTGAGCAAGAAAATGAGGGTAGTAGTGTTACAGCCCCAAGTTAAAGTAGTAGAGCCAGAAAGCCCTGAGATCATCTTTAAGGAACCTCAGATTGTAATTAGGGAAAATAAATCTATAAAAATAGATGAAAAGAAATAAGATTATGGCATGTTGAATATAGAAGTATTTAGTCAAATGTTATAGAGAATGGCAAATCAAATGAATGAAAACATGCAAAGAATGAAACAAAAAACAGATCACAGTATGAGTCAAATGAATGAAAATTTGCTGCAGAAAATGGATAAGAATAAAAATCAAATGAATGAAAATATGAAACAGAATAAGTAGAATAAGACTCAAATGAATGAAAACATGCAAAGAATGGATAAAAGTATAAAGAAAATGAATAAAAACCTACAACAGAAAATGAATGAAAATCATAAAATAATGGAAAGTTTGCAGAAAGAAGTGAAAGGGATACAGCAGGTAATCTAGCAACAAAAACTGGAAGTAAAAGAAGAAATAAGTAAAGTTCAGTTTGAAATAAAAGAACAATTAGAGGAAGCTAGGATAAAATTAAATGATAAAGTTCAAAACGTAGGAGAAAAAATTGATAAAGTAGAAGAAATGAAGGTAGCACCAAGGTATTTTGAAAAAAAAAAGGATCATGTTTTGAAAGAAATGGAAGATAAAATAGATATAGTTAAAAAAGAATTACTAATCAAAGTTATTGAAGAAAAATTTAATATAGTGAATTTGGAAGAAAAAGCAATACAATTCCAAAATAATCTAAAACAAGAGATAAATGATACATTTGATACTTTAAAGAAGGAATGGGAAAAACAAACTATTTCAGAAAAGATAGAACAGAGACCAGTAATTAATATAAATAATGCTTGTTTAGAACCCGTAGGTACAAATCTTAGTGAGCCAACTAGTCAACTAGTTGCCAAAAGTATCCATAAGTAAGAGCATTTAAAGATGATGTTGGTGAAAGACTTTTGAAACATTTGGAAAGTTTAGAGGAATTTTTCCAATTTCATCAATGCAAATCTGAAGAACAAATAGCAGTGGCTTCTAGTCATTTACATGATACAATTAAGGAGTGGTAGCATATTTTAGATCACATATGGGCAACCTCGGGCCAGATCTGGCCTTTTACAACTTTTAATATGGCCTGCCACTAATCTATTTCAGCCATATTTGATTCCGATTGTCAAATTTTTGAATAGAGCCTAGTGAGAGTTATGTTTGATTTTTACTTTTTCAATTAAATATTTATGTTATTTAATAAATTTATATTTTATATCTTTATTTAAGTCTTCTAATGATTAAAATTTAAAAAACTAAAATTATTAATATTTTTAAATAGTGAAAATAAATGTGAAAACAAAGTTCTTAGTGATAACAAAAAAGCATGTCTTAATTAGCTGCATGGAATGTATTGAAAAGGCTAAGAATGAAATATTAAAATTTTATAACATTAAAAAAATGATATATTTACAATTAACTATCATCAAAGAAACAAAAAAATTATAAAAGTTAATAGTACTGTCATTAAAAAATTATTCCCTATTGTTTTTACAAAAGCAATTTTTGTAAAGCCAGCAATGGCGATTTCTGCTTTCTCATATCATATTTACTACGAGCAATATTTTTTAAAAGAAAATATTTTCAAAGACAATTCCCTATTAGTGATGTACTTTTTGGTTTAATAATAAATATTTTACAAAAATATTATGTCATAATCATTAACAATTACTGAAAATCCCTTTTTTTGGTCTTACTTAGCTCCTCTCAGAATGAATATTCTGAATATTTAAACTGACATCATATGACCCAGCCAAACACATCGTTTTCTCTCATCAATATCTCTTTCTCATTTTGACTAGCAGTGTGTGAACATGTTACAATGTGTCATTTTGATAGTTGCATTGGGGTTATGCCTTGTTCAGTGTGTGCATTTATATTGTGTTCTATCTGCAGTGTAAAAATCTGTTTTTTTTTTAATTTAATATTTACATTAGGATTGTGCCTTGTTAAGTGCCTGCATTTATTGAAACAGTAAGGTCTACTTTGCAGATCTTCGTTTCACCTTTTCTCACCTATTTCCTACCCTCATACCTTAGTTTGAACCCCAATCTATCGTAGTGTGTCTGCAATACGCTTATATACCGAAAATCCTGCCTAATTTTAAACCACGAGTACAATGCTCGTATTATATATATAAGTCATTCCCAAATAAATAAAAGATTATAGATTATGTATATGTTCATATAATTTTGATTTATTAAAAAATAAGTTATATAAGTCGTAATTGCGCACACACTATGATATCCATTTTAAAACATATCAAAATTATAAATTGTTAAAGTTATTTTGTTTGAATCTATTTACAAATATATTACCGTCGTAATATATTTTGATTTAAAATAAAATTCATTTAGTAAATATTCGTTTAGTAAATAGATTCAAATATTGTAATTTAAAAAGTAAAATCATTTTCTTTAATTTAATAAAAGTTATTCCAAATATTTCTGTTTAAATAAATCAGGGACAATAGTTTAATTAGTTAATATTATATAAGTTTATCTAAAAACAGCAGATGTCCATTTAAGGTTTTCTTTAATTAGTAAAAGTAATTTTTAATTAAATCTAGTTTGTAATCCGAATGTCGACAGGGAAATTAACAAAAGAAATTAATTAATGTTGAATTCCTTTAGACATTCGGATAGATTTAATTACAGCTGATAAGTCCGATATATTTTTGTAATGCTCCAGGGCAGTTCTATTGTTAATGTCTACTATAAAAAGAAGGGTTTTCTTTTGTTCTCCAGTTTTTTCTTCTAATGTTTCTAAGAGAAATCATTCTGAGTTCTATTCTAGTAATTTGTAAATCTTGACATGACAGAGTAGAGCGCGAGAAGGCTATTTCTCTCCGGAATGGTCATCTGCTGCCATAGACCATCGGAAGTTATCACACAGGGAACCCCGGAACTGCTGCTGCCAAAAATATGAACATTTCCAGATTTTGCTGTTAAATTATATAAAAACCTGCCGACCATCAATCTGCCTAAAAATGCTTCTCCAGAGGTAACCCTAAATTAACCCAAGAGCTCTTGTGAATCTTAACTAACATGCTATAGCTATTCTAAAATTGTTTTATTTATATTTCACATAACTTCATTATGTATTTCTTTAACGTGTTTACTCAACATTTTGCTCTCTATCCTTGGGTTAATATTTTCTATTGATTAAGCTTTCTGTTATTTTATTATGATAATGTGTCAGAATCATCTTTGACCGAGTGAATTATTCCCTTTGTTGAAAATAAGACGCCGCTATGAAGGCATATTTTAAATTTCTAAATAATTTTCCAATTTTATTATCTTGCAAATCACTCGTTCGAGGGCGATTCTATTCTTTAATATATAATATAATCATATAGTTTAAAATCTACATGTTATTGATTTTAATCTAATATGAGAGTATGTGCGAGGTCAATGATTAAATGTGTCCCCTAATGCATGATTGCATATATAAATCTATACTTACTTTTCAAACCCGCAAGCATGCATTTTCCTATTTTAATTACTGTGTTCTACTTTAATTACAAAGTTCATCATTGACGTCGAGAATGTGCGGACCCTTTTAAATGAATTTCGGGGAATTTGATTGGGCATTTCTCTTAATCCGAGTAAAACCCATTCAGTATGTTTTTATATACACTAGTCTCGTATTACTGGTAAATGAATTGGTTGTTGAGACCGCTTTGTTTTATTTTTCCAAGGATTCTTTACACGGCAAAGTCCGTTCTTTTCGTATATTGCAAGTTTCCAGGCAGAGTGTGTTTCCAAATGACACACATGGGAATTAAACACAATCGTCACACAGTCGCTAAGTTTCGGCTGTTCATAAAATACTTTCCTATGGGTTAGCGGTGATATGCCCTCCGTAATCATTCCAAATATTCCATTATTGTTCTATTTTATATTTATTTTACAAAGCATCTGTGACATAAATGTGTCACACCCTCCAACTTTAATAAATTCATTATCAGCAATACTGACCTCCCAATGCAACTCTATTAATATTATTATCAAATAAATGCTTTGATCACATTCCCACTTTGTTGCTTAGTAAGCTTTAGTTCGTGCTATTCTCAAAATCAATAAATATTTTAGAACACTTAATTTTCAAATATTTTCTTAAACTTGTATAATTGCTCAAAGCACCTCGCACATGTTCCTATCTCGTCAAGCACATTATCGTAATGCTATTAGCCCGAGGAATAGAATATATCACTTTGTTTTAAAACCCTTTTGTCATTTATTGAAATTAATGCCAATAATTATTTAATACGCATCCCTGTCTCATATAAGCAGACAGTGGCGCTATATATATAATTTATATGAATAAATTTTGTGAAATTATTTAAAACTAAATTTGATCTCTTATGTTATTTGATTCCTATCACTGTCTCGGTCTATATATATATTTTCTGCATTTCTTTTGTAAATCCATAGACGTTAATTGGCCACCCAAGCTTCTTTTAGTATAGAGTCTTTTGTTTCTCCCTGACCACCAGGCACAGGTCATACTAGTAGTGGCATCAGATGCGTTGTCACGTAGATGGCGCTGTGAAATTTGGGCTTTAGATTCGAACTTAGTATATCTAGAAGGCAACCCCTCCTAGAATGTTCAGTTTCATGTCTGGGGTTTGAATTCTGCAGTGTGTTAGCGAGATAGACATGTTTTGACTGTTACATTATATTGTTTTCTGTTCAGTATCTGCAGTGTTAAAAACAGTTTTGTTTGACAGTTCTGAATATATAGCTTTGAAATTTAAAACAATGTCAGGGATTATCTAAAAAAAAAAGAAGAAAAGTAGATATAGAGAATTATCAATTTCAAGACAACAGAATAGATAAGTATTATTTTATTCTGAATAAAGGTTTGCCTATATGTTTGTCGTGTAATGAATTCATATCGGTCAACAAAAAATACAACTTAAAATTTAGAACAATATCAGGGATTATCTAAAAAAAAAAAAGTAGATACAGATAATCATCAATTTCAAGACAACTGGACAGACAAGTACTATTTTATTCTGAATAAAGGTTTGCCTATATGTTTGCTGTGTAATGAATCCATATCAGTCAACAAAGAATACAACTTGAAGAGACATTTTACTTCAAAACATGCGGATCACCAAAAAACTGATAGACAACTATAAAAAGATGAAATAGAGAAATTAAAAAACTTGGATACCCAGCAGAAAATGTTCATCAAGTAATAAATGCAACTTAGAAACATTATGAAAGCCAGCTTTGTGTTAAATGAAAAATTTGCTAAGCATTCTAAATCATTTGGTGAAAGAGAATTTATCAAAGAATGTCTGTTGAATGTTGCAAGTTATAATATGTCCTGAAAAAAAAAAAGATTTTGAGAATATTAGTTTGTCGAGATGTACTGTTGTCCAGTGGATAGAAATCATGGCTGATGATATCCAAAAAAGTTTAAAAGAGAAGATTGCTAGATTCAAAACATTTTCAATTGCTTTGGATGACAGCACTGATGCCTCTGATACAGTACAACTAGCAATATTTATTCAGGGAGTTGATGTGGATTTTAATATCACAGAAGAATTTTACTTTGGCCCTAAAACAGGCAACTACTGGTGAAGATATATTTGAAGTCAAAAGTCTTCAAGATATTTGGGCTTAAATCGAGTTCACTATCTGGTACATGCACAGATGGAGCCCCTGCAATGGTTGGTACATGGAAGGGATTTATTGGAATAGTTCATGAAAAAGCAATAGAATTACAGATCCATCTGAAAAATTTAACAAATTTTCGTTCCATTATCCACTAACAAAATCTGTGTGCAAAATCAATTAAATTTAGAAATGTTATGGAAGTTGTAATAGCCAGTATTAACTTTATTAAGTCACATGTACTTAATCACTGCAATTTAAAAAATATTTGGCAGACTTATTTTCAGATTATGAAAATGTGTCTTATTGTGAAGTGAGGTGGTTGAGTAAAGATAAAATGTTAAAATGATTTATGATCTGAGACAAGACATAGCAGATTTTATGGATATAAAAGGAAAAACAATTAACCAAGTAAGAGATGATGAGTGGGTGTGTGATTTAACATTCCTTGTAGATGTCACTGGATACCTAAATGAAAATCTTAAATTGCAAAAACCAGGACAATTGATTCATGAACTGTATGGACATGTCAGTGCTTTTTGTAATAAAATAAAATTGTTGGAAAGTCAGAAAAGAGTTAGAAATTGTTACCATTTTCCTAGCAACTCATAAAAACATCCCTTATAATTGTTATCGAAATGAACTGAAAGCAGCAATTTGATATAAGGTTCGCTGACTTCCAAAATAAAGGGTCCACATTCACTATATTTCTCATCCGATGGATGCTGATATAAATAATGTGCCAGAAAATTTACAGATGGAACTTATTGATATTCAAGCAGATTTAGTGCTAAAATTACATTTTAACAACATTGCTTTGATAGATTTTTATAAATATTTGGTGGGAAAAAAAAATAGAAATTTAGTGCCTTTTCAAGAAGAATTATTTGTCTTTTTGGCAGCATATATATGTGTAAATAGTTTTTTTCTAGAATAAAATTTAATAAATCAAAAATTCGGACAAGAATATTGGACAAAAACCTTGAAAATTCTATGTGATTGTCCTTAAGCAGTATTCCCATCAACATTGATAGTCACATTGTTGAAGTACAAAGCTAATCCTCACATTAAATTGTTACATCATTATTATGAAATTTATGTAGCCCTTTACGATTCACTATTATTTTGTACTATTTAATTATATGGTCTGGCTCTTGACTTGAAGACAGAAAGACAATTTGGCCCCTGAACTAGGAAAGGTTGCCCATGCCTCCTTTAGATAATAAACCATGCATGTTTCAAGATTATATTAATACAATTTTGAGAAGTTTCTGGAGTAAACAGAGACAAGATGTTATTATGCATCAATTTCTCAGAAAAAAATACCCTCTTGTTCTTTATGAAACTTTTCTACAAACAAATTTTAAAGTTATGTTATCTTACTGCATTTACTTTGTCAGAAGAACAAATTATTAGAATAGTCAGACAATTTGTCAATAAACATATAACAAGTTATGTTAGGAAATAGTAAAAATAATATTGAAGAGATGGCTGAAATACTTGAAATCGTAGATTTCAGTAATGGGTGGAAAGAAAATACAGATAAGGGCAAAAGAGATAGAATAACACCTCAAACAGCCATGGTTCAATACTCCAGTAGATATGAATGACAGAGAGCTAATAGTTATTCATTGAACCAGAGAAGATTAACTCAAAAGGACTCACAAGTAAATAATTCCCATGCTAATCATGTAAATACCCAACCTAAAATAGTTGGCAACATGAAAGAACAATGTGAGTCATCATTATCATATCATTCAGAAAACTTGTGAAGGCTTCATTGTTAAGTTTCATGTGGCAGCATCATCATGAAAAATGGGACAAAGATAGTATTAGAAAAAAAGATGGATCGAATGACAAAGTTTGTATGAAATGAAAAAATGTTATGAGATTGAATAATGATAATAAATGTAGAGAATTGTCCTTAGAGATGAAATTTCATATAGAAGTAGTGGAGTTTGTAGGTAGGCATAATTGTAATAAAAAGAAATGGTTTTTCTATCACAAAGTATGAAGTCATGGGTATGGCAGTTTTATCTGTGAATACATGAATCTTATTGGATTCCAAAGTAAAAAAAATTTTCATAGTGGTGAATGCTTAGAATTACTGTGTAAAATGAAACTTATAGTTTGTACAAGTAATTATAAGAAAGTTGATTTTATATGGTATCAAGATATAACATTTCTTTGGAATAAAGAGAATAAATATTATAAGGATAAACCAATGTAATGTAATTGTTGATTCATATGGAAAATATATTCAGTTTTAACCTAAAAATATAAATGTTATTTGTTTTTAAGTCTGATTTTATTGGTGGTTAAAAAACTAATTGTTAGAATTCTAGTGAGATTAAAGGAACTTCAAATTCTAAAGGTCATCACCAATATTTACTATTTTTAATTAGAATTGGACAGCATATACTTTCTATTAATTTTTTTGAATGTACATAAATGTGTCTATATTTAATTCATTTTTATTTTTAAATATTAGGGATAAATATTTTGTTTAATTCTTATGTATTTAAGCTATAAATTAATAAGATATTAAATGTTAACTCAGTTCTGATTAGAGTTTATAATTTATAATAAAAAAAAAGTTAGGAAAATTTTCATTTTTTAAAAAATAAACACTATAATAGTTAAATGTAACAAAATTTCTTTTTAAAACAGGCAAAACTCACTATATGTATTGCCACACACAGCAAGCTAGAGTAATTAATGGATGCCAGAAGGCTTGTGCATAAAATCCCCATCTAGTGCCTACTCATCCAGTATACCCAGACTAGTTTCTGGCTTATGGCCTTCATCAGTGAGGAGCCTTGGATCTGAGAGCACTGCACCTAGATCTTAGGATCTAATGCAACCCTCCAGCAGCCACCTTTTATCTCCATTTAACTACAAAACTATGAGTCTTAAACTGAAAACACCTTAATGTTTTCAATCCAAGCCCATTAGCTTATACAGTCATATGGGTCTGAACTCAGTTCAGCACCCATACATTTTGGTGTCTTTGGTTCTTTAAGCCATATCCACCACTATCCTATGAGGCAGGATTGGTTTTAAGCCAATATCATCACATAACTACCACTTCTTATGCTTGTGTATAACTGTTGTTAAAACATACAAAACTCACTATACGTATTGCCACACACAGCAAGCTAGAGTAACAATGGATGCCAAAAGGCTTGGGCATAAAATCCCCATCTAGTGCCTACTCATCTAATATCCCTAGACTAGTTTCTAGCTTATCCTGTCTCATAGGATAGTGGTGGCTATGGTTGTTAAAGAACCAAAGACACTAAAATGTATGGGTGCTGAACTGAGTTCAGACCCATATGACTATATAAGCTAATGGGTTTGGATTGAAAACAATAAGGTGTTTTCATTTTAAGACTCATAGTTTTGTAGTTAAATGGAGATAAAAGGTGGCTGCTGGAAGGTTGCATTAGATCCTAAGATCTAGGTGCAATTGCTCTCAGATCCAAGGCTCCTCACTGACGAAAGCCATAAGCCAGAAACTAGTCTGGGGATATTGGATGAGTAGGCACTAGATGGGGATTTTATACACAAGCCTTTTGGCATCCACTGATTACTCTAGCTCAGTGTGTATGACAATACGTATAGTGAGTTTTGCCTTTTTTAACAACAGTTATACACAAGCATAAAAAGTGGTAGTCATGTGATGTTTATTGGCTTAAAATTTCTTTTTGTTAAAGGAGGGGGGTAATGAAATAATATATTCCTTTGGAATATATTTCATTGCTGTATAAATTAAGTAAATGTATAAAAAGAAATTTTAATAATTTAAAAGTGTGACATCATTGATATTTTAAAATATTGAGTTATTATTATTAATTTAAAGGCATTATATATTCTTTTATAAATAAAAACTGATTTTAATAAATGATAAAATAAAAAGAAATTCGAAGTGTTCAATTTAAAAATATTAATAATGATAACATAAAAATAAATTCAAGCATTCAATTTAAAAATATTAATTTTAAAGAATTGATAATTAGTTTTAAACAATTTTAAAATTAATTATAGATTTATTTGCTGTTCTATTGGCAAGTAGTCAAGAATAATTTCTTATCAAGAAAACTGTTTTTATCATGTGAACAAAAAGGTTGGCTGCTGAATTTAAAAAGTAAAACATTGAATTTTAAAGTCTCAAAATGAACTTGTAAATAGTTTTTATCTCAAAAATTTTGGAACCAAAACTCAAATGGATAATCTACTTCATGTTTTCATTTATCATAAACAGAATTACCTCATAACTATCAACTGCTGCAAAATCCTAATTTTTTTTCTACATCTTCATTTAGGCCTATCTTCTATATTTCAAATAAAATGCCATTATGAAAGGATTGTCTGCTTTAACTTAAATTTCGATAATGTTAACATTTTCTATTGGTAAACAAGTTAAAATTACTTATAAATCTTTATTAAATATTTTTTATTTATAATAAATTGTTTTTTTTTTACGTAAATATTATGCTGATGTTATTTATAAATTGTCAGTTCTTAAATATTGAATTGATTACTGTGTCTAATTATCAAAGCTATATGCAAGTAATTTTTCAAAATGTTTTAAATATAATATTCAAAAATAATACATGTAATAAATGATAGTTTATTATATTTTATAAACATCACATTTTAATACAGATTATGAAATATATAGTCTGTGTTATTTAATGATATTTATAAATTTAAATAATGATTGTTTAAATGGTAATAAATATTTATTTTATATATATAAGATTTGACTGATACTGTATGTATTGGCAACAGATATTATAGATATGTTTAAAACTTGATATTATTAGTTAGTTCCAGTTATAAATTCCTATGGCTTCATTTTATAATGATTTTGTTTTTGTAGTGAATACTTTTTTCCAAAATGTTTTAAATATAATGTTCAAAAATAATACAGATGTAATAAATGATAGTTTATTATATTTCATAAACATTACATTTTAATACAGATTATGAAATATATAATCTGTGTTATTTAATGATATTTATAATTTTAAATAATGATTGTTTAAACAGTAATAAATATTTATTTATATATATAGGATTTGACTGATACTGTATGTATTGGCAACAGATATTATTGATATGTTTAAAACTTGATATTATTAGTTAGTTCCAGTTATAAATTCCTATGGCTTCATTTTATAATGATTTCGTTTTTGTAGTGAATACTTTCTTAAGCATAGGTAATGTTTATATCTTTATAAATAATATGGCAATAATGAAAAATTAATATTTAAATATTTTATACATGAAGTTCACAGAATAGATATTTTTATACCGTTATCTAGAATATTGAATAGAGTTAATCTTATCTATAACAAGTATTTCACCCATTGCTTTATTTTATAGCCTTCAGTGTATAGGTTACTGTGATACTAGGTATTGAGATAAGGTTAACTTGATTTGTTTTGGCAATGTCTCAGATTGTTGATCATACATGTGTTTATTCATGTTGATATAATTTAGATTCTGATAACAATTACAATGACATTATTGTTATTTTATTTTTCTTAAATTATTTTGTTTAATAATAAATTATTGTTTCTTTTATAAAATACAAAATATTGATATGGCAAATTAAAAGGTGTCTCATGCTGGGTAAAGTTGTCTTTTATTTAAAGATTTATTATTAGATGGAACACTTTTGTAATCATAACTTCCTAATATTTGTTTGTAATTGTGATTTTATTAGTAAACTTAACTTCTTTCTTTGGTATGTTCTTATATTAATGCCAATATTAAATTACAATTGGTTATTGGATAGAAATCTGGATTTATTATCTAGTGATGCTTTCTAATAAAGTTACATATGGAACTATTTATCCATTACAATATATATAAATAAAATAAATTTAAATTTAACAACAATGACATTTAAATTTAAGAATATTACAAAATTGCTTATAATCTAAATTAAAATGATTAGTATTACTAAAAATCTGATGTATAAATGATAGCATGAATAAAGAAGAACATTTAAGATTGGAATGACAAGTTTGAATACAACAGACAAAAGCAGACCAAATATTATGCCCATAAGACCTAATTATAATAGTTGAAATTGTATCAGATAGAATAACTTGTTGATTAATGAATTTATAAAGATAATTAAGATCTCTATATTTCCATCTAGAAAAAAGATGAACAATTTTATTTTCCGGAGAAACGTATTTGGAGAATTTATTACACTTTATTGTATTAAATTACATCCTTGTTTAGAATTAGGATTCCAAATCATTGAACAATATTCAATGATAGGAAGAACCAATGACAAAAATAATTTCAATGATAACCATGCCTAAGAATGGCATGCATGATTTTAAAAGCTTTGCCAACAAATATTTCTGAATGAGGAAAAAAGATTCATTAACAAAAAATAAAATTCCCAGATCTTTTTGAGATTCAATAGAATTAATTTTATGAAAATTAATAAAATAAAAAAAAATTAAATTTTTTTAGAATATAAACAATATATAAAGGGTTTGAACTCATACTTTCACACGACCCTCAACTAATCATGCTATCTCATACTGCTGACACGCTTGATCATATGATATGTGTGTGATCAAGTGTATCAGCAGTATGAGATAGTGTGATTAGTTGAGGGTCATGTGAAAGTCTGAGTTCAAACCCCTATATGTTACATATTGGAGTGCAGGTATAAAAAAGCCTGTGCTGTAGAAAAAAAATCATATATTAAAATATGAAACGAGAACATTAACTAAAATTAATTGGCATATTATTTAGATCATACTAAGCACTGAAGTTATCAATATCTTTCTGAAGGAGAGTGCAATCAATCTTTAATATGATTCTTCTAAAGATTTTAGTCCTCAGCATAGCACAAAAAATGAGAATATTGCAGGCTGTCCTTGAAGTCATTAATATAAATGTTAAAAGGCATGGGTGCTAAAATACTACCCTAAGGAATACCTAAATTGCATTCAAAATTAAAGAAAATATTAATGTCGAATTTGATATATGCTATACAAACACAAAGAAAGGATTGAAACCAATAAACAAGTTTAGTGGAAAAAACCATTTTATGTAATTTGTGAAGGAGAATGATATGGTCTACTTTATCAAAGGCTATTGATAATTCAAAATAAATAACAAAGTTTCTGCTGATCAACAATTGCCTGATCCATATGATCTTAAATTGTTAGCAAATTACTTTCAACAGATGTATTAGAAATAAAACCATGATGCGAAGAAGAAATGATTTTACTAACATCTGAAATAGTTTTATTATAAACACACCTCTCAAAAATTTGAGCAATAGTATGTAAAATAGAAATAGGTCTATAGTTATTAATACAGTCCCAGGAGCCATTTTTAAAAATTGAGATAATTTTGACACATTTAAGAACATTAAAAAAAACACAAGAATTAAATAATAAAAATAAAGACAAGAGGTGCTGCAATAAATTCAGTTAGATCTTTATAAATAAAGGAAAGAATATTATCATAATCTAAACTAGAATGAGTTTTGAGTCACTTGATGGCTACAATAACATCGTCCCTTAAGATATAATCAATAATACAGTGAACAATAAGTGAATTGCAAGGTAATGTAATTTTTAAGATATCATGTGTTATGAAAAATATAATTCAGTTAAAAATTTGGAAAAATTATCGGCATTTAATGTGGAACTATGAGTAGCTTGAACTCTTTTATTATCTAAGTCTGAATTATTAATAAAATCCTAAAAAAATTTAGGGTTAGAAGAAATATTAAATTCAATTTTTTTAATATAATTTTGTAAATCTCTTTTGTAAATATGTTTAGCTAATCTCCTGAAATTAATAAAATTATTATAAAAAGAGATATTCTGTGTTTTAAAATAAAGAGTCTGTGATGCTAAGATTTCCTTTTAATAATCTTAATGAGATTGTATGTAAACCAAGGGGGAAAAACCCTTATGGAAAGAGAATTTACTGGGATTATATAAATCAATAAAGCTATTAAGAATTTGCAAAAAATAATCTAAGCAATAATTCACACATCATTATAGGAATACAATGAATTCCAATTAACTTGAGAAAAATTCTTACAAAAATCAACATAATTACCTTTCCTATAATCTTTAAAATATTCCAATAACTAACTTTAGAGTGACATATTTTAATATAAAACTCGATAGGTAAATGATAAGTATCAATAGAGATAAAATGGAAATTATTAACTATTGGTAAATTATATAGAACATAGTCTAAAATATGATGAGAAGCATTAACAAATGGTTATATATTGTTTAAGCTCAAAAAATTTACAAAACCATAACATTCTAGAAGCTTTAGGAAACAAAAAAGGAAAATGTGTAGTAATTCTACCCTGAAATAAATCGTGAATATTTAAATTACCAGCAATAATAATATTATTATAGCCAATCAAAAAATAGTTAAGCTCTAAGAGTGAGAAAGTGAGTTCAAGATATATATTTCCTAAGATAAATTTAAAATTGTGATTTAAGGTGATTACACACCATGTAGATTCACGAAGAGAAGTAAAATAAAAATCATTATAAAATACTTATTTATTAATAGTAATAAGAGTACCACCTCCTCAAGTAACATTTTTCATAGATCTGTCAGTCCATAAAATATTAAATCTATTATCAAGCAATTCCATTTATAATCCTGTTACTTTCCTTAAAATTTGTCATAATGTACTTATGATTCCGGTCTTTGAAATTAGCATTTTAAGCATTTTCTTCATTTTGATTAGAGATTCCTTCAAAAATAGCTTGGTTACATTCCAGAGATCCAAGTCATATTTCAACAGTTGTTGTTCCTCTTTTCTATTCAATCATCCTAATGAGGGTTCAATATAGCTAGATTAAAACAAGAATCCAGATTGTTTAATTTTTTTAAGAAAAAGACTATATAGAGGTTTTGAACTCTTTTTTTTAAACACCTTTCACCTTTTTTTCCACATCTTTGATAATCTCTTATTTTTTATGACCTCATTTTATTTTAATTTCATGATTTTTAAAACCACTCATTATTATTTAATTGATTGACTTTCCAAAACACTGTATTTTATTAAATTGCTTGAATTTTTCCCTTGTTTTCAAATCTCATATCTCAAACAGACTTAACCTTTTTAATTATTTAAAATTTATTTCTTAACTAAGTTGTTTGGCAATACATTTCACATATTCTTTTAATCTTTGATGAACAATTTTAACATAATTTATATAATTTACTAGTTTCTCCTAAATTTAAACATTTTTAACAAATTATTTAATATTCTTTTAAAGTATGGCATTTAATAATTTATTCTAACATTTGCATATATCTATTATTATTACAATTAATACCTCTCTCTTTTTTTAAACTGTTAAACTGCTATATTTAACAATCCTCACAACTATGTGAAAGACTTCATAGCTGATAATGAATATTACATTCCAATGTGTTATTTATGTATACATAATAGTTCTTCCATATACATGATGCTTGGTTTCAAGCTATGTCATAAATACTAAAATTCACAATAATAATGAATATAGTATATTTTCAAGTTTTGTTCTTCATTATGAGCATTTTAACACACATATAGTAAAATATTTTTAATACGTATATATAGTATGTATGCATATCTATAATAAAATTTTGTTTAAAACATATTCATTAATTAAAACATAGAATATAATTGACAAAAAATAAATAAGCCACAATTAGTTATTTATAATAAAGACTAGATAGTTGATTAAATATCTTAGTTTAAATCATAATTTAAAACAATGACTTAAAAATAAACAAAATTAGGATTTGTTTTCACAAATTTTTATTATTCATATTTTAAAATGTCTCACTATCAGTAACTATTTCCAACTTTATTACTACAAGAATAATAAGTTTTGAATTTAAACATTTTAACTATAAAAGTACATTGTTAGACTAATAACTTTTCAATAACTTCCATTTTATAATGCAAGAAATGTCATTCAGAAACAAATCCTTAAAAGAACCAATTTTTTTAAAAAAAAAACAATTATTATTTAAGTTAATCAATCACATTAACATTTAAAATACTTTTTAATTTAATAATTAATTTTCTGATTTAGTCCTATATTGGTTTAGCTCTATCTCACTCTCTCTCTATATATATATAAACTAACTAAAGCAAAAAAATCCAAAATAATAAAATATAGAAAAAAATTTACATGCATATAAAATTATTTTAATATTTCAACCAGAGGACTGGTTTTCATCAGAAAGAAAATATGCATATAGTAAAATGGCAGTGTTCAAAAATAACATATTTGACAAAAAAGCCTTATTGGTTAAAAGATTGTACAAAGAAAATCCAATGGCAAATTTATTTCAATGTACATTTTAAAAAAACCTGCATTATGTACTAATCAAACAGCACAAAGAACAGCAAACTTAATTTAAATTAAAAACTATATATATGACTAAATAAACAAATGTGTGTGTATATATTAATAAAAATAATCTGGGCTCATATTAATATTTGTATAAAAAACTAAAATACTTATACATACTAATTAAATATTATAATTAATACAAACTAAAATAAATACATATTAATAGTAATTGTAAAGGAAAATGTATATCCATAGCCACATAAATATAAATGAAAATATACAAAGATAATAAAAAATGATGATGATGATAATAATAATAAAAGAATGCATTAGGAAACTAGGTAATTTAAAGATGTGATAGTGCCTATGTTTAAGTTCATTCCATGAGGATATAAGGTCTTGAATTTAAAAATAAAAAAACTTTCTTTTTGTTTTCTCTCTATCACTACTCATATATCATCAACTGAATGATTTGGTAAATTAAAATGTTTTTATACTAGTCTGTCTTCATTCTTATACAAAATGTCAAATCAATGGTTAATCAGCATGTAAACTATTTGTTGACTCACCTCTCTCTCTATATATATATGCTACCAATTCTAGTTGGAAAATCTCCGTGTAAGGGAATTCAAAGTTTGTCTATTTTATAGGAATTTTCCAGATATTATTCTGCATTCTAGTTGCTTAAAGTTTTCATTTGAAATAACTGAATTAATGCAGTGAGATAAATGGAAAAAAGAAAGATCTAATATGGTGCAATATATATATATTCAGATGTAGTAAAAATAATAGGCAGTAAAAAAAATGTTTAATTGTACAATGTAAATCATATTAAGGCCTAAAACTTGGAATATTAATAATCAAGCTTTGCAATACATAATTTTCACAATATAACAAGCACATATTAATACTACACCACATCCCCCTTTAATTATTTTTTTTTAACTCATTCACACTATAACATTAAAAAAAAAAAAAATTCCTTGTTTTAACTTTAATTAAAACAAGTAAGAATTTGAAACATTACACTTTTTAATTTTTTTTTTCTATATAAAACATTAAAATTTCTTTTTTATTAATTTTTAATTTTTTTTTTTATTCAATATTTTTTGAATCGCTTATGTAATAACTAAATATGCAGATACAATGGTATAACTATATATATACTTTACATCATTATTCTAGATCTGTATAAGCTTAAGTAGTCAGATAACATTAAATGATAGTGCCAATGTCAATGTAGATATTAAATGCAAGCTTTATTTAGTAAATATGTTCATGCACACACATATATATTCATGCATAAAAGAAAGGCTTACCTATCTCCTCCAAAAAACATAGGTAATAATCTTTTTGGATACCACATGGCAAAAGCAGCCATCACAAGCCATAAAATGGCAAGTTCATCCAATATTTGACCCAACATACTAAGAGTTGCATGAAAATACATTGAAGTAAGTCCAACAACAATTAAAAGAATCCATACGAGATTAACACCTTGACTTATGCATCGAGCATACTCTTTGAAAAGATGAATCAACATTGGAGGGACAATTATGAATAAGGCATTACTAATCTAGAATACACAAAAAAAATATATACAAAAATTTAGCTTAGATTAAGGCAAAATATTTGCATATTATTAATATCAAAATGAATTTAGTTATTTATATAAACACACCCAGACAAACGATTTATAAACAACATGCCTTATTTTGTAAAACACTTTTAAGTATAATTTTTACACAATGTATATCCAATAAATTTCAGAGAATGGGTCCCATGCTAACCAGTGTCCCCAAATTGATAGGGGAATGTCTTCAGATAAGAAGGCTAGTAGAATCGTATATTAAGTTTAGGATTAAAAATCGTAAAAAGTAAATAGAAATAAAGGGTGACATTTAGGAGTTTTAAATGAAAGTATAAGTAAAAATTAGATTATGATAAAAGATAAAAAATCTGCTCTTCAAAATATTTTGACTAAATGAAATACATATGTGAATGTGTGTATAAAGAAGGGGAAAATTTATTGTGTGTTTAAATGAGAATAATTTTATTATAAAAAAAAAAAAGAAAAGAATGTAAAACCCATGTTATAAAATATTATGAAATTAGAATTTAAGAAAAGAAATTTTATGTAAGCTGTAAAAGAAATGTTAAAGTTAAAGATGTGAAAAAAAAAACCTACAAAGAAATTCTAGAGAGAGACATTTTTAGTTAACGATGAGATTTTGGTGAGAGAACTTGAGTAGAAGAAGGAGAGTATTAGACCTTTGAGGAGAGCAGACATTAAAGAAAAAAAAAGCTGACTAAAAGACATTTTCGTTTAAGACTGACCAAAATTTGAATGAATATGAGACAAATCTACTATACGAGTGAATCTTTAAAAATGTGTGGCTAAGTCGCTGGTTGATCCAAACCCGCCGTGCTTGTACGGTCACCTCACCATGAAACATCTGCCGGTGTAGCACCTGCCTGATGGTCCACCTGCCATGCCATTAACCCCTAGTACTGTGAAGCCACTGCGTATAGGAAGAAGAAATTCCATGAAACAAGGCCGGAGCCGAAGAACGGCCGTCTCTACTAAAGAAGTGGAGGAATTCCACATGACAGCCAACAAAACATTAATTAATGTCAAGAAAACAAAAAAAAAACCCTAGGTAACGTAAATGATTGACAAATATATATCACGCGTCACATACTCTTCACATACCATTATATGCAATTGCAATTCCAAATATTAGAGCGATAGATATGAATTAGACTCTTAAATAATACTTGGAAGGAAGACTATAATTGATAACTTATTTCAATATATTAAAGACATTCATATGATTTAAAAAACACACCTAACTATAGCATTAGATTTAATTATTTTATTGTACTTTTAGATGTTTCATGTAATTTTTTTTTTGTGTTATGTTATTATAGTAAATATTTTTATTAATAGATTATTTTGTCTTATCTCATTTTCTTCACCATTCCAAATAGTTTAATCTACCCGGAGGGTTTGTTTTATAATGAGTGCTTTACTTGAATAGGAAGTAACATGTGTGGCTAGTTATACAGTAATAATAATCCCATTAAATTTTATAAATTAACCAAGCGCTGTAACTCTTTAATAAGTGCAGCAGCCGAGAGGTATCTGATCGGGAAAGATAACCTTGTGGCAATATTCGTTCTGTTACAGGTTCGATCAAGTATGATATTAAATAATATTAAATACTATAGTTTTTGTTTTTTTTTGAAAATATACAAATAATTAAAATAGTTAAAATCAGTTAAAAAAAGGAATGCATTAATTACTGTAATAAAATAAAAGAGAGGGAAATGGAATCAAACAAGATTCTTATCTTTTACCCTTCAAAGTTTATATTTTGAAAAATAGAAATATTACAAGTTAAATAGTAGAACCGTATATTAAGTTTAGGATTAAAAAACGTAAAAAGGAAATAGAAATAAAGGGGACTCAAATGATTTAAAAAGGTGACATTTAGGAGTTTTAAATGAAAGTATAAGTAGAAATTAGATTATGATAAAAGATAAAAAATCTGTTTTTCAAAATACACATTTTGACTAAATGAAATATGTATGTGAATATGTGTATAAAGAAGGGGAAATTTTATTATATGTTTAAATGAGAATAATTTTATTATTAAAAAAAAAAGAAAAGAATGTAAAACCCATGTTATAAAATATTATGAAATTAGAATTTAAGAAAAGAAATTTTATGCAAGCTGTAGAAAAAATGTTAAAGTTAAAAGTATAAAAAAAAAACCTATAAATTCCAATGGACAATAGATCAAGATAAGAAAGGAATTTTGGAGAGAGATATTTTTAGTTAATGGTGATACTGTGGTGAGAAAACTTGAGTTGAAAAGAAGGAGAGTATTAGACCTTTGAGGAGAGCAGACATTAAAGGAAAAAAAAGCTGACTAAAAGACATTTTTGTTTAAGACTGACCAAAATTTGAATGAATATGAGACAAATCTACTATACGAGTGAATCTTTAAGAATGTGTGGCTAAGGGCCATCACAGTCGCTGGTTGATCCAAACCCGCCATGCTTGTATGGTCACCTCACCATGAAACAACTGCCGGTGTAGCGCCTGCCTGATGGTCCACCTGCCATGCCATTAACTCCTAGTACTGTGAAGCCACTGCGTATAGGAGGAAGAAATTCCATGAAAAAAGGCCAGAGCTGAAGAACGCCTGTCTCTTCTAAAGAAGTGGAGGAATTCCACATGATGGCCAACAGAACATTAATCAACGTCAAGAAAACAAAAAAAAAACCTAGGTAACATAAATGATTGACAAATATATATCATGCGTGCACATACTCTTCACATACCATTATATGCAATTGCAATTCTAAATATTAGAGTGATAGATGTGAATTAGACTCTTAAATAATACTTGGAAGGCTGTAATTGATAACTTATTTCAATATATTAAAGACATTCATATGATTTAAAAAACACACCTAACTATAGCATTAGATTTAATTATTTTATTGTACTTTTAAATGTTTCATGTAATTTTTTTTTGTGTTATGTTATTATAGTAAATATTTTTATTAATAGATTATTCTATCTCGTCTCGTTTTCTTCACCATTCCAAATAGTTTAATATACCCAGAGGGTTTGTTTTATAATGAGTGCTTTATTTGAGTAGTAAGTAACAAGTGTGGATAGCTGTACAGTAGTAATAATCCCATTAAATTTTATAAATTAACCAAGCGCTGTAACTATTTAATAAGTGCAGCAGCCGAGAGATGTCCGATCGGGAAAGATAACCTTGTGGCAATATTCATATTGTTACAGGTTCGATCAGGTACGGATATAACATCGGTTATATTTATATGTTCTCTCGCTTGGAGTAACGGAAATAATCCAAGTTTCAGATTTTCTTTTTATTATAGTGTTATCATTTTATTAGTATATTTGTTGAATATATGTTGTCTATTGTCTGAAACAACCAACTGATACTCTTAATTCCGTTACAATATAATGATTATTTAAAATTTACTAAAATGACTAACCTAGACATCATCAAACATAGAGATAACCTTTATGTCAAATTGCTTCTTAGCAACTAAACACAAAGGAAATAAAATTTAGAATTATACAATTATTAATTATGGTAATTTGAACAATAGTCGAATATGATATCGTGAAATCAAATAGTATATTTAAAACATGCTACCGGAAATCGATTCTACTATAAAAACTGGATCAAATAATTTCAAAATTAATCCTATCTTTTGCCAATAAATTAGCCACTATGCATAGTCATTTTACTGTTCGAATTCCAAATGTATTAAAAGATGGATCAATAATTTGAACGAATCTTCTTGTTGATAAAATTTTTATTATAAAGGAACTCTAATTTTACTCAATAAAAAGAATAAATAAATTACTCTTTGCTATTATCAATTATAATTTCAAATAAAGTTATATATTTTTTTATTTATTAATTAGAACTCGTAATAAGATTGTTCTAAATTGGAATCATAAAGACGATAAATTCCGTCAAGAAAAACATTTTTATACGTAAATTAAATTATATCAAGATAATAAGTATATAAAATGCATCATGAGTAAAGACAATTTCGCCATAGGATCGAATGCTATTGTTTGATCTGAAAATAATGTAATTGTTTATTCCTACTGAAATGCTACTTTATCTATATAATTAAAAATGCAATTTCAATTTATATTGAAATAATTTATGGATGTCAACATCATATAAGAGGAAGAATTTTGAACAACAAAGTATATTAATTGACTCATCGAAGATTGATAATCAGGGAATAAAGAACTTTATCCTTAATGGACATTACTTCATATATTATGGAAATGAATAGGACAATACCATAAACTTTTAATACATCTTATCGTTATGTGTGTCATCAGCTTCGGACATCTAATTTTATTTCCTTTGCTTCCAAAATCCGTTTACATTCAAATAGTCCATTTAAAAAAGTTATTAGATGAAGAGAAATGGAAAGATCATCGATTTAAATATTTTTTTAAAATAAAATTTAGGTTTTCCCTATAAAGTGACTTGACCGAGATAAAAATAACTTAATATGGAGGTAATCTTTATTATTCTTCATATTGATTTCATTCTTGACAGAACAGAAATTTTTGTTTATTCCTAACATATTTCATTCTTGACAGAACAGAAATTTTTGTTTATTCCTAACATAATTAACTTAGTAATATTTGTTTATTATTCTTTGTGTAAATGATTAACATTCTTGGGTGAAATATCTTGAATTTCATAATAATGACTACACATAGAAGGCGGTTCTCATAAAAGTGGAATTCTTATACAAGGATTGGATAATATAAAATCTTCATTTATACATAGTGTCATATTAAATTCAGCTAGTTAGTATTATACTTTTTTTGTTGAATTTATAAAATTTTATTTCTTGTTTTATGATTTATTAAAATTTGGTCATGTTATAATACATATCTACTATGGGGATATGGGAAGGTATTGTTTTAATTTGATATTATAAAATAGTAAAAATGTATGTAAAGCACTTATATTTATTTAAATTTATTTGAAATAAATTTAAATTGTTATCTGTTAATAAATATATTAAAGTTTGCTTTAAATTCAAGGAGGTCTCTGATTTATTTTAATTATTTATTTATTTTCCGAAATAAATAAGATATGAATTCAAATACCCATATACATATATCATACTAATTTAATATCTTAATAATTTAATTGAAATTAATTTTAAAATCAATTAAATTATATTAAATATTATTACTAATGTAGGATATTGATGGAAACACCTGAAGAGAGTTAAATGTAAGAACTATTCTGAGTTCGAATACCGAGCATAATGGAACCATCTACAAAAATGAAGATTGAATAAATTAATCTAAATTGCATCTGTACTGAATATTTAATTTTCAATTATCTTGTTTGAAACGGATTCAATTTTGGATTAAAGTTAAATTGTATCATTCATAGATCCTATATGAAAACTCTAAATCCGATTATCATTAGATGCGACCATCTTGATTCCTTTAGGGGATACGGACCATTATTTTACCTCCTGATGTTTAAGATCAGGTGGTTTGATATAAATTTAAATAAATGTAAATAATTGAAATATATTTAGTCTAACCATTACATAGTTATAGTTCTATTCATAAATTTGTTTACCCAGGGCATGGACTTCATTTTGCAATTAAAACTTCCATTTGCCTGAGTTTGAGAATGGCATAGTTGATCAAACATTTTTTTTTCCATTTTCTGCAAATTGTAATTATATTATATATATATTGTAACGGGATGGGGTATCAGAAATAGATGTGGTGAGAAGATTTGAACTGGGGTGATGGAATATCATCATCAACCCCAGTAAATTTAAAATCAAAAATCAATAATTTACAAAGTATAATAAAGATAAAATATTTTATAAGAGTATGAGATTAGAAAATCTCTGTGAGATCGTTGAGAGATCAGCCAGCTAACTCAGAAGAGCAACTAAAAGCATAATTAACTATCAACCAGCATTATAAAGTAAAGTAAGTATAATTCAAATACCATTCATTATCATGAGTGATCCACAATAAATATAATAAAATCTGTATAATAAATCAGCAGTCCACCTTGTGGCTGGATTTGAACAATAAAAAATATAAATCAACAATCAACCTTGTGACTGGATTGGAAATGGGTCTTCTTTAGACCAGGCTAACTAGTGAGCCTTTGCCAGCTTGGGCAATTATTTAAACATAACTTGGATGTACCAGCTTTGTGCCCATCCATTAAAATACACAATAATCAGAAATCAAAACAATAATGCTGTGATATAAAACATGCTGATCATCATCAATGCTCAGGCCACTTGTACTGGCCAACTATAAACTTAACTTTTAAATAAGACAAATAAAATAAAAGATAATAGTGCAACGGCTTTAAAGAGTATTCTCTTTTGCGCCAACCAGGATGATGATTGATCATCTCTGGATGCCCCAAAACATAAATACATATCCCCATTTATATATTCATCCCATGCATGAATCTAGCTCAGAGAACATAAGCTCTATTACTGTATGTGACCAAGAGATGATGGAAACCATTTTTAACAATTAAATAAGTTTATTAATAACAATAAAAAAAACGGATTAAGGTCTTATAAGATAAGGCTCTGATTTTGAAAAGTATACAAAATTATATACACAACTAAAGTTATTACATTGTTTTACAATATTTCTCTATTAGTTTCTATAAACACATTTATATATCCGTACACAGACGTGTGTTTTATAATATACAAGGAATACATTTCAATTTACATAAATAATTATAAAAAATTAAAAAAATTAAATTTTACATATGTGTCTGCGTGTGCGCGCACACTGACGTTTACATCATATTTTAACTTAACAGCGATAATATTATATTTTCATTATTAAATTCTTTCGAAAATATGCACAAATTTCTCACATATGTGTGTATAAACAAAATATAGATATAATTTAAAATTAGTTTCAATTTATAAGTTCTCAAAAGTATAGTCAATCTTTGACAGGTATTTGTTGATTAATTATCAACGTTTTTAAATTAAATTATTGAATCATCGATTCTTTACTTTTTTTTTTTAATATGAATTTTTCAAAATAACGTCCAAGGAGATTATTGTTCAAAAACATCTCTTTTGCCTTTAAAACCAGATGGTCAATGAATTATTCTTGATTCTTAACTATAATTTGAGCAAAATTACTTTATATTCTTTTTAAATATAGATTTTTAACCGACTTAAAATAATACTGTTCTCTATATGTCTATTTTTATATGAATTATTTCAAAATAACTCACCAGCTATATATACATTTAGGTGTGCTTCTCTGCATATATCTGACGCAGATTACGTGTAATTAATTCTTCAGCAAGCCGGAAGATTTTTCTTGGTGATTTTGGTTTTTAGTGACTGTCATAATCAGCAAAAATGTGTAATCCATGTATAATGTTGGTCCATAGTTGGTCTCCCGTCTGTGTAGAACTGTTCCAGGCAAGCAGCTGTCTTCTCCACCTTAAGGCTATGAATTTCAGCACAAAGAAGTGGGTCATTTTCTCCATGTGAATTCAAACTCCTGCTAAGGAAATATTAGCAGCTCCTGAATATGTCCTGCCTTCATCTATATCAGTTCATGATAGCTATTCTGCCAACTCTACGGTCAGCTAAAACCAATTGTTGCAAACTTCAAGAAGCTGCAACAAAATATTATAACCAACTTATCAGCTGACCCTTCTTACAAAAAACTATTATCCAGACTAACTGATTTTTTTTGTCAGTCTTTTATAACCTTGGTTAGGTCAGGTGACAATAACACAGTGGCTGTTTTCAATCTGTCTAATCCATTTAAAAACAAGCTGGAAATTTCTATCAAAGTGTGATTTTCATGTTTTTACTTTAATCTTTGGAATTTGATCAATGGTGTGATAATCCTTTAGAATTTTTCATCTATAAATATTTTTAATCTATATAGCAGAAATGCAAATAATCATTAATTAAAAAAGATATTTTATACAAGTATTAATTAAAAGAATTTTAAAAAATAAATTATGCTTTTTTTTTTTGTTAATTTCAAAATCAGAATTACAAATATTATTTATCAGACTTTTTTAAAATACTTATTTCAAAATGAAATTTTACTTTAAACCCAGAGTTATTTAACCTTTTATTTATTATTTTATTTTAGGAAATATAGAAAAATATCTACAAAAATTAATCCTGTGTTTATTTCTACTTTTCCTTTATTTACATATATATATATGCACATACACTATATTAGTGTGTGTATTACGTGACCCAACTGGTTACGATATAAAAATGTGAACAAAGCTAAAGTTGTGATCACAAAATAGCATACAAATATTTGTCAGATTCCAAGTTGATCGAGGAGATGATGGAGTGTAATTGGTGGTAAAGCCACTCATAAGTATATTGAAAACAATGAGTTTATTGCATATTAAAAAAAAATTGCAGATTAACATAATGCAGAATGAAAATGAGAAAAATAAAGAAGAGCAGGAAATGATTGCAGAAGAAAGTTTAGAAACAAGCTGTGAAGTATAAAGAAAAGATTTGGAGATTTCTGATATGGACTATATTGATCTAGATAGTGATACATATAAAATAAAACTAAAGTACATTAATGAAAAGATGAAAATTTCTGAGAGTACTGCAACTTCATCATAATTCTACATGATGCAAATGATCACATTATTCAAGCAAATGGAATTGAGGTAGGAAGATGGACAAAAACAGAGGGATTTATAGATGCAAAAGCAGATGAAACAGAGGGATTTAGAGATACAAAAACATATGGAATTAATGATCAAAAACTATTTGAATCAAAAGATAGAAAAATTAGGCTAAAAAATCGGCAAATGTCAGAGTAAGATAGGTGGATGGAACAGTTATATAAATGGGTGTATAAGTGTTTACGAACATCCAGATGATGATCATCCTGGACTAGCACAAAGAGAATATTCTTTAAAGTCTATGAACAACATTTTATTTAGTTTAGTATTTATCAAAATTTAAGTTTATATTGGTCAGTACATTAATGATACTAAGTAGCCACAGCATTGATGATGATCAGCATGCTTTAATATTGCAGCATTATTATTTTTATTGTTATATATTCTGATAGATTAGCACTTAAGTTTGTTCATCCAAATTATGTTTAAATAATTGCCCCAAGCTGGCAAGGGCTAAATAGTTAGCTTGGTCTACAATAGATCCATTTCAAATCCAGTCACCAGATTGACTATTGATTTACTTTTATTGTTGATCATTCATGATGATGTATGAGTTATACTTATTTATAATGTTGGTCAATTTATAGATAATTATGCTTATACTTAAGATAATTAGCTGTGTTGATCTGAGAAAGTGATTTCATGGAATGATCTCATGCTCATTACTTTATCATTATTTATATATATATATAACATTACTTATATATTAAGTATTTAATTTTATATTTATTTTGAACTGCGGTTGATGATGATTTGCCATCATTCCAGGTAATCCCTGATCTACATACTGTTACAATATATATTATAGATAATTATGTGTTCAATGCTATAAGATTAAAAATATTACATTTAAATAATTATTTTTTATGATAAAGAATTTTTTAGTTAACACTTCTACACAATTCACTTTAAAATTGCATAATTATAGCTGCATGATATTTTAGATCAATGATAGAATGATCAACTTTTAGGTAAGTAATTTAAATAAAGAGTTCTGTTTGATCAATAGAATAAAATTGTTGGGCTCAATTTCAAACTAACATATGATTAGTTGTTTTAGCTTTCCTAAAATTAAATACTTAATAACATAATTTTTTATTTGAGAAATTTTATATTAATAGTACAGATCATTTGAAACCATATTTTATTACAAAAAAAATTATCAATAAAGAAAATTATTTTTCTATTTTTAAATCACAGAAATTTTTCTATTACAGAAATAAAAATATATATATAGTTTCAAATATCAAATGGTACTTTCAGAAATTTTTCAAGATAATATATTTCAAGAAATTGCAAAAAGAAACTTAAAAAACTAAAAATACATGAATTATGTACAAAAGTTTAAATGATACTTTTAAAATAGAAATATTTTTAATTTGAAATAACAAGTAAACTTTTTCCCCTTCATTTTATCTTAAGAAAATTAAGTTTGACAAAAATAGAAATAAAATTTTTCTCACAATGTTGAAATATGAAAATTACTTTCTAGCTAACTATTTTTCAGATTATATTTTTTTGGACTGGACAAAAATCTGATAATCCAGATCTTAATGTAATAATATCACACAACCTTTAGATCATCTAGTACATTCACTGATTCTTGTCATATTATTTTGATATCTAAAATGGACTATTTTCAACATAAATGTTAAGACTAATCTAAATCTCATACTAAATATTAGATAAGACTTTTCATAGTAATATGCAAGCTGAAAACTGGTGTTCTAGGACAGATTAATTTCACATTTTTATTTAAAAATTTAAAAGTAATACAAGTATCATTACTATTACTGAAAAATTATAATTTTCTTATAAAATTATTTATGTTATTTTATTTTAATTAATTCATTATTAATTGCAGCCTGGTGAAACAAGAACTCAAGTTTATTGCAATTTCACTAATGCTAGAAGATGATAGTTCTGTAGTTATAAACAAATGCTATACTACATTAGTTTATCTTTAAAAATAATTTCCTCATCAAATTCTGATTGACTTCGCAGCATTAATTTTTTTGAGACCACAAAAATATTCCTGTAGGAATTAAAAAAAAATACAGGAACAAAATTTAATTAAAGAGTCAATAAAACAAATTTGTTGTATCATAGTTTGTTAACAAACAATAAATTACTTTATTGCGCATAATAATTTGCCTACTAATGAATCCTTATGCTATGATTCTAAATATAACATATGGAATATATAGAACACTCTTCTGTTTAAGTAGACCAGTATAAGAAATAAAAAATCGAATTGAATTACTTTATTTGAATGAATGTAATAAATGTAATTTTTATTCTTTCTTCTTAGTTTAAGAATTTTCTGATATAAAATCAAAACTAAAAAAATATTTAACTAAAATATTGCAAGAATTTTTGAGTTAGACTAATAATATTTATTCAAGTATGTGTACAATGCCAAAAACTTTGTACCAAGACTTTTTCCCCCAACTGATACTGGTCAAAAGGCATCCAAATTCATGACATCAAAAAATAAAATTTACTATTTCTTCATGCTCTAGTGACCATTCCAAATATAGATAAACTATGTTTTCCTGAAGGTTTGTGATGATGGTGTTTTAGTTGTATTTTTATATTAGACTATTTCCATCATCTAACACATCAAACAGGTTAGTATATGCATGTTTTGAGAGATATCATTCTCCGCTCTTCTTCAGGTGTTGCTGGCCTGACTAGTGATAATACT
This sequence comes from Epiperipatus broadwayi, assembly GCA_028023455.1. NCBI lineage: Eukaryota > Metazoa > Onychophora > Udeonychophora > Euonychophora > Peripatidae > Epiperipatus > Epiperipatus broadwayi. The sequence continues at coordinate 340,655 of JAQFVV010012409.1, forward strand.
AGCATGGAATTTGAACCTAGACCCTTAGATTTTTTAGTATTGAATTTTAAAGTAATGCTCTAAACAACTGAATCCAATATAAAATTATAAATAAGATAAACTGTATTGAACATTTGAAAAGTAAATTTATTACAAAAGATAGTCTATCATCATCATCATCAACAATAACAACCATTATCAATCCACTACTGGATGAAGGTCTCGCCAAGTTCAATCCACCTTCTCCGATCTTTAGCTTCTCTTGTCAACATCACCCCTGCACACTTTCTTATTTCATCCATCCATCACACATGTGATCTCTTTCTGGGTCTTTTACAATCTCTTGGAATCCAGTTTAATATTTCAATTGTCCATCTCTTCTAGCAATATGTCCAGCCCAACTCCACTTCTATATATATATTTTATTAATGCTTGGGTCAAGGACCATATCATTTTTAACCATTAATAATCTATTACAGGAGGGTCTCTACAAGATTAATCTAGTTTTTCCTATCTATAATCATTTTCTCCACATCAAATCTTTCTTATTCCATTATCCATTTCACACTGAGATCTCTATCTATATCTTTTACAATCTTTTGGGATGCAATTTAAAAAACCGTGCAAGAAGAATGTTTAGAAACAATCAGATACCTGGATAGCTTTCCAATGATTGACCTCCAAAGAATAAAGAACTTTATTCTTAATGAACATTACTTCTCAAACATGGAAATGAATAAGACAGTAATATGAACGTTCATTATATCACATTGTCTTCATGAAGCGTCAGTTAAAAATCATTTAATTTTATTTCCTTTGTTACTAAAATCCTTTGCCTTTTGGAATAATTCATTTATGAAAGACTAAATGAAGATGAATAGAAGATCATGAAGTCAAATTTTTTTTTTATGTTTAATAAAATTTAGTCTTCTATGAAAGTGACTTGACAGGGGTTTAAACTGAGGTACAAAAAGTAAACTTAATATGAAGGTAAGAGTTTATCATTCTTTGTATTGGATTTATTTACAATATTGACAAAACATTGCTGTTACTAATTTAATTAACATGATAATGTTTGTTTGTTATTAGTTGTGTAAATGACTAATATCCTGTATGAAAGATTTTATATTTCTTAATCATGACTTTACATAGGAATGGTCTCATGAAGTTGGAATTCTCACATATGGATTGTATAAAATAATATTATTTATTTATATATATATTAAATTAATATTAGCTAGTTTAGTATTTTTATCATTTCTTTTTTGTAAATTATAAAAATTTGTTTATTATGTAATACGTTATTAGGATCTGTTCGTGTTATAATAAATATCTACTATGGAAATATGGAAGGACATTAACTATTTAATATTAAAAAATAGGAGAGATGGAAGGAAATCCTTATAATTATTTTTGTTATATTAAATAAATTTGAATTGTTATTCGTTAATAAATATTGTTAATGTTTATTTTAAAATTAAAGAAGTTTCTAATTTATTTAATTTATCTATTCATTTTACGAAACCAAAATAAAGTAAAACACATATACCCACACATATATATTATAGTTATTTAATATCCCCATAACTCAGTTGAAATAAATTTTAAAAATATATTGAGATTATATTGAGTATGTTTATTGCAGTAAAATTGATGGAAATTCCTGAAGAGAGTTAACCGCAACTTCTCCCTGAGTTTGAATTCTGAGCATAACGGATTGAAGGTTGAATGATTTATTCTATATTGGATCTATATTAGATATTTAATATTAAATTATTACTATTGAAACAGATTCAATTTTGGATTAAATTTAGATCATCTTATTCACAGCATCCTATTTAAAGACCCAGAATCTGATCACAGTGAGATGCGACAGCCTTGCCATTTCCTTAGGGAAATTCCCGTACTGTTACATATGGCTCCCAAGCTTTAGGAGCATGTAATCATACCTTACCATCAATTATATCCATAATTAAACTTTTTTAAAAAAAATAAATTTTATGGAATATAATGACAATGAATAATCTAGACTATCCAAGGATATTATAATGATAATATGAAATCGTAAAATGATGAATGATAAAATTAAATAGAGACTTTGAAATTAAATAATTAAAATTTAAATAGATGAGTCAGTCGCTTAAAAATATAATTTTAAAAGTAGTCATTAAAGTTAATAACATATAAAAGTAGGAACGGTTCAAATTACATTAAGAGGAAAAGACATAGTATAAAATCCTATGACAAAATAATCTCTTATTTAATAAGTAATAAATAAAGTTATAATTAAGATAAAAATAAATTTCTGATTACGAGAAGTCACTCTAGAATATTTTATATTAAAACTGATAATAATATGGAGAAAAAAAATGGATACACAAAAGGGAATAGTTAGACAAGATATAAGAGATAATACTATAAATAGTATAAATAAGAAAGAAATTATAGGTGTATCTGGAGGGATTTCAATAATAAATGTCTATGTACCAGAAACTAATAAAGCTCTACATAAACCTATAGAAAAAGAAGCAAATGATAATTAGTCACCATTAAATCGTATAATGTTAATGATGCAATAAATGATGGAAAGCACAAGTATGGCTAATGCAATGATGGAAAATATGGATACTAAGATGGAAAATTTAAAAATAGATATGAAAGATGATCAACAAAAAGTAAATGCAGATATGTCTACAAAGATGTAAAATATGAATGCCAAGATGGAAAATAAAATGGAAAATTTAAAAATAGATATGAAAGCTGATCAACAAAATTTGAAGGCAGATATAATAGATGAACTATCAAAAAAATTAGATAGTATAAAAATAGAATTGAAAGATGAGATATCACTAATGCAAACTAACATAGATATTAAGGTACAACAAAGTCAAAAGGTGATTGAAAAAAAAAGACCTTAATTGTCAGAAAAAAGTTATAGAATTTAAAATAAAAATAAACATGAAATCTAATCCACAAAATTTGAATACAAATATCTCCGCAAACATGAAAAATCAACCCTCAACTGTCAACACAGAAGAGATAGTTTCAAATACCTGGCAAGCCAATATTGATGATCATGTACTTAACTCACAAATAAATACTCCATATGTTAAAGACATCATGGAGGAATATATTGAAGAAGACACGATGGTAAATGAATTGAATATGTATTCAAAATCATATTTTCATAATTTTATCTACCATCAAAACAAAACTTACATGTATTCTCAATACTATGTTTTAGAAATGAAAAACAATTGTCAGAATAGAGCATTACCAATAATAGTAACTGACATAAAAAGGTACCATAACAATAAAAAAGGCAAATATGAAAATACCAAATTCAGTATGGCAATTAAAATTTCCACATAACCAGGAAATTAATCAAATAATAAAAGGAAAATTGATTATAATGGAGAAAATGACATCATAAACCATTATACAAGAAAGTTTCAACTACCATAAATTATGTAATACCTATGACGGTCCATTTACCTTTATTTAGTAATAATAAACTTATAATAAAAATGGAGAAAAAGGATTACGACAATGGACATGAAAAATGGATTATGTCAATTGGAATAATAATTTTTTTTTAGTTATTTTATATCATTATTTATGTAAACTTATATTATATAAACAGTATTACAATTCTAATGGTTTATTCATCTGCAGTAAATGGGCGAACTAAAGGATTCATCAACATTATACTAAAGATGAAACTAAGCAAATTTATTCTCTAAGATATGGAAAATAAGATCATTGCAGATATAGAATAAAAATTTTACTTTTTGTTAAAATTTTTGAATAGAGAGATAAATGAAATTCAATAACTATTTAAATTTCACAACATGAGAATATTAAATTAAATAATAATTATCAGGATTACAGTTAAGAAACATAAGGAATAAAAGTACAAAAATTATTAGGGATATTCTGTAAAGCTTGTTAAGAGCTTATTTGCGAGCTCTTTATATAACACTTGTAATAGAAACTTGTTTAAATTAGATCATGTGACATCTGACTTGATTTTTTTGTAAGTACAAAGCTAAACATATCCTAAAATATATAAAAGAATTTATGGATTCATTTATAAAATAAAAACTTAAGATGGATCATGTCATTAGCATGGAAATAGAAAACTGGTTGCTCATAAGTTGGCAAATTCATAAATGAATTAAAACTGATACGTTTATTGAATGTCAGAGAAAATCTAGTAAGTCTCAAAAATTAATTAAAGAGCAGGATTGGCGCCTTTAAATAGGTCTAAACATGAAATATGTATAGGTTAACTAAATTAAAATTTAGCTGTAAATAATCAGATTTTCTACCATACTATAATTTTGATATATCATTCTACAAAGAAAAACTATGGCCTTAAATAAATTAGACCTAATAATAGTTAATATATTGACAAATTAGACCTAATAATAGTTAATATATTGACAAAGACACATTGTATGAAAATCAAGTTGTAAGAAAGGGATAAAAGGAAAGTAATCCATAAAATAATATTGCATAATAAAATATGAATATAATTAATCATATTAAATAAAGGTACATGAATCTACATAGATTCAAACTCATCAAATTACTTAATCTTAATAAGTAACTTCAAAATAAAATTACCAATTCTATAATCCATTGAAATAATTATCTATTATAATCAAACATATATAATTAAATGCATATTGGTTGGATAGTGGAATTAAAATACATGGCACATATAATGCTAAAATATTAAAGCCATATCAAGGAAAAACAGATTAATTTCCTCAGATAACCTATTCCACAATAAACAAGAATTCCAATTACCCATAATAACAATATAATTATTATTGAATATAATAATTATAAACATTTTAAGATTAAAAATTAAAATCTTAAGTCGGGGGAAGGGTGAAATATAAAATGTAAGAATATATAAAATTATTCACATACTTGTTAAATAAAAGATATTAAGAATTAAAATAAAAACATTCAATTTATTTTAATCTCTTAAGTCAAGGGGAAATGTGAGAGTACGCAACACTATCACATAAGTATATATGATTAGTATATACTTTATTTTTTATAGTTGTTTTAATAAAATTAAAACAAGTAGAAATAACTATTTTTCATTAGATATAATACCATTGTTTAAACGAATAAAATTCATTAACCAAAACATTGACATAGAGATAATCTTTACAGTCAAGTCACAGTCTAGCAATTAATAGAAAGGAAATGAAATTAAAAATTCAATTATTGATTATTAAAATGTAATTAACAATTATAAAATGTAAAAATCATAAAAACCAAATGACATATGCAGTACATGCTACCGGAAGTTGATTCTGCTATATAAATACTGAATCAAATTTTTTATTAAATCTTCTATCTTTTGCCGATGTATTAGCTACTTCGTACAATAATTTTTACTGTGTTCGAATATAGAATACTTATAAAAGATAGATCGATAAATGGACAATTTTCCTATTGAAGAAAAGTTTTATTAGAAAACAAACTTTAATATTACTCAAATAGAAGAGTAAATAAATTACTCTCTATTAATATTATTTGTATTTTCTAAACGAAATTATATATATTTTTTATTAATTAAAAAGCTTATAAAGTTGTTCTAAATTGGAATTCTGAATCAGATAAAAATTTTCAGAACATTTATATATGCAAACCAAAATTAATTTAAAAAGATTATATCTATAAAGAAATGCCTTGTGAATAAACTTCACTTGTCATGAGATACATAATGCTATTGTTTTAACCGAAGGTAAACTAAATGAAACTCCAATTGATAATAAAATCATTTGTGGAAGATGTTAACATCATGCAAGAAGGATGTTTAGGAACAATCAGATACCTGGATAGCTTTCCAATGATTGACCTCCAAAGAATAAAGGACTTTATTCTTAATGAACATTACTTCTCAAACATGGAAATGAATAAGACAGTAATATGAACTTTCATTATACCACATCGTCTTCATGAAGTATCAGTTAAAAAACATTTAATTTTATTTCCTTTGTTACTAAAATTATTTCCCTTTGGAATAATTCATTTATGAAAGACTAAATGAAGATGAATAGAAGATCATGAAGTCAAATATTTTTTTTATATATTTAATAAAATTTAGGTCTTCTATGAAAGCGACTTGACAGGGTTTAAACTGAGGTACAAAAAATAAACTTAATATGAAGGTAAGGGTTTATCATTCTTCATATTGGATTTATTTATGACATTGACAGAACATTGTTGTTACTAATTTAATTAACATGATGTTTGTTTGTTATTAGTTGTGTAAATGACTAATATCCTGTATGAAAGATTTTATATTTCTTAATCATGACTTTACATAGGAATGGTCTCATGAAGTTGGAATTCTCACATATGGATTGTATAAAATAACATTATTTATTTGTATATATATTAAATTAATATTAGCTAGTTTAGTATTTTTATAATTTCTTTTTCGTAAATTACAAAAATTTGTTTATTATGTAATACATTATTAGGATCTGTTCATATTATAATAAATATCTACTATGGAAATATGGAAAGACATTAACTATTTAATATTAAAAAATAAAAGAGATGGAAGCAAATCCTTATAATTATTTTTGTTATATTAAATAAATTTGAATTATTTGTTAATAAATATCGTTAATGTTAATTTTAAAATTAAAGAAGTTTCTAATTTATCTATTCATTTTACGAAACCAAAATAAAGTCAAACACATATATATTATAATTATTTAATATCCTCATGACTTAGTTGAAATAAATTTTAAAAATATATTGAGATTATATCGAGTAAGGTTATTGCTGTAAAATTGATGAAAATCCCTGGAGTTAACCGCAACTTCTCCCTGAGTTTGAATTCTGAGCATAACGGAACAATTAGTAAAGGTGAAGTTGAATGATTTATTCTATATTGGATCTATATTAGATATTTAATATTAAATTATTACTATTGAAGTAGATTTAATTTTGGATTAGAATTTAGATCATCTTATTCATATCATCCTATTTGAAGAACCAAAATCTGTTCATAGTGAGATGCAACCGCCTTGACGTTTCCTTAGGGAAATTCCCATGCCATTACAATATATATGTACAAATAAAGGGTTTTGCTAAAAAGTGTTTGAAGTGGTCTGAATAAATTGCATTTATATAAAATCTAAATTACTTAACAATTTTTACTGTCTTAGCTTCCCATTTTATTTCATAAAATCCTTCTTGTGAAATTGCTGCAAAAAATTTTGGAGATATGAAATCATCATATGTATATTTTCTCAATGTTATGTAATCTAATCACTGTTACTGAATTTTGATAAATATTCTTTAGAATATATCTTAATGATTCAAAGCTTTAATCATCATGGAAATGCTTATAGAAACAAATACCTATTCATAAATAACAAATCCAAAGAATAATGGCAGTTCATATTCATTGATCATTTCTATAACTTCTTTCAATATTTGGATGTAATCCACTATGCTAAATATATTTTTGAATTCAGCTTACTCTTTTGGTTGTTTATATTTTGATAATGGTTTTGTTTTATATTTATTTTTTGTGCAATTTATGTCATTAATATTTTTTGTTTTTGCAATTACTTAAATAAGAATTGTTTTTTTTTTAATAATATTTTTTTTATTTATTTCAGCACACTCCAATTCTTATATAGTGAAAGTTTATATTTACTTACATATTAAATAAAATTTGTATTTGTTTTTTCATTTTGTGGAGATACTTCAAATTCATGATGAAAATATCTACTTTCAATGCCTGAAATCTTATTACAGATTATAGTATGAGAATACCAAATAAAAATTAAGTAAGCTTTATTTTCTACTTGATATAATCACACTTTATTATCTAAGTCTGTTTTTATTTGTACAGTATTTTTAAGAGAAGGGATAAATATCACAATTTTATCTTACAAACATAATATTATTTTCATATCAAAAAATGGAAACATTATTTTAAAAAATGTTAAAAACATTATTTTAATTAATTTTGATTAAATGAATAACTGATTGTTAAATGAATGGCTCTTTCACATGTGAACAAAGTGAGCGTGTAGGTTTTGTATTAAATCAGAATTAAAAAATATTTCACTGACAATAAGTTCTATTAAATGATATCCATTTGATAATTTTGATATTCCATTTGGCAGAAAAAAGCACATTTGGATTAAAATATTACACAAATTTGTATACATAAAATGTTTTATTTTATATTCTAGAACTTTAATGGATACACATACTTTATATATATATTTTTTTCAAGTATGAAGACCTGTATTGGTATGCAATCATGAATGATCCTCAAAAAAAAAGTGCTTTGAAAATGCTAAATGGGAATTCATTGTTTATTTGTGAAAACAATGAAAAAAAAAAAATGCATGTAAGAAAAATATTTATATTTAATTCCTTGGGAGAAGCAATATGACTACCTTATATGTTGAAATAAAAATGATATAAAGCTTATGAGTATCAAGAAATGGTAATTCAAAGCAAAGTGTTTTCAATATAATCTACAGAAAAAATATGCAGTCTGCTTAGAAAAATGTTAGAAAGAAAACCTGATGAGAAGGACCCCTTCAAGTTTGTATAGCAGTTACTAGTGAATAAATGTAAAACTTTATTTTATTCATCTTTACATAGACTGACTTAACAATGATGGTTAAAAAAATAATAACTTTTAAAGCTTTTTTTTTTTCCCATGTTAAAATTTATTTTGTTAGAAGATACGTGAAAGCAATTAAATATTAAAATGTCAAAAGAAATTCTAGCATGGATGCATTAGGGGGGGGGGGTTAAATCACTGGATTATATGAAGTTTATTATTTTGTTATATTATTCAATATTTGTCCTAATTTTATTATATCTGTAAAGAAAAAAATTACATTATTCATAGATAAAACAAATACTAAATATAAATAAGATTTGTGGTTGTATTATATCTGTAAAGAAAAAAATTACATTATTCATAGATAAAACAAATACTAAATATAAATAAGATTTGTGGTTGTTTATCCGTTCAATAGTGATTCTTTCCATTATACCATTAGATATAATTCTCATCAACATCAGTTATTAGATAAACAGGTAGGTTTGACTTTTTTCTCAAACTTTCCAACATATTTTTAAAAAGTCCTCTATTTCTAAAATAATACTTAGTCCAGTTCATTTCCAATAATTTTCTTTAAAAATAAGCTTTTACCATTTATTCTTTTCAATACTTCAAATTTCTTATATCTTTCTAACTGTTCCATTCTCCTCTAAATTCACAGTCTAAAATCTTTTTTTTTTTTTACCTCATTTTTCTTAAGACTCCATATTTCTGTTCCATATAAAGCAAAATTCCAAATAAAGCATTTAAAAAACTTTTTTTTTATATCTAACAACAATAGCTTATAGAATAATCTATTCTTATTAATAGCTTGTTTAGCCATTTCAATCTTCATTATAATTTCTTTATTGCTACTTCTATTATAATCAAACAATTTTCCATATACTTAAAAGCACCAACCTGCATAATTTTCTATCCAATGTTGACTCTAAATCTTCTTTTTCACTCTAAAACTAGTTTCACAACCTTAATTTTATTAGCACTTATTTTCAATCCAAATTTTCTACAAGCTTTGTCAAAATATTTTAATAAACACAGGTTGTTGTTATTTGCAAATGTTATATCATCACACAATTATCTATTCAGAATATCTCCTAGGGCTAGTTATATCTTTATTGAAAGGTCATTCATTTATCAAATCATCTAAATATATATTAAAGAAACAATAGATAATATTCCTTTAAATGTTTTCCTACATCTATTCCATAAAGATCAATTGATGTCAAGTAATCCAATTCATCTTCAATTTTTTTTCAAGTTTGATTTGCCAGCAAGAATAATAAAACATTGGATTATTTTTGAAAAGTATATAAATAGGAAAACTAAGCATATGAATAACAAGTTAAAATTTTAATCCAAATTTTTGATTATAGAAGATGATGACTTCTATTTTAAAAACAAGAATAGTGTTAGACTATTATGGTAGAATAAGCCAAATAAGTTAATTGAGTATGTAGAACTTGGGAAGGCAATAGAATTTGAAAGATAACATCTATGTAATAATTTTAATTTTTTTCTATAGACCTCTTAAACTCAAATAACTCTGTGCACTTTTACATATGCTAGCATTATCATAAGTCAATCAATATGAATAACATGGAAACTATCTTTTCAAGAACTGTACTTGCTATGTTTATTTCTTGTTTGCGGTTACATTTGGGATTTGCCAAGGTATGAACTTGACAATGGATACTAAAAGTTTATCATCAAAATCTCTGAGTGAATAGAGGAAAATTACTTCTATCATCACAGATGGCTAAGAATAAATGATCATTGTATTTAAATGTTTCATATTTCTTTATTTCTACTGTTGTGAGAATTTTTTTTCAAAGCTTCTGACACACACACAAAAAAAAAAACGTCTAAGAATCCTCCCTCTTTAAAATAACTTTGTTGGTAATATTTTATCTGATAAAGGAAAAAATAAAATAACTTTTGATTGCTTATATTGAATTTTAAAAATGCAAGCAAGTACATTGTTTTTTATTATTATTAAAGAAAAAGAACTCCATGTATATATCAAAGATTGTTGGAGCCTTGTCTTTTCTGCAAATCTCATATACCCTTTCCCAGACCACATATTCTTTTATCATGGTTATTGCATAAAAAAAGTGACTGTCTTGATACCAAAATGATGGTGTATATTACATTTGAATTTTTTTGTTTTTAAACTATCTAGCAGAACCAGCTGAGAAGTAATATATCTTTTTCAAACTTGGTATAGTTCTGATCTTATGTATGAAATAAGTTTCTTCTGAAATAAATGAACAGCAATTGTGTCATAATCAAAATATTCAGAAATACAAACTATATTTTTAATTTTTGCATTTTTCAGAATTCTTGTAGAATTGTTATTGGAAAAAAGGTTGGTTATTTATTCAATACTAGGCCTTATCTTGAAAAATAAAAACCACAATTTCTACAAAATCAAAAGATATCATGGCAATATATTGTAACGAGCATAGACGTTCGTTACATTGTTTTTGTTTTTTTTTAAATTTATTAAACATGAAAGTAAATTAAAAAGTTCGCATTTAAAAATTTTCTTTAAGAATTAAAAATTGAAATTAAATATCATCTTAAACTCTTATATATTAATTAAATCGCACAGATAATGAAAAATTATTAAAATAAAACTTTATTAAAGAAAAAGTATTTTAAAACTAAATTTTAAAAAGATTTGGAGATGAAATTATATCTTTAAATTTATCTTTAAATATATTTTTGATTTGGAAAACAGGTTAATTAATCAGAAATGGAAATGATTGTTAATTAGTTAAATGTAAACCAGCCTTCGGCATTTAAATGTAAAAACACCGGTCAGATAAGAAAACAATAGAAACTGTTAGCAAATAAGAAATCCCTATGGAATCGGACCGCAGCGAAAGGACCATCGCATCGGTGACGTAATGTAAATTCAATCCTTCACATTAATATAAAAGGAAAATTTGGAAATTATTAATCAGTGACTAGTTATTGATGATTATTACGATGTAACAGCTAGGTGTTAGTGCTGAGGGGATTGAAAAAGACGCACAGCTTCAATCCCTTCAGTTCTGCTAAGAAAGGAAGAAAAATGAGCCATCGTTTCTACATTGAGGACCAACTACACTAAAAAAATCTCCGGATGGATAAATAAATCGGCCAACAGGATACCAATCTTCGGACGACATGGGAATTCACGTTCAAACGGCAAGGAATATATGAAGATGAACTATTTAAATAACCGTAAGAACTTTAAAATTTATGAACAGTAAATTAAAACTTTCCAGATTTAAATAATTGCAATATTATTCTATCTGACCGATACTATTTATTAATTAGTTATAATTTTATTTAATGTATTTATTTTGTAAAATCATTTCCATTTATTTATTTTTTGTTCTTTTAAGTTTTATTATGATTTTTGTTTTCCGTTAAATTAATTATAAAAATGTTAAACTTAAGTCGGGCGTGAATGGCTGTATAGATTCGTAAAGTTATATTAGGGGAGGGTAATCTTAGGTTATTTATGTCGTTGTTAGATTGGGTCAATGGATTGGATATATTGATGTAGTTAGTAGATGTAATCGGAGATTCGCTACGGGCAGAATCGTTATATACGATCGCACTCACCCGTTTGCCTATGGAAGGAATTATAAGACGGAGAACGCAGTTCCTTTCTATGGAGTTTTTTTTATTGTTCTTCTCGTTAGATAGATGTAATATTCCTATCTGATTGAGAGTCAATGTCTTTTCTTAATTCTTTTGGTGCTGCCGTATTTCGTATTACATTGAATACATCGATGTATCAGATGGATTGATGCCAGTTTGACTGCGAATTTTAGCCTAAGGTTAAATAGGGATAGAATATTTTAATTTCAATGCAAATCTATGTAGTATTCATGCTCGACCCTAAATAAAAATGCATTAAATTTAAGTTGTTTATAGACGCTTGCATGGATTGTTTATCGGTTAACTATGTTTTGCGTTTTCATATTTGATCAAAATATATAGACATTCGATAAATAATGATACCTTACGGTGAGTATCTAAAATGTATTTATTCGGATGTCTTTTAAGTTATTGGTGACAATGCAAGTATCTTATGGTGAATACTATTGGGTTACATATAAATTTCCCTCCGCAATTGTCAGTAATCAATAATTTTATATTTTGATCGCTTATGTTTACTTTGGAATGTTTTTAACCGTGTAATCTATGTAACCGATCTATAGCAACTTATTATAACAAGCTTTTATAATCCCATCTGTGCGAACTTAATTAAAATGTAAAATTAGAATATAATAGTAATTAAAGGTAAATTAAAATCAAAATCAAAGTTAAAAATAATGTTAAATGTTAAAATGTAAACTAATACTAAAATAATTTTAAATCTTATATATATGTGCATAAATAAATGTTTGTATGTTAATTACTGGCAGTGGCTTATTTTATTTATTTTTTAATGTTGAAATCTAATTAGATAAGATCTTATATTATTTAATCTCTGCTATTCCACTGAGCTAGTGACATGGGCTAACGACCGGATGCAAAATTTAAAAGGAAAAAAAAAAATTTTTTTTTTTTTTTTGACTTACGTATCTGCCTACTTTATAAATTTTTCTAGGTTCAAATGCCTAGATGGCATCCCGTAGTGCAGATTACGGTAAGTCGCATTTTCCGGATCGTTACAATATATATATAATATATTTGACATCCTTTTTCAAATAAATGTAATAATCAGTAGAACAATGATTTTTTTCAGAATAAATGATCATTCACATAAGGCTTTTCGCTTGTTATTTAGTAAAAGTTTTAAATGTAGATCTGTCAACAGATACCCATTATTTGTAGATAATATTGCCAATCATTTCTTTTTCAATTATCTCTTTTTCTTATTGAAAATACTTCATATAAAAACATAAAGCATATTTTATGAAATAAAAGGTTTATTATACTTGCTGTATCATCAATGAGTCTAATATTCTTTAATTTGCATTTTGTCACAAGTTGCACATTTGAATGTGCTGTATGGACCTGCATGATTTAGTTCAGTAGTAAAATGTCAGATTTTGGAGTTTAATGTCCTTAGAGATTCCAGTTTGATATTTCCAATACTCAAACTTTTTCTGAACTCTTATTAAATAATAAAGTCCCATTTGATTATTTACATACGTATTTTATGAATAGATTGAATGAATGCCATTTCCTCTTTAAATCATAGCTCAGCAAATTTTAAAAATTCTATCTTTTCAGTAAAATATTTTTTTCAGAACGGCTTCTTTAAATTTACTTATATTAGTTTGTTTGTTTTTTTGCACATGTATTCTTGTCACTTGTTTTCATTGAAATAACTCCCGAACAATAATCATTTTTTTATTATTATTACTGAAATAAAATCTTTTTCCCAGGCGTAAAACAATTAACATTATTTGAATTATGTAAACTATTAACTTTTTCAATTATAGAATTTTGTATAGCAAATATATTCTTTTCCTTTACTGAAGTTTATTCTTTTTTTTTTTTTTTTGTCATTCTGTTACTAACTCCAAATTCTTCTTCCATGTTATTACATATCTAGTGTTTTAATAGCTCTAATAAATTTGGATTTTTCAAACATACATAGGTTTCCTTAATAAAACTTTTCTTTTAAATGACATGATTTCACCATCAGAGTTATTCTCTACAATATTTCGTGTACTTATTCACTTATTCTAGTTAGTACTTTCTTTGTAAAAAAATCTTTCTCTTAACTTTTTATCACAATACAATGGTGCATACATTTTTTTCCTTATAGATAATGTGTCAAGACTGCCTAGAAAATTACTGAAACATTCCAAATTAATATTTAAGTCCATATAAACTCTTTAGCTTCTTGAGTGTAACCTAGCATGCTGATGCTTGATTGAATAAATCTTTTGTCTCAATATATATAACTATTTCCAAGCTTTGTTTGCTTCTTATAGCTATTATGAATTTTCATATCCTTTTCAATATGTGGTATATGACACATTCATTGTTTCAGAACTGAGACTTGTTCTAACAGCCAGATGCCATTCTTTGATAAATAAATAATAATAAAAGATCTAAACAATTTTCTTTACATTTTCACTATTTCAAATATAATCAAGCTACACCATTTGTCTCTAAATTATCTAGGGGGAAAAAATCCTAATCCAATATGTACAGTGCACGTTAACTTTTCAGAAAAGCTAAAATAAAACTCAATATATGGCTGTTCGTTGCAGCAAAAAGATACTCAAAACTACTTGACAACTTGACTTTGATCATGTTCATCATGTATCATTACTGCTGATCTCTCACTTAATTAATTTAAACTTATTTCAATATATCATATGAAATACCATTTGTGAATGAAATTATGTTTTGACAATTACGAAGTTATTTTTTGATCTACACAATATTTTTAAAATATATATATATAACGTTTCTTAGTGCCTTTATAATAACTTTCAATGCGAAGATCAATATACATTTTTTATTTTGTTTTGTTTTTTTTAATTTAAATTTGCAAAAATTCAAGGTCAAAATTTTTAGTAAAGGTCCTTGAAATAAAATAAAAAAGTAGGAGTATTGCATATCATATGAAAGCCTACATAATAAACCACAACTTGATATTTTTATTACACCTCATTTTTAACTTTTTTCTGTAATTGCATATTAACAGAAAATTGAAATTATTTTATTATTTCTTTAATATATTTGATTGATTAGTTAAATTTTGAAAAAAAAATGAAAATAGGTTTTTTTTTCCTATATATATATATTTATAAAAAATAGCATTTACAAAATATATATAAACTATATTTAATAACTATCTATTTTTCACCATTACAATGAAAATTGAATTTTCTATTAGATGACATAACAAACACATATGTAGTGCAAAAGATTTTCAACTATGTTTAAGAGAAAGATAAAGCATATTTATATTATCCTTTTTGCATTTTTGACATGCAAATATCTGTAAACAGTTAAATATTATTCAGATTTATTTTCTGAAAAGGCTTAAATAATTTATTTTTATTTTTATTCAATATCAATACAGTGGAAGTAACTTATGATTCATATAGTGTACAATTGTAGTCTATGTTTTTTCTGACTAAATTAAAGTTTATACATTGACAGCCAGGTCATACGACAAACACATTTTATAAAATTTAGTCACCAATTTAATTTACCCAATTCATATTATCAGCTTGCTGTAATTATTTGTCAAATATTATGGAATTATTCGTACAGTATTTAAAATATTAAATACTTAACTTTATAAATTATAGTACTAGAATGCACTAATTTAAATTTGACACACTTTTTCTCATAAGCTTTCTATAAATAAATATTTTTAAATCAATCCCTCAATGTAATTAAACAAAGTTTAAACTATAGAATTATTTTTCATATAAATAACTTTCAGTTTAAATAAAGTTAACAACAAAATGAAATTATTTTTAGCTTTACTATTATTATTAAAAACATCTTTAGAAATAATGAAAATATATTAAAACAACTAAATTATTTTGAGAAAAAAAAACCCTTACCAATGTAATGTAAACAATTCCTGCTATAATGCTTAAAAATGAAATGGGTAAATCAACAAATGCAGATATTACTACAAACATTGATTAATATAAAATTCATGTGTGAGAAATGTTTCAGATTATTTTTGCTTATTCTTCCAACATTTTTCTAACATTGCCAATTTAGTTCTCTTTCTTATTAAATTGAGAGAGTGCAAATTTCTCAAGCGCTTGTGACTATTAGTAACCAATCAGATCTTAAGCACTGGGACAGGGAATTTAACAAGAAAAGAGTGGATTCCACTCTCTTCTTTACTTGTCTTTCTATATATCCAAGCCAGTCCAAAGTACTTATATCTGAGAGCGTGAATCTTAAATATCATCACAGTTCAAATTATAAACATACAGCGTGAAATCTTTCGATTTATTTATTTGCATCTTTAGTAGTAAAAATGTATTCTTAAAAACTATTTTTTGTACATATTGCATAATAATTTTAGATGTGATCTAGAAAAATGGAAATACAAAATTAACATGAAAAATTAGTTTTCTTCAAAAAAAAAATGATTTCCAAACTTGCAAGCAATAAAATTACCAGAGATCCAAATTCTGTTAAGGAATGACTTAAAAAAACAAGGATCAAATAAAAATGCACAGGATAGCAAAAAATTTCCAGATTTGTAATACCAGGAATAGACAATAAATTTTACTAATGCGAATTAATGAAAAGCAAAGCAGTAACACCATTTTTTTATGCTTTTAAAAATTCTAGTTTAGCTGCAAATACAGGGTATGAATGTTAAATACAATAAATTAATTTTTTTATGTATTTTTACATTTAAATTTCTGATTTTGTTGTATACTTTTACTGTTAAATGTTGTGCTGATTGATAAGTTTGCTTTAGGCTATGAATATCCCAAGTATTCATACATTTTAATGCGGCATTGAAAAAAAATTACCAATTACGTTCACTGCAAGGGATTTCATTGTATTTCTTGTAATTTAGAAGTAATTATTTACAACTTTTTATCCAAAGTTAATAACATTCATCTATGAATAAATTTTGTATTTATATAATTTTTTCAAAGTGCTTCAAGTAATATATTATAATATTTCTAAATATAATTCTTTTTAAAAAAATTAGTATAATGAACAACATATGGGGATGATGAAATTTAATTCAGGCTATATCATAAAGATATAGATTTTTTATGTATTCATGTTTTAATATTATTGTCAAAATATGTTAGTGTTTTACTGATTGAACTTTCTTTGATTTCTAAACTTTTTACTCTCTATTACATGTTCTATGTTTGTATATTATATATGATATAAATGTGATTGTCTGGTCATTAAAATTTAGAGTATCATGTTATAAAATGCTGTTTAAAATTTCAGGATTGAAAATTTTGAGAATTGTGACAATTTTGGAGACTTGTAGAATAATGGAAGTTATTCACTTGATTTATATAGTTTGTTTTTCATCATTTATGTTTTCCACTTCATTATAAAATCTTGTGACATGAAATTGTGATCTAACTGTGTGGTTCCACCAGACTAGCTCTGTAAGGAAATTTTTTTTTTTTTTTTAAGTGACTATAATTGGCCAGAAATAAAACACTGAAAAAGTGCAATAATGATCATAACAAAAAGAAAAAATTAAAAAAAGACAATCACAAATAGATGCATGCCACAGAATAAGCAAATAAAAAGGGGCAAAATAGTGCAAAATAAAAATGCAGGCAAAAAAATAATTTGAGAAAAGAGGTTACATCAAAGGAAGGTATATGCAGCCTAAAATTATTAATTATAAACAAATCAAAGAGGAAAAAAACACTAAAACAAATAAATAGTAAAGACAAAAGAATAAATAGTAACTAGTTTCAAAACAAAAATAGAGAACTAGCAGCATTAATCCAAACAGTAGAAATTGTAAGAAAGAAATGCTCATTATTCAAATGATGGCAGTTATGAAGAAAACTCTGGGAGGGGAGTGATAAAAGACAAGAAGAAATAAAAAATAAGGTACTTAGAGAAAAATTAAAAGCAAATTGTTAAGGGTCAAGGAGATCCTCAGATTAATTAAGAAGTTTATCAAATTCACCATAGAGTGAATTGAAAATGGTGAATTGAAAAGATGAAGCTACAAGTAAAGAACATCAAAAAAACTAAAATAATGGAAATCTTGAAAGAGCATACATAAAAAAATGCAATCAAAATATTAAAAAAAGACTACAAGATTGTGATAGGGATGAAAATAAAATAAAATACAAGCTAGTAGATGATGAAGAAATCCAAGAAAGGAAAAACATGTCAGAGAAATTTAGGGAAAAGATGTCAACATAATAAGTAAAGATTGAAATAAAACAGATGAAGATAACTCATGCAGTATGATGGATAGAAGCATTATGGGAAAGATAAATAAAAATGGAAATTAGAAGATTCAGATAATTAAAAAGAACTGAGATCACCATTAAGGAATTAACAGTACCCTGAAATAATCAATCAGTTCCTTAAAATAAAGATATTTATGAAATCTGAGAAAACCTTCAATTTAATAAGTTAAATTGTCTAGAAAGCTTGAATCCTCTGACTAAATAAGAGATACTAGTAACTGCAAAAAACTAAGACATTGAGACATTATATAAAATATAAAGATGATTTTTTGTGAGAGGCATATAAGAAATGGATTCTTTAAAGTGTCACAGAAAAGATACAAAATATGAGATGAGCTAAACCTAATTCTTTTGACAGCAGTTTCCCAACTAAGAACCCTCATTGCATATACCTTATCTGAGTAGATCAAAAGAATCATCAGGCATAACCTGCCTAATACAGCTGAACCAATTATAAAATAAACTAAAAGTAGTAAAGCTCCTGAACACAAAGAACATGAACCCTCAGATGCAGAAGAAGTCGGGCAGAAAATATCTAGGAAATGCTAGTTTTAACAAACAAGTCACCATATTTTCCCAGAGAAAATATAAATGTAAACATCACTGTTATAAGGGATCAACTACAAGAAACCATGAAAACATAAAAAAAAGAGAAGAAATTCAGAAACACCTAAATTATTAAAAGAACTAGAAGCAGGACTAGTCTGAGAAGAAATAATAACCAGAGTCAATATAGATGCCCCATCACTTTTTAGAGCTTTAATGAAGTTCTGTATAGAGAGAAGAGAGAGTGTGATAAATAGCCAAAGATTCTGATAGGAAATTGTCATTTTGGAAAAATACAATTGCCAGGGGAAAAGTGATTATATAAAGAAAGACTAATTAATGAATACACTGACAAATGTAAAATAATTGGGAAGATAAAGAGTTAATTTGGTAAATAAAATAAATGTGCTGAATCCCTATCCAATCATTCCCAAATAATCTAATAACATATTAGTCATAGATTATGAGAGACTATTGCCCGAGTTCTAAAGAAAATCATATAGTCATAATACAATGCATTTATAAAGTATATAGCTATTTATACATTACAAAAAATTAATTCTAGAACTAGAATTTGGATACTGGATGACCAACAAACTTCTATTGTTGGAAAATCTAAGTCATTCTATCAAACTATTGCACCCTGCATTGGATCTCTAAAATGGAAAATTATCACTTATCAGGTGAATTCATAAGCAGCTAGACAAACTATTTCTTATACACACAAACACAAATCATAAAAAACAAAATGAATTAGCCAATTAATGAATCCATAGAATTTATATTTGACAGGTTGCATATTGGCAAACATAGTCCAATGCTGATCAAAATTATTGCCAGTAATATAATAAAATATAGATATTAACAAAAATCATGAAAAGAACCCATGCCAATCTAGCTCATACAAATTATAAAATAAAGAAGTAACAGCCCTCGTGATTTCAAATTAATGACAGGAATTTCATCAAAATGTCATAAAGCAGCACTCATTATTATATACCTTCAAAAACTTAAATACTTCTATAAAAAGCCCAACAAATTGTGAAGCAGTAAAAGAGAATAATACATTTATGATGGAGAATGAGAAGAATTAAAGACATCTATAATGTTGTCTTAAAGACCTCTCTCAAGATAAGATTAAATGAGAAAATGGTTATTATTTTTGGAAAAAGAGGAAAGCATGAAATTTTGTTAATGCTTTGAAGATTGTCTGGAAAGCCAAAGATTGTGCTTTCTGGAAGTGTTTCTGGGTGAGGAGTTATTAAAGACTTTGCACCAAGCTAATCATTGTGATTATACTTGCTTACCTGCACCAAAAAATTCATGCAGCAATCAGATAATTGCAAGAACTGAATAAATTTCTCAACTTTATTTGCCAGATGCAACACTTGGTTATCACTGTGCATTACATTGGTCTATAGTAAACATATAATTCTGGCTTATATCCCATTCTTTCAGCATACAGTAATATTCCTGATTATTTGTGCTGCATTTGCATATCTAATATTGTAGTACCAAAATCTGAAGATATCAAATTGTTACTAGTAGATATAAACAAGACTAAAAGGCATAAGCTATGCTAGATCAAAAGTTGAATCAATCTAAAGCCAAGCAGCATAAATGGCACTAAAAGAATACACTGATTTAGCTGCAAGAAAATACCTTAAGAATCCCATATATATATAGATAGATAGATTGTACCGCTTACAGTACATGTATTAAGGTTAATGAGGAAATAGGGGGGATTGTTTAGATAAAAAATAATTTCACAATAGTTGTATTTTAGAAATTAATAATAATATATATATAAATTGTAACAGAATATGTTTGTATGCTAATCTATATTATAGCCCCATTGCTTTTGGTGGCATTTGTAACAAAATAAATATGAGGGTATATTATTTTAATGCCTCACACACTTGAGAGCCATTTGTAACAGCATGAATATATGGGCCATGCGGTATCCTGAGTCATAGCCTAATTATTGATCACCATTTGTTGTAACAGAATAAAAATAATAAACCAAGGAAAAACAATCCTAATTCAATAATATTCGTGAATTGTCGCATCACTTGTAATAGAATGAAAATAATAAACTAAACTAAAATGAATATCAATCAATGAATAACAATCTAATATTTAAGTTAATAAAACAATGATAATAATCTTTGCTATAACTTCATAAATTCCAATAGCATTTAGATGGCTAGAAAACAAATAAAACATTACTTCAAATTACTCTAAAATATAAGATTATTTGCAATAAATCAAAGATAAAGTAATAAAATCAAATGTCATCTTATAAATAACAATATGTGTCTATTATATAAATCCCTAATGAAAATAATGACAAAGAATTAGATAGATAAACTTTAATATTACTTATGTATCAAAACACTTATAATACAAACTTGTACCAAAAGTCAAATATTATTTCTATTTATATTTAAATGAAATAATTCATGGATGGATGAAATAATAATTTTAAGATGCCCTACAAGTTTACAATATCAATGATATTTAACAAAATGATTTCTAAATAAAACTAAAGTACTGCTAATTCAACCTTGCTATCCCACTAATAACAATACATTAATAATAATGCAAAATCAAAAAATATAACTTATCTTTCTATTTTTATCCACCTAAAAATAAGATAAAATCATCCTATTAAATAACCTTAGGATTTTCAATATCCAATCACAACAATATATAAACTAAATGATAGATTCCTATTTGATGCTTATTCCAACAATTGACAAATCACATCCAATTACTCTTCAGTTTATTAAAGCTAAATTATTAAAGCTTTAGACTATAACTGTTAAAGCATATGAAAGATTGCTAGATTTATTATAACATGATCACATTTCCTATACTAGCACATTAATTGTTGATAAACAGAGCAAAACTCTCCATACAGTATTGCCACCTGTGCTAAACAGAGTAATCAATGGATGCCAAAGCTCCTCACTGACGAAGGCCACAGCCAGAAACTAGTCTGGGGATATTGGATGAGTAGGCATTAGATAGGGATTTTATGCACAAGCCTTCTGGCATCCATTGATTACTCTGTTTAGCACAGGTGGCAATACTGTATGGAGAGTTTTGCTCTGTTTATTAGATTTATTATAGTTGAATATTAATATCAAAATGTAATATTTAAACTAAATTTACAATCCATATTAACGAACTTGAAATAAAATTAAAGCAAATCACTAACTATTACTAATTACGATGTTTATAGCTGTATACTAACTTAATGTAATCTTTATTTTAATCAATATAGTCCTAAAATAAAATACGTGGACTATTTTGATCATCTATGAGTGAATGTAGAATGTATAAAAAAAATGTTAACTTTATTTAAACTTTCCAAATACAAACAACTTGTTAGTAATAATACACAAATAAGGTTAATAATTACATAACATTTTAAGTAGTATCCACTCTTCTTCAGGTGTTGCTGGCCTGGCATACACAGTGACAGTATTCACATAGAAATTGAACTCGCATATTTAGATTCTTGAATATCAAATTTAAGGCAAACACTCTAAGCAACTAAGCTATTCAATCTGTCAAAGGCAATAAGATAGTAGAAATTTGATATATTTATATATGAGAGTTAGATCAAATCCTCCTATTCAAGAATCTAATGGTGCCAGTTCAACTTCTATGCGAAAATTGTCACTGTGCATATCAGGCCAGCAATACCTAAAGAACAATGGAGAATACTACTCGAAGCATTGTGTAATTACTAACCTGTGTTGTTTATTTGTGTATTATTACTAACAAGTTGTTTGTACTTGAAAAGTTTAAATAAAGTTGAAAATTTTCTATACATTTAACATTA
Source organism: Epiperipatus broadwayi (assembly GCA_028023455.1). Classification (NCBI taxonomy): domain Eukaryota; kingdom Metazoa; phylum Onychophora; class Udeonychophora; order Euonychophora; family Peripatidae; genus Epiperipatus; species Epiperipatus broadwayi. The sequence goes on from JAQFVV010012409.1 coordinate 363,591, forward strand.
ACTCATAGATTATGGAAATAGTCTATCATATCACATCTAATAATATACCATTCTCACAAATCTTCAGGAAAATATGTAAACATTTCAATGCAAATACCTTTTCTCATTTTCAATAATTATATTTGCACCTTTATTAATCATCAAATCAATTCATATATAATTTGTATTATAGTATATCTATTACTTGTTATTAATAAAATAATTACAATAAATTTCCAATTACTTATTAAATATTTAAGAATGTCAAATCAGTTTATTGTAGTATAAAATCTATACCTGGTCCAATAATAAACATTAAATTCAATCCAAAAAAATGATATATAATTACACTTTCTTACCCATCCTGTGGTTTTGATTTCTGAATTATTTTTATAACTGCTTCCAATGAATTATGTGGTATAATCAATTAGTGAATATCATCTCATCCAAATATGATTAATTAATAAATTTGCATTATAAAATTGAATGACAACAAAGCAAGTTTATTTGTTTTATAAATTAATTCAAAATTTATTAACAAATTGATATAAATTAAAATCAAATATACATATAACAAATAAACATTTAAAATATATACATATAATTCGAATACGCTTTAAACAATAGATTTCCAATTGACATTAACTTCATATTTAAATATATGATTATACGACAATCTTTACCTATTGGATACTAAATATAAATGCTTATGTTTAAGTAACAAAAAAATGTCAAAAGTTTATACCTTCCAAAATATAAGAGAACTCAAAATATACCTTTTTTATAATTTGTATAAAAATATAGTTAAAATATAAAAGAAAATATATATATATATGAATTTATTTATTTGTTAATATAATTTAAGTTACAAGAAAATAATTACTTAGTACAACAATCTTTTTAACTACTAATATAAATGATATATCTGAAGTTAATTTATAATCAATACATAAAAAAATGAATATTTTAAATTAAAATAATAATTACTATGCTGCAAGATATAAATTCAAACTTAGGGAAATATAACTCTCTTACATTTAGGTATGTAAATAGATCAGTATTTAACTTAAAATTAAGATATTTCTATCAAGAAATATTATACATTTTACATGAAAAAAATATTATAGCAATAATGATAGATATAAACAAACGATCTGAGTAATAGTCTTTAAATATGGCCTTTCTAAAATGGTACCATAGTTCTAGTGGTTTTTTAAACTATGATCTGAGTTTTATTATTCCAGAAAAAGTAGAAATATTATGAAAAACTATAAAGTTCAAAGTACATTTTGATTATTTCCAATATTTTCCAAATATCCAAATTATACTTTCCATCAGCAGATATTTGATCTGTATAAAGTTATTGTGCAAACACTAGTTTATATATATGATGATGCAATGGAGCTATCCTTTCATTTAGCAAGTAATCAATTCATAAAACATTACAAATGGAGAGACACTAGTTTCATCCATTATGATGCTATGGATCCCATGTACAAATTATACATCACGTTTATAAAATTATATCATTAGGTGACCATAATCTTTGTATACATTTTTCTGTTGTTAACATTTAGATCTCATCATTGAAAAGTAGATATCTTTTTTAAAAAACAAAGAAACATTCCGAAGGTTTGAGAGCACTAAGAATTAATTTTTGATTACTTTTCATTTTTATAATAAATTTTCATCCATCACAAATCCTCAACACACTGGACAATTCTGGGTGAACACTGTTGCTTTTCACCCCATCATTTTATCCATTTCACCACCATATATTTTTAAAAAAAATATATAAAAAAATCATAAGAATGAACTTAGATTCACTTTTATCAATGCCATTTGAGAATAGTGAAAAAGCTATAAAGATATGCTTTGGGATATGGTATCTAATAGAATATCAAGTCTCATGGAAAAATTTGAGTGGATAATACCTATAGTATCTTTAATGAAACCAGATGAAAAGACTCCTAGCAAAATTATTAATGGGAAAAGAATTAGAACTAATTTGATTCATGTGGTACAGAATATAAAAAAATGGAAGCAGTATATGGGTTCAGACAATTTAAGAAAAACCTGAGTTAAGGAAAAAATAGAAGCTATGATTTCAAATAACATTGTAAAAGTAAAAACAGAAGAACATAGTGAATATAGATAACAAAAGACCACATCCATGGTAATAAAATTTCAGAAACAGAGAACTACAAAACCTAGGGAAGTAGAAATCACTGAATGAAAATCAGCAAATATTCAAGAAAAAAACAGAGCAGGCAGAGATATTTAATCCACAAAACCACAAAAGTAAAAGAAAGAAATAATTGTAGTATTTAGAAGACTATGTCTGCAGTTGAAGCTAGTGTAAAAAAAAAAAAATCAGTATTTCTAGAGTTAAAAAAAAAAGTTATATTTTAAAGAGAAAAAAAATCAGTTTAGTCGAGTATTGTTAGCCGAGAGGTCATCGCAGCTGCCTGGCAAGCAAGTAGTTGGTTGCAGACAGTTGTGGGTTCGCGTCCAGGCCGATGCTATGACATATGAAGAAAAAAAAAAAATCAGTTTAAATTTAATTTAAAATTTTATTTAATTAAAGTTACAAACATAGATAGTTTAATATAGAAAGATTTTTTTATCTAAATCAACTAAAAATAGATTTAGGACAATAGTAATAATTACTAGATTAATTAAGAAAAAAAAATCCCTGTCATGATAGAGAAAGAATAATTATAACATTAATTAAATATAAAAACAACAATTGTTACTCCAGAAGTAAAAAAAAAAAAACCATGCTAATTGAATATAAGACAATGATAAAAGAAGAGTAGAATATTTTAGTGCAGATTACATTTCTGAAGACTGACTACTGCAATAAAAGATTTTCTAATCTGGATATATTTAGGTGAAAAGTGAAACCATAAATCTAAGAACATTTTGCGGGTCTTTTTTTGATATTATTTTATGTGCTATAGAATTTCATATCTTATGTATATATTTGAATTTACCAAATAATTTAATTTATATTAAATTGTGTAAATATGTTTGCTATTAATAATTAAAACAAAATACTGAGTTGCCTACTTAATTTATTAACGTTATGGAGAGTCAACATAACAAAATTTATAAGTTATCACATTAAAGGAAAATTGGAAAATTAATAAATGGGAAATTTGGCTAACACTTTAAGATGAGACAAAAAACTTGGACAATAAAACCAAATTAAAGTAAATTAATATTCTATCATAGGGAAGAATAAAAAGCTTTTTGATATGTCAAAATTCATTTTAATGTTACAAGTAAACTCATTATTATATAGATTTAGGATTGAGACTCAGTTCTAATTGTACTGTATTAGTTCTAAAACAAAATTATATAAATAAATATATAAATTAAAGTCATAAATAATAAAAAAAACATCCATTAAAATAAAGCTCTTGTTTTTTTCATAAATGAAGTTAAGAGAACTATATAATTAAAATGTTTGTTAATTAATAACACACATGGGGCACTATGTTGTTCACAAAGTAACAGACATAACACTAATGTTAAAACTTAGGATATAAATTGATACAGCTCGAATTAAAAAAAGAATTTAAAAGCTAAATTTCTTGATTAAACTGTTTGTAGAAATTAATATAATAATTAAAAGAAAGTAAAATATCCATGTTATATTAAAATGTTTAATATGAATTCTAAAGGTTATATAAAATAATCTAAATATAAATGATTTTTTTACAATTTTAAATAATTGCTGGAGATGAATAAGAATCAAGATATATATTCAAGTCATTCATTTTAATTTATCTTTCTCTAATCAAAAACAAATAAAAATATTATAAATGATGAATAGATAGTTGAAGTAGTTTATAACTGCCCAAACATGATTGTGTTTAAGCTGTATATTATAAAAAAAATAAGGTCACTATATTAATATCCACTATCAAAAAATGTCAGCAAATTATTAAATAATTTATTTCCAACAAATTTTTGATCACAATATGATTGACTACAACTCTATCATGTCTCCAGCCAACATTTTGCTGATAGCAACTAACATTTATTTATCTTTCATCACATCTATACCAATTACTATAAGCAGTCATCTGGTATTTATTAGTAATTGACATACAGATGCTGAAAGAAAACAAAATGCTATGTTCTATTGAATAGAAGTTATTTTAATAGTTTATTGTAAAAAAGTTTCTGTTGGCATCAGAATCTATAGAGTCAGTATTGTATATATATATATTCTGTGCATCTTTCCAGAATTTATATAATATTTGCAAAAGTAAAACATTATTTAGAGAACCATACAAAAGATATACAACTATATTACATAAGAAATAAATGAATTGTTGAAATAAAAAAAAATAAAAAAATTAGAAGAAATAATATATATCAAAGTTTACAATTTAAATATTTCATTTTTTTAAATTAAGACAAATAGCACATCAACTAATTGTAATTAATATATATATGGCCCACTACATATAGAATTTAATATCAGCATTTCTGGGCAAATCACAGCAAGAATGTAAAATTCTCCCAAGTTACTATTAAATGTATTAATACATTATACAGGCTTAAACCTGCATTTATATATGTAATATAGGTGGGATTCGAACTCAGACTTTCACACGACCCACTACTCTCAGTGCCATCTCATATTGCTGTCCCACCTGATCACACACATGTTGAAAAGATAAATAATCACCAATACACGTATTTCATGCTAAAACAGCAATCATCAGTTGGTCTAGATTACTATCCTCATACATATGTACAATCAGTGCTCAGCTTTATATTACGATAGCCAATCTTCATACTTTAATGGACAGGCTTCAAACTATTCCAACTCACAACTCTTCAGCCTTCCATTTCATTGAAAATCAGATGATGGAACGTTCAAAGCCCTTGTTAGTGACAAGGTTGTCATCCTACCCATGTTGACATATTAGTCATTCTGACTCCTTATGTACAGGAGAATTAAATGTATTGAAAGATTATAAATAACATATATAAGTTGACAATGCACAACTAAGTATATAAAGTGGCAGAAACGTTTATCTAAGTAAATATGTGTAACATTAATTATGCATGTTTGAGTTAATGAGTATTTTTTTTTTTTTTTGCAGACTAGGTAGTGTTCAATTAATAAGGAATATATGCTATTTTACATATATCTAAATAAAGAGGGGGAATGAATTAAACAATTCTATTCTTTAAAAATGAAGATTGGTGAAAAACTGCCGCGAACGCGGATTACAGCCGGAGAATCAATTAAGCAGTCCATAAGTTGCTTAGATAACTTGTTACAAATTAACAAAATCATACTATCAAGCATTTTCTAGAACCTTCAATAAGAATAGAAAATTCCCCGACATCTTTCCAGACAAATATTCTATTGCATTTCACAACGTGTTTGTTTGTTAGACCAATACCTCTGTCATTGGATAAAATTTTATGGCCAGAAATAAGTCCACAAATCAAAACATTAGACTTTGATCAATAGTCATTTGAAATAGCAGGTATCAAAACAGGAAGAATTAGGATTGCGTCGTATGATATTATTCTGACATAACGCTACTGTTCGTCGTTGTGATAAACCGAGATGGTCGAGAGAATAGAATAATTAAAATTGTGAAATGAGAATAGTAATAGGTAAATTCTATAACTAAAAACAGTAGTTTCCCCCTTAACTTGTGGGTCATCAATACATTTAAACAATACAGGCATACAAATAAATATCAGATAAATCTAATTTCAATATTTATCTTTATCATCGCTATTATGAGAAAAAAATATCACGCTATTGAATTATTCATAAATCATAACTTATCATTTAAAAAATTTTGTAAAACAAATGCTTTTATATGGTTCCAAATTAAGTCTTAACGTTATTTAAATAATTAAAAAAATGTTTTTGTCAATCGTGCCTATACTTTTAAATTTTAAGATAAAAAACATACATTAACTTAATTAGATTAAAAAAAATTAAATAAACTATTTTACGTAATCCCAAAACGAGAAATCCAAATTTTTTTTTTCTTTTATAGAAAATTATTGCAGCAGATAATTTTTTAGAGGCTCTTAACTCTGAACACTTACCGTGTTGAAAAATTCAGCAATAGCTGGAGTTATTTTGTAATTATCTTCACACCAATCAATAGCAGAGCTACCGCGCTCCAAATGTTTTAAAGACATATTTATAATTGTATATTAATTAAATAAAACAGTTATACTTAAGATGTAATTTTTTTTAAAATATCAACTTATTTACAATAATTAGCATCAATAGAGCTATAGAAGAAAACAGCAGATTGAAAGAACTCTCGCAGAACCAATCAGCTGATACTTGTGACGTCATTCTTTCCCTTCAGTAATTTGACCACCTAAAATTGCTTTTGCATTTTTTTTTTAAATACTGTATAGAATCTTTCTAAACATTAATGAATATAAAGATTAATATGATTATGAATTCATAAATAGAATTCCATTAACTTTGATATAAAAATTGTGCTGATTCTCGCGCTCCAGAAACTTTTTTTAAATACAGTACTATAAATGTAAACTTAATGAATATAATAACTATTACGAATGGTGGGAAAATCCGAGAATAAACGTGTTACGCGCGATTGTTGAAATTGATATTAAGATTTTTTTTTTCAGATGATTAAAAATTGGACTGAAATTGCTTGATATTTTTTGCATTATCATATTTTTAAATGTAATTAATAATCAACTATCATTTTTTACTAATAAATCTTCATTGTTCTATGTTGTATTTAGATTTAGATTTATTTCAAAAGTGAAACAAAACTTTAGTTCTATTGAAAATTTTATCTTGACAAGTATTCTTTTAGTTCACTTTAGCAAGAGAATTTTATTAACTAAATCAAAATTTTTAGCAAAAACATTTCCAATTCCACTCTTTCTAAAAATAACATTGTTTTAATTATCTAACTAAAACAGTGATAAGTAAATTCAGAACTAATCATTTCCACCTTTTTTTCCAAGACTAATTTATTCTAGCAATTGTTTTCATTTAATTTTGCCTTTGGCCTGTGAAAGCAGTTTTATTCATTTTTTTTATTTTATTATTATGCTGCCAATAATTTAGTCTTATTTATCAATCATTTTATTCTCAATAATAATACTGTGAACTATAAGTTTATCATATCTCTCATAATGTTGGTTTACATTGTTGTAATAATATTTGTAAAATAACACTATATTAATTAAACAAAGCAAAACTCTCCATACAATATTGCCACCTTGTGCCAACCAGAGTAATCAATGAATGCCAGAAGGCTTGTGCATAAAATCCTTATCTAATGCCTACTCATCCAATATCCCCAGACTAGTTTCTGGCTTGTGGCCATCGTCAGGGAGGAGCTTTGGTATCTGAGAGCACTGCACCTAGATCTTAGGATCTAATGCAACCCTCCAGCACCCACCTTTTATCTCTACTTAACTACAAAACTATGAGAATGAAATTGGAAAAACAAAAATGTTTTCAATCTAAGCTCAATAGCTTATATAGTCATATGGGTCTGAACTCAGTTCAGCACCCATACATTTTGGTGTCTTTGGCTCTTTAACAACCATAGCCACCACTATCCTATTATGGGTGCTGAACTGAGTTCAGGCCCATATGACTATATAAGCTATTGAGCTTAGATTGAAAACATTTTTGCGTTTTTCAATTTCATTCTCATAGTAGTTTTGTAGTTAAGTAGAGATAAAAGGTGGGTGCTGGATGGTTGCATTAGATCCTAAGATCTAGGTGCAGTGCTCTCAGATACCAAAGCTCCTCACTGACAATGGCCACAAGCCAGAAACTAGTCTGGGGATATTGGATGAGTAGGCATTAGATAAGGATTTTATGCACAAGCCTTCTGGCATTCATTGATTACTCTGGTTGGCACAGGGTGGCAATACTGTATGGAGAGTTTTGCTTTGTTTATAAACAAATATGTGCTAGTATAAGAGATGGTGATCATGTGATGCTTAATGGTTTAACTATATTAATTAGTTTGTAACAAACTAATAGTAAATGTTTTATTAAGCGAAAATATTAACAAAGTGAAATATATGTAAAAATATATAACTTTTGGGTGATACAGTGTATAAATTTATTTATTTAGCATATCCTGTCAGCACATTAAAAGTCAACATCGACAATAGAGCAAAGAGGCTAACAGAGAACTGGTAAATTGGATACTTCCTGTAGAATATGTGCCATAATTTGTGGTTTCACAGTTTGCAAAGTCGATAAACTCCCACTTGTGCTACATCTAATGACATCTATTCTCATTCTGTTAATCTTCGACCAGAATTTTCTTGGGAGAAACCAGGTACTCAGAGAATAAAGTTAGCTATTAGAGTGTTATTGTTGAAATTATTTTAGTCACATGCTGTTGATATCCAATATATGTGGCTGCTGAGAATTACCAGTAATCCAGAAAGGCTGCTTGATTTTAGTCTTGGGCTTGGGGGAACTGTTCAGAATGAGATTGATTGAATGATTTGATAGCTCAACAAACTTGTTGAATTCATTGATAGTTGCCAACCTGCATCTGAGAATAGCTGGAGGATATTTGAGAATACAAATAATCATTCTACTGGTGTCGATTTAAGAGTGTCAGAAATAATATATAAAGATTTCATTGATCTAAGTATCCATAAGATTAGTATGTGTACTTCTGCATCATACTGGAGAGCAGTACTCAGTCATAGAGTATGCAATTGCTAGCCCAGAAGTTCTAAAGATGTCAGCATTAGAATCCCATGTGGTGCCTGTAAGCTTGGAGTTTCTTTTCTTAAATCAGCAAGATGGGGTTTCCAATGAAAGAGTTTATTCAATTTAATTTCAAAGTATTTTGAATGTGATTGATTTGAAACATAATTACAGAAAATAATCTTGAGTTTTTTGGCTAGATTATTATTGAGGTGAAAACAAATGGAAACTCATTCCCCTGGATTAGGCTTGAGGTGCAAAAACTGAAATAATCTTAAGTACCTTTAAATCAGAATTTAGATTTCTTTCTATTCCCCTGATAGTGTATCCTCTGAAAGCAAGGACAATGTCATCAGCAGACTTTTTTGAAGATCTGTTAGGAAGATTATGAATATATCAATTGAAAAGGAATGGGGAGAGAATTGATCCCTGTGGTAGACCATTTTTAATTGAGTGAGTTTTGCTGGAACCCTAAATTTTCTATCTTTGATGTCAAGAGTGTAAGGGTAGATTAACATTTGATGACTTTGCTTAGTTTGTAGATCATCCCCTTTCTCCAAACAGTATCAAAAGCAAAGCTAAGATCAATAAGTACAGTATCTGTTCTATAACAAGTTGAAAATCTTTTTTGATAAGTGTAAATGAACAAGAAAACCTGATCATAACAGTTACAACCTGATCTGAAATTAGCCTGTTTTATAGGTAAAACAGGTTCAAGAATTGGTGAAAGTTTTCCCAAAAATTTTAAAATTTTGTAAGAGCGGCTGAGGAAGAAAATAGGATGAAAATTCTTGAACAGAATTTAATGACTTCCCTGGTTTAGGAATGACAATAATTTTGGACAATTTCCAACTGTAGGGTATATAATCAACTTGCAAAATATTTATATATAAAGAGTGGCAAGCTCTAACATTCAAATGTTTCAGAAAGTCAGGTAAGATCATCCACACTTACAACTCTTCTAATTTTGGTCACCTTAAGGGCATTAACCACTTTCTTCAGGGATAACTTCTGCACTAAGTGAGATTGTTTTTGCAATTGTTGATTCCAATTCCTTGGAGAGAGATTCCTAGTTTTCTGATCTTGGAAAGATTAAATTTAACCTAATTTGTTAAATGTGCTTTGCAATGTGAGATGGGAATTCTATATGTTGTGTATGGTGAATTTTCACTAGCATCCAATTTGTGAAGGAAGTTGTAATATTTTCTACTTAAATGGGTAAAGTTGATATTTTCAACAATTCTGATTCATCTTGATTTCCTGGAACTATCAAATAATTTTATCAATGAATCTGCCACTACCAGATCTCCAGTTCTATCATATTTTTCAAAGAGTTTTTCACATCTTGAATTCAAATCCCAACAAGGGGTGTAAAATTTATAAAAAACCTTGAAGAATGGACATTTTGGCAGCTGACTTAATAAGTGCATTAAATCTGAATGGAAGAGGCATAAGGAAAAATTATACTCATGTTATTTTCCACATGAGTACTAAAACAGATCAGTTTGCCTTGTTTAGTTTCTAATGAGAAATAGGACTTGCAATAAATTAAAAAAACTGTTAGGCCAATGCTAGTGATGACTATTAACTTTTGGCAAACCTAGTGATTATTTACCTTTTAGTTGGACCACCATCAGAGCCTGAAGTTTCAGTGATTAGATCTGGATTGTTTGACTGGCCAAGTGAAAAATACCTGACTATTTTGCATCACACCATTTATCTGCATTCAGATTTGGAAGTAGAGCCATAATTGCAATGTGTCTGTTATGAGTTGAAGTCTCCAACTATAATTTATGGGTGGATGAGAGAAAGGAAGTTTGAATTCATCCCAAGATAGATTTGGAGATTTATATATATTGAAGATGGAAGTGCCATCAATTCTGACTCTTTGTTTCCTCAAAATTACTGATTAAGAGGTTGACGCTTGATGTCATAAAGAGGACAAGACCATATTCGGGATAGCATTTGTAGCTAATCAAATTGGGTTCAAAAATTTTGAGTTTTTGGCTATTTCTGTTATCAATATGGGTTTCTTGAAGAGCCGAAATATCATTGCAATATTTTTCAAAAAGTTTTGTAATAATTTCAGCCTTGGATTTTGTTAGGCTTTCTACATTGAGTTGACATATAGAAAAAACACTACCAATGTTTCTTTTGCAATTTTCACTGGATTTCTTAAAGAGAGATTAAAGATAGTATTCCATGATTGGCTACATATAGATGATAATTATTTGTGTAGCCACTGACCTTCTCTTCTGATTATTCCACATAGTACCACTGGAGTTTCTATTGCTATTCATTGATTAGACATTCATATTAAAGAATTATGGAGGTTTGATGATATAACCAGAAATCCATGAATTGAAATCCATGAATTGAAGTCTTGAAGTTTGGTCCCAAAGATACCACTTTCTCTTTTGCATTTTACAAACAATTCCAACATCAAAAACATATAAGGCGTGGAAGGAAGACCCCAGGTCATGGGGAGGTGAGAATAAGTGGATTTAGCCAACTGGAGTTTGTTGAAATTCTCCACACCAAACTTGGATATGGGAGGAATGTCAAATGCATCAGGGTTTTGATCTGAAATTGAAAAAATCCCAATTGGCTTGTTGCCAGTTTGCCCAATTTATAGGTATTTTCAGTATAGAAAGAAAATTATTTACGGGTACATAAATCGATTTTATAAATATATTTCTAGAAAGAAAAAATAAATATATTATTAATCTTTTAATTGAATAAGTATATTTAATTTTAATTCTTTTAAGAATAAAATCATAAACCTTTTAAGAATCAGTTTATTAATTGAGATGTTAAGTGTATCAGATTGGTTTTGGAATTGGAGAAAGTGCAAATGGAAAAAATATATATATGTTCTAAATTGGTATTACAAATAATTATTTTTAGTGAAGAAGTTTTGTTATTTTAAACAGTCCTAATGTTCATTTGATCATATGTTAAATAATGTAATTAACAGTGAGTGATTTTAGGTGCGAAAGGAAAAAAAAACTATATATAGCTAACTATTTTTTTGTCTATACAAAAAAAAAAAAGATTGCCATGTGATTTCAAGTTGTAAATAACTTTAAAAAAAAGAAGCTAATTTGAAATATTTAACGTAGCAAATATATGAAGTTAAAAGTTCGATATGATTATAAAAAGGAGTTTTCTTTTAATTAAAAAGAAATCTTTTGATTTCTCTTTGAGACCTTAACGGAACCTAGTAGGATAAATTCCTAATGTTCAGTCCTACATTCTTGCCATTGAAACTATTATTATTATATGATTATTCATATAACAAAAAAAAAACATGGGCTGCTCTCTAACATAAGCCAAACAATGCAATGAGTTCACAACCTTTTACGAAGAAATACCATGATTTTCATTTTAGATGCCTAATATTTCATAAAAGACATTAGTTGGGTTTAGTATGGCAGGATGAATGTGTGTGTGAATGTTTATTGTCTTATACATTTATAATCAGATGAAAGCATGATCATATCCTGGAGATTATGGAACCATTAGCTGAGGTAACAATTGGAAACTGAAAATAGAAGCAAAATACGACAATTATGGATATATACTGCCATTCAATGGTGAATTTTTATTTAATTATGTATAGCTACACCTTGTTTAGGTGAAGGAAGTTTGCATAAATTGTCAGATAATAGTCTAAGATTAAAAAGGATCATTGTCCAGCTTGATGAAGGTATGAGAAACAATTCAAAAAATGGATGTCCCCTTACTGCAAAGGCACATGGAAACAAGTGGAATGGGATCTTTTTTAAACAAAAGGTAGAAAAGTAACATTATGAAGCTTGATGGTATGTCAGAAAGTAATCAATTGGCATTTTTGCTTAGGAATTCATAAGTTCAAGCAGTAAAAGTAATAGAGCTGCTCACAATATGAGGACTTTTAAGCATCAGGTTGCCATTTTCCTATTGCCATTTTACTACTACGCAGGGAACAGAATGGCAGGATTAGTTATTCAATTTAATAGAAAATAATAAATGCCACCAAATTAATTTTTATGCTCAAAGTTATTTTGATGAATTAGATGATATTTATGTAGATATACAAATATTTTTGAACAGATCAAACAACACTTTAAAATTACCATGGGAGACTTTAATATTAAAATTGGGAAGTCAATGAAAGAGTTTGTGGATAAATTTGAAGATGGAATTGAAAAAAGATGTAGAGTTGTTGAATTTATAGAAAAAGAAAATTGATATTTTTTTAAAAATCCAAAGCAGAAATTACCATAAAAGCATTCAAATTAAGATATAGCAGAGTTTAATTATATTTTAACTATTAAAAAATATATTTCAAGATTACAATATACTTAATAGATTCAACTTAGAAATGATATTCATTAATGGGAATGCAAAGCTAAAGATACAAAGTCATTAAGAAAGACAGTATTAACAATGAATATTAGTTTACAAATAGTTTTAAAATAGGCAAAACTCTCTATATGGATTGCCACAGTGTAAGCCAGAATAGCAACGGATGGCAGAAGGCTTATGCATAAAATTCCCATCTAATGCCACTCATCCAATATCCCCAGACTAGTTTCTGGCTTGTGGCTTTCATCAGTAAGAAGCCTTGGATCTGAGAGCACTGCACCTAGATCTTAGGATCTAATGCAACACTCTAGCAGCCATATTTTAGCTGTACTTAATTACAAAACGATGAGTCTTAAATTAAAAACATAATATTTTCAATCCAAGCTCATTAGCTTATATAGTCATATAGGTCTGAACTCAGTTCAGTACCTATACATTTTGGTGACTTTGGTTCTTTAATAATCATAGCCACTGCTATCCTATTAGGAAGGATTGTTTTTAAGCCAATAATCATCACATGATCACAACCAATCCTGCCTAATAGTATAGTGGTGGCTATGGTTATTAAAGAACAAAGGTCACCAAAATGTATAGGTACTGAACTGAGTTTCAGATCTATATGACTATATAAGCTAATGAACTTGGATTGAAAATATGTTGGTGTTTTCAATTTAAGACTCATAGTTTGTCGTTAAGTAGAGATAAAAATTGGCTGCTGGAGGGTTGCATTAGATCCTAAGATCTAAGTATAGTGCTCTCAGATGCAAGGCTCCTCACTGATAAAAGCTGGAAGCCAGAAACTAGTCTGGGGATATTGGATGAGTAGGCGCTAGATGGGGATTTTATGAATAAGCTTTCTGGCATCCATTGATTTCTCTGGCTTGCACTGAGTGGAAATATGTATAGAGAGCTTTGCCTGTTTTAATAACAGTTATAAGCAAGCATAAGAAATGGTGATCATGTGATGTTTATTAATTTTAAAATACTAATGAATTTTAATGCTGGCTCATATTTGAGAGAATTCAATAGGAAGATAACTGATAATCTACTAAAGATAACTTGGTAGATTTTCAAATAAGACAGCAATGTATGAAGAAAAGAAGTATTATGAAAGTATGATCTTTAAAAATAATCTGTTTAAAAATATCAAATTCTATAAAATAATACAAAAAAAAAAAAAATTAATAATGTAAGAAAATACAGTAACTATGAATTAGTGGAAAAATTATCAAGATTACTATAAAAAAATGAATGGCATCATGAAATGTGGGGGAGAGTTCTAAAAATAATTATATATTAATAAAGCAATAAGCAAAAGTAGCCTTCACATTTATAATATCTTTTAAAATATCAAATAGTTTAAATGAGATATAATTAAATCTATGAAAAAACTTCAGGAAATAATGGAATTATTACCAGTATCTTCAAAAAACAATTTGCTGCCAAAGCTAAATACCAGATATCTAAATAATAAGGATATACTAGATGATAAAAGAAATATAATAGTTATATTTAAGAAAAGTCAAAATGAATATTAGAAATTAGTGATCTATAAGTTCTAAACCAAGTCTTTACTAAGATTATTACAACTCACTATAAAGAGAAATTTGGATTCAAATGAATCAAAAAACAAACTACATTTAAAAATGTTTATACCACAAAGAACTTTCAGAAAGAACTAATGAACATGAGTTGTTATTTTTTTTTTTAAGTGTCATAGCATCGGCCGGGACGCGAACCCGCAACCCGGGCAACTACCTGCAAATGCAAGGCAGTCGCGCTGACCTCTCGACCACCAATGCAAGACTTACATGAGTTGTTATTAGCATTGAATTTATAGAGTATAAAAAGACATCTGACTATAAGCATTTTCATGTTAATTAATATTTGGAATTTCATGAAATGTATTCAGAACATTACTAAATTTCTAAAAAGTAATTTGTCAAAATGCAACAGCAGTGATTAGAATATATGATTATACTAAAAAGTTTAGCATTATTAAAGATCTAAAAGACTCCATATTTCCCAATGTTTTTACCCAAGTGTTACCATATGTTTTATGGAATATATAGGGTATATGAGCACAGACTTTCAGACGACCCACCACTTTCCACACCATCTCATAACACTGATACACTTGAACACATGTATGTTGAAAAGATAAATAATCACCAATATATGTATTTCATGCTAAACCAGCAATCATCAGTTGGTCCAGATTACCATCTCTACACATATATGCTATAAGTGCTCAGATATATATTAAGATAGCCAATCCTTATACTTTAATGGACAGGTCTCAATCTACTCCACACTCCAACTCTTCAACCGTCCATCCAATTGAAAATCTGATGATGGAATGCTCAAAGGCCACCCTGAGGCCAAGATTCTTGTCACACCCATGTTGACCTAAGATATCTGAGCACTTATAGCATATATGTGTAGAGATGGTAATCTGGACCAACTGATGATTGCTGGTTTAGCATGAAATACGTATATTGGTGATTATTTATATTTTCAACACATATGTGTTCAAGTGTATCAGTGTTATGAGATGGTGTGGAAAATGGTGGGTCGTCTGAAAATCTATGCTCACATACCCTATATATTACATATATAAACACAGGTATATAAGCCTGTGTGTTTCAGTTATCATATGTTTTATGGATAAGTTACGGTAATAAATGATAATAATGCTAAAACAATGTTTAATGGCTTTTTTTAAAAGAAAAATAATAGAATATGATAATGAATTAAAAAGGCACACCTACAAATATATTTCGTAAAAGTTATTAATGGTAATGAAAACATAATGGATAAAATTAATAATAGAATTAAACTAACACTGTTTTTGATAAATATAATATTGAAAGAATACATGCCTACATATTTGAAAAAAAAGTTTTTAAATAAATATGTTTTTTCCATATGGATCTGCAACTTCAACACTTAATAAAAGATTATTGGTGTAATAATGAATGAAAGAACAAACATTGACATTACTGAAAAAATTAATTTGAAATGAAACTGACTGGTAATATTAGAAAAGATGATTCCAAGAGATTATAAAAAGTCCAGAAAGAGACCATATATAAGAAGAATGGATGAGATAAAGAAATTTGCTGGAATGATATTGAGAAGTGAAGAACAGGATTAAAGAAATTGAATTAATTAGAAGAGACATGCTGGATGTGAAATGAATCAATATTTGAAAGTAATGACGAACTGTAATATGGAAAATCTATCCAAAGGGGCAGAAAAAAAGTAAAATCTTCATTTGCTGATTGAATATTGAATTTAGATAAAGTGAAGTTGATAATAATAAATCCGTCTTTATTTGTTATAATATTGTTAATATTTCCGGAAAAAAAGTTGTAGCAAGATAGAAAAAAGGAAAAATAATTAATTGTCTTCAAGAGATTCTAATGTAAATAATTTTAAAATATTTATTTTTAAAATATCGCAAACTTTTTTTTATTATATATGCCAAAGCGTTGACTGAGAAGCGAACCAGGGCCAGCTGCTTGGAAGGCAGCTATGCCACCAACGAATTAAAGAAAAAATATTTTGTAACTTCTGGAAAATTTATTATACTGGGAAGGTTAGTGAAAGTGAAATCTGTGCTGGTTTATTTTTCCAAGTCCTGGAATGCATAAATCAGCGGTTTTCAATTTATCATCACATGATCACCATTTCTTATGCTTGCTCATAACTTATTAAAACAGACAAAACTCTCTATACAGTAGTGCCACTCAGTGCAAGCTAGAGTAATCAATGGATGTCAGAAAGCTTGTGCATAAAATCCCTATCTAGTGCCTACTCATCCAATATTCCCATAGATCCTAAGATCTAGATGCAGTGCTCTCAGAACCAAGGCTCCTCACTGATGAAAGCCACAAGCTGAAAACTAGTCCGAGGATATTGGATGAGTAGGCACTAGATAGGGATTTTATGCACAAGCCTTCTGGCATCCATTGATTATTCTATCTTGCACTGAGTGGCACTACTGTATGGAGAGTTTCGCTTGGTTTTCAACTTATACAGGATTTCTATTGTTATTAATCTGAATATTGTAATTACTCACTTGTTAATCTAATTCAAGATTTATTTACTTTATTATATTTCTAACAATTCAAATCTGAGAATGTTTTCTCTACATATATATTTAACCCATATCGTTTATATGTGCATGCATAAATATAATTACATTTAATTCTAATCTTGATCAGAATTATTTATGTTTATTACAGATAGATGCTTATTTCTATATACAGTAGTCAATATTGATGAATAATTTTATTTTGGTAAAATATAATAATTTTGTAAATATCTAACTTCTATATAATATAATATTAACTCATCTATGTACTTTATTACTGATTCACAATGCTTTAATTACCACCCTGACATAACTTACATTTATATCTTCAAAGTTCAACGTCTACATTTAAGAATTGTGAATCATGGTTATTTGGCGAAATTTAAGCAATACATTCAGGATACATAAATCTAAAAGCATATAAAATTTCCAAACATTTTGAAATCTGAATAATATTCATATATACGTATTCATTTTTTTAAAAACATAAATTACCATGAAAAAATAAAATATGTATATAAATAAATATTTCTTGAATCGATTTATTTTTTCGATATATTCAGTGAAGAATCCGTTTAAACAACTAAACTGAAGGAAATAGACTTCATGCATATTTTATTATAAAGTAATAATAATAAATAGTCTCTCAAAAATCTATATAACCATTCCAACTCCAAAAAAAAAAAAAAAAGTAAGGAGAGAAGGGGGTGGGACCTGCTCTAGAAATGAGTTTTGCATGACTAAATAAACCAATCTGTAAACAACAAATGCATTCTCATGTAAATCATTCTGCTCCATTTTCTGTTTACTTGATATTTTATTATTTTTTTTAGTTTTCTCAGCAGAAAATATTTATTTCTGAAATATTTCAATATCATGTCTAAACTGTAGTTATCCAATGTATTGTATTCTCTGCCATTTCTTACCAATGGAAACAAATGACATTGTAATTTCTTAGAATGTTTTTTGAGGTAATCCTTATAACACAGATGGGATTTATTTCTCCTACACGACCCATGTTCAAGTTCACCATAATGAAATCTTTTAGGAATTCTTCCATTATTCACTCTTATTACATGTCCAATTCTATAAAGAAATGATTTTACAATAATGGACTCAAAGTATCACATTTAACAAGTTAAGGAACATATTGAATGATTTCACATTCTTGTTACATTTTTAAAATTTCATAGAGTATCATTAAATCAAACTTTTCTAATACCTTTATATTGTGCCAATAGAGTGTCCACATTTTATGTCCATACAGTGAATTAGGTAAAATAACTCTATATACAGCTAACTTAATTGGAGTAAATTTCCCTACGTGAAATACTCTAGCATTTATCATAAAGCTTGTAGAGGAATTGGCAATCCTCACTGTTTATAACTTACAAGCTTAAGAGATAGTGTCATGTGATCTATGACTCTTATTTTGACTATTTACAGTCTCTGCCAAAAGTCTTATGCAATTTTATATTGCTATGACTACTAATATATGGTATGGCTGAAAATCTATCAGCCCCATATAGCTATTTGAGTTGGATAGCTGGGTTTGAAGACATGTAGATGTCTGAAAATTTCAGATTTTCCACTCAATAGATAACTTTTAGCTAAGTGCTTAGCTTTGGGTTGGTATTTTTAGATCTAGTGTCTGAACCTACCCTGACACCTCTCCGAGGAGTGCCAAAGCATGAAACCATGGTCAGGGGTTTGGGGAGGGGTTTCTGACAGAGATATTTTAAGTGCTGGCTCTGGCTAAGCATTTATCATAAAGCTTGTAGAGGAATTAGAAATCCTCACTGTTTATAACTTACAAGCTTAAGAGATAGTATCATGTGATCTATGAATTGATCTATGACTCTTATTTTGACTATTTATACTCTATCGTTTAACTTTGTTAAAAGCAGTATATTGGAGTCGGTGCTGATCTCAATATCTAAGTCCATCTTTCTACTTATAAAACTACTAAAACATTTAAATTGCTCTCCATTCTCAAGTTGATAACGATCCAGGCTATAAGTTACTGAGGGTTTTTCTTATGTCACAGGCTGCTAAAAAACTTGACTTTTTTGATTATTAATTAATAAACCATGACATCTTTATAAGTTGTACTTAAAACATTAAGAAGATTTTGTAAATCATCTTTTGAATTGGTAAAAATAGCACAGTCATCAGTGTGCTATTCATCATACTGTAAATCTAAACACCACAGAGATATTTAATGTTGAACCTTAAAACATCACATGATCACTATCTTCCATGCTTGCTCATAACTGTTGTTATAATAGGCAAAACTCTCTCCATACAGTAGTGCCACTCTAAGCAAGACAGAGTAATCAATGGATGCCAGAAGGCTTGTGCATAAAATCCCTATCTAGTGCCTACTCATCCAATATCCCCAAACTAGTTTCTGGCTTATGGCCTTCGTCAGTGAGGAGCCTTGGATCTGAGAGCACTGCACCTGGATCTTAGGATCTAATGCAACCCTCCAGCAGCCACTTTTTAACTCTATATAACTACTAAACTATGAGAATAAAAATTGAAAATACACAGATATTTTCAATCTAAGCTCAATAGCTCAAATAGTCATATGGGTCTGAACTCAGTTCAGCACCCATACATTTTAGTGTCTTTGGCTCTTTTACAACCATAGCCACCACCTTCCTATAAGGCAGGATTGGTATTAAACCTTAAAACATCACAGGATCACTATACTCCATGCTTGCTCATAACTGTTGTTATAATAGGCAAAACTCTCTCCATACATTAATGCCACTCTAAGAAAGACAGAGTAATCAATGGATGAGTAGGCACTAGATAGGGATTTTATGCACAAGCCTTCTGGTATCCATTGACTACTCTGTCTTGCTTAGAGTGGCACTACTGTATGGAGAGAGTTTTGCCTATTATATTTAATGTTGTATTATTATTTATAATTTACACTTGTTTATATGGGTTTAAATAGTTTTCATTCCAAAATTCTTAGAAGCAAAAGCCAGCTTGATCTAATCCTCTTGAATATTACTGGAGGTCATTGGTAGGTTTGGGATCATTGTACTTATCTGTATTTTTATATTGGACTATTTCCATAATCTAATATGCATATTGAATGTCTTTAAAAAAATTCCAAATACATTCAGCTGTTAGTAATCGCACATCAAACAGGTTAGTATATGCACACCATTTCGAGAGGTATTTTCCCTCCCCTCTTCTTCAGGTGTTGCTAGCCTGACCAGTGACAGTACTAGCATGGGATTTGAACCTTGTACCCTTAGATTCTTGAGTATTGAATTTTAAGGTAACACTCTAACCAACTGAGCTAATCCAATATAAAAATATAGCAAGAACAGCATCATCACAAACCCTCAGGGAAACAATGAACTTATCTGTTTCAAAAATGAAATTAACGGCATCTAACATACATAGTTATGTCTTAGCACAAACTATGAGCCACACATGACTGTCAAATCTAAATTTATAGTCGTAGAGTGAAAGGACTTATTAAAACCATTACTGAATTTATCACCTATCTAAATCTATATAGATTCCTATATAATTTTGGTACTAGTTAGCTATCTAAAAAAAAATCTCTATGCCAAATAAATATAAATGTATTTTTGTTTGATTGTCTGAGTGTTAAAGTACTGAAAAAATATATAAAAATTGATAAGTATTAAGACTTGCACTATTTTAGATTTAAATATTTTAAGTATATTAAAAACAGAATTTATTAGAATTTTACTTTTCATGCTTTAATGGAAGTAATATTTCCCAATTTTTCTTCGTTTATCTTGTTTCTAAGTGAAAAATTTGCTATGCTGAATCTTTATTATTTTTTTTGATAATCTTTAGTAATTTTTAATTAACTTCAGCTTATTGAAACTTGAAAGGGTACAATTGTGGCCAACCAAAATTTATGAATCACTTTTAGATGATTCAAACACAGTACCTATTTTTTATTATAAATCATTGTTATTATATACTATTCAAAATTAACAGTTTCAATTGAAATTTTTAGGATTTAGTTCTTCATAATATGTAAGCATTAAATGGGCTAAGTTCAAAATTTAAAGAAGTATTTGAATCTTAGATCATTAGCTTAATTTGAAAGAAGTAAATGTATCAGTTTCATGTGTTGGTGCAAATTCTCTTCCTCACTAATAGTAGTCAGTAATAGAAACTAGATTAAGACTAATATAGTACTACCACCTAATATCCATTAATTACTCAAGCTTGTAATAACATGAAAGGCTGAAACCTTTGAAAGATGCATCTTAAAAATGCTTATAAGACAGCCAATCAGATGTAATAATGACTGCGCAGAGAACTCTCAAGTCAAAACCCAAGGCAGAGATTTCACAAGAAAAAGATGGTTTTCACCTTCTCCTCTACTTAAATTTATATATAAATAAGCCAGCCTCAACCATTTGGACTCAAGAGCATGAAGCTTTAAACACCTTCACATTTAATTCACTAAATATTATATATAAATAAACAATGTGAAATCTTTCAATTTACAATGAAGTAATTTTCAAATCCAATGAAATGATAGTAACAAATATAAATATATTAATTTATTAAGCACAAGCAAATTATAATAATGTGAAAGACTGAAACCTTTGAAAGATGTTCCTTGAAAATGCTTATAAAAATGCTTGTAATAAATGGTTATGGGGTATATTATATAAAGTGAATTAATGAAGTTATTAATAACAGAGATAATTTGTTTTGACAATATTCTATTTGATCACTGAATCCACATATATATTGAAATGAATAATAACATTCATTTTAGTGTCAGCCATGTGGTATCCTACATGGTTGTGAGCAGGTTTTCAGAGTTGTGAGGGATGCTAATAAATATAACATTCAGAAACTTTTAAATATTATTATTTAGAATTAGAACAAATGATTTAAAATAAATTAGGTAATATGTAAACGTTAGAATAAATTATCATATTAAAATAATATGTTTAAATTTAAGAAAAACCTGTAAATTATATAAATTATGTTATAACTTTTTCTTATCAAAGAATATAGTGAATGAATTGCAAAATGCTATATCCATAAGCAATCTCTACACTACCAAACAGAGATAGGTTTATTTAAAATTCACCTGGTAATACTACTACTACTACTACTACAACAGCTTAATAGTACAACCATTATGAGCATTTTAATTATATATACATACTATATTAATAATTTATATAAAGCTTATATATTTACATACCTGAAGACATTCTCAAATAATAATAATAAAGGTCAGTCATCATCATCATCAACCATTATCAATCCACTGCAGAATGAAGGTCTCTTCACGTTCAATCCATCTTTTCCTATCTTTAGCTTCTCTTCTCCACATCACCCCTACACACTTTCTTATTTCATCCATCCATCTCACATGTGGTCTCTTTCTGGGTCTTTTACAATCTCTTGGAATCCAGTTTAAAATTTCAATTGTCCATGTATTATCATCTCTTCTAACAATATGTCCAGTCCAACTCCATTTCAGTCTTTTAATTTTTTCAATGAGGTCAGTAACACCTGTTTGTTTTCTTACCCATACATTACATTTTCAATCCCTTCTTGTTACTTCCAACATGCATCTCTCCATACTTCTTTGAGTGGTCTGAAGTCTCTGTATTGCTCTTCTATTAAGTGTCCAAGTCTCAGATCCATAAGTTAGAACTGGAAAAACACATTTATTAAAAGCCTTCATTTTCAAACACATAAGCATATTTCCTTTTAGTATCAAGTTATTTTTACCAAAAGTGCTCCAACGAAGTTTAATTCTATGATTAATTTCATCCATTATATTTCCAACTGTATTGATAATCTGACCAAGGTATTTGTAACTGTTAACTTTTTCTAACTCATTATAATCAATTTTTATTTTCATATCTATTAAACATTACTGTAGTCATTTTAACATTTATCTTTAGTCCTACTTTCCTACTTTCATCTGATAACTCCTGCAACATTTCCTGCAGCTTTAAAGCATTATTTGCAAAAACAATTATATCATCTGCAAAATCTAAGTGACTTAAATAATCTCCATTTACTTTCACACCTTTAGCTTCCCATTTTAATCCACAAAATACTTCTTGCAGCATTGCTGTAAAAAGTTTTGGAGATATGGAGTCACCCTGTCTTACACCATTTTCAATGTTGATTTTCCTACCATCATTATATAATCTAATTATTGCTGCTGCATTTTTATAAATATTCTTTAAAATATGACAATATCCTGGATCTACACCTTGGTGATCCAATGCTTTAATCACTGAAGAAATGTTTATAGAATCAAATGCCTATTCATAGTCTACAAATCCTAAGCATAATGGCAACTCATATTCATTTGTCCTTTCTATAATTTCTCTCAATACCTGGATATGATCTACTATACTAAAACCACTTTTAAATCCAGCTTGTTCTCTTGGTTGGTGGAAATCCAGTATTTTCTGTAGACGAACTGTAATTATCTTAGTAAAAATTTTGTATAAAACTGATAAAAGACTGATAAGTCTGTAATTTCTAATATCTTCTTTATCACCTTTTTAAAATATTAATATTAATACTGCATTCTTCCAATCATCTGGTACATCTTTATCATTTAGACATTTGGTATATAACTTTGCTAAAAAAAATTATATTTCTTCACCTGCTTCTTTTAATATATCAATTATAATTCCATCATTACCTGGAGCCTTCCCTTTCTTCATAAATTTAATTGCATGTCTCACTTCCTCATTTAAAATTCTGCGCAATTCGGAAGCTATAATAGGTGTAGGACGCACTTGTTCTTTATTACTATATAATTTTTGATAGAAGTCTTCTACATATTTCATGATGCCAGCTCTCTTTTTAATAATAATGCCATCTTTTTTTCTTATTGCAGATATAAATTTCCTACCAACACCAATATGTTGTTTTACACTGTTTAGACTTTTATTCTCTTCTACAGCTTTCCTTGCTAGTTCACAATCATAAAGATCAGTATGCCCTATTTAGTCGCTAGACTTGTTTTGCCATGTTGAGAGGCAAGCCTCTCTGCAATATTGGCTATTAAGGACAACGCATGATGATGTCCAGCGCCGTTGTTTTTGCAAATATATCTGCATGCTTGTAATTTCCATGAGCAAGTGTTCATTTGATCTTTTCTAGACCCATCTTTCACTTAGCTAATATTATTTATCTGTAGATTTATCTGGTTACTAGTAATTTCTTCTTTTTAATTCCTGCTAATTAATTAGTTCTGATGGAATTCTCTAATCTCTTTTGTTCTTTAGAGATTTAATTAAGATTGTTTCCTGGATTTATAATTAATCTTTTAGTAATATTAATTCTGTCATCTATTTCTTCAATCAATTTTAAGTTTACTTTTCACTTAAATTTAATGTGCTTATTTTTTAACGTTAATTGTATATGTATTTCAACATACACACATTTATTTTAACACAATTATTTATGACTGTTTTTTAAGCTATAAGTGTATAACATACACATATAAACATAGCACAAAACAACTCAGTTAAGAAATAGATTTTACATAATTAAATTAAAAATACGTTTAAAAAAAATATTAAGCCTGTTTTGATATGAGATTCCACAGTCAAGGGGAAAATTTAAGCAATTTAATAATTACACTGTTTTGCAAGTTAAATCAATTAAATAATGAAAGTGTTTTTATTAATTAAATAAAACCAGGTAGTAAAGATGTTAAAAACAGTCAAGCATTGTTAGCCGAGAGGTCATCGCAGTTGCCTTGCAAGCAAGTAGTTGGTTGCAGACAGTTATGGGTTCACCTCCCGGTCGATGCTATGACATATAAAAAAAAGATGTTAAAAACAAGATTGAAGATATACAAAACAATGTCAAAACCTATATATGGTCAGTTTTTCTTGAAAGCAGCAATCTGGATTCATGATTTAATCAAGCTATAATAAAATCTGGATTCTTGTTTTCATCAAACTGCATTGAATGCCATTATAATAATTGAATTGAGAAGAGGTACAACTGCTGAAATCTATCCTGGATAGCTGTCAGACCTGATAAAGCTATATATTCAAAGAAATGTCTAATTACAATGAAGAAATAATGCTTAAACCTCAAATGTCAAGAACAGGAGATTGTTAAAAAACATTATAGCAACTTATAAATGGAATCAATTAATACGTACTATTATGATGGAAATATTAGACCGAAAAGAAAATCCTACATGTAGAAGAGTTTATTTCAGAACTTTTGCTTCATAAATTAAAACTGTTTAGACAGCTATTCTAATGTATTAACCATTTTAAGTTTTATATTTAATTATAACAATCTACGTTTTGTAAAGCAGGAAGCAAAATTTAAAAAGTTAGTTGAGTTTTAAAGCAACTGAAATTAAAAAAAAGTTTGTATATATAAAAAATTTGCTTCATCTTGTATTTACTATATATATGTTAAGATTTGTTAACATTTTTTTAAAAAAGTTTTCTTTAATGTGAAATTGTCAGATAAATAATCAAACATGTAATATTCACTTTAAAACAAATGTGAATGCTTGTAAAATAGCTAAAGTGTCAAAATGTTTAAATAAAAAAATAAATAAAAATGAATGTAATATAATTATTGGTATTTTATGTTAAAGGTTTATTTTTAAATTCAATTGAGATTCATTTGTATTTAAATTAGCCCCTTTGATTACTGTGAGTTAAGTTTATGTATGTTAAAACTAATATATTCATGCACTTGTTAGATCCCTGTTGAGTGGTTATTCTACACTATATCTGTACAGTGAATGTATTCATTTCCTCTCTAGTAAATTGGGGTCAGATTCAAGAAATCACCCTCACATGATTAGCTTGTATTACTATTAAATCAGGTTTCAGACCTAAAGTAGCCACTTCTTAGAATTATCATTGTATAAATGGTGTATTAATTATAATTTTCCCATATTATATACATGTGTGTAACTATGCTATGAAGCTTATAATATAAATAAATGTATTATATTTGTAAGGGTTGACCATACATAGGATTATATCTAGGATGTATTAGAAGCTAGGAATTTACTCTATGGAAATGTTCTCAATCGTAGGATTAAGTTGTATTAATAGAAAGACTAATGTTTTTAAATTAATCAAAATTAATCCTGGATTCTTTATAAATAACTATTTTTTTAAAATTCCACCATGTTTGAGAACTAAAAAAAGAAAAAGATCGGAGAAATTGCTTGTTTAAAAAAAAGAACATTATATTTTGTTTGACAATTATAATATTTTGTAATAAGCTATTATTATGTGGTGTTAACTTCTTTATATGTAATATTGTCTGATCTGCATATTTATCTCATGTCCGTTTCATCAGGAGTAATTTATATACTATATGATCTAGTCTGATATTGCAAATAGTGACTGTGAAGTGTCATCATCATCATCATATTAAAGAAAATATTTTCAAAACATTTAAATATATATATATAAAACAATAAAAATAATAAATATAATAGTTAATTACCATTATATATATATAAACCATTATACAATTACAAATATCCAATAACATTCTCTGTTTAAAAGTTTGTCTTTAATAAGTTTGTAAACATGTGTTTATTAGCAAAATTTTGATCGTTTGCTTATTTAAAATTTCAAGCTCTGGGTTTGAATTGGTTTGTATTTCAATATTTAACATCGTTTAGCATACAGCTTCAAATTGGTATCATTTTGAAGTTCGCTATTATTGAGATATAGACTTTTAAAGGACGTTACTGGATATTTGTAATTGAATAATGGTTTAGATATTTGTATGATTATTTCAGTTAGTGTTAACGATAACTTTATATACATGTGCTGCTATATTCCCTGATGTTTAATGTCAGATGGTGCCCAAGGCAATTTAAATAATTGAAACATACAACCTTCCCTTATAGTATAATGCTTAAGTGTCAAAAGTATACTGACTCAATTAGTTCCAATAAAAAATATATATAAACTCTGTTTCTGCATTATATATATATATATCAAAAAACTCTGTTTCTGCATTATATATATATATATATTGAGACTATCAGGGTTTTATGAGATTCTTAGAATACACATAAAGAGCATTAGAGATCTGTATTTAAATTGTATGTTAGCCATAATAAAGTATGAAAAGTTAGAGATATAAATTGACAGAAATATAATTTCTATTAAATAAATGTGTGTAACACACATGGAATTTGTGAAGGTATGGGAAAGAGATAACTTCTTTCAATATCGCTATAAAAAAAAAGAACTCAAACAATAGAAACAATTGAATAAATGACAATAATTGACTAAGGAATAAGAAGCTTTACTGAAATATGTTACTTTCTCAAAGGTTAATTATATCTAAAGTGGAATAATATCTTTGAAGTACAGTGAATGTGCATATATCATATAGACAGGGCCAATCAGAAGTGGAAACAGGAAGGGTAGCTGCCCCAACCTCACAATATTAGGGGCCTCAACTTGTCAACTTAATATGTTAAACAAAAATGCAGAAGGAAGCAAAGCCATCCTTAATTTTTCAGTTAAATTTGCCCAAAAATATTCGATGAAAAAATGTTCCAAGCAGGCTTACCATGAGTCAAAAACATAAGCCAGTTTAGGGGTAAGGTGCCAATTTGACAATTCAGTGAAGAAAGCAGTTGCCATGTGGGAAGAACTAATAATCTCAGCCCCTATCAATCAGGTCTGTGCTAATAGTGTTTTATGATACTAACAGTGCTAGGGTGAATCTATTCTATCCCAATGCTACCTGGATCCGATCTGTTTGCTCATTTCTATGACTCATAACTAATTGCTCCCGGAGACCTGTTTTTGGATCTCTAAGTAAAAACTCTTATTTCTTCTCTCTCTCTCTCCCCACATTCTTATTTTAAATTTTGAAGAGCCTCTAAAATATTAATTGTCCCGAATCTCGCATTTTATCTGAAAGGCTGTGCATATATATTTACTCTTTAGATGCTAAAAATTGTCTACATCATTCTCATATAATTTACAATAGTTAAGTTTTAAATAAACATGATACTAAAGATATTTAAAGAAGATAAATTGCTGAAGAAAGCATTTTTTACATCTTGACTTATGATAAAATTATACAATATTGGAAATAAATATTCCAAGTAACAAATTGTATTAAATACTGGAACTAATTCATATTTTTATAAATTTGTATTTTTTAAAATTGTTAGCCAAATTTTATTAAAATTTTTAAGGAAATAAATTGCAATTAGAAAGTGTTAATAAACCTACTGATTAAACGGGTTAATTAAACAAGTATGTTTTGAAAAACATAACAATGGAAGAAATTATTTTGTTAATTAAAAAAACAACAACTTAATTTCAGTTACTGTAATAAACAATCTAAGATGTATACTGAGCAAAGTTTATTTATGGGGAAAAGGGGGTGGGGTATTGGGTTTTATAACAGTTGGTTTATTTATTGATTAAACCCCTGGCAATTGCTATTATTTTTACTAATAGAAGTTAATTGAAATCTACCTATCAGTTACTTCTTAGCTGCAAGAAGTAATGGAGAAAAAAAAATTAAAAGCTTTAAGTTTGCTAAGGACAGAAATTAATATTCATATTATGAATGACTTGATTACCATGGTTTCTATCAAACGAATATTTGATTATAAGTTGTTTTTTTTCCAATCATATAACCTAAATAAAAGTAACCTAAAGAGTCTATGTGGAGTCTCAATGAAAGTATACCACCTATTATTATTCAATATGAGAATTAAACTCCAAGAAATTGAAGAAAGTAATTTAAGGAATAGCCTAAACAGCAAGCTGAACCAGTATAAGAAAATGTGGCTAATAAAATAAGAACCAGTTATGAAAATCTAAAAATCTTGAACAAATGCCATCAAGGAAAAAAAACATCTAACAATAAGGAATGCAATTATATATTCTGATATCAAACAATTTACGTAAGCTATTAATGTGTACACAAATTTCTGCAGACTTACTAAAAAGAAAAACTGAAATTATTATTATTTGTGTAATGTCAGCAAGATCAAAATTAACAAAAGTCATTTAATGTAAATTTTGTTCTCTCTTTTATATGCAAAAGTTTAACGATTAGTTAGCTAAAATAAAATTGCAGTCGTTTTTTTTTTTTTTTTACAAACATTACTATTTACTTGGGTGTGAATTTTAATATATTTATATTTGTTTTAAATACTAGCA
This sequence comes from Epiperipatus broadwayi, assembly GCA_028023455.1. NCBI lineage: Eukaryota > Metazoa > Onychophora > Udeonychophora > Euonychophora > Peripatidae > Epiperipatus > Epiperipatus broadwayi. The sequence continues at coordinate 392,956 of JAQFVV010012409.1, forward strand.
ATATGGAGAAGAATTTTATTTGATTACATATATTTGTTGTTTGGTCTTATGTGCATTACTTTAGGCTATATACCATATATATATGATTAAAAAAATCAAGTCAGATATCACATGACCTAATTTAATAAGCTCTATAAATGTTATATATAGAGCTCACAAATAAGCACTTAACAAGCCTTGTAGAATATCCCCAACCCCAGACTGGTTTCTGCTACTGGGGTCCTCAGTGAGGTGTTAGGATATTCAAGCATTAGATTAAAAATGCCAGAACAAGCCCAGCACTTAAATTAAGTAGAAAATCCAGACATCCATATGTCTTCCAATCCAGCTATCTAACTCAAATAGCCATGTGGGACTGATCTAAGTTCAGATACACCATATATTAATAGCTTTAGCAATATAAAATCACCAAAACCTTAATAGCAAAAAAAAATAGAATTACAAAAAAATCAAGTCAGATATCACATAATCTATTTTAATAAGCTTGTATTACAAATGTTATATATAGAGCTTGCAAATAAGCTCTTAACAAGCTTTGCAGAATATTCGCAACCCCAGACCGGTTTCTGCTACTGGCTTCCTCAGTGAGGTGCTAGGATATTCAAGCATTGGATTAAAAATACCAATACAAGCCCAGCACTTTATCTAATATATAACTATTAAGTAGAAAATCTGAAATTTTCAGACATCCATGTCTTCCAATCCAGATATCTAACTTAAATAACCATATGGGAATGAACTAAGTTCAGACACATCATATATTCTATATATAACATATGTATGGTTATATAGTTGTCGAACAAATAAGCTTATGATCTCTAAATAAGTCAAGTCTTGTTATAATCATAACATATGGGAATGAAAGAATTTATTAATGAAATTAATCCATTCTATATTGATCGGTGACATGCATTAGAGGTAGATCTTTTTTTTTTTTTCAGGATAAAAATTGAATTCATTTTGGTTAAAACCTGTGCAATTGTTACATAATTTGGTGCATCAATTTGTTTCCAGGTATATAGTCATCCCATAATTTTGTTCATGCATATTGAGACAGATAGTGATTTCTCTCTTCCTATAATTTATTTTTAAAATATTGGAATTTGCAGTTGTTTCATTATGTTTTTTTATATAGATTTATATTATATAAGCATACACACATTGATAGAGATTTGTTGTGATAAAATGTCAGCCTGATTCCATCATCTGTTAATAAATGTTGAGTGTATAGAAAATTTTAAACTTTTCAAATACAAACAACTTGTTAGTAATATCACACAAATAAACAACACAGGATAGTAATGACACAACATTCCGGGTAGTAATATTTATTTTTCTTCAGGTGTGTCTGGTGTGACCAGTGACAATATTAGCATAGGACAGGGGTGGGCAATTGTTTTGGCTTGAGGGCCACATAGGTTGGCAGAGGGCCGCATCAGGGGCCATTTTGTGGAAGCAAAGGTTAGTGGAGGCCCGCATCAGGGGCCATTTTGTGGAAGCAAAGGTTAGTGGAGGCCCGCACCTTTTTTTCATGACACAATAAATACACTGCTTTATTCCCTGTATTACCAAAGAAATATTTGTTGGTCCATTCTTCATTAAACACATGACATTCATTACCAATTTTACATTTTTTCGGAGGGTTCATGGTTTCACTAAAGTTGGAAATGTATATATTTGCTAATGCAAAGACAAAATTGAAATTAATCAAATCAACTGGAAAAGCACTGCACATCGTATCTACACTGTGTGTGTGTATTGATGTGACCATCCTAGTGGAAAATACGAGATGAATATTCGGTCACCCAACGGGAAGGAAATTTCAGTCGAAGGTGGATTTTTCCAATTGTCTTGGCGGGCCGCATAAAAACTCTTAGGGGGTCGCATGTGACCCTCAGGCTGCTATTTGTCCACCCCTGGCATAGGAGTTGAACTTGCACCTTTAGATTCTTGAATATTCAATTTAAGCACTCTAACCAGCTGATTTTTTTTGTCAAAGGCAACTGATAGTATAAAATTTTGTATATTTATATATGAGGGTTGATTCAAATTCTCCTGAGTCCTTCAATTTTTTTAATATTAATTTTTTCTAAGGGCAAGTTAATTATATAGGCATATTGCCATACCAGGTTGACTTATAAAGTGGAGAATAAATACTCAAAATGTTGTGTCATTACTAATCTGTGTTGTCTATTTGTGTGTTATTACTAATAAGTTGTTTGTATTTGAAAAGTTTAAATTAAAATTTTCTATACATTCAACATTTACTGATACATAATGAAAATAATGCAATATATGATCACATCTAATAAATCATCATCACAAACCTTCAGGCAAATAGAAGTTTGTGGTTATAATCAATTTAAGTCAATTTTACTTTAGTTTACAAAATATGAAGAAACTGATTTATTTTTAATTAAATGTATTTCAAATAATCTGGTTGTAGAATTTATGCTATAGGAACATAGCTTAATTAACTAATAGTCTATAAAATTTGCTGTTATTTTTATATTATTATTAATTAAATTCTAAGAAAATCAATTTCTTTTTAAGTTTTGTTCTAGGATTTGAAAATATCAATTAAATATATTTTAGAGATTAAAATATCTAGGTATTATTTATAAACATGTGAGCTTGTTTAATTAAAAAATTACATAAACATGGAGGCTGATTTAATTTAAGAATTTTGTGAACAGGGATAATTAAGGTAGTTAACAGCTTGTTTGATTAATTTTTTATAAATCATAGGTTTGTTAATTAAAAAAAAGGGTTTTGTAAATGTTGATAAGATAAAAATAGACCAACTCAGAAAATAATTTTTATTAGGCTTTTTTTGGTTGTTTGCTTTTGACTTGCTTAACATGATGTATGCTGAAATTCTACTATTAGCTGAATAGATATGCATTGCTAACACCACACAAATGAATTTCTTTTAGCATGTATCCCATAACCATTAGGATGTCCAATTTGGCTTGCTGAATTTGATCTAACAATGTAATTATCATCACATATGTGATTAACCAAACGCTTTTCTCAACAGTAAAATAAAAATTTTATACTGACTCTACTTAAAAACATACCTGATTATGACTAAGATTGGAATCCAATAAATGGAAAGATCTCTATCTGCACAAATATACATATGTATACATAGAATTCAATCTTTCTAAAAAAATAATTTTTACTCAGCCATGTTTTGGGAATTATAGATAACAATTTATTCATTTTATTGATTATCTTATAAACTCTTACACCTGCATTAAAACAAGCCAGTCATATTTAAAATTTAATTTAGATGATTTATGTATTTATCTTTTATATTAATTGGTTTTAGTCCTAAGACATTACAAAACCTGATTTAATCCAATGTATTTGATATATAGTGTGGTGGACTTTAAATATTTTATTTTGCAGATGCTATAATAGTTTTTATATATTTTTAAATGACATAAAGGAAATCAATTATTTCTTTTTTTTAATAAAAAGTTTTAAAAATCACTTCTATAATTGCTAATAATCAGAATTTAGTTTAAAATAATTAACATTTAGAAAAAGTTTTTAAAAAGAAAGTTTTAAAAAGGAAATATAAGATTGGAATTTTTATAGTTTAAATTTAATGTAATTAAAATTTAGAGTCTCTCTGAAGACATTCAAATTCATTAAGGTGAATCAATGTGTTTGTCTAATATGATGTGCATATAGCTATACCATCTATAAATTTATTTTATTGTGATTGTGCTTAAATTTATAGGCAGTTTATCTGCTTACTTTGTTGGATTCACATGTTTGAAATTAAAAATTGATATGTATGTGTATGATTTTCATATAGTGACCCTTAGATAGTTTATCTAACTCACTTGAATTTTATGTATATTTACTTGCCTCCCCATGATATACTATTTCTCTATGAAGTACTTGTGGATGATTGGGTTTTGCATTGGGTAGAGACATTTCTCTCCATGAATTATCCAGGTGATTAAGGCCTATTTATTGTTCTTTGCTGTTAAAGTGGTATGGGATCAGATGCACAGTATATAGGTCTAATTTTGTAATGACCTGCAAGATCTGACTTTTATAATGAATTTAACCTATGTTATTGTTTTTATGCAAAAGTGAAATATATCTATGCACATGTCTTGACTTAGACTACATATGTAATAGAATTGTATGAAGAATACTTAGTAATCTTCAGAGATGATACAGTATTGTATGTTAAGTTTTATGAATATTTAAAGGAGCCAGATATCAAATGTACTATATGCTAGCATAAAAAAGATACAATTATCATTCAAATGTTTGTATTTGAACTGTATTATATTGTAAATAAATTTTGTTTTTATTGTTAGATTTATTTGTGTTTGTTTATTGTTGTCTCCTTTACCAATATTTCCAAAGACTCTGCTCTTTGTGATCTGAAGGCAATTTTAAATGTCTACAAATGATGGTATAGCTGGGCAGGCATTTATGCTTAGTATCTTGACTAGTAAACTCTTATATTCTATATGCCTATTAGTACATTCTGGTGATTGTATATCAGTGTGCCTACTGTCAATTACAATATGTACTTATATTATTTGCACAATATTAAAAATATTTATAGTTGAATGTACCAATGTAGCATTTTTGTATGTTCATTTAGTTTATGAATTAACTAAAACATAAATCTGTCATAGTTTTCTTTTTTAAAAACTAAGGGCTTGTAGCCCCTCCTTACATTAACTATGTTCCATTATTGTATCCTTGATGATAGAATTTTTTTTATCAATATTACTTTGATCAATTTTTTTAATAATTTTATGATATAAACCCATATCCTTTTTTTTTTTGCTACAATAAAATGTTATATTGTAAAGATGTTATTTTCTTTCCCTCACTCTCCTCTATTTTTTTTTAGGTTACAATTGGCGCCCTAACATGGAGGCCTCAATTAAGCATGTAGGCCTCGATTTATGTTGTGAAAACCTGTATTAGATGTTGATGGATTTTGTTAGATTTTATTGATTTCATTTGGAATCATTATTTTTGTTATTAGCCTAAAGTGTAGGCCTCGATTGAGCATATAGGCCTTGATATATGGAGTAGACCCATAGTAGATGTTGATGGATTTTTGTGAAATTTTATTGATTTAAACCAATGAAATTATTTTTTTAAACTCCAATATTCTTGACAATTCAGCTGTAAAATCAATTTACTGATGTAATTAGTCTTATTATATCATACCAGCTGCAAAATCAAAAATTCATTATTAACGAACGCTATGTATTATTTTTAATAATATTTTATTCTAATAATTCTACTCATTCATTTGTTTTATTTTTTTAATCAATATTGGAATTAAATCTTTTTTTTTATTCTTATGTTTACATATCATTCTTGCAGGCAAACATATTCTCACATACATGATATGAATGCACATTAATTATTTAAAAGTTATTTTTAAAACTACAACACTAAAATGTTAATGAATATTTAATTCAAAATAATTTTGTAAGTGGAATGCTACACTTACATCTGATAAATATTATTATACCATTTAAAAAAAATAATTTACAAATTATTTCTTTTAAATTTATTATTTAATATTATTCCAACTTATTTATAATATCTAATTATTATCATTTAAACATTAAACTGAATTATACAGTAGTTATTTTAAAATACATTTAATACCATTTATCAATTCCCAACTATTTCTGATATTTCTTTTAATTCAAATCATTATCTAGCATCTCTTATCAAACCAATACTATTGAAATATTTATATTATTCTATTTTAATCATTATTACAATACACTATGATTATTCTATTTTAATCATTAACAAAGTTAATTTCCATTTTTATCATCATTATTTTTTTAAAAATCCGATATTTTAACCAAAAGGTTAAGCCAAGATAACCTTGATCACCTATTGGAACTAAGTGAGACTTCAGTTAGGTACAACTTTCCCCCTGTTAGAGAAAAAAAATAATAATATAAAAATAGCATCAATGATAATTTAAACATATACAGTTTTTTTATGATCAATCAATAATCAATGGCTAAATTTGACAAGCATTGTCTCTAAATTGCACCATATTCTTGGGGTAAGTATAAAATTTCTGGCATTGTAGGTACCTCTCATTCATTCAGGGGTAGACACTAGGAAAGCATTCTCTCCTACTTGTTTAATTATTTGATAAGGCCCTTCATATAACTCAAGGAATTTCCTAAACAAATTTTTCTGGGGGTTACTGACATGTGGTGTTCTAATCATGACATAATCATTAACTTTAAATGGATGAGGACCAGCCTTAAATTGCTGAGTGCATTTTTCACCCATCTTTCTCATATTAGCAAGGGCTACTGTCTGATCAGGGCCTAAATCAATATTTTCTACAATAGCAGGCAATGGGGTTTTGATAAGCAAGGGTTCTGATATTCCATAATGTAGCCTGATAGAAGAAAATTTAGTGGACTCATTAATAGTGGTGTTGATATAATATACCACCTGTGGTAATTTATGAACCCACTGTCTATGATCCTGCTTAACATAAACTCTAAGCAATCTCCCTAATTTCCTCATAATCCGTTCACATGGATTGGACTGGAGATTTCTGATGGAACACATAATTTGTTTGACATTGTTCCGCTGACCCCACATTTTCCACATATCAGATATAAATGTGGTCACATGATCTGAAATGATTGTAGCTGGTTTCCCTACTAAAGGTATTTGAAAATTTTCCAGGCATTTAATTACACTTTTAGCATCTGTCTTTGGCACTGCGTATGCTGATACGAATTTAGTAAACAAGTCATACATGACTAAAATAAATTTTTGTCTATTGAAGGATGGAAGAGGGCCATAGAAATCAATGGCTAACAACTTATTAGGCTCATTGGGCAAAATAGGCTGTAAAGTACCCACATAGGATCTATTGCTAAATTTAGTCCTGATACATATGTCACACTCCCTTAATTTATTTGTAATGGCTTCATGTATTTTATTCAATCAAAAGAATTGTCTAATGATGGGCTCAATCTTCTGTATCCCATAATGACCATAACTACAGTGGACATAGTAAATAAGCTTATTAATTAAAACACTAGGAATTATAACCCACCATGAAGTCTCATCCCTCTTTCTTAATTTCTTCATAAGTATATCATTATGAATTTTATATCCTTCTCTAATTCTGACTGTAAAATTATTATTTTTAGCTAACTTAACTGGGTCCTCCAATAAATCTATAATTCTTTTAAGCCTAGCTTCTTGCTTTTGTAATATCTTTAAATTTTGATAATCCTGAACTATTTCATTTTCTAATGAAGGAGATAAATCACAAACCACAATGTTATCTGCACTGGGATTCTGGTAATTGATGGCAACAAGATGACGGCTAAGTGTATCAGCAATAATGTTATCCCTACCATGACAATATATAATTTGGTACTTAAATTGCTGTAAATAAAGGCTCCACCTCACTAACCTCTCATTATTTAAGTAGCTTCTATTTAAAAATTCTAAGCTACGGTGGTCTGAAAGTACAATAACCTCTGGACCCAACAAAAATTGTCTTAATTTTTGAAAACCCCATACTACAGCTAAAGCTTCTTTTTCTGTTGTAGTATAATTTAATTCAGCCCCCCTAAGATGCCTACTTAGAAAATACAAAACCCTGGGCTCCTCACTATCACTTAATTGGTACAAAATAACCCCTAGACCAAACCCACTGCTATCAGTTTGTAAATAGAAAACCCTGTTAAAGTTGGGGTAAGCTAAAATCATTGTTTTGAGAAAATTATCCTTTATAGCCTGAAATTCTAAAGGATGATCCTGAGTCCCCCTCCACCTTTCATTTTTCTTTAATAAAATTGATAAACTAATTGTATCAGCAGAAAAATTTCTATAAAATCTGTGATAATAATTACACAGTCCCAAAAACGACTTCAAATGTTTCCTGGTCTTTGGAATTGGAAATTTCTGGATTGCTATAATTTTTTCTGGATGGGGTTTAATTCCCTCCTGAGAAACTAAATGTCCTAAAAATGTGATTTCATAGGCTGCTAATGTACATTTTTCTAAATTGATATTACATCTGGAACATTCTTGTAAGAAAAGAGATAAATGATGCATATGCTCTACCATATTCTTAGATACAATGACTATATCATCAACGTACATGATTAATATGTCTCGAAGTTCTTTTGAGAGGACCATATTTAGGCATCTGATAAGGCCAGCCCTACTATTTATTAAACCAAAGGGCATCCTTTGAAAAATATATGCTGTAAGGTCAAATGTGGAAAATATGGCAAAGGGCATCCTTTGAAAAATATATGCTGTAAGGTCAAATGTGGAAAATATGGCTCTCCCTTCAAACTTAGTCAACAGTTCCTGTACTGGTGATGGTATATCATGCTCTGGGATAGTGTGGCGGTTTAATTGGTGAGCATCCAGGCATACCCTAACTGTACCATCTTTCTTTTTAACTATCATGAGAGGATTAACATAAAGAGAAGGACATGGCCTAATAATTTTCCATTCTATCATCCTTTGAATTTGTTGCTCCACCTCAGCCTGGTATTGATATGGAATGGGATAAGTCTTTTGCTGAAAGGGCTCATTATCCTTCAATTTAATATGGTGAACATATCCTTCCATGATGCCAGGTATTTTAGAAAATATATGTCTGTACTGTAACAACAATTGGAATAACGGTTCATAATATTATGTATCAGTAATACATGAACCCTCCAACTTAATTCTGATATTAACATCAATTGAAGTTTCCTGTACAGTTAATAATTGACTTGTCTGACCAATAAAGTTAACAGGGAATGGAAAAACTTCCTCATGGCATTTAAAAGTTCTATCATGTTAATTGACTATACAATTGTTAAGAGTCATGAAGTCAGATCCAATAATAGCTTCATGAATTAAACTGGGCATAATTAAAAAGACATGTTCAAAAGTATTCAAATCAATTTCTAAGGTAAGATATACCTGTTTATTAAATAATTTTGATTTTTTCCCATTAGCTAAAGTGACTTGGATAACCCTTAATGGCAAAATAGGAATATCCTGATTAACCTTACTAATTTTTAAATATATATCATGTGATATAATAGAGGCCTGATTGCCTGAATCAATAAGTGCATTTATTATAATCCCTGCTACAGTAATTTTAATAATTGGACACTGATAGAAAATAGGAGGTTCAATTGTTCTACTTGGTTCCAGGTAATCAATATCAGGATCAATATTACTCATCATATAAAATATCATTGACTAGGAATAGGGCCCCGAAGTGAGGAACGATTCTGCGAGGTCCTACTTAGTTTAATGCCACCTTACTCTTTTTAATAGATACCCCTTTCTTTGGAACTGTTTGCATCCCACTAATGGATAACTGACTATCCTCCATATACCTCTTAAATCTTGGCCTACTAAGATGTGAATTTCTCACATTATATGTTATATTCCTATCCCTATATATCCTGCTTCTATTATAGGGTGGTATAGACAACATATTTACTTGATTCATAGGATGATGTGGTTCCCTACTTGCCTTTCTAAAATTTTGTCACTGGCCTCTAATGAATCCAAAATCTCTACTACATCATTAATCGTGTGTCGATCAGCAGCAATTAGGATGTGTTCTATATGGCGAGGCAAATTGTGCCTGATGATCCTTATGATTTGCGGCTCTGACAATGGATAAGCCATTAAAGTTTTCAGCTTAACTGCTTGGTTCCTGAAAAATTGTGTATAACTACCTTTATGTGCATTATACTTTTCTTGGGAAACCTGATATCTAATGTTATCTTGATGGTCCTCTTCCCAGAAACTTGCCAAGATCAAGTATTTAAAGTCACCAGAGGTTTGGGGCTTGTCAAACATAGACTGCCACCAATCCCTTGATGCGAAACATAAATTGATTGCTTGCAATCACAATCTTCTCTTCTTCCAACAATCTGCACAGAGCGAACAAACTTTCTAAGCTCTGTAAATATTCATAGGAATTTTCCAAATATTCTCCCTTGAATATCTTCACCCGCATAAACTCTAATGCTAACGAATTTTGATTATCTATATTATAAAATTTTTTATCCTTGTTCTGTTCTAATCTCTCAGAGCCTATCTTTCTTTGCCCTTTTAAATGACTCACTTCTAGGTTCTGATGATATTCATCTGGCTCGATAAATTTTGTTTTGGTATCCATTAAGGATTCCCTCTTAAAACTATCATTATTTCCTATCCTAAAATCACCACTTTCTCTACTTTTCACTAACCTTACTATTTCAGACCTATCATACTGACAATCAAAATCTCCATTTCTATTTCTCTCCTGATCCATATTATTTTTTTTGTAGATCCATCAATAGTATCCTTTACATCTTCTATGTCATTACTCAACCTCTGATATCTGTCCTCCATTTCTTTTAGCCTTTCCTGTACTTCTTCTTTTAAGATACCTATACTAAATTAGGCTGTGCCTTAATACCTTGGACCTCTTCTAACACCTCCGACATCTTTTCTACTCTCTCTTCCACCTTTTGGGATATTTTTTCTATTTGAATCTTAACTACTTCTACTTCCCTGGCAAAATCCTGCAAGGGTAGCTTAGCTTTTACATTAACCTCATTCTTCCAACCATCTATTTCTTCCTGCATTTGGATGAACCTATTTTCTATTCCCTGGATTACTGTATCCTGACCTGTTCTTTTCTCTGCAATCTTATCAGCTAACTCCTTTACCTGCTCCTTACATTCCTCAACCTGATTATTAGATGTTATTGTTAAATTTTCCATTTTATTTACCAATATGTTATATTGGCCCTGGCATTCCTGTTTCATAATTTCTATTCCTTCCTCTGATTTTTGGGCAGTCAACTTTACTTCATCTAACTAACATTGAATACTTTGTTCAGTTTTTATAAGAGTCTCCTGAAAATCTGTCTTTAAATCCTGATATCTCTTGTCAGCAGTTCTCAAATTCTCATCTATTCTTTCAAAATTCTGCTCTAAATTTCTGAGCTTCTTCTCTATCTTCTTCTCTAATTTTCATAAATTCTTCTCTCTGCTGATTAAATTTTAAAGTTAATTTTTCACTAGCTTCTTTCTGCTGATCTAGTTTTAAATTTAATTCTTCTTTCTGCTGATCAAATCTTAAAGTTTATTTTTCACTAGCTTTCTGAGATTCCTCTTTTAAATCTTGAAACATTCTCTCGAAATTTGCCATCATATTTTGGAACATCCTACTCTCAGCTATAATAATTCCTGGATCAATAACACTTGTACCTGTTCTTTCATTTAATAACTCATCCTCTAAATTTAGGGCTGGAGTGTCTGGTGTAGCAAAATCTGGGAACTCCCCTAGACTATCAAAAATCTCAATGGTTTCTATGTGGTTATCCATAATACTTTTCTTTTTTAAACTTTAACAATATTTCTTTTTTAAATTGCAATAATAACTATAATAAGGCATCCGTTTCCTGACATCTCCTAACAATCGAAACAACCAAAACTACAGCAACAATGCCACAATAAGGAATATTTTATTCTTACGACTCCTATCATTAAATGTTTTGTTCACTTTTATATGAGTCTTGGTTCACAAATGTTCAACAAATATTAATTACTAAATAATGATTTCTTAATACACTTGATTAACAAAACCATAAGCATTATGTAATGGATAATTCAGATACTTTAATAATATAATATCAGTAAATACAATACAGAGTAAATTATTTATTTGTATGATGCTAATTCACAAACTGCACTTATCCATCTTAATACATTAATATTTTCAAAAACTTATCTTTTAAATTAGACATGTTAACTCTAATTAGCTTTAATTAGATTAAAAATAATGATGATAAAAATGGAAATTAACTTTGTTAATGATTAAAATAGAATAATATAAATATTTCAATAGTATTGGTTTGATAAGAGATGCTAGATAATGATTTGAATTAAAAGAAATATCAGAAATAGTTGGGAATTGATAAATGGTATTAAATGTATTTTAAAATAACTACTGTATAATTCAGTTTAATGTTTAAATGATAATAATTAGATATTATAAATAAGTTGGAATAATATTAAGTAATAAATATAAAAGAAATAATCTGTAAATTATTTTTTTAAAATGGTATAATAATATTTATCAGATGTAAGTGTAGCGTTTCACTTACAAAATTATTTCGAATTAAATATTCATTAACATTTTAGTGTTGTAGTTTTAAAAATAACTTTTAAATAATTAATGTGCATTCATATCATGTATGTGAGAATATGTTTGCCTGCAAGAATGATATGTAAACATAAGAATAAAAAAAATGATTTAATTCCAATATTGATTAAAAAAATAAAACAAATGAATGAGTAGAATTATTAAAATAAAATATTATTAAAAATAATACATAGTGTTCGTTAATAATGAATTTTTGACTTTGCAGCTGGGAGTCACGTGGTATGATATAATAAGACTAATTATGTCAGTAAATTGATTTTACAGCTGAATTGTCAAGAATATTGGAGTTTAAAAAAATAATTTCATTGGTTTAAATCAAGGAATTTACCAAAAGGGGGGGGGGTATAAAAGATTATTAATAAAAAACAGGGATCCAGGTGTCATTCAGGGGCTGATCTGATTTTTAATTCTACAAATAGTTGAATCCTAGAATTTCTGTAATAAAAAGTTGTAATTTTATAAAACTATTATTTTAAAAGTAAAAGTATGATTTTTAAAATCATTATATAAAATCATCTTCTAGAAATGAAGTGCTAATTTTTAAAAAGGTAATCCATTTTCTGATAATTTAATTACAATTGAAGCATTAAAATTACAGTAAAATGTTTGAAGAAAATACAGCGTCTCATATTTCATCTACTTTTGATCTATTAATTTTTCTTTATTTAGAAGTAAAACTTAAATTATTAAGTATTGTTATGGCTAAAGAATTTATTGCACTAAACTATAGTATACCTCCTATCAAATTAAAAATACATGTGAAGAAAAAATTAAAAAAAAAAAAATTCAAACATTTTAAAATATTAAAATGGAAATGCATTAGCGTCTTTATAAATTAAAATTGACATTAAATTTAATACTGCCTTATTAATACATGATATATACATGTAAATATGCTCTTAACAGAATAATGTTTCTGTGGACAATATGTATTTTAAAATACTAATTCTCGTTTATGCCAGTAGTATAAAAAGAATTTGTTTGGAAGTAAAGCTTTAAGAGAATTTAAAAATATTATTAATGAACTTGTCTCAGTCAAATACATAATGTTTTGTTATAGTTGCCAGCACTTATAAGTAACTTTATGACCATTGATTTTAGCTCATAAATGGAGGAATGTCTTAATTATAAAAGAAATCTACTCTTATGTTTAAAAAATAAAAGAAAATTTATTTAAAAAAAATGCATTTTGAAATATTAAGAACTGTTTTTTTTAAAAAAAGAGCTCTATTTTTAAAAAAAATGTGTTTATCTAAAGAACAGTGAAAGTTAACTAAAAATATATATTATAATTATTCCACGTTTGAACCTAGGATTATAAATATAAAAACATGTACTCAGTTGAAGAATTTATTTTTCCAATGCCAACTTATGTTTATGCTTATGATATTTTATTATTTTAATATTTAAAATTATTTTTAAAGATAAAAGAAAGTGAAAGTGTTTATATAAAGAACTACTGAATATTTTTGTTTTGGAAATCATTGCCATGTTTATAAATATTTGACTGAAGCTTCGAATCTGGATGGATGAATTGACCTGAATACATATTTTAAATGGAAAAACCATTACAGAGCTAAAATATGAACTTAAGTTAATGTATTATTATATTTTTTTTATTGTTTGTTTTATTGGTTTTTAAAAAAAAGTGACACCATAAAAAATATTTATGCTATATATTTTGTGTAACACTTGTAGCATAAATATACAGGTAAAACTAGGGTTATAATGTTGAAAACGTAATATGTCTTTAGAACGAGCAAATTTTTTGCTATTCTCAAGTGAATTTATTTTATTTATTAAGCATTTCACAAGCTAGGTTCAGTTTTAAAAAAAATCATTTATAGAAAATTTAAATATCACAGTCTTAGCTTATTATAAATGGGATGTTTTACTTAGTTTTATCAGAGAGTATCCATTCATTTGTTTTATGAATGTTATATTAATAATAACTACAAATATTTTATATGCATTGAGAAGTAAATATTCTTGCATTTAATTTGCAATTTTAAAAGTCCACTAGTTAATATATTTTTTTAGTATGTAATATTTTACTATGTGCGCATTGTGCCTTGCCTAGAATTTTATATGCATTTAATTTTAAAGTATTTCTCATAGTAGTCTCTTGACAGCGTATTTTGTTGGTTTGAACATTAAATGTTTTGTATTTTCAAACTTCTTAGGAATAACTTAGTTAATTCAGGTGAATTATGTATATATCTTGCTATTAGTTAGTATTTGTTAGCCTCATAGAGTTAGGCTTAGTTAATAATTTTGAGTATGCTTATGGAGTAGATAAAATCCTCCATCCTTATTGTATTGTATTTCCATGATTTGATAGTGCTTGTCCCCAAAAGAGGGTTATTATATTGTATTTTTCAATGATGATAATCACATTTATAAGCATTAAAAAATCCCATGAGAGAGGATGGTGCTTTATTGGTGCATTTTCCTATTCCCAGATGTACTGTAGAAGAGTTCCAGACATCTTAGTTTTTGCCTGGAAGTTAGGTATTTTTGAAAGCTACCATATTCTTTTCCAGCTCTGAGGAGCCTAGTATTTTATATTTTTTGCCGATCATTCATGATGAATTAATGCTAATTCCACCACAGTAGGTGATGCTGCATTTGTTTTAGATTTGTGATGATAAGATATGCTTGTTTTAGGAAATTTGTTTCTTCAGGTTGTGGCAGCTAATTTAAGGCTCATAGGTATATCAATGTTTGAATTGTGTTGCTATGATAGTTGTATCAAGCACAAGCTAAACATCAATAAGTTATATTTATTTTAAAGTATGTTAAATATGCATATGGTATAAGTGGCAATTCACACATACTAATTTAATATTTTCATCCAGAGTTTCGCCACTGGATTTGTAAGTTTGTTACATTATTAATTTTAAAACATTGAGGGAATAATTTTATGTGCACTAAATTTATTTAAAAGAGGATAACTGATCTCTGATGAATGAATGTCCCATACACTTAACTTAGTTTTATTTTAAGATTAGCTTAGTCTAATTTAAAAATATATAAATTTAATATTAGTTATGTCAGTATAACTAGTTGTAGTTTTCAAAATATATGCTTTTCCAACTTAGCGTTTGTTAAGTTTAGGATTATAAAATTAATTTAGGGTTTCAAATATAAACCTAGTTTTGTGGGTGTTATTTTGATTATTAGATGACACCATAATGTTTTAAATTATTTTAATAAAAAAAATGCTTATTAAATACAGACATTATAATTAAAGTTAAACATTGTAAAATCTCTAATTGTTAAAAGAGATTAAAATTAAATAGCCTTAGTCTGTTGTTTTGTTTTGCTTTTATATGAAAATATTATTGTCTTGGGTTTCAAGTTCACAAAATCTTAAGTTTCTAAAGTTTATTGAATCTTAAATTTAATAGTTCACAAGTATATCATAAATTTAATTCAATATATTTGATATTAGTTTTAGAATAATAAAATCATAATAAAGTGATTCTCAGATTGAATCACCATAACAGATAATTGCATTATATCAGATACATAGTTAAATGCTTACTTAAAAGTTTATTTTAAATTATCAGTACATCTTTTCAGACTAAAGGTTATGCAATATCAGATTAAGAATATAAGTACTTAAGAAGAATATTTTTAATTATTGTTATTTTAAAAGCTGCACATCATCTGTATCATCTTAAATCTTGTACATCTAAAGAATTTAATCCATCTGCACTTGAGATCTTTAGTAGGTTGTCTGTGAGTATGGGAAAGGCATAAAAAATACCCTTGCTCTTTTCTTTGCTCCAGTAATGTCTTAGATAATAGGCCATTATTAAATTAAATTTAAATTGACTCATTAAATTTATGAATTAATATTTGTTTTGTATGTTATTTTAAGATTGCACCATAAGGTTATTATTTTGTGATCAGCTAAGATATTACTTATTTGTTTATTAATCTCAGAAATTCTTTAATAGGCAACTTAACTTCAATTTTTTAATTTTACATAAGAGTTTTAGTTTAGAAATCCCTGAGGTTATTTACTCTTGTTGTTTTATTGAATATAATTTAGTAAGATATTTCTAATCAAAGTATCATTATTCTTATTCAGAGAATGTGTGATCTATTGATAGGACTAATATGGTAATCGTGGATTGGTGATTTTAAATAATCTTTTGTATGGTTTAGTAGATTATTAATATGCTGTAGTAGTTATAGTTCATCAGTATTGGATTTGATCTTTATTTGATTATACATCTCTGGATCATCATCTCTTTTCTTTAAATTTATTGTAACCCCACTGAGCCGAGTCATTAAGAGTCTCTTATTTCATCCCATTTCATTTCACTCTCCTTTCTTCCCATCTCATTTCAGTTTCTTTTCTCATTTCATCTCATTTTCATCATCTCTCTTTTACATTTCATTTATCATCTCATCCATTTTTAAATCATGTATTTCATCTCTTCTTCTCCTTTCATCTCTCTCCACTACATATCATTTCATCCCTTGTTTCTTTCATTTCTTTTCTTCTCATTTTCATTTTTGTTCTCTCTTTTCTTTTCCTTTTCTTTTCATTTCACTTTCTCTCTTTCCTTTTCCTTTCTCTCTCTCTCCTTCTCTATTCTTTTCAGTTACAATATATATAATCAAACACCACAGAAAAGTATTTGCTTCTTTTATTTTCCATAGTATTTTATATATAATGTGGTTTTCTAGAAGAATTAGAAATTCATTTTGAATTTTGTATGTCAAATATGATCGTTTTTATGACTGACTGCTAAAATAACTTCGTAAAGTTGTCTAAGTTTAATTAAGTTTAAAAACTTTCCTGTATTTAGACTTTCAATCATTTCTTGTGATCCAAACAAAAAACAACAACATATAAATCTATTGTAAAATATTTTGCTACTTTTACTTCTATAATGTTATCATCTTTTACAAATTAATACATTGTACAGACTTAAACCTGCATTTATATATGTAATATATGTGGGATTCAAACTCAAACTTTCACATGACCCACTACTCTCAGTGCCAGCTCCTATTGCTGACCCACCTGATCACACACATGTTGAAAAGATAAATAATCACCAATATCCGTATTTCATGCTAAACCAGCAATCATTAGTTGGTCTAGATTACTATCCTCACACATATATTGAAGCTGGAAATATAGTACATATTTCTGCTTCACCTAGTGCCAATGTCATCAGCACTAGTCTGGGTTTGAACCCAATCCTTATTAACTGACACCCATCTCATATTAGGTGGTAGTATATTTATAATTATTATAATCTTTTGATTAATTTGTATTTTATGATTAACTAACCTTTTATAATAGTTTATTTATTTATAATATTTGTAAAAATGTATATTGTGTTTATTTTATTAAATTGAATTGAATCCTAGATATCTATAAAATGTTACAAATATTTCAAATTCTTTATTAAAGTTCATTTTCTTCAATAAATCAGTTGATAACATTTTATATTTATCTTTTAACCAATGTACATTTGAGAATCAATTATTTAAACAATGTAAGATTTGTATGAAATGTTTTGTAAATTTCTACTTAGGTTTATGTTAAATATAAGTTTGAAAGTCATTGTACCAAATTCCTAAAATTTTTCTGAATAAAATCTACATTTTTGTTAATCTAAACCTTAATTAAATAGATTTTGTTAGTACAATGACTGATAAATGTAATATGCTTGTTGTTGTTGTTGTTTTTTAATTAGAAAATCAACCCCTGGGGCATGTTCATGCAGAATTATAGATTTCCCTCCAAAGCAGGCACCAACCTCAGAGAAACATTTAGAGTGATTGCAATTGGCAGTTGTCACTGTATATTCAATCCTATAGATAAAGACCAGAACATATAAATAGTGGAAAATTTGATGAGGATTAATTAATTATTTGTTGAGGTTCACTGAAGAGTGTAGTTTAGATTCAGTACATTGTGATTAAAGAATGACTGGCTGAAAGATCGACCCTTGCTTTCCAGAGCTCTGTCCCACCAGCCCATCCATGACATTCCAGTGCTTTAAACATCTAGCCAGAGACTGTCTGTGTCGAGGAAGCCTGAAATGATATGACTGTATTAACTGCCTGTTTCAAGCCATGTAATGCCTACTGATTGATTCTTAGGTAATGTCCAATTTGCCACAAGCCATTGATTCTATTTTACTTGTTTTCCAAATCAATACTAATTTGTATTTTATATATCTGTGTAATGTTTATACAACGTAATTTTAAATTAAATGTGTCTTTAATTTTTCTTAAATTTAAAATATCAATTCTAAAAATCTCACATTATTTTGATGCAGCAAACTTAAATTAAATTTTGCTGGTTTATTTATAATATTTGACTTACTGAAATTGCCAAGTACAAAACTCGATGAAAAACTAACTTTAAATCCCCTCCCTCTTATTTTCTCTAGTTAAAAATTATTACAGGAGACTTACTTCCAGTAAATTAATTAATAGAAAGCTCTTCTAGTTTTGTACATCATATATAAATTTATTTGAATGATTGAAATTATTTTAAAAGTAACTTACTATTACCTCCAATTTAAAATAGTCCTGTAATTATTTCTGAAAGAATACATAATTTTAGTGAATCAATTAAGTAAAATTTATAATAAAATTTTCTCAGTATATATTTCATACATATATTTAATTTATCAGAAAAATATTAAAATTATGATTTACAATTTATTAGTTTGATATTCAATGCCCATCTATGTTAATTAAAAACAGTCTTATTTTGTAATCTTTGATAAACTATTTAAGAACTTATTAATAAATGAAATATTTGTGAAGTGTGGAAACAATTTATATTTTAGTTAATTTCTTTTTTATATATATATATTATATTTATGATTCAGTCATTAGTGGACTAAGATTTGTGGTGACTTTCTATGACATCAGGGAACTGATTATTTTAATCAGGAATTCATTGATTAATTTTGTTAATGATACACTATCTATATATATGTCTAAGGCATTAATGTTTTTTTATAGCTACAACCATTCATTTATTATTTTGCTTTGCTACTTACTCATCAGGACCTTTGGAAATTTAACTATGAACAATCCAATCTTTCACGCTCCCTCAAAGTAGACGTAGTTCATACCAAGGGATCCATTCTTGGGCATTGCCATTTAAGATGGGTATGGAAAGTCCAGCACATCAAAATATTATTATGATTAGAGATATGTTTTGGCTAGAGGGCCAGCATTTCTCATCATCTAGTTGCATTTACTAGGAATTTCCTTTAGCAAAGCCACCCAGAGGTTCATAACAGACCTCATTTATTTTTGTTGTAATCTATAATAGCATACTGCCTTCTTCATCATTTTATATCTTTATTTAGCAAACCTGAAAGGCTCTCTACCATGATGGCATGTCCTTCACAAACCAATTTCATTAATTAATTAAATCTGACTGTATAATTGTCAATTATTTATTTAAGAACTATTTTGCTTCCCACACTCATTATATACAAATGATTTTAAATGTAATAGTATTTTAAATGCACATCTTTCATATCTTGTAATATATATATAAAACAGATTTATTTGTAATATCTTAAAGAGGGCTAATAATATTTTATTGCTGATTGGTTTTGGCTGACCAATTAACAAACTTTTACATTGTTTGTCAAAGCTGCATCAAAATGAATTAAAGAAAATAACCAAGTTGTATAAACAAAGACTACTTATTTTGTACTAAATTCCTTAATAAATTCCTATAGTATTGTTATTTTAAATAAGCTTAGTTTGTCATCACTCCCATTCTCTAAGGTTAATTACTCTATTTATTTAAATATTTCTTTGATTTAAATTCAATTCTTTGTAGTGTTGCCATAAAGAATTATCATTATTACAGTTCAAACCATTAGTAATTGATCAAATCATATCTGTACCATTCTGCAATCGCCAGAATCCATTAAATCATTGATTTTTCATATAAACCCTCTATTATTTTTGAGTCTCTATGTGAACCATGACCTCCAGCTGGGACGGAATAAAACCAAGCACTGCTAGTGTCATCACAAACGTTATCCATTAGTCAGAGAGGCAATAGTTTAGGATTCATCCTTGTCCTGACATATGTATCTTGTGCATGGTTGGATTCAAGGTACTTTTGCTTGGATTATTGGTCTTGTTGAATGAATACACGATTTTGACTGGCACAATATATAATCAGTGCTCAGCTTTATATTAAGATAGCCAATCTTCATACTTTAATGGACAGGCTTCAAACTATTACAACTCACAATTCTTCAGCCTTCCATTTCATTGAAAATCTGATGGTGGAACGTTCAAAGCCCTTGTTAGTGCCAAGGTTGTCATCCTACCTATGTTGACATATTAGTCATTCTGACCCCTCATGCACAGGAGAATAATCCATTTATATGTGAGGGATGGGCAGACCTTTTACCCACTATTTATATAAATTAATACATTTTACAAGAAAAAGTTTCAATAGTTTTATTATTAAATTACTTTACAGAAAAGCATTGTAAAGCAATGTGAATTCTTATCACTATAAATTTTATTTAATAATTATTGAAGTCCTCTCCCCCTTTTGAACCACAAATATTTGATTCTTTTGTATTACTGCTAAAAAGTATGTGGTGAATATGAAATGACAAGATTTTTTTAAAAAATCAATTCTTGGAAAGTATTTGGCCACTATTTAAAATAGATTTGATAAAATTCCCATTTTGTTGTTGGCCAGTTCATGTTCTATTAAAAATTTTTTTTTACTGGAAGTTAGCAGTCACTATAGTGCAGTGATCATCAATCCTTTTCAGGCCATCACTCCCTTTGGTTTTAAAATAGTCTCAAAGCTTCTCTTCTTAATATATAATTATATTAACTGTCATTTGATAATATGTGCTAAAAAGTGATTATTTGTGAAAAATACTAATTTTTTTTTGTAAAGTGAATGTACATTTATTATATTATTTGTTGATGTTTGTAAATATATGGTTATATAACTTGATTACATATGTATAAATAAGATTTTATTTTATATGTTACAAATATCTATTTAATATATATTAAGGCTATAACCTTAAGACTATGTGCCTAGATGTAACAGCAGGGACCTCTACAAATCTTAACACAAAATTAATGACTTTAAAAGGCAAGAGCGGCCACTCTTATCTTCAACCTACTTTTTAAATATATAGGCAAATCTAAAGCATTTTCATTTGAGAGCATGAAACTATTAAATACTTCACTGATTAAGTCCACAATTTCTATACAAGATAACATACACAAAATCTTTCACTTAAGAAATTAATTACAACTTTAAATTGTCTTAAAAGATTTCTAGTTATAAGAGCTTCACACTAACTCACTGTAAATCAAAAGATTCCATGTACGTTAGCTTATATAGAAATTGTGGACTTAATCAGTGAAATATTTAATAGCTTCATGCTCTCAAATCAAAATGCTTTAGATTTGCCTATATAATTAAAAAGTAGGTTAAAGATAATAGTGGCTGCTCGTCTTTTAAAGTCATTAATCTTGTGTTAAGATTTGTAGAGGTACCTACTGTCACATCTAGGCACATAGTCTTAAGATTATATCTTTAATATATATTACTTATGTAATGAGTATGTGCTTAACAAATTAATAATTACAAATATCTATTTACTAAAATATTAATCAAAAAAGGAGAATATATAAAATTAGTTTATGCATATCTTTTACATTTGTACTACATTTATATCAATAGTTAATTTACTTTACTGTAATTTTTATTGCATAAAAGAAAACTGCACATAAAGATATTAAAAAGAAACATGAATTGCATAACTTCAAAATCGCATTAAAACCCCCCGCATAAAACGAGAGACCACGGTGTATATAGATTTATATTTTATTGCATTTCCCTTATTGTTAATATTGATTTATATAATTTCATATTATAATGTTAATATAAAACTGCTATGAAAAAAATTTTTTTTTTGTTTTATCAACAGATATATATTTTTTTTTTTTCAAAAAAGAAATGTATTTCTGAAAATTGTAGAAAAAATTAACACAAAACTGTAGTTCAAATGAATTTAAACAATGTATTATTCAGTATATTTAATATTTAAAAAAATAATTTGTAAATGAATTTCGTAAAAAATATTATATTTTTAAACAACAAAAGTTTATTCTAATATATAATTAAATTCAAATAATAAATTTAAGTGTAACTTGGAAACACATTTCCTTTTTATGGTAATGAATGCACAATGCAAAATAATGATTTGAAATTTTCTTTTGTAACTAAAACAGTAATTATTATTGAAATTTGATTTTTATTGTCATTTTGCAGCCTAATAAGTTCTTTCTCTTCAAAATGTTCACTAATCTTTTCAATATAACAAATTGTTATCTAATCTAAATTTCCAAATAAGATCTCCAAATTTTCAATTATATCTTCATGCAGTTTTTATAAATGGTTCATAAAAGTCAATAGTATATCATAAGTGATGTCATTTTATTTATTTATGTCAAACAACACGGACCTTATATAATTTACATATTGCATTCAAAAAGTATTAATTTCAAGATGTTTTTATAGTTATAAATTCATTTTGGTAAATTTAGTAACCAGATAGATATATAATATAAGCTTTAATTTTCTGTAAGTTATTATTGAGACTACTCTATGTATTAAAAAAAAACAACAACTCAATTATATCAAGAAGTACATCAAGTCATTTTAAATACTTATTTTTTGGTAGCTAATGAATGTGTGTGAAATAATAACCACTAAAAATCTTTCATTTTCAACACAAAGTTTTTTTTAAAAAATTAAACTTTGAAAGAACGTGGTTTAATTTTACTTTTAGTAGTAATTGCAGTTTGTAAAGAATGTAATAATCATCCATCAAGTTTTAACGACATTAAAAACCAGTAATATTAGTCAAACAAAAATTCAAAAAATATTAATGCATCACAGAGTATCTCTCAATTAAGAGAGCCTGCCAATACCTTCATCACCAACATTGCTGGACCAGAGGCTACCTAAGGTGGGCCCTGGGCTCTGGCAAAAGGTCTAGGGCCCCTAGGTCAATAGAGATATAATATTTTTTGAATTTTTGTTTGGCTAATATTACTGGTTTTTAATGTCCTTAAAACTTGATGGATGATTATTACATTCTTTACAAACTGCAAAAATTCAAAAAATATTTATAACATTTTATAATAATAATAATAATTTATAAGATTAGTTAATAAAAAGTTTAATAATAAATATTAAACTTAAATTTAAAGATTATAGAATTAAAAGTTTATACATTAACATTTAGATTAATAATATAAATTGAATAAATCAGACCAAAATAAAAAAAAACATTGATAAATGATAAAATATTGTACGGTTTTAAAGTTAGCTATGTTTTTATAATTACAATACCCTCCTTTTCATCAATTATCGAAGCTCATCTATGGCCTGCAGTTTTTTCTGATCACTTTGCCTTAGAAGTTAGAGTCAACCCGAGGAATGTCTCACAAACTGTTAATAAACTACCACGAACCATTCGTATGCTTACTATCCAGCTGATATCAGAAGCTTATATCACTTTTAATCGGTTACAGCTAATTTCTCTTCTGGCACAGGCTGCTTGGAGGGCATTTGTTGACACACTCCAACACCTTACCAATAGATGCATGACTAAATCCAAGGGTCCAGTTCATATGCTTCATGAACTGGATTCCATTGCCAGAGAGCTCAGCTCACTTCCTTATGAAGCCCTAACTATCTCAAATATTCTGGCTCTAAAGACAAAATATAAGCATACTCAAGAAACCATCGCAGATTATCTCTCAATTAAGAGGGCCTGCCAATACCTTCATCACCAACATTGCTGGACCAGAGGCTACCTAAGGTGGGCCCTGGGCTCTGGCAAAAGGTCTAGGGCCCCTAGGTCAATAGAGATATAGGGCAACGAATACTCCGGTGCTTCCATATTGGTCAAAGTTCAGGAATTTTACTACAGAAAATTCCAATCTCTGGGAATAACTAACTCACGTAGGAATCTTGTCAACAGGAAATCAACTCTGCATAAGATCACTGAAACTAGGATCCTATCAAAATTAAGATCGTTCCTGGATCCTGGACTACATGGCATTCCCAAGGTGGTACTCATACACCTTTGATAATCAAAGGAATGATTGACCTTCTGGCTGAAGGCACCCAGAAAATCGATGGAATATGTCCAATTGCCATGGTTCCCCTTACTAAGAAATGGGAAGCCCCATATCAGTTGGACAACCTCCGGCCTATCTCGATGTTGCCCTTACTGCTAAAGACAATTGAAGGCCTAATTAAAGAGGATATCCAAGACAACATCATAAATCAATTGTCCTCAACCAATTTTCCAAGAAGGGGAGCTCAACTGTCGATGCCGTCAGCCACTTTCGCCTTCTCATAGATCATGTTCATAGAAAAAGGATGTCCTGACCGATTGCAGTTCAACTCGACTATGCTGGGGCCTTTGACTGCATCAGGGTCAAAGTATTGCTTAGTGTGTTGGAAGAACTCCGAGTACCTTCAGCATATCTCCAGATGATAGAGAACCTATTTCACAATTGGGAGGTGTTTCTTTCTCTCGATGGTAGCATGGCTCCAGGATTTCGGTCCTGTATTTCCATTCCTCAGGGTCACCACTAAGTACTCTTCTCTTCACAGCCTATCTGAACCCATTACTGCTAAGCATCGAGACTGTCTTTCCTGGAATAGCCATCCCTATGCTGAGAAAGAACATTCACCATATTTCCTATATGGATGATGTGGTGGTGTTCCTCTCATCTCAGGATGAGTTCACTAGGCTTGAGGAACTCCTGGACCAAATTTTCTCACAAATCTGGTCTCAGAGTAAACAAAACAAAATTGGCCATATGGTCAATTATATCAGGCAAATAAATACCAGGTAGATTTGAAGCCGCCCCTCAGAAATTTCTCGGATTCCCCTAGCCTACCTCCCATCCATTATGTGAAGAGAACTCCAAGCTTCTTTATTAGCTAAGGTCAATTCTACAGTAACATCACTATCTAAGGTCTACCTGTCCTTATTGGGGAAGCTAGCACTACTTAATGCTATAGTATTGCCCAAAATAACATATTATCTAGCAGGATAAAATTGAAACCTTATGCAGAAAACTTTGCTGGGAAGGCAGGACTCCCGCCATCAGCCTCAACATATTACAAAAACCCAAACTTCTTAATGGCCTTAGCCTTCACTCACTGAAGATTTTTTACCTCCAAGAACTCATAATATACTATTCAAGATTTTTAAGGATAATCCCGATATGAAATGTCCCTTCCCCAAGGAAAAGATAGAGCCTACCGATTGACCTCTGCCTAGATTAAGAAGCATTTGGCTATAAAAGCAAGTTACAGTGATTTTTCAAAACTTCCGGTCATCGGGTTCCCTTTTTCAAGGGAAATTATCATGTTGGGAAGTTTATCGATTGTTTCCTGGGAAAACTAAATCCGTTAATGTACTTCCAGTAGGAATCACTCGATTTTCCAAATTAACAAAATTCATCAAACTGAGTCCAAAATTTGTTGATTTTTTTTAACAAAAATCATCCTTGGAGCACTCCCCACTGGGGCATTTCTCCACTACCAAAGGGGTTACAACATCAACCCCCTTTGCCCCCTATGTAACAAACAGGAGTCAATTGGCCACATTCTGGATCAATGTGATTCGTGGATTTATCTCCATAATATAGCATTGGACCGGATAAATGGCAATGACCCAGTTAACATTTCTCTTAATGCAGCAATTAAAAAGAGTAAATTTGGAACAATAAGACTGGCCACTTTCATTAACTTCTCAATTTGGACTGCCAAATGTAGCATGACATTTGATCATGGCTGTGATGACTCGATGATTAATCGTTTTTTCAAATCCCTCTACAAGATAAAAGAAGAGGATAAACAAACTTGTCAGCCTTGGATAATGGACCAAACCTGAGGCTAGAATCCTAATTCATGTGTTTATTAGGCCCAAAACTAGAACTTTCTCACATCCACTAAACAAATAATGTATTACATCTTTCACTTAAGAATAATCTAACTTTAACTATGAAGATCTTTCATTCACCCTATATATTTAATACTCAAACTTTGTATTAATTGCATACTATACAATTAACTTACCTATATCAAATGATAAATATTGTTATAGTCCTTGTTACTCCTTGGGTCAGGATAATCATTAAACAATGGAATTTCCTAACCTTATACATAGGTTTGAATTACTTTATATTTCTAACTAATTAAGCTCATGACACACTGCCTTCAGACATTAATATAATCTTTGATTTTATTTATAGTTATTTGTTTCTTTCATACTTGCATTAATTAACCATCATGAGTTTCTTATACTGCTCTTAAGACTAAATTATTGGTCTAATACAACTTTTGATATTTCTATATATATGGCTAGCATACCACATTTATATGTATAAATTGAAGCTTTCTTATTGACAATTTTATCCTATCATTGATTGCTTTTGTATCCACTCTAATGTGTAAATAAAGTTTGATTTTGAAAGTACAATAATACTGAGAAAAAATAATTATATAAAATGATATGGATTTATTATCTGTAACTTTATTATGATACAATTGTAGTATAGACATGGAGAATATATATGTATATGCTAGTTTTTAATGATTGATATATATATATATATATATATATATATATATATGATATATATATAATAGATTTGAACAGACTTTCAAGCTTCACTCTATCTCATACAAGCAATACACATGACCATACACATGTAAAAAAAGATAAATGATCTCCACTATATATATTTTGTGTGATGAACCAGCACTCATCAGTTGGTCCAGATCATCATCTCCTACACATATATAATCAGCGCTCAGTTTATATTAAGATGGCAAATCTTCAAACTTTAATGGAGAGGCTTCAATCTATTCCACCCTCCAACTTGTCATCCACACTATTGAAAATTCTGATGAGAGAATGCTCAAATCCCTTGTTGATGCCAATATTATTATTGTTTATGCTTAAATCCTCCACTTGTATTCAAATATATATATATAATAGGATATAAAAGTGATACAATTTATAATTGGATGTTTGTTTGGTATTATTTATATTGATTAGATAAAGTATTTTTTTTATATATATATACCCTTTCATATATTTTAGCTGAAGAAGACTGCTAATCAGTCAAAACTTTGAGTAAAAAAAATAAGCATTTTTATAATGATAGATGGATTTATTTTATTATTTTACCAATGCATAAAAAGATATTACAGAGGGAATATAATACTTCATTTTATTGACATTAATAAAATTTGGCATGAATTTTTAAAAATAAGCTATGAAGACTACGATTTATTATTTTGAGGGCTCCATAGGAAATTACATTTGTAAATGGAATTTAAAAAAATTGTTTGGTAATAGAAAATAAAGCATTGCTTTTTCTATCCATTTCCAAATATCACATGATCACTATTTCTTATGCTAGCACATTACTGTTATTAAAACAGAAAAACTCTCTGTATAGTATTGTCACTCAGTGCCAAACAGAGATCTAAGTGCAGTGCTCTCAGATCCAAAGCTCCTCATTGACAAAGACCACAAGCCAGAAACTAGTCTGGGGATATTGGATGAGTAGGCGATAGGGATTTTATGCACAAGCCTTTTGACATCCATTGATTACTCTGGTTGGCACTACTGTATGGAGAGTTTTGCCATTTCCAATTATGTTGTATTTTTTGTTAAATTTATTGATACTTGGGTATTATTCCCGTTTTGATGTATTACCCTAGTGACATTTTCATCTGGTAATATTTATTCAAAGTTTATGGTTCACGATGTCATGACAAATCCTGACATGACTAATCCATGTCAACTTTTCACATGCATACACATCATGAATTTGTAAAGTGCTGGCATGTGAGATTTTGCTATCATTGTGACTTCATATCATTTGTAAGTAATACTGTTGTTTTTTTAATTAAAAACTATATTTAAAAGTAAATTTATATTTGTGTTTTTTAAAAAAAATATATATTTATAAGTTTAAAGTTATAGCTTGCCATTTTTAGATAAACTTACAACTTTAGCTTACAGTTTGCCATTTTTTTTAGGTTAAAAAAAAAAATGGAAATCTAAAACTTTGTTACAACTCACCATTTAAAAAATGTTTCAGGGATTTTTTTTCATATTTCTTTTTCCATAATAAATATCTCTCTTCATCATTGAAAATTACATTTTTTTAGATTTGAAGTTTGGTATTACATGTGGAATATGACCCCGTACTATGCCAGGAGGAAGGATAGCTTTGTTGACATGAAGCATCATAATAAAAAGGCACAACTCACAAACACCTGTTTTATTTAGTATCATAATCTTTTTTCTATAATAAATACGTCTCCATTATTTTTTTTTAGATTTTAATTTTCATATTATGTTATATTACTTGTGGTGATGTATTATTCTAAATTTGTGATATTTTAAAAATAACACCTCCATGGGATCTGCAGACAAATTTTATGAATTTTTGTCCACATAATTCTTGAAGGCATTATTAGAAACATAACACAAATTTACTTATAATACATCACTGGGGTAATACATCATAGCAAAAATAATACCAAAGTACTAATTTTTTATATGAAATATACAAATTCAAAGCAATGAAGATTCAATACTTACTGATGTTATTTTATCTAGCTGCAATGCAAATTCTATTGATCATAAAATGTTACATAATGTATTTTCTATTAAAATTATACAATTTTTACTAGTTCATTAATAAAATTTGTCCAATATATTTTTACAAATGATCCATTCACTGGCAAATATCATATATATAAACATTTCCTCCTTCTCTTTTTTAAAAACTTGAAACTATTTTATATTAACCTGCAATAAGTATAACACAGTATAGTAATGTAAACACTACAACCAATATTTCATACCATTGATAAGAAGAAAATTTGTTTTATATAAATGTCATTACAAATTTGATTTTTAAAAAATTATAAGCCTTATTTACAATAAGTGTTAGAATATTTGTATAAAAAATAGACATGAAAATGGAGTAAAATTTTTTTTTAACTAGATCAGTTGATTTTCTTACAATCAGTTATTATAATGAAATAAATTTGCTTTTTATTATAGTAAATATTAATTACAATTAATTTTACATTTGTCTTAAGAAATAGAAAAAAAAAGACTATTTGCAAAAGATGATTAAATTTATAGCCATTTAGACTACAAGCAGAATGATACTTTTAAATCTGAAAAAGGGAGCATAAAATTTATAGTACATGATATAGCATACTGGTTGTAGCTGATGTGAGTAAACCATGTACTTTTTTTTTTTACATATTTTACCCTCCATTTCAACCATATTTTATGATCATTATTTCCTTAAGAATATGATTCTTGATAATTACTATAAATTATGATTAAAATACAGGATAAAATATGTAAAAAAATTTCATGATTTACAGTAAAGAAATGTAAGTTTTGAAAAAAAATTTTTTTTTTTATATACAATGTATTTTTTCTATTTTTGGACATTTCATCTATCTGCTTTCAAATCATATTACTACTAAGCAGAAATTATTTCACTGATATTTTGTTGTGATATATATAAAACTGGTTCACCTATATCAGAAATTGCAGATAAATATTCAGTTTAGACCAATTGTGTGTGCTTTTTGTCTGTTTGGGCAATTAAAAATGAAATAGTAGAAAACTTATAAACAATCATTATTTTCTTGCAAAAAGCATCTAAAAATATTTGACAATTTTGATCATTGTTCATATTTGTGGCAAAGCTTTTGAAACAATAACAAGTAATGTTTTCCTGAAGGTTTGTGATGATGGTGTTCTAGCTATATTTTTATCTTGGACTATTTCCATCATCTAATGTGTGTTGAATGTCTTTAGAAATTTAATTTTATTTAAATATTCCAAATACATTCAACTGTTAGTAATATCACAGCAAACAAGTTAGTATATGCACTGACTATTAGTAATATCACAGCAAAAGTTAGTATATGCATCAACTGTTAGTAATATCACAGCAAACATGTTCATATATGCAACAACAGTTAGTAATATCACAGCAAACAGTTTAGTATATGCATGTTTCAAGAGGTATTTTTCTCCCCTTTTCTTCAGGTGTTGCTGGCCTGACCAGTGACAGAACTAACATGGAATTTGAACCTGGATCCTTAGATTCTTGAATTTTAAGGTAACACTCTAACCAACTGAGCCATTCTGCCAAAGGCAACAGTATGTAGTAATTTCATATATTTATCTGAGGTTCCTCCTGATTTCTCCACTTTTTCCTAAGAGCAAAGTTGATTAGTGGTTAGAAAAGAAAAGGTACAAAAAAGAAAATTTAAAGAAGCTGCTCACATGACAATGGCAAAAAATCCCATAAGCCTACCTAGTGTGACTATATATAATGTATGGAAACCATTAATCATCTTTGCTCTTAGAAAAAGGTGGAGAAATCAGGAGGAACCTCATAGATAAGTATATGAAATTACTACATACTGTTGCCTTTGGCAGGATGACTGTTAGTTAGAGCATTACCTTAAAATTCAATAATCAAGAATCTAAGGACACAGGTTCAAATCCCATGCTAATACTCACTGGTCAGGC
The DNA here is from genome assembly GCA_028023455.1 of Epiperipatus broadwayi. Classification (NCBI taxonomy): domain Eukaryota; kingdom Metazoa; phylum Onychophora; class Udeonychophora; order Euonychophora; family Peripatidae; genus Epiperipatus; species Epiperipatus broadwayi. Next base: position 423,882 of record JAQFVV010012409.1, read on the forward strand.
CAGCAACACCTGAAGAAGAGGGGGGAAAATTCTTCAAACCGCTGTGCATATACTAACCTGTTTGCTGTGATATTACTAACAGTTAGGGCATATACTAACCTGTTTGCTATGACATTACTAACATTCCATGCATATACTAACTTTTGCTGTGATATTACTAACAGTCGGTGCATATACTAACCTGTTTGCTGTGATATTACTAATAGTTGAATGTATTTGGAATATTTAAATAAAATTAAACTTTTCTAAAGACATTCAACATACATATTAGATGATGGAAATAGTACAATATAAAAATGCAGAAATAACAAATAATAGTTCATGTTATTTGGATGAATTTTTGTTAAATGTTGAAGTAATTATTACTAAATTATTTAATAATATATAATAAAAATTAAATGTTTTATTTTAATGTGCAAGCACGAACTGTGATTATTAAGAGTGTAACAATGAAAATTAATGCTCTATCTCAGCATGCAAATTTTAAATAATAAATATGTAAACATATTTTTTTTTAGCAAGATATATTAACAACTGAAGATTAAATCAAACTATTCTATTTTCAGATTGATGCAAAATTGTCGAATGGATATTCAAATATGTTCAAAAATTTAATATAATAAATAGAAAGTAGGTTGAAGTAAAGAAGGGGTTCCCCTCTTTTCTTCCAAAGTGTAAGCTTATGGTTAAGACCTGTAGAGGTACCTAATATCACATTTTTACACGCATATTCTTGAGGCCTTAGTAAATATTACTTATGCAATCAATGTGCATTTAAATAAATTTGTAATTATAATATATACTGTATAATTTGAATTATGTGCAGTCATATATTTAAAATGCTGGATTATAGTTCCATTACCACATTCTAAATCATTTTTATATGCTTTTATTTAGCTTACTCTATTTATTTGACTGTTTACCTGCCTGAGAAATTTTGTCTTAATTTTACCCATTTACCAATTGAAATTTTGCATACATATTGTAATGGTCAAAAATGCTCGCTAACATGAAAATCACCCAAGGGTGATCTGCATGCTTCTCCACATTCTGACTTCATATGATCAAAAAAATTTTCTTTTTATATCCAACTAAACTCAGTTAGATGCAAGAAACTTCCATCATATTTTAATTACCATTACTGATTGCAATAAATGTTAAAATAATGAGAAATTCCATTTCTTAATGTATATACATAATCTCTAAAACAAATAATATAATGGACAGAAATCCTTAGGAAACATCAATCTATTGGTCTTTTACCTAGGATTGAAACACTTAATGTCTTAGGCTCAGTATTTAAACTTAATTGATTTATTTAACTGCCCTAGCTAGTTTAAATAAAATTCATATAATTAGATATTCATTGCCTCATTATGCACAGACAGTATATGGCCCTACAGACTCATTGCACATACTAACTAATATCTATCAATATAACCCAGTTTTAGGTCATTAATCATACAAGCTTTCAGATACGCTAAAAAATCATTTAATAAACCATACTATTAGAAGAACTAGACTAACATTATCTTTTCAGGCTGTAATGCTGGAAAACTAATACTAAGCATCTTGAATAAGGGAAACAAAATATCATATGAGCCAGATGCTCTTTAATAACTGTTTTAATAATAATGAAATATCACCAAATGCCTGGATAGGAATGACACATCTATCTGGCATTAGTGACTGAAACCTACAAACTAACTGGTAGTAATGAGCATCTACCTACTAAATAATGATAATTATTGTAAGCAGCGGGAACATCTGCTTTAGATTCATTTATGAATAATTAAAGAATATATAAAACATATATATGATAGGGATGTGGATCTACCGAACAAATACTGCTCAAACTAAATGGCTGAGTGCGAATGGCATCAGCATCACAGTCATTTCTGGACAATACAAATTTTATATATACAAAACGGCCAGAAATAGTACATTAGTTCAAGAAAATTTAATCCCGAAAAAAATATTCTTTCCCATGCCTGCGTATCCCAAATCTGTGAGGCTATTTTAAAACTATAAACTATGCAAAACAATCTTTCTTAATTCATTTAATCTGTCTATGCAATCTTTTATTCTAACCAGAAGCTATTTATCAGCATTATTTATGTTAATGGTTAAATGATTATTCTAACTCTTAATACATTGCAGGCTAGTGAAAATGATCATTATTTACCCTTTTTTAAAAAATAATTAACTTAAATAATACTAAAGAAACTTTTAGCAAATGGCAAAGATTTGCTATGATTGGCTAATTGTTTTTATTACAAATATTTTCTTTTTATGTTATGCCATTTGAACCACGGTGCAATGATAAGATTAAGCAATCCATCGCCATTCAAATTTTTAAACCTATATATATGTAAAATAAATCATAATCTATACAAAATTTTCACTAGAAATGAAATATACATTTATAGGAGATCAAACATCTAATGTTAGTAAGATAAAATCATAATAGTATATAAAGTTTATACAAATTAGCCATTTCATCTTTAATAGTTCATATCCTGAATTCTAGTACCTGTAGACTTTTTGTGGAACAGTAAGTATAAACATAACTATGTCTAGTGATTCTTCTGCAAAGCTATTAGATTGATCTTGATGACTACAATGGTCTTTGTTAGTGTTTTTATTTTATCCAATGGGCAGCATCTCAGTATTTCTCTTACTGAATGGTAGCTGGTCTCTTTCCCAAAGCTATAGGACACTTTAAACTTAGGCAGCATAAAATTCGCATATAATCTGAACACAAAGCTCACTGCTGTGGTTTTACATAATTTTATGGCTTCTCAGCACTTCATGATGAATTTTAAGCTTGCACTTTACTAGAGTGGATCAGACAGTGTGCTACTCTACCCTTCCATGATATAACAGCTGATAGCAATATTTTAAAGTGACTTCCATCATCAAAACATAATGAATAAACAAATAGAAATAAAGAATCAAAGCATAATAAACAATCTTCTGAGAGACGCCAATTTGTAATTCACTGAGCTGCCTTATCAGTTTTTATTGTGATTCAATTTCATATATTCATCCATTGGTTGTAGATTAGTCCTAAACTTCACTGTGCTCTATGGCCTATTGACCAATTACAGACTTTACAAAAATTAACTTTGAAAAGAGATTATAACAAAATAAAAGATTATTTGATTAAACATCATATAATATTAATTTCCCAATTAGTCAGTCCGATTATTTAGAATTTAATTACTTGTATAAAGATGTCATTTCCACCTACCTAATTATAAAATAACTTTACAATTATTAATTAATAATATATTTTATATAAATTACTTTAAATCAATTTAGAATAAGGCCTAATATATTTATCCATACTCATACTTATATACTTTGTCTAGTAAAAATCTTTAAAATACCTTAATGCACAAATATATAGCAAAATTGTCAAATAGATGTTTAAAAATTTAATTTGATACTACATAATTTGAATTATATGAAATCATATATTTAAAATGCTGGATTATAACTTCATTACCATATCGTAAATCAATTTTATATGCTTTTATTTAGCTTATCCTGTTTATTTGACTTAATTTTATCCATTTCCCATCTAATTAAAATATTGCATACATATGTATTTCCAGTGACAATAATATTGTTTGTAGTTTGCAAATCATTTTAACAAAAAAAAAAAATTAATTTTACACAGATTAAACTCTCCATAAGATAGCACCACTCAGTTCAAGCCAGAATAATCAATGGATGGAGAGTTTAGCCTCTGTGCAAACAGCTTGTGTAAGCATAAAGAATGGTGCCCATGTGATGTTTAGTGGTTAAAATTTAATTTTGATGATGCTGTCATCTAGCAATATTAAATTGTATATAAACTTTATAAAAATAAATTCTTTTACATACATAAATGTATTAAAAATCACTAAAAAGTAAAAAAATTTTTATTCCACTCACAATATTCTTGATATTATGTTTACAAATGTTCTTGGACTATTTCTGAATTAGAGAGATACATGCTTTTGTTTTGAGAACATAATATTAAGAATACAATGGCAGTGGATTTTTTTAAAAACCTTATAGTGCATTTTCATGAATAAAAACATTATCATTTGACATATGAAAAAAACAACATTATTTTAATTTTGGATGTGAAAAAAAAATCAGGCAATTGAATGGGAATTTAAATTATTGTTTTTATATGAAGGATGCAAAAAATTGTCAATATTTAATAGGATACAATTTATGGATAGTAATAGAGAATTAAGTAAAAAACAAATAAAATAGATGAGAAAGATAATAAATACTCTTACGAAATTAATAGATTTTCGGCTAATTTAGCTTATAATAGGTGGGATGATTGCGTTATTAAGATTGTTCATTGTTATAGTACTAAAGGTTGGGACAGAAAATATAGATTAACTAATAAAAGGTTAGGGATATAGAAATAAATAAATTATTGGGCATAAGTCATTATAGATAATAAATTTTTATTAGGCTTACGCCATTTTAGGATGATAGTAAAGAAAATAGTTTATTTTTTAAACTTTGAATAGGGTCTTTAGAACAAGGGAATAATAATTTGGAAATTGTGTTAATGGCATTATGAAAAATATTAAGCATTTATTAATAGAATGAATGCTTACAATCAGAAAAGAGCAAACAATAACGTGTTGACTGAATGATTATACAGAAAATGATTGGGAATGGAAAATATCTTTAGATCTAAAGCTATTGAATGAGCAAAAATGATATGGAAATAGGATAGAAGATAAAAAATATTAAGTTTTGGATATTATTATGCAGGGTAGGAAATGATAAGAAAATATATATAAAAAAATAATTAGAGGAGTAGCAAGTATTAAATGGATTATGCCCTGTACATGAGGGGCCAGATTGACTTTAAGTCAACATGGGTGTGACGAGAATCTCAGCCTCAGTGTGGCCTTTTGAGCATTCCATCATCAGATTTTCATTTGGATGGATGGTTGAAAAGTTGGAATAGATTGAGGCCTGTCCATTAAAGTATGAAGATTAGCTATCTTAATATACATCTGAGCACTTGTGGCATATATGTGTAGAGATGATAATCTGGACCAACTGATGATCATTGGTTTAGCATGAAATACGTATATTGGCCATTATTATCTTTTCGACATGTGTTCAAGTGCATCAGTGTTACGAGATAGGGTGGTCATGTGAAAGTCTGTGCTCATATACCCTATATATTACATACAATGAAAAAAAAGTAATAAAGTAAATAATTAGGAAGTAATGTATTAGTATTTTAAATGAACAAATATTTCCTTGTAAATTTATTTGACCGATTAAAAAAATCCAGAAAAGGTTTAACATTTGTTTAAACTTCATTTGTCAAATGTATTATTTAATAAAAACTCCTCTAAATGCTCTTAATACAATTTTTAAAATCATGGATATGTATTTTTGCAGTGAAATAAAATGCCACATCAGATTTCAACTGACAGAATCAACTCGACCATTTTTATTATTATCAAAGAAGTATTATTGAAATAACTTACCAGATATTTTATTACTGCACTGTGCCTGTATTTCTCATTTGTATAATGGAGGCACAATATCAAATGCTATCTTTATTTAAAACTATTATATATTTGTAATAATTTTGGTTTTGTAAAGAATTTTATTAATATATTATTTATCTTGATTGAATTTTTTGGCATCTTCTTAAACATGATTTCACCGATGTCTTTATTATTTCACATTAATTCATTAAAATATCACATGAGCACCATTTCTTATGCATACACAGGCTGTTAAAACAATATTCATTTAATATCCCCAGACTAATTTCTAGTGGTCTTCATCAGGTGACTGCTGGAGAGTTTCATAAGGTCACAAACTAAAAGGCACTAGATAGATTTTAATGTATTAACCATCTAGCATCTGGTTGATTATTACTGCTCACACTGAGCACTATTATATGGGGAGTTGCTACTATATTAACAGCTTATGTAAACAAAAGAAATAATGATAATGTGATGTTTTAATGATTTAATACTAATCCTGGCTAAAAGATAATGGTAACTATGGTTATTAAAAAAACAAAGATACCAAAATGTATATATGCTGGACTAGATTCGGATATTTGACCATACAAGTGAAAAAAGTATACAATTTTCTCTATTTATTTTCAACTGCATTAGGAGCAGCAACTCAATCTATTTCCAAAGTCATATATTGTAAACTTGATTAACAATGGATACTACATTGACGTGCTACTATATCCCCAATGTTCTGGCTAGCAGCCTTTATCAGGAAGAGATAATGAAATTTCGATTACATACTCAGCAGCTATTTTTACTTCTATTATCCATATTAATGATTTGAAATTTGAACATTTTAAAGTTTTGTTAGTTTGCATAATTATATAGATCTGACCTAGGCCAAATTATTAAAATATATAGCTGCTGTTCTAGTTTCAGATCTAGAAACTATGAAGCAAATCTGCTTAGGTTTCAAGTTTTAGAATATTTGAATTTAAAATTATTAGCTTGGATAGTATAAAAGATGTAAAAGAAGTTACTGAATGTGTAGATTAAAAGCCACTACTCTAATGTGTGAAGACTGATAGCCAAAAACTGGTCTAGAAAATTGGACGTAAGGTTACCATTTAGTGTATGATGATCACTTACATAGCTTTGAATAAATAAAACAGGATGAATTATTGTTTCTGATGTAGATAATGATGGGACAATAATAAAGTTCAAATCTAATACAAAAATTGAATTTAAGCTGAAAAAGAAAAACCTGATAAATTGTTCTTTGTATAAAAATTAATACTAGTCTCTAAGCATGTTCAGAATGAATGAGCATTTAGATTCATTTAATATTATCTAAATAAAAAACTAATTTCAAGAAAGATATAGTAATTTATTTTATTAAAAGCGCCAAGAGAAAATACCATTTCATAATCATAAAATTTAAATCAAAATAAACATTGTGCTTATTTTATGGATATAAACAATTATATGGTTTGTTTCATGGATCTCATGTGATGTTAAACAGTTAAAGCACAAAGTGCCAGGATAATACTTTCAATAGATAAAAACTAATATTTTTTTATCTTACCTAGTTGAATCATTTCAAGAATCTTTAGCTCTTGAGCCCATCATTCTACAATTGTGCTAAATTATACACTTACTTGAACACATGCTTATTTTCAATGTATGCTAAAATCGATGGCATAATTGAGTTTAAATTTTAAGAGAATAAGCAAAATTAATTTTTAACAGAGTTGATAGATTTAGAATCATCTATGATTGCTGTATTTGTTTAGAAAATGGAATTTAACCTTTGATTTATGGTTATAATCGAGCACAAAACAGGTATTAGTTAATGACTTTACAATTATATGAAGTGGATAATTTCGTAAAGCCATTTAAAAATTTAGTTTCTAGTTGAAATCAATTAATCCACTTCTATTCTTTGCAAATAGCTTCAGAAAAAAAAAGTATGGTCAAAGAATTCGAGAAAGAAAATGCTGTTTCAGTACAGAATATTATTCAACAAGGAAGAAATATTGCAGTTTAGAAAAGAAACTGATAATACTTGATCATTAAAAAATCACACACATTAAAATCAGACTATAACACTTTAATATGCTTAAAAATAAAGTGCCATTATTAGGCATTTGAAACTTCAAGAACATAGTAGAAACAAATGTATCAAGAAAAAATATTGAAATCATACTCAAAATTTAAACACCCAATTGGAAAATGTGCAGGTTTCAAATATCAAAAAAATTAAAAGTGAGCAACTTAGATATACATCATACTAAACGATTATGGGGCATATTTTTTATTTACAAAAGCTTATTTCTGGGAATTACAACTTATTTTGATTCAGACCTATTTGAAAAAATGGCTATAGTTTCAATTTATATCATGGGCTAGTGTGAAATTTTATAAAAAATGTGATGTCAAAAAATAGACTTCACGAGTCAAAAATGTTTTACTGTTATAAATAAATGCAGTTAACTCTTTCCTAACAATAACAATGAGAATATATTTTGATGTAAGTTATTACCACTCATTTTGTTTATCAAAAAAACTAGGATTTTGTTTTATGCATTATGCCATCCATCTTTCCACTTACAAAAATTCAAACTTATATATGAAGTTTTGGGTCTAAAAATAACTCATTATTAACTAGGAACTCAATCTAATATCACTATTGGAAGGTCTAAATGATACTTTTAAAAATATCCTTACAGAAATGTGACATTGTATTCTATTTTTTCGGTCAGTATTTCATAAAGAAACTACTAATTCACCTAATGATTTAACACCTATAAATTAAATGTATGAAATATAAGAAACCTCAAAAGAACTAAATAGAATATCCACATTCTTGTGTGTGAAAATTATTAAACAGCAAGTAAATAATTGTCACTACTCTGCTTGAGGCAGTGGGATTTCACAATGAAATTAGACACAAAATTTAATTATTTCAATATTTATTTCTGAAATTGAATGAGGAAGAAAAATTTTAAGATATGCATCTTTTTAAGCTGTTTAAGGGTATGCAAATAAAAATGTGTCATAAATAGGAAGATGACTATTTCCTTATCAATTAAAATTTTTTCTTTACATCAGTAGACATACAACATGAAAAAGATTGTACACAACTATATATATATACATAATAGCCTATTTAAAAATTTTGTCGGAATATCTTGGACAATCAGAAGTCAAGCAATTCCTGTATTAAAATCATTTGATTTCGCTATGAATTACTTCATTAAAGATGATGTAACTACAAAATTGAAATAGTAGAACTGTGTTTAAAAAAAAAGATTAACAGTGACAAACTACTATTGATAATGATCAAGTATTATCAGTTGTTTGTAATACTTTATTAACTAGTTATTCTACTTATCATTGACAATAACTGATTTCTATTTGAGCAGAATGTCAGGATATTACAATGGTAAATTAAGAAGATGCCAAGTATATTTGCATTGCATTAACATATTTTTTTGATCATTACTTTGAAAATTTTTAATTTATTTGCCATATTATATTCTTAGAAATATATAAAAAATTCAAATGAATTCTTTGTATTGTTGACAGCCATGCTTAAACTTGATAATACTTGCATTATTAACAGTACCTGCCAGTGCTAAGCATACTACTACCCTGCCAGAAACGATTATTCTCATATTTCTGTTTTGTTCAGGAATGGCTTTTCCCAAAATAATTCATACAATTATTTTAGATATTAGGACAAATGGATCAATTGCAAACCTAATAATAAACATTTACTTTATGCAAAAAAATGTCTGTTTATCATAGATAAACTAGTATTAATTTTAATTTATATTTAGAATGATTATTCTGTTTCAAATTATATTATTTCTGCTTTCAACTGGGCAACAGCATTTCAAACTTTAAAAACCAATACTTATCTAAAGTTATATTTTTGAGTCATTAAGATTAATTTCTAAATTGGTTTCTGAGTGAAACTATACCTTTTTTCAAGGACATATTAAACCTGGTCCCTCTTGAAAAAATCCAAAAACAAGAATTACATAATTTACTTTATCTAGGTTTTTTTTCCCCAGGAAAATTTAATATCAAGTGTATAAAACTAAATTGTAATTGAAACCAGAAACTGAATGGCCTGTTTTTGTAAATTAGATCATTTATTACTTCATATATATCATTACCAATTCAAGCTTAAAATAGCAAGTGTTATAATATCCACTGAAAGAAATATGTATTTTTTAATAAATATCATCTATTTTTCATTAATTTATTATGATCGTAATATTAAAACTTTTGATCAAAATCTTTTTTTTTTTCTGTCAATTATATTTACCATTGTAAATTTTAAAAAAAAAGTTACATTAAAATTTATTAATGCATACTCAGTTAATCTGACAATAAAAACCAATTAATCTTTGTTCAATTTTAAAGTTAATAGGTTACATTTATTTATTACTTAATATCACTACATATCTAATTAAGTAGAAAGATTATATTGTTTTGTTCTAGATAAAAATAACCTTATGTATAAATTTCCCCCCCTCACAATAATAATTAGAAAAAAAAAATTTAACTTAGCAAAGAACATATTTGTATTAACTTTAAATATTTAACCATTCCTAAATAATGTTTTTGACAGCTTATATGTTAGCACTTCATATTATGAGTTTAAAAAAAGCTGTACACCTGGGTCTCGTTTTATGCGGTAGATAGGTTCCACAGAAAACCCGCATTGAAAAAAATCGCACAAAAATAGACTTGACTTACCTTGAAAAATGGGGGATAGGTGCTATAATTTTCAGAATTCGCATATAAGCAACAAGGAAGAATTACTTTAAAATTCGCAATAAAAAAAAAAAAAAAGCAATTAAAGTACGACTAATAAAAAATTTCAAATATTTGAAAAAAATTAATACAAGACAAACTTTTTTTTTACTTTTTTTTTTACTTTTTTATTACTACAGTATTCAATTTTATATTTTTCATACATATTTTAATCATTACCACTAGTGTTCGTTTGTAAACTGGTAAAAAATCAGACTCAATGTGATGTATTGTAGCTACTCCTTAAATGAAGTCAAGAATCTCTCAGCAATTATGCCCAGAGAAACCTGTTAGCCACTTTATTTTTATTCGTGTTGTAATGTACAACTAGCGCCACTTTCTGTCTTATACTGTGTTAATGGTTTTCTGTTTCTATATTAAAAAAATGAAATTTCAATCAAAACAAAATATTATACATTATCATTAGAAAGATTATTTTCAGTTTATAAAATCTTCATTTTTTATTTTAAAAATCTAAAAGATTATTTCTGTTATATATAACAAAGTACGTTTTAAAAGTTTAAATTTTTTGAATATTTATTGCGATATTTTTATATGTAAATATAAATCTATTATTATTATTTACTCATTAGTATAAATAGGTTATTTACATAGAAGCTAAAAATCTAAATACTGCTTCAGGCCATATTCACGTTAGCTGCTAATATAACGTTATATTTTTGAAAAAAAAAAAAAAAAAGTATTTCAAGTGAAAATAAGTTATTAATAATTTAAATTTCTTGATATCTAATAAATACAGTGAAATATGAAAGATATTAAGAAGAAACATGAATCGCATAACTTCAAAATCGCATTAAAATAATCCGCATAAAACGAGACCCAGGTGTATATGCTAATTTGAGGAAAAAGATTTTATATTCTATTGTACTCTGTTTTCTCAAGTTTAGTACACTAAAAGTAATAAACTATTCTCTAAAATAATTCAATCAGCATATTATTATTTATTTTATATTACAGTTCTCATATTAACATTAATAAATAATAAAATTAATTGGTCATGTTAGCTTTTATGAGTAGCCAGCTTTTTCTTTAACATGACATTAAAGAGATTACTATTTTATACTTTAGTTCAAATCACATCATATATGAAATGACAGATCTTTAAATTTTTTTGTAAAAATCAAACTGTTTTGCTAAAAAAAAAAAAAATGCAAATAAAATAAGATTATTATTTACAACTGCACATTAAAATTTTTCAGGATTTAAAAGCTATAAAATTTATCATGGATTCATTTTTTTCATTAAAAACTTTTTAAATACAATAATTTTTTTTATAATATAAATATTACAATTGTCAATAAATGATTAAACTTTTCTTTTTTATTTGTAAGTCAATTCTAAAATTCATTCACAAAAACAACAACTTTTCTTACTGAAAAATTTCTGACATCTTCTATCCTTTTAAAACAGAAGGATTTGTTCAGTTTTTTCTCAATTCATATGTTATCAAGTTATTATTTAATATTGTTTCTATCATTAGAACACTTTTTTTTTTTGTATGTGATTTTTTATATATAAACTTGTAAAATAAAGCAAATCTCATTAAAGCTATTTTCAAGAGCATAATCTAACCACAGTTGATAATTTTTTATAATAAAAAAAAAGTTAACGTTTTCATCAAATTGTTTTTACATAGTTTTTTACAACCCACAAAATGTTATTATTTTTTAAAATCTCTGAAGCTATTCATTAGAGCATAAGAAATGATTTTATTCGAAATAATCAAAGGGAAAATGATTTTCTGCTGAAATGATGATCCAACCAAGTACAAATCTCATTTATGGGTTTCACAAATTAATCACATCAAACCAATATTAACAACACTTTTTCTGGACTTGGAATATTTTAAATTAAATGCAAAATAACTGCAATTATTTTCATTAATTTTTTTTTTAGTGATCCTTTAAGATTCCAGAAGTCCTAGTTTATTCTAATTAGTTGAAGAAATCAACAAGATGAATGAATTAGTAAAAAATGCAAGCTAAATTCATATATGAATGTTTTAACTGGGTCTGCAATAATTATTTTTATATATATAAACATTTTTGCCAGTGAACACCACTACCACATTATAAACAGTATATACACTTTTCTTTTTATATGTAAAAAAGTTCTATAAAAAATTATATAATAATAAAGAGCAACAAAAACAAAGTATTTCCTACAGTTATTACATCCGAATTATCTAGCATTTTAAATGAAAAAGTGAAATATGAAAATGAAATCTATGAAGGAAGAAGTTTCAGGAAATGATAAAATTATTATTAATATCTTAAAAGAAGCAGGTGAAGAAATAGAAAATTGTTGGCAAAGCTTTACATTAAATAGCCAAATAATAAAAATGTACCAGATGATTGAAAAAAAAAAAGCATTAGTATTATTGATTTTTAAGAAAGATGATAAAGATATTAGAAATTATAGGCCTACTAGTTTCCTAACAATTTTATACAAAATCTTTACTAAGATAATTACAATTCATCTCCAGTGAATTTTAGATTCTAACCAACCAAAAGAACAAGCTGAATTTAAGTGGTTTTAGAACAGCAAATCACATACAAGTATTGAGAAGTTATAGACAGTTCCAAAAAATATGAATTGCTATTATGCTTTGGATTTACAGATTTAAAAAAGGTATTTGATTCCATAAACATTTCTATCAATGATCAAAATATTGGTTCATTAAGATATAGACCCAGGATATTATCATATTCTGAAGAATATTTATCAAAATACAACAGCATTAATCAACTGCAATTTATCCACTCTACTTTGAACTCTTGCATACACCTTATGTTTCAACTGTCCTGCAATTTTTTTCAGAGCTATGATATAATGAACAAAATAAAATAAAATTCATAACTATATAAATAATACAAGTTATGTATTTTATTTTGTTCATGATATCATAGCTTTGAAGAAGACTGCAGGACAGTTGAAACATAAGATTATGTATGCATATATGTACAATAAAGGGTTTTGGTAAGAAGTGTTCAAAGTAGAGTGGATAAATTGCATTTATATAAGATATTACAGCAAAATAAAGGAAGTGATGAATTTGGTAATATTTCTGAAGCATTGATTAACATTGAGAAAGATATAATTTTTACAGCAGTTTTACGAAAAGTATTTTGTGGACTAGATTGGGAAGATAAGAGAATTAAAATAAATGGAGATTATTTAAATCATACAGATTTTGCAGATGATGTGGTTATTATAGCAAATAATGTTTCAAGAAATGTTGCAAAAGTTATCAGATGAAAGTAAAAGTAAATATAGATACTAAAAAGATTAAAACATATTTAATTACTTTTCTCAGAATAAAAAAATAGTGAAAATCACAAATTAGAATATATTAAAAAATACAAATAACTTGTTCAGATTATTAACACATGAAAGAATAATGGATTAAATTAATCATAGAATTAAACTTCATTGGAAAGTTTTTGTTAGATATAATTTAATATTAAAAGGAAATATATCTACATGTTTGGGAAAAAAATTTTTTTTTTAAAGAATGTGTTCCACTAGTCTGATGATTTATTGTGGAGAAGAGAAGTTAAGGATTAAAATAACTGGTTAATTTTAGAGAAACCACTCTGCCATGGAGCAATAATGGTTGAAAATAATGATCATTATATACTCTTAATTGGAAAAGTAAAATTAATTCAAAAAAGCAAGAATTTTGTTAAAAGACAAAAAAATTGTTTATAATAAACTTTGAACAATATGCTAGCTTATCTCTCAATCATTTTTGTAGTCAGGCTTATGCTAAAAGATTCCTTTGCATTCATTTTCATTTATGAGAAAAAAAAAAGTTACCAAAATAAAAAATAATTTATTTGTTTAAAATTTATATTTAATATAGTAATATTATAACAAATAATAAAAATCGCATATAACAGCTAATATAAATTAATCATATATAAAAGCCTTTTTCGACATATGGTTTAGTGCTCCCTTCAAATGTTAGTCTATTTTAACGTTAACCAATTATATCATATATAATACCATTTAGTGTTCCATAATGTAAATAAAATATCAAAATAAAACTTTTATATACAGATCCAATATAACTTCAAAAAATTAATTATATAACATAACATATCAAAGAAATAATATATATTATACAACTTTATATATATTGTCTTATACATTATATAATGTAATATTATATAAGACAATATATGTATTATTTGTTTTACATATCACGTTATATAGTCAATTTTTTGAAGTTATACTGGAGATATAGTGTGAAGGTTTTTTCCTATTTTACCAATGTTTTATTTTGTTATTTTATTTCCATTATAGAATACTAGATGGTATTATATATGCAATAATTGATTAACGTTAAAACTGATTATTGTATGATTAATATATATTTATATTAATTGTTGTATATGACTTTTATTATGTGTCATAATTTATATGAAAGAACAGCGTATTGGCTTTCATTATTTCCATTTTTGATGACATTAGTATATTATTTATTATTACTAATTATGATATATAAAGTATTGTCCACAAAATTAAAATCTTTAAATATTATTAGTTTCTATTAATTGCTCTCACATTGTCAGAGAGCTATTAATATTTAAATGTATAAAAAAATACATATATTGCTAAATTGGATCCTATACTTATTCACTAAGGCTTACAAATCCAACTCAATTTTCACATTATCATATATAAATATATTTATGAATTAGACAGTGGTTGTATTCTGATCTACTGTGTCAGCTGCTTGATGGTGTTGATGCAAAGCAAAACACATTGATATAACAGTCCCGGGCCAGCCATTCTATACAACTACGATGTCCATAAAATTAAAATAAAAAAATTGAAATATAAAAATGTAAGCAGACTTTTTGGGATAGTAATTAATCAAAAAGTGGCTTTTTTTGTGTGTGTCGATAAAAAAGTATGTTACTTTCCAATAGCAAATAATAGTACATTGGAGACTTTTTTGGACAGTAATTCCAACAAAATTTTATAATGAAAGCCGACTTTGACCTTTTTGGAACAGTAATTAATCAGAGACAGACTTTTTTTTTTTACATTGCGTATCAGAAAAGTTACGGTACTTCTTAAATACAAAATTAAATTACATTTTATCCCCTTTTTTTGGACAGTAATTAATCAGACACGGTGTTTTGGGGGGTAAAAATTAAATTATATTGCACTCTTTTTGTGTGTGTATATATAAAATTACATTACTTTTTTAATAACAAATAATAGTAAATATAGCGGAGACTTATTTGGACACTAATTAATCAGAGACAGTTTTTTTTTTTTATGTATTGGAAAAGTTATTTATGGTAGTTTTTTTTTAAAAAAATTAAATCACACTTAACCCTTTTTTGGACAGTAATTAATCAGACACTGCGTTTTGGGGTGGAGGGAAAGTAAATTTGATTGCAATTTACCAAATAAAGTTATTAATAATTATAACAAACTATTATAGTGAAATCCGACTCCGGCGTCTGGCAATTGTCAATTTTGAGAGTTGGAAGCAGCCATCTTCCTTGTCTCGGACGATTTCTTGCAACACGTTACTTTCATTGTGATTTTCAAAATAGTGCTGTGCCCCACCCTAAAATCCAATTTGTAGGTTAAAAGTGTTAGAAGGTACCAGTAAGTCAGTTCACATGAAACAAAAAAAGCTCGACCTAAAGAGTTAAATTATTTAGACATGATGCAGTCAACACACCGTCACACGATACTGTAGTGAAAATATAAAACCCAGCATTATGATAAAATGCGTAACAGAACCAACTATGGCAGCCAATGAAGGCATTTTTCTGTGCTTTTAGCATAGAAAAAAGCCATAGCGGTAGCCTAGTAAACTAACTCTTATTGTGTTTTATTGTAGAAAAAAAGCTATCTGCTTGGCTGCGGTCACGGAAATGGCATATTTCTAGCAATTTAGCTAGAAGTAGTGCCGTCAAGCGGCTGGCATGATAGATCAGAACACAACCGACATTGTAAAATGAATAATGATTAGTCAGCTTTTGTGAAACTAGAAAATTTAACACAACTTCTATAATTTGACAATTAAGATCATATTGATTCATGATGAATGAACAGATGTTTAATGGGAATCTGTAGCAAGTAATTCCAAATTTTTATACAGTTTTGTTTAAGTTAATAAGGGGCAGTTAATTTTGTATTAATGACATTCATTTTCTTATAGTAAATTACAAATACATTTTATATTAGAGGATATTTCATTTTAAGGAATTTTTGCATTAAGCATAGTTATTAATGTAATTTCCACAAGCAATTATTTTGGGTTAAGCATTTCATGTTAAAGAAATACTAAATTTGTTTTAAGTTATTATACATAATGTGTTTAATAAAAAAATCATTATTTATAAGTTTTACTATCTAGAAAAAAATAAAAGACAAAAAAAGTTACGATATAGCACAGGAAATTTTATTTGACCACTCGGTTAAGAAAAAATTGCACACCAAAAACAGCAGCAACAAGCAAAGAAAGTATATGATCTACATTGAATGTTCAGCAAAAACCTTATATTTATAAGTGCATATATGTATATCTGAATACATATACAGACACACATATATAACAATATATATATATTATACACACACATAATTTGTGTATTATATACCACATGAACAATTTGACTATGTGTGGTATGTATATATAAATACATATACAAACACACGAATATATATATATAATCCACATGATTGCAAATATGTGTGTGTGTATATAATGAACATTAGGAAAAAAAAAAAAAAAATCAAACTTGGCAGTAATTTACTTTTATTCATTTACTTTGTGCTCACTCACGAGGGCAAATACTTTTCTAACTGATGGTTCCTAATTTTTTTCTTATTCTTTATTTTTTCTGATACATTTTATATTTAATAAACACTGACAAGTAAGACGGCCACAGCTGCTTTCAGACTTTATACATTACAGTATCAAAAATATTTGGATTCTGACCAAACAAACAAACAAACAAAACAAAAAAAAAAACAAACAAACAAAAAACAAACCTGTTGACACTTACAAGCATTTAGAGATAATTGTAAACAATGATAAATCCTTTCCCTCCCTTTTTTATAAAAAAAAATTACTGTTTTCAAATTTTAGTAACCTATTGTTATATTTTTATAATTAAATTGATCTTATACAAGCTCTAGAATCTATAAAAAGTTATTATTATTTTCTCTTTCAGTATCAAAAAAAAAATAAAAATTTTATGAATTGTCACTGCTGTTTAATAAGGGTGTCCACTTTTTTTAGCTATAAAAAAAAAAAATCAAATGAACATATAAGGAGAGGGCAACAAAATGATTAGATATACTAAAGGAAAAAGTGAAAATTATTTTAAAATGTGAGAAGATGCTAGATTGTACTTAAAACTGGCTCTACTATTAAGGATTGAATATTTAGGCCTCCACCATTCGACTTTTATCTTGCTTCTTTTGCTGTGCATCATATTAAAATAAAAATACCACAGTTGTATACATATTACATGTTCCCTCCCGCAAAAAATAATAACATCCATTTTAAACAGTTGGAAAAAGTTTACTCTTATAAAGACTATGCCGAGTCTAATAAAAATGCACATTGGAAAAAAAAAAAAACCTAAACAACAATTAGGTTTTATAAAATTAAAAAAAACAACAACAACACAAACAAATTTGTATACAAAAAAAAAAGCATAAGATAATGTAATAATTATTAAACATAATATGGCAAATTTTCTGTAGGTAAAGGGTACATTCTTATAAAATTTAATATAGATTTGGCCAGTTTCAAAATCCAATAAACCTAATAGTTGTAAGATACAGTACTTTTTAATATTTAATGTCAGTTATATACTATTGGAAGATAGTAAAATATACAGGAAAGAAAATTAGAAACAACATACAGTATAAACATAAGTTAAATAATCAGTTATAAATAATAATAGAATACAGTATTTTCTTTCTTTTTTTTTAAAAAAAAACCCTTCTACATGGAATTTAAATTTTCAGTTTTCTTAGAATCCCTTGCAGCAAAGACTTGACAGAGAAACACTTGGAATGAAATAGGAACAAAAAAAAAAAACAAACAAACAAACTAGTATCTGAACAGTTGATAAATTTTGTTTTGTAATAAAATTATTAGTACTTAAACAAAAAATTTTGTATGTTTAAAAATTTAATTAAAACAATAAAAAAATGTAGTAAATAATTTATATATTTTTTTTATAAAGGAGATATTTAAACAACAAAAAAAAAATTAATTGAAAATTGATTAAAAACAAAACTGTTGCATCTTGGCATTATTGATAACTGTGAATCAGGTAATGGGGAACAAAAACAAAACATTAGAAAATTAGAATATCTTGTCAGTTTTAATAGCTAAAATATCCACTATTGCCTCACATTAATATTAAAATAAAAAAACCATTTTTTATTTTATCCTGCAATATTATGACACAACTTTTTTCTTCTTTTTCAATGAGGTAAAAAAAAAGTTTCATAAAGTAGGCCATGTATTCTTTTCTTTTGTACAAAAAATATATACAGTATGTTCTTAGTAATATACTGTATATATATATACACACACACATATACTGAATATAAAAGATTTTATTAAAAACAAAATTAATAAAAACTGCTAATATAAAACAATATAAATTATGAGTGTGCTATATATGTAAACAAATTACTAGAAAACAAAAGTGTATTAACAAAACAAAATAAAAAAAAAGATTAACAAAAAATGTGCAAGTCAAAAAAATTGTCAAATTGAATTTACTAATTACAACAGCACATGAAGCAAAATTCTTTCCATGACAGAGAGAGAGAAAAAAAAAAGACAAGTTGATGAGAGGGGGATAAAGGAAATCAACATGAAATAAATAAAAAATAACATATATATATAAATTACAACTATATATATATATATATGCTTACGAATTTTTAGAACAATAAATCATGTGAAGACAAAACATTCCAAATAAATGGAACAGGAGAATGATATATGCATTTGCCATATGTGCATGGAGCTTTTTCCCCTTTCCTTCATTTCTTTAAGACTGTTGTAGATGTTGTTCAAACAATGTTGGTAAATTTGCCATATGCAAACCAATAGTTGACATCCCTCCAAGTCAGGTGTGTCTTGTAGTATTGTTCTGTTTCACTTTTATTATAATTTTTTTTTGGATAAAAAGTTTTACTTTCTTTTTTTTTTTTTTAATTTTCAAAATTTAAAGTTTACACATTTTTTTTTTTAATGATCTGCTTGGTTGTCCCTCCCTCCCTCTACTACCGACCTCGCTGAATGCTAGTTCTCAGTTGTATTGTACCATGGGTTAGGACCACCGCTCTACAACCCCAGAATGTGAGGGTACAGAGTATACACCAGACTTTGTAAGCGACATGACAATGTTGACTTCTCTTTGCGTCACACCCGCGGGTGACTGCATTCTTCCGCTTATAGGTTATCTTCAATATTGGGAAAAGTGGGCACCTTGGGAGGAGGCATAATAAGCCCGATCTCCCTGGTATGTTGAATCTTGAGAAAGCATACCATCAGCCTGAGAACGAAATTCTTCTCCCAAATAACTGTCCTAGAAAATAAAGTAAAATAAAAGACAAAGTTATTTTTTATTTTTGCCAATTCATAATCCAAGTAAAAGATGAACATTAAAATTATGCAATATTTGTATGAGTATGTTTTATATGAATGAGTGTGCATAACAGTTAGTAAATTTAAGAAGCTTTAAAAATATGTTAATTACAAAATGCATGGTATTTAATAATGAAAGTAAAATATTTGGGCATGGCTGATGGAGATGAGTGTGAAAAATAAATTCCATAAAAAGTAGAATGAAGTTTAAAATATATTTTAAAATAATGTTTAAGTGATGGATTTATTTGAAGACTGAAAGTGAGATTGATTGTGTAATTTACATAAAGTTAGTATACCCAACAGAAAAACAACAGTAAATAAATTTAAATTTATCTTTACAAAAGATTATGATTACATCTAAATCTTAACCTGGGGTTTATAACAAAATAAGTAAATACATATAGAAGTTAACTATATTATGTATTTCAAATAGATTTATAGTTTTTTGTGTCTTCTGCTAAAATATATATGTGTGCTATGAAGAAATGGTAGTGTGGAATAATCAATTTGTCATTTAATTTAGTACTAAAAAAAAAATAAAAATCAGTATAAATAAAAAATTTAAAAATATTTATCAGTACTTAAATGCACAAATTTTTTAATTGCGTTTCCATGATACTTTTAGCAATTTCCCCAATTTACATATATATACAAACAAAATATGGTCAGAAATATATAGCATTCCTAAATTTCACAATTTAGACAACTAATGAGATACTATATATATATACTGTATATATAAACATTGCAAATGTTGAGATATATATATATATATATAAGGCCTTTCATCAAATAAATTTTCAACTGAGACTAAGCACTGCATAAAAAAAAATATAAAAATATTTAAAAATGACCCTTTTAAAAAAAACAAAACAAACAACTGACTATTTGGAATTCTGTAAAATGGATGAAAAAAAAATTAATGATATCAAAAGGAAATATAACTGTGAAATAATATGGTTACTTTTAAGACAAAAAAGTCTCAATAATATAAAACATCTTGATATTGGAAGGAAGATTGTTTCAGCAATAAGACAAAAAAAAAAAGGCACTATATCTAAAGAGAAGGACAATATCATAAGTATGTAGCAGAATTTTACAAAGAGCTATATAATGCTAAACATCAAAAAACAAATAATCCTACAATTAAATCTATAAAGAATGAAAAAGACATAGGAAATGATATAATTATTAAAAATATTTTAAAAAAGTAAATAAAATTATTTACAAAGAAATATAGCAAACATTTAAACTAATATTTAAGAAAGGTTAAACAAAAAAGATATTAAAAATTACAGACCTATCAATCTTTTATCAGTGCTACAACAGATTTTTATTAAAATCATTAATACTTATTTATAGAGATCACATGGGATTCAAAGCAACCAAACACAAGCTGGATTTAAAAGTGGCTATAGCATAATAAATCAATAGAAAAATTAAGAAAATTGCAGAAAAGATCAATAATATGAGTAACTCTATTCTGCACTGGGACATCAAGATAAAGATCCAAAATGCTGTCAAATTTTGATTAATATTTGTTAAAATACTAAAGTAAAGATTGGGTTACATGATGACACTAAGATTAATATTGTTAAGAATGTATTCCAGGGTGATTTAATCTTTCCAAATCTTTTTACAATAATTTTATGAAAATTATTTTGTGAATCAAAATGGGAAGCTATGGAAATAAAAATAAATTAATATTATGTAAGTCATCTAGATTTTGTTAAACATTTTTTTTTTTTTAACATTCATTGTTTTAGGAAAATTTTATAAGATGTTTTCAAAAAAGGAAAAAATAAAAATTGATAGAAATAAATTAGAAAAAACTAGCAACTATAAATATTATTAATGTAGACAGAAATAAAATGATTGAAATTAATTATAAACTTAGATGGAATGGTTTAAATAGAAATTATTTAATACTGAAATATGTCCATGTGCTTGAAAAGGAAAATTTTTAATAAATGTGTTTTATCAATGCTTATTTAGAATATGAGACTTGAATGCTTAATAGAAGAACAATATAAAATTTTCAACTATATGTTTATTGAATATAACAAAAACAGATTGAAAGGTAAATATATTTATGAAAAATAATAAGCATCATTGACATCATATTCAAGATAAAAAATAAAATAGCTTCCATATACCACTGCTGTCAAATAATTACGAACCTCAAGAGACAAAACATATTGACCAATACACATATCATAGCATCCAAACTAAATCATATGAATGAGAAGGTAAATGATGATATAGATATATTGGAATAAATGATAGCTACACATTCTTTAATGCTTTTTCAGGAAATGGCCAAAATAATGAGAGATACAACAAATTTAAGATTCAAGGACATCTCAAAATATCTTTACTTTTTTTTTTTTCATTATTACTATTAACTGTTTAAAACTATCAAACAATTGCACTGCGTGGGGAATTATTTGCGCTATGATAATATATTTTGAAAAAGCTCTATATAATAAATTAGAAGATAAAAGTTATAAATACGATTAGAAACATGGTATAGTGAAACAACCGACAAGTTTAAATATACAGATTTAACTATAAAAGGAATTTATCAAAGTAACAGACTCCTGATATTGTTTAATAAATGTCATTATATATACATAAAAAGAACTAATATACAACCAATTGAATGCAAAATTTTTCAGCAAGTAATCTCATTCTCTTTAAGTATCCGTTAAATTATCTAAGCCATTGTTGTTTTAAATTTATCTTAAATAATTTTATATCATTCAAAAGTGAGTGGCTGAGTCAATTGCAAAGGTTTTAATCTCTTTTTGATAATCATCTATATTAAATAATAGGAATATTTGTACAATTTTTCCAATCATCAACTATAATATGGAAGCTTTAAAAAGACTTAAGAGAATAAAAACTAAATTAATTAATCTTTTCTGATTAAGTAATTAGCAGAAATATAAATATTTTCAAATCATGTGAGTTAAAATTAATTAATATTAGTGTTGACATAAATTTGCAAAGACTTCACATCTACTGCTATTGATAGTAACAGATATAAGATGATGTTTTGCATTTCCATAATTGTAACTGACCACAAAGAAGAAAAAAAGTATTAACATTACAAGTAAGAAATGAAAGCAAAAGGCTAGAAAATTTATCTAACTTCATAGAATTAATATTAATAGATTACCATGAACATTTAATATGTTAAAAAATTCTCTAAGTGATCTAGTTCTTAGAAAAGATCTAAATAAATTATATTTCGTTAAATTTTCTTAATCTTTTTTTTAAACAATTACTACATTTATAAAATGACAACCAATAGTATGAATACTTCCTCCTTAGTCTTAAGCCTTTTGAATTATTCAACTAAAGAAATGCAATCAAAAATAAAAATGAGATCTGATATCAGAGCAGGTAAAGAAGATAACTGCATAATTATCATCTCAATTTTTTATTCTTTCTGTGTATATATTTGTAATTAAAATTTTATTTAATTTTTTTTATTTTATAATTATTAATCCAGCATATCAATTTTTTTTTAAATTTACTCTAAGTGCATGGAAGCAATACCATATGAAAAACAAAACTGATGCTAAGAGATTTACATTTTTCTAGTACCAACTCCACCCTTGCGAAATCACCATTTGATTCTATAAACATTTCTTCAGTGATTAAAGCATTGGATCATCAAGGTATAGATCCAGGATATTGTCATATTTTAAAAAATATTTATAAAAATGCAACAGCAACAATTAGATTACATAATGATAGTAGGAAAATCAACATTGAAAAGGGTGTAAGACAGGGTGACTCTATATCTCCAAAACTTTTTACAGCAGTGCTGCAATAAGTATTTTGTGGATTAAAATGGGAAGTTAAAGAAGTGAAAGTAAATGGAGATTATTTAAGTCATTTAGATTTTGCAGATGATATAGTTGTTTTTGCAAATAATGCTTTGGAGTTACAGGAAATGTTGCAGGAGTTATCAGATGAAAGTAGGACTAAAGATAAATGTTAAAAAGACTAAAGTAATGTTTAATAAATTTTCTCAGAATATGAAAATAAAGATTGATTATGATGAGTTAGAAGAAGTTAACAGTTACAAATACCTTGGTCAGATTATTAATACAGATGGTAACATAATGGATGAAATTAATCATAGAATTAAACTTGGTTGGAGTCCTTTTGGTAGAAATAACTTGATACTAAAAGGAAATATGCCTATGTGTTTGAAAAGGAAGGTTTTTAATAAATGTGTTTTGCCAGTTCTTATTTATGGATCTGAGACTTGGACACTTAATAGAAGAGCAATACAGAGACTTAGACCACTTAAAAAAGTATGGAGAGATCCATGTTGGGAGTAACAAGAAGAGATCGAAAACGCAATGTATGGGTAAGAGAACAAACAGGTGTTACTGACCTCATTGAAAAAATTAAAAAGATTGAAGTGGAGTTGGACTGGACATATTGCTAGAAGAGATGATAATAGATGGACAATTGAAATTTTAAACTGAATTCCTAGAGATTGTAAAAGACGCAGAAAGAGACCACATGTGAGATGGATGGATGAAATAAGAAAGTGTGCAGGAGTGATGTGGAGAAGAGAAGCTAAAGATAGGAAAAGATGGATTGAATTTGGAGAGACCTTCATCCTGCAGTGGATTGATAATGATGATGACATATAAATATCAAAAAATTGTAAGTCTGTTTTACAAATGAATTTGTTACTTGGAAACTTTTAGTTTCCCCTTCTTTTTTGGATATCCATAATTATAAAGATAACATGCTTAACAGTGTTCATGTTCTTGCTTTACAGTTTTAAAAAAAAATTAAATAAATTAAAATTATGACTTAAATTTACTTGATTATGAAAGTTTGTATTACTTGATTATGAAAGTTTGTATTCTTTTTGAATGCTGTTTCATAAATTTTAAGTTTTTAGGCACAATATATGCTGATAAAAAGTGATCAGATATTCAGATGATAAACATCCAGAGTAGAATTGCAAACTTTTTGCTTTTATATTTATTAAACAAATTAAATAGTCAATAATAAATAAACTAACAATTTTTTTAAAAAATTTCAAATATTTAATAAAAGAGCATGTCAAGCAAACCCTAATCTTTAAGCATATTTTTGATACACACTGATAACTGGTATAAAAATGTCTGCATATTTGGAGCTTTTGTTACACTTATATATTTATTGTTTTGAAGAAAGACATCTGCATAGAATAGCAAATTTTTAATTTTGTACTTCAAACATAATTAAAAATCGATATCTATTCAAACTGCATACAAACAGGTTTGTCCTGATTTTTTAAAATAAATCAATTTTTTTTTCAATGTGATCTGAAAATAAGGGTGAAGTTGTGGGTTTTGAAATATTGGTATCTTATATGTAATTTTCTATATAATAAAACCCCATTAAAATCAACAAACATTACCCACTCCCATTCTTTATCTATTATATCTCATTCTCTCAACCATGTTCTTTTCTGGCATTACACATTTGACTACAACAAACTACTTATTCTGATGAAAATATGACAGCTAAAAATAGCCTATAATTTCCTTTTATAAATGTTCTCGGTAATTCAGTGGAGTCATCATAAATTCATAACAATATCTTCTCTTTTTTTGCATAAACAAATTTTTCAAACAATTTATTTCATTCTTATTCTGGTACAATGAATATACTCACAGAAAAGGTATTTTTTTTAATATTTAGCTTTATTATTGTGCAGCATATTTTCAATATATTTACTATATCATATTCATATCATAATAAAGCTAAATATTAAAAAAACTACCCTTTCTGTGAGTATATTCATTTTCTGTCGCATTTGGACATATAATATTATCTCTAACTAACAAATATTATATGTTCTTCCCATTTTCTCAATGCATCTATAATTTCTTTACTAACAATTAAACATTCTTAGCTTCAATTATTATTTTCATTTATTTACTTTTCTTTGCAGTTTCTTTAGTTTTACATTTTCTACATATTCTTTTCACTTATTTAGTGTTTATAATTGTCAACTTTCTTATTTTTATAACTTTATTACTAATTCTACATTCTTGTTTTTCTTTCATCCTTTTTATTATTTACAATCTGTTCAACAACTTTTTTAATGATTTTTCAATTTCTATCAAAATTTAATTTTCCATTATCATTACTTCTGTTCTAATATTTTTTTTTCTTCTAACATTCAACAAGATAATTAAATTTTCCCCCCCCCCCCCAAAATATTTGTGAATAAATTAATTAATTGTATCTCTACACATTACATTCTAGAAATGCAATAAAACTTATAAAATTAAACAATTACCTGTGATAATTCTGGCTGTGACAATCCTGGTTGAGACAATCCTGACAACCCTGGTTGGCTCATAGGAAATGGTTGACTCATTGATAATTGTCCTTGAGTCAATGGACCTTGAGAATATGGATTTGTCCCATCCTAAAATAGATATCCATTTGAAAAACTTGAAATTCATAACTATTTTTAATTGAAAAAACTGAATACACACATACATACACAAAACAAAAATAATTTTAAGCAAATGGAATTGGGTTTTTAAATTTGCTTATTAAATTATTGTATTTAATTTGTGTTTGCCATCAACAATAGAACTTATTCAGAGGCATCTATGTATTATTCATGAGTATTCAATGGATATTAGATAGAAATACCAAATAGATACCAGACTAGTTTCTAGCCTTTCTCAGTAATGATCTATAAAAACAAATCTGCTTGGCTTCAAATTTTTAAAGAAGGCTTGATAATATACTAAAAGTGAAGATGGCTGCTGGATGGTTACGTGCATCTTATTGAAGGTTAACAACAAAAAATTAGTTGGAGTGGGATGGGGGAAGTCTGATGGGCATTACATATGGATTTACTGATTACTTGTGTTAAGATAGTTCTGTAGTGATGCTGTCAAATGATTACTTTTAACACAACCATTGGTTAGTTTTGGATAAATAAATATGAAAGACAGATCATGCTTATTGCAAAAACGAAAAAAAAAAAATAGTCAAAAGCTTAGAAACTTCTGTCATAATATTATAACGATCGAAATGAAAGTGGAGATCGAATCTAACCGCAAAAACAATATCTGCACTACAAGGGCGCCATCTAGGCATTTGAGCTAGAAAAATTTATAAAGTAGGCAGATACGCGCTGTTAAGATTCCACTTTCTTTAAATATTCCGACCGTTAGCCCAAGTCACTAGCTCAGCGGAGACGCAGAGATAAAAATCTATAAATTTTATATCTTAAATATAAAAGAATAAAAGCCACTGCCAGAAATTAACACATAAAAATATTTATTTACGCACATATAAAATAATATTTAAATTTTGAGGAATAAATTTAACGTTTATAATTTTATATTGATCTTTAATTCTAAATTTAAGTAGATTGCAAATAATGAGTTTACTATTTATTTAGAGGGTCGAGTATGAATGGACTACATAGGTCTGCATTTGAAAGGAAAATATTCTTCCCTGATTTAACCTTAGGCAACAAATTTCGCAATCAACTGGCGCCAATCCATCTGATACATTCATGTATTCAATGTAGCATGATACGACAACACAAAATACTATATTGTCAGGAATGACACATCTGAACAATAAGTAGAAATAGAGAAGACATTGACTCTCCACCAACAGGAATGTGACATCTGTTGGCAAGTAGATCAATAAACAAAAAACTCCATAGGAATGGACTGCGGTCTTCTGCCGACTTACAAACCCATCCATAGGCAAACAGAGGGTGTGTGGCGTATATCTATAATCCTGCCCGTAGCGGACCTCATACTACATCTACTAATTACACAAATATATCCAATCCATTGAACCAATTCAACTACGAAATGAATAACCTAAGATTACCCTCCCTTAATACAACTTTACAAAACTATATAGCCATTCACGCCCGACTTAATTTTAACATTTAAATACGTTCGCACAGATTTGTTTAAAAATGTTGTGTATAGATCGATTACATAGATTCCACGGTCAAAAACATTTCAAAATAAACATAAACGATCAAAATACAAAATTATTGATACCGACAATCGCAGAGGGAAACTTATAAGTAACCCAATAGTATTCACCATAAGATACTTGCGTTGTCACCAATAACTTAAAAGACATCCGAATAAATACATTTTAGATACTCACCGTAAGGTATCATTATTTATCGAATGTCTATATATTTTGATCAAATATGAAAACCAAAATATAATTAACCGCAAACGAATCCATGCAAGCGTCTATAAACAACTTAAATTTCATACATTTAAATAATCTTTACAATAAGAAAAAAAAAAAAAATGGAAATGATGTTTATCAATCGGGAAACATATAAAATTAAACATTATTAATTTGATTTAAAAACTTAAAAGTCAGATAGAAGTTCATAAGCTTGAACGAAAGTTCTTAGTTATTTTTTTAAATTTAGAGTTCATGTCAATATAGCTTACAGTATAAGAGTCCAGGTTCCTGTTGGCAATTCCCACGGCGTCTCCATTGGAAGAAAATGTTCTGGAGGTAGCATTAGCTGGTTCCATTCTGGTATCACAGTCTTTTCATTTTATTTATTTTTTTAAACAAACAAAAAAAAATGAGAGAGAACGGCAAGTGCGTCTTACCGTTGTCATCAAATCAAGTTGGAAAAACTGACTGGAACTCAATATTTTTTCTTTTTATAGTCCTCCTATGGATTCCATGAACAAAAACGTCACTGTTCTGTTTTTTCGTTATGGTCCGGGCCTTTATTTGCTTCCATTGGTCAAGCTAAAATCTCTTTCTTCTCTTATCTAACTTTTCATCTGACTTTTTAATTAAACAGCTTTTAGATAATTAATAAACAATCATTTCCATTTACAGATTACAGGAATTAATTAATACCTGTTTTTATTTTAACTTACGTTATTTTTTTATTAAAATATTTTTATTATTAAAATATTTTTATATTTCAATCTTGTATTTTTTTTATTTAAAAAAATACGTTCAAATACTTTTTTTTTTTGTTTATGAAAAAAATATTTTTAAAGTTTAGCATCCGTGCGAATATATATATGTTTAACAAACATTTTAATTTTAGCGTTTAGTTTTTTCCTTTTATTTGCGAACTTTTAAGTTTTTATTTTAAATAAATGTAACGACATATTTATATATCGTTACAATATAGTAAAATGATCTCATCAATAAACATAATTTTGTACTTTATTTACGTTATATATATATATTTAATCATTATTTAATGCGCCATATTTCTAAAGATTTAATTTTATTAACTTATGAAATTATATTATAAAGTAAAAGTATAATTATAAATAAATATATATTTTTAATATCAAATACACATGATATCCCTGGCCACATCAAAAAAATTTATCATGGAAATTATAAAAAAAAAAAATATAAACCAACAACAAAAAATTACTTCAAAAATAATAAATGCATGTGACAAATTCTGATGCATCATCAAATTAATTTCTTAAATATATTAAACTTGAAATAGTAAAATAATTTTTTTAAAAACTATATCAGTGGTGGGAAACCTCTGGGCTATATGCCAAAACTGGCCCTTGAAAGCTCTCAGTCCAGCCACCAGACATTTTCACAAACGTATATAAAACAAACCTGTATAAATTAATTAAGAGTTAAGTAAAATAAAATATTTATTTTCTCAACTATATCTTATTCTCCCTACAGCCTTTATAATAATTTTATTTCATTTTATCAGAGGTGTAATATTCCAACAAATCTGCATCGTGTGGTCTGTTTGACTATGGGTTTAATCTATAATGGTGAGAGCATTTTGTTTGATTTTCACAGATGTTTTACAATTTACAATTTAAAATCATTTATAAAAATAACTTTACGAAAGGTTAAGCATAGCAATTCTATGTGACTAAAAACACTTTCAGTTTAAACAATGTTCAAAGTTTAAATAATGTTCAGAATGCATCTAATCTGCAAAGTGAAAATATTATAGACTTTTTTTATCAGAATGCCAATAGCTTTTGAATTTTGTCCAATAACAAGTACAATTTC
Organism: Epiperipatus broadwayi; assembly: GCA_028023455.1. Classification (NCBI taxonomy): domain Eukaryota; kingdom Metazoa; phylum Onychophora; class Udeonychophora; order Euonychophora; family Peripatidae; genus Epiperipatus; species Epiperipatus broadwayi. The sequence continues at coordinate 453,969 of JAQFVV010012409.1, forward strand.
TAAATTTGCTTTTAACAATCAACGCTCAGACATCTGGTATTATACTGATTTACACAAGCTAGTAGAATCAACCCCCCCCCCCTAAATTAATCATTTTCTACTATATAATTATTAAACGTTGGAAATGCTGTTGATACTTAAGCATAGAGTCAAAATGCTTTTCCAAATACCAAAGATAATTATTTATGTATTCTGAGTTACTAACATCAATTTAAGCACCAGCAAACTGAAAATTGACAATAACACACTATTCGTTTAATAACAATAACAAAGTCTTATTGCATAATGAGCGAATATGTAATTATCTTATTTATCATTACACTAAAATAACATTATTTGTCAAAAAGTATTATTGATTAACATAATTATATGAATAGTATGTGATGCACTGTGACTTCTCCTTATACAGAATCAGGAATCTCTTAGCCACTATAACTAGAGAATCCTGTTAGCCACTTTACCTTCACTTTCCATCCCCTGCCCTAAGTTTTCCATATTCTTCTCTATCCTGCTCCATCCCATTTCCAGAATATAATCTTTGTCAACTTCATAGCCTTTATATCTAAATCCCCCTTATCTTTTCCCAAACCCAGCATAGAATCCAATAATTCACTTTCTGTATAATCACTTTGTTTATATTTATTCTTTCACAACTTCATTATTTGTAACCTCCCTTTCTGCTTTCAGGCATTTACATTCAATTAACAGATGCCTAATATTTTCTATGCCTTCCTTACACAACTTGCAGACTAAAAAACCCCATATTTTTCCATTTATGTGTATATTCCTTTGTTGCTAAAGATCCTGTTTGAGCCTCAAACAATAAACTACTTTCCTTGCTGTTATTATAAATTAGCTCACACCCATTATTCTGTTTTCTTCTATAGATATTTAAACTCTTTTTATTCTCCATTCTAATTCTCCATATCTTCAACTCCCTATTCTTTATTACTACATCTATACTTCTATCCCAATATCCCTATAATACTCAACAATTCTCTTAACATAGTGTTGGCAAACCTATGGCACGCATGCCAGAGATGGCACATTCAAATTTTTTACTGGCACGCAAACTATTTATATATCATAATTTTCTTCAATACTTTTTTTGTTGCTAAAATCTGTACTAATAAAAATTTACTATAGACTAAAGGTAAAATAAATAAATATAATATTATATTAGAATTTGATTTACAATTGAACTCTGATTAGAAGCAATAAATTATGATATTTTAAGTCAAATAAAGTCATACCGACTGTGGTATCATATTCTATAAACCTGTCAAATGATTCCAATAAAACTAGAAAGTAAACTTAATAAAATATTTTATAACTCTTTGAAGAAGGTTTTTTTCAAATGTAAAGTAAAAGTAATCAAATGGTTTTGTCCTAATCTTTCTTCACCTAAATGTGTTGACATCATTCATTTTTTAAATGTAATCAAAATCGCGAACAAAGGAACGAAATGCGTAATCAATGCCATCAAATGATGTTTTTTTTTTGCTTGAAGTTTTGCTCTAAAAGTGAAATGATAAATCCTTTATTTATAAAATTATTAAAATTCATTTATATTTACTTTTAAATAAATTTGTTACGATTTTATTAATATGACTAATGAAAATAAAAAACAAAAATTATCAAGCAATAGAGATTTCAAAATTGGTATTTTGATGAGTATGGAATGATTAACAATGGCAGCAGGGTATGTGTTTTATATTCTGGAACAGTTGTATTGAGAACATCATCGGTAAAACAGCATTATGAAACTATTCACAAATCGCTCTGTGAAAAAAGTAAAGATGAACAAAAAGAATATATTGTTTAAGCATTAAAAAATAAAAATATTCAATCAACATCAATAATGAAATTTATTGAAAATCAATCAAATATAACTGCTGTTAGTTTTATTTCAAATGTAATTGCCAAACATGGAAAACCTTTTAATGATGGAGAATATATGAAAGAAGCTTGGGTGAAATATGCACCAGTTCTATTTGAAGATTTTGAAAACAAAGCAAAAATTATTCAGAGAATAAAAGATTTATTTGGCTAGAAATACAGTTAAATAAAGTAACCTGCACAAATGGCTAACAACATAATTTACCAACAAAAGAGATATAAAATCTTCCAGCTTAATTTCTCTCTGTCTTGATGAATGTGCAAACATAAATGGATCAGCTCGTTTGGCTATTTATATTCGCTACTGTGTTGAGAATAATATCAAAGAAGAATTGATCAATTTAACCTCAATAGTAATAACAACAAAAGGAATAGATATTTGCAACATAGATGTTGCCAAAATTGTATCAATAACTACAGATGGTGCTTATGACTGGATAAGAAAATAGTTTTCTCACTTTACTTACCAACCACATTGCACAATCAATTTTGCGATTTCATTGCATGATACATCAACTGGTTTTATGCATGAAGGCCAGCTTTAAGCCACTGGATATTATGAACTTTATGACTAAGTTAATCAATTTTATATCTACATTTTGAGTAAGATAAACTCAGTATACTATGGTTTACGTATGTACAGCAATGTCCGATGGTTAAGTTAAGGAAAAATTCTTCAAAGATTCGTTGAGTGTATAAAAGAAATTAAGACTGCTTTTACATAATGAGAAAATCATTGAAAAATATAATGAACTAATGGATGTTGAATGGCTTTCAAAATTTAATGTTTTTATTGCTATGTGTTCACATCTAAATGAATTAAATGTGAAACTTCAAGGTTATAATAAGACAATTGTTGTCATGTTTGATTTGATCAATGCATTTGAAGTTAAATTACAAATATTCAACTGTGATGTTATTTCTTACACCTTCAAATATTTTTCAGGGATGTAAAAAAATTCTTGATTAATTAAAAATCTGATGAGAAACCAGATCAAGTAAAATTGATGTAAGACTTTTGCGCTAATTAATATTCAATTGATAATTGATGAATTTTCTTTAAGATTTACACAGTTCAGACAATTTTCAGAAATATCAAACATTTATTTTATATCCAGACATAACATCAATGAACAGTCTCAAATTAGAATTTTTGAGTGGCTTAATTTGAAAGATATGGAAATGCAATCAGTCGATTTCCAATACAGTTCTATATGGAAACAGATATTTGTTGACTTGAGGAATGAGTTAGAAACAATGGAAAATGATCGATTATTGGATATATATAAAAAGAATGCTGAAGAGGAACTATTGACTGCATGGAATGCTATTCCTGAAACATTTAATTGTTTAAAAAAATTAGCGACCGCTATATTATCAATTTTTTCTTTTACATATGCATATGAATCATTGTTTTCAGAAATGAATTTAATTAAAGACAATTTGAGAAATAGAATGACAGATGAATCTAGTTCAGCATGTACATTAAAAATGACAAAATATGAACCAGATATAAAATATTTGACATCCAATGTACAATAGCAAAAATCTCATTAAATAATATCTATTTATGATGATTTTATATGTTTATTTCCAAAATTTTGTTTTAATTACTTTATTTCCAAAATTTTGTTTTAATTACTATTACCTTTTATTCAATTTGTGCTCTTCTAAATAAATATCGTTCATTTGTATTTAGCTTATTTAGAAATTTTGTTTAATTATTATTATTTTGTTTTATAAACTTTTAAAAAACTGTAACAATCAAGTTGATTGTTTATATTTTGATTTAATAACTATATGGCATGCCAATCAGTCAATAAATATTTTTTGGAAATTTTTGGCGCACACACGGAAAAAAGTTCACCACTACTGACTGTCCTAACACAATCACCTGTCCTTTGGTATAAGTATGCTGACATAAATTCTTTATCCAAATTTTCTGCATACCCTAATACCTTTCTCAGCCATCCTGTTGCTTGCCCTTTACTCACAACCCAAACAAATACTATTTTGCAATCTACCTAACATTTTCATTTTGCTTTTTGCATCTCTTATATAAAAACTCATTTTTCCTTGAATTGCCTCCTTTGCCATCCATACATCTGCATCTAATGCATGTCTTCCTACTTCTCTTTGTACTTTTTCTAAGTTATCTAATACCATATTACTAACACATAACACATCGTTACCATATGTTAATCCTGGTACTGCCACTCCCATAAAATTCTAGCTACTTCATATTTATTATATGAAAACACTGTTAATTTCTTTATCTGGCTTCATTTATCAATTTTTTCTCCCATTCATCCAAACAATTTCTGATTACTTAAGACGATCCCCAAATAATTATACCCATTCACTACACTTAAATTATATTCCCCAATACAAATTCTTTGTTTTCTCTTTCCCCAGTATTAATCACTTTGATTTTTCCTCACTAAACTTAATCTCAATCTCTTTACCAACTGTTGTGCATGTCCTCAGCATAACTTCCATATCTTCCCTTCTTTCTATGCACAAGAAAACATCATCCGCAAATAAAAGATCCGATAATGTATATACTCCTCACCTATTAATGGTATATCTCTACCCCTCTTTCTATTGCTCTCTCCATTTCTCTCAAATACAAATAAAACAAAATTGGTGACATAGGGTATTCTTGTCTTAGTCCCACCCCATTTTTAACTTTAACTGATTCTATATTCCCTAATTGATACATATAGTAATTATTTTTATATAATCGCTTAATAATATCCATTAAAGCTCTATCCATTCCAAAATTTACTAAACTCACTCATAATCTACTTCTATTTACTCCACCCCATGCCTTTTCTATATGTATAAAAACCATATGTAACTGTGTAACTACAAATAAACTATCTCCTATATGCCTATCCGATCGAAAACCTCTCTGCATTTCTCCCACTATATTATTTTCTTCCATCCATTTTGCAATCCTTCCAGCTACCATACATGCAAAAACTTTATATAACAGACATTATTGCCATCGGTCTATAATTGCTTAAGTTTTTATGACCCTTACCCTTTCCTTTAAATAGTAGCTTTATTTTTGTATTACTCCAACTACCCAGAAAATCTCTCTTCTCTGTCATCTTATTAAAACACGATAATAGTTTTAATTTTGACCTATGCCCTAAATTCATTATCATCTCTGCTGCCTATCCATCCAAACCTTTTGCCTTTGCACTTTTCAATTTCTTCCCTGCCTCGTTTAGTTCATTTTCTGTAAACCTAACATTTCCATTACTATATGCTTTCGTATTTGATATCACTCTGTCTTTCACATCTAACATCTTTTCTATATCCATTACATACTTACTTAAGATTGTCTTTAATTCTTCTCTAGAGCTACACTCAATTCCCTCATCGTCTAGTACTACTATTTCTCCCTCCCCTACATTTCCTTCATTCAATATATTTCCAATTTTTTTTACTCCCATCTCTTCCACTTTTATTAATATTCTCCTACAATTTACTATTAAATTTCATTCTCTATAATGATCTATTTTAGCCACCTTTTTTTAAAAATACTTTCCGAATTTAACATTAACATCTTTTTCACTTTCTTTATTCTTAATAGCACACTTATATTCTCTGAACATTCTCACCCAAAACTCTATTTGTCACGTTTTCTACTTCACCTCACCAGTCCTTATATTCACCCCCAACCAACTCTTCCATGGTTTCTTCAACTTTTATTTTATATTCTTCTAACTTATTCTTATCATTCATTCTCCATCCACATCTTTCACTCTCTTTTCTACTTTTATTACTATTTTCCATCACATTACTAACCATTTTTATTGTAAAAACATTATTACATACTCTCTCTTCATTATCAAACACTTTTAATTTTCCGAACTTTATTCATTCCCTCTTTCTCTACTAATACATAATCTACTGTGTGAAATATATTATTTCTAGACCATGCATATTGTCCCTACAAATATTTGACAAATTTCCAATTTTCAAATTCACTCTCAATTTCTTCAATATGCCCATTCATATCCCCTATAACCATTATTCTCTTCCCTTTTTCTTTAAAACTCTGTATATCCTTAATTAGACATTTATATAGGTTACTACTCCACTCCATTATAGTCTGATTATCTCCAGTAACTATATACACTACAGCCACCATCCACTTCTGTCTTCCTAACCTTATCTCAAACCACAAATGTTCTTGACATTTAACAGTTTAAATATTTTTTTAACATAACTCCAATACCACCGTCCCTTTTTTTTCTTCTATTTATATCCTGCCATACTAAGTCTTCCAATATAGGCTCTTCTTCTCTTAGATGTGTTTCCACTACTGCTAGTACTTCAAGGTTTTCATTTTTAACTGCTTTAATTCCAGCCACTTTTCTGGTCTCCTACCACCTTGCATATTCAAATATCCATTTTTAACAATTTCTTCTTTCCAACTATTCTTTTATAAATTCTTTTGACTTTTCCTTCTCCATTACATTTATAAATAACTTGTTTACCATTAATTTTACAGACCATTCCCTCTCCACATCTACATTTATATCTAGACCAACTAAGCTTTGTTTATTTCTTACATCTTGTCCATTTTTCTTCTTTCTGATAACACTGCCACTTAAATCCCTATTCCCCTTTATAAGTTTCCCAAACTATATTCCTCATAAATCAAACTCCCTAAAACGTCACTTCGTTGTTTTGCTAAATGCAATCCACTCTACTATATAACTCCCTCTTATTAATAAAAAATCCCACACATCCACAAACCTAACACCATTTCTCTCACACATTGTTTTCAATCTCTCATTTATAGAACATGCCCTATCTAACATGTATCTATTGTCAAATTTTGGTAATAATCCAACTATTCCTACTCTTCCTTTCATCTTATTCAAATTACTAATCAATTCCATGTGTTCATTCATTACTCTCTCTAATGGCTCTGACAAATTATTTGTCCCTACCATATCATACACATCTCTACTCCCTTGTTTCTTTACCTTAACTGTAACATCTCTAATTCTAGCTCCAGGCAGACATATTATTATATACCTGTTTCTATTTTCTTTTGCAATTATATCTCTACCCCTTCTAATTAGTGAATGAATCTCCTATCAATACTGTATCATTGTTTACTTTCCCTACTTCATCCATAACATTCTCTACCACCTTCTGGACTTCCTTATCTATTTCTTCATTATTATTCCTACTCACTAATTTCTTTATTTGCTCATGCTTCTCTAACAATTTTAATTCTACTTCTGCATCCTTTACCTCTTCCTCTATCTCGCACTTATTCTTTGGCTAATCATCTGTACTATCTATTTTTCCATCCATATCTGTTACCACTCAAATAAAAACATACTATATTATCCTATCTTCCTTGACTACATTTTGCTCCATTTCTCCTGACTTTCCCTTTAAGCTATCTACACTTAAAAAACCACTTTTTCACTTCTTTTACGATACTTACCCACTATCTACATAACTATAAATCTGTTTCATCCTTCCTAATCTTATTTAAACTCTCATTACATAAGGTACACTCTACTATAGCACATATAATTTCTTTCTGATCCTTATATATGCATTGTGGTATACAAATGCAATCCATATTCCTTATTTTCAAACTCTCTACTCTATATTTAATGTTATGCTTTCTCTCCTATTATTCAACTCCCTTTAGCCAAAAGGAGAAGAACTTTACTTTCTTCCAATGGCGATCGATAAATACTTATTAGGCATCAAAACGTTATTTTTCTCAAACAAATCACTTCCTTTCTTAAATTAAAAAAATCCTTAGTATCAAACTTACTAAAAACCAAATAGCAAACAATTTTTGTATCAGTTAAATTTCTCAGTTCTCTGAAGATAATTCGCAAAAAATATATATATAAACTTCAAAACTTAACCTGCAAATGAAACAGCCATGTTACCACAGCAAGGTAGTGAGAGCCTTAAATCTATCTCTCTTAATCACAATTATTTCTCCACCTTCACACCAACAACAGACAATTTGTATATCAATTAAATTCTCAGTTCCCTGAAGATAATCCATAAAAAAATAAAGTATAAACTTTAACTAAACTTGCAGAACAAAACAGTTACGTCAGCAAAGCAAAACAGTGAAGACTAACAATTTCCCCATACAATATTGCCACCTAGTGCAAATCATATTAATAAATGGATGCTAGATGGTTAATGTATCAAAATCTAAATTTAGTTTCTACTCATTAAATATCCTCTAGTTTACGGCCTTCATCAGTGAGGAGCTTTGGATCTTAGAGCACTGTACATAGATCATTGGATTTAATACATCCCTTCAGTAGCCACACTTTACCTTTTTAGTTAACTATAAGGCAATGAACCAAACCGAAAACACAGTTTTGAATCCAAAATAATTCGCTTTAGACAAACAGATATAAAGCCAGTTCAGTATTTATATATTTTAAGGTCAGTGATTTTTTTTTAATAACAATAGACACTAATAACCTTGGCTAGAATTGCATTAGTTCCAAAGATCTAGGTGCAGTATTCTCATATTCAAAGCTCCTCAGTGATGAAAACCATGAGCTAAAAACCGAGTCTAGGAATATTGGATGAGTAGGCACTAGATTGAAATTTTGATGCACTAACTTTCTAGTATCTAATGATTACTATGATTTGCAGGAAGCAAAGTTGTATGGAGAGAGTTGCTATTGTGCTAATAGATGGTGCAAGCATAAAAAATGGTGTGGTCGTGTGATGTTATAGTGATTTATATGAACAATATGTCCCACATTATTTATTAAACTTAGAGAATATAAAACAGTTGCAAAACGTAGTAAAATTGATATTAAAAGGTTTTTCTATAAATCCCTATCTAGTGTTTACTCATCCAATATCTCCAGACTAGTTTCTACTTTGCAGCTGTCATCAGTGAGATTTGGATCTAAGAATACTGTATCTAGATCTTAGGATTTAATCCAACACTCCAGAAGCCACCTTTTACCTGTTTGCTCAACTATAAAGCGATGAGCCTACAATGAAAGCACAATAGTTTTCAATCCAAGCTAATTGACTTGTACAGTCATATCATATAGATCTGACCCATTTTATTATCTATATATTTTGAATATCTTTGGTTTTTTAATAATCACAGTCACCACTATCCTATGGGCAGCATTGATATAAAACCACTAAAACATCAGATCTAAGTGCAGCAGTTTCAGATCCAAAGCTCCTCAAAAATGAAAGTTACAAGCTAAAAACTAGTCTGAAGATATTAAATCAGTAGGCACTAGATAGGGATTTTATGCACAACCTTCTAGATTCTGATTATTAAGACTTGCACTGGATGGTACTACTGTATGGAGAGTTTCCTACTGTTTTAACAGCTTGAGTAAGCATATGAAATGTAATATCACATATTGTTTTGGTGGTTTAAAACCAATCCTGCCTATAGGATTCTGGCGATGGTCGTTTTTAAAATGAATGATACCAAAATATAGATACTGAACTGGATTCAGATCTACATGACTATACAAGCGAATGAACTTGAATTGAAAACATTATTGTGTTTTCATCTTGAGCTCATAGTTATAGTTAGCTAAACATGTAAAATATGACTGCTGGAAGGTTGCATTAGATCCTAAGATCTAGGCGCAATGATCTCAGATCCAAAGCTTCTCACTAATGAAAGTCATAAGTTAAAAACTGGTCTGGGGATATTGGATCAGTAGGTACTAGTTAGGAATTTTATACACAAATCTTCTAACATCCATTGATCATTATGACTTGTTGCACTGGGTGGTACCAAATATAGGAAATGGTGATCAGGTGCTATTTTAGAAGAGAATATATTATTATAATTTAGTAAAAAATATTAAAATATACAGAATTAGAATTATTAAGGACTTTATTTATAATCTAAGAGCATGTTAATATAGTGCTTAATGTAGCCATTTTGTTAAAATAGATTCCACTTATTTATATTCTCAATGCAAAAGAAGATCATGGCTAGTGATCATTATTCTTTTTAATTTTATTGTTATAATTGAAATCTAGATAACTTTTAGAAATTTCATTCATCTTGCCATAAATAACTAATTTATTAATTTCATCATTTGACAAATTAGACTGATATTTCATATCACCAATTGCAATCTCTTAATGAATGTAATACTTCTATCATTCTCAATTAAAATTTAATTGGATTTATTTCTACAATCCACAAACTCCAATTTACTATTTAATTTCCTCTAACATTATATTATTATCTACCAACTAATCAGTTTCTCATTTATATAACCTTGCTGCAATCTAAAACATTAGTCCAGTAGGTTTATCAAACATAGCAGACAATTCCAGTTAGCCAAGAATTAATAATAATAATAAAAAAATACATTTGTAAGTCTGAAATCCACTCTTAAATGATTTGCACATGTGAAACAGTCCATCAGTGTCTGTTAAAGTACATATTTTCAACTGGGAAATTGGTTTAAGCTTAAAATGAAATTCCCAAGTGTTTGATTTCTTTATAAATTTATTAAGCAGATTACAACATTTTCCTTAATAATTTTTCAGTAAAATCTTAAAAATAATATAAATCTATTATTTAAATATGTAATTTCTACCTTGAATCAGACTTTCTAGTATATATATATTCTATTTCAGAAAAGTCTTGAGTTCAAAGTAATTAAATTATATCTAGTTGATTACTCATTCCTGTCAACTCAATTAACTAAGATTCACTGGAATGCATGCTATATGTATAGTTTCAATTTTAAAAAAACAAACAAGCAAACAACAACAATGCCTCTATGTACATTAATACTGAAGGTTTATAACAAGCATTAAGTTGAGCATAGGTCATGGAAGACATATAACTGATGCTCATATTAACACCCCCAGAAACTAATAAATTAACTATCATTGATTATCATTTTTGGGATATCCTGCTATCACTAACTTTTGAATTTATCAGTCCCTCTTCTAACAATCAAAATCCATACTAGATAAATTTTGGTTAGCACTCAGATCATGCTTAGCTCCCACATTTCTCAGGGCTACCTATTAATAGAAAGATAGAAGAATTATAAAGCATGTGCAGAAAAGATGATAGACAAGAGGAAAAAAATTGATAAAGTTGATGTATGGGTTCTATTTTTTAACAGATGATAACTGATCCATAGCCAACTAAATATTTAACTGTAAATAACATTTAGATATTCTTAAAGGATAAAACAACCCCCCCCCCCCAAACAAACTCTTTACTATCCGGCAGCTTCTCTCACTAATTTACTTAATATTAATTACAATGGGTTATATATAAGTGTGATTTATCCTTTTTAAATATTTCCAATGAATAAATTAATATTTACAAAAAAAAAAAAAGGCAAACCCAATATTTATAAGATAATGCATAGTTAGTAGCCAATTGTTACAAAAAAAAAAAAAAATTGGATAAAGTTAATAGATCATGTAATTTAAGTTAATAAAAGTATAAATATACAATTTTTTTTTTTAAAAAAAGCTCTCAATACAAAATAGTAATCAAATATACTTCCCATACCAATTATATAAAATTCTATTTGAGTCCAGGTTTAGAACCTTTTTTTTCAGGTCGCAGGTCCAGTATCAAACCAAAATTGTTCATAAAGGCCATATACTTTAGAGTAAAAACTGGGCAAGCTTGAATAATAATGCTTTTTCCTTCACTAATCCTCTTTCCTAAGCCATTGAAGAGGCTTACAATTGGCTATTTAAAACTAGCACACTCGTACATATAAAATGTTTGAGAGGAAACAAAAATCTGTTAAGCCTCGTAAATAATAAACTAATGCCAATAAAGAATGTATGCATAAAATTAAATTAATGGGGCAAAAAATGTATAAACTATTATTTAATTTTTTTCTTTATCAAATTTAAATGTTCAATGGAATATTCATTATTAATCAACTCTCTTCTCAAAGTTTCTTGATATTTGCAAGGCAATACAGTAATAATTTAAAATTTAATTAATGATGATGAATGAATGGGGAGAAAAAAATATTTCCCAAAATTGTCTCTATGTATTATTATCACTAAACTAGCCAATAAAAATAATTTCAATTTTTTTTTTGAAGCAAAAAAAAAAAAAAACTATAAAAAATACATACAAAAAATATATATAATACAGTAAATGTTACACAAATAAGCAAATCATTTTTTGAGAAAATATTAGTAAATAAGATTTTCCTATTTTGATAGATTTTCTTCCAATTATTTATGTAAGCATAAAAATAAACTTTGCAGAATAACAACAAATTACTAAATAAAAATATAGAATAATCACTAAAATAAAGTGCAATAATAGATTTTTGGATAAAAAGAATAAAAAATGAGAAACAAAATATATTTTTTGCCCTTATAATTATAAATAATTTGTATATATAAAAATTTATTAGTAATATATTAGTGTTGGCGATTACCTGGCTAGCCATAGAATGTTGTGACATAGAATGTGGCACATTATTGTAACGAGGAGGACGAGGTTGTCCTTTGCTTGGTCTAGTGTTAAGATTTTTACCTCTTTGTGCCTGACGACCTATAAAGTTACAAATTAAAATACAATATCATAAAAAAAAAAATACTAAAAACATAAGCTTGTCCATAAAAATTATAAATTCTTCTGGAGCAAGACAATATTCAAATAAATTTAAAATAATACTTGAATAATATACTTACTAAAGAATGACTGATCACCTGGCATTTGTTGAGTATAATATGGTGGAGGTCCTGTTACTGGAGGCATAAACATATTAATTGGTATAGGAAGATTCATATTAGCTGCAGCATGAGCTCGATCAGAACTAATGTAACTCATCTGATCATGAATACGATTATAAGTGCTACGCATAAAGTTTGGACCTAATAATAAAAAAAATTAAAATACTTATAAATTAAAAATTTAATGAAATATAATAAATTATTACAATTTCTACATGTATGTTTTCTGTCCAAAAGCAGACCAATGAGTAACTAACTAGGTAAAAAAGTATTATGATCAAGTAACAGTCGTAATATGCAATTCGTTTATGTCAACCTTAGAGTTAGCATATTATACATATGAATATAAAATTCTATGATCTATTATTATGTGAATACAATGAATCATAATGTGTATTTATTCATATACAATGGACAAATTATAAAACATAAGCATTAATATTTGAGAAACATATCTGTTACATTTGCATATTATATTAATTATGTTTGAATTTTTATATACAATGCAAATATATAATAACAATATAAGACATTATTTACAAATTACATAAAATTGTTTTTACTATTTATAATTTGAAAACTTATACAAAACAATAAATACTTACTTTCACTACAGCTGCTTTCAGGTGGTGATTAACATATCAGTTATCTTCAATACTGAACAATATAATTTTGAACCTCATATGCCTTTCAAAGTTTTGAATATGCTAACTGATTGTTAAAAATATTTTTTATTTTTATCTTTGTAATGTAAAAAATGGACATCATATTCATTTTTTTAAAAAAATTCACTGAAGGACCATTGCTCATTATTATTATTTTTAAAGTATATTTAGATTCTTCGATATATGAATCCCCCCCCCCCCCATCCATGGAGGCAGTGAATTTCATAAATATTATTTTTACATTTTTTTTCCTATTTTCTCTTTAATATTGTTAATCAACTAATTTAAATTAATTATACCTCTTATTTGTAAAGTTTAAAATTTTCTATACATTCAATATAGTCCAACATAATAACACATCTAATATACCATTATCACAAACCTTCAGGCAAATATTTAAACATATTTAAAAAAAATATATATTAGAAGATTATAATAATGATCATATTAAATTTTATGCATAGTACATAACGATGTATTTATGATAGATGATATTTTAAAAAAATTAATCATGATATAATGAATAGTTTGGACAAAAGCAGACCAAAAATGTTCAATTTTAAGTATTTAGATTTTGATGTCAAATACATAGTAACAAATTTAAATTATATCTGCGAACATAAATGCTTGGAGAAGGAGATCCATTCGGTCTAATAAATGATTGAGCCTATCAAAATTTTTGTGTAAAAACATATCAGATTATTCAGCACTGAAAATATGCTATTGATTGAAAGAAGACACTGTTTTCTCTTTGAGGAACTGAATAGAGCAAATTCCTTAAGTTTTTATTACCATAGCTATTATTATCATAAGATTACTTACACAGTAAGCAAACATCCGGTAGGCTGCTCATCAATATACATCAGATAGTGCAATTATTTTATTAGCATTCCCTTCTAGGTTTTAAACAACAACATTCTGGTCTTATTTTGCAGATACCTGATAATTTTTGACTAAAACACTGATAGGGATTATTTAAAAGCAGGATACATACGTTTGTATGTAGCTGAATGCTGACTTATATGAACAATTGTGATAAATAATAATAAATTATTGCTTTGATTTCCTGGAGATTGTAAGTCATCAGACAAAGCAATAGTTGTTGATCAAAGAAAGAAGATGAGAAGAATCTTCGCTTATGGGAAGAGCTATCAAAAAAACTGGTATTACTTTCAAATGAAGGAAATGCATGACTTGAACTATTGAATACTGTTGAACTACGTATAATTAGAAGAAAAGGTGAAAATGACAATTTTAAAAACAGACATGTATTTTATTATAAAAGCCATAAATATTAGATGCACAAATGGAGTGGGATTCATCATAAATAAAAGATGACAATGCAACATTGTGGAAATTAAAAATATAATGGAAAAATTAAAATAAGTACCTTAATAATGCAGATAATTTCGATTTATAATTCAAGCAGAGGATTTTTACACAGGTGTTCAGAAAGTTTTGAGCACATTATAAAAATTTTAAAATTGTTTTTGTGACATTTTAATACTAGAATAAGAAAATTTTTAAAGATGAAATACTGAGGATAAATTTAGTTACAAAGACAGAACATACCTGTAGAATTCAAAAATGAAAAAAAAAAAAGGACCTTTAAATTACTATTTCCCATTTTTGGAAAAAATAAGCATGAAAGCATTCAAATAAAGATACAGCAGAGTAGGATTACATTTTGACTAACAGAAAACATATTTCAAGACTATAATGTGCATAACAAGTCCAACACTGATTAATGAGATATATATTATTGCAAAGATAAAAGCTGTTAAAAAAAGACAATAATACCAAACATTTAAATTTTTGAAAAACATTCCAATAATATTAATTAAACTAGAACTTAGAAATTTTTTTTAAAGATTAAGATTTTGAAAATGTCACAGATATAAATCAAATCTAGAAGATAATTGATGCTAGCTGGTACAAAAAGCAACAATTTACCAGAAAATTTTCTAATGAGACAAGAAAATATGGGGGGGGGGGGGCATAACAACTCATTAAAGAAGTTAGTGATGTCATAATAAAATATAACAATACCCTGACAAGAAAACATATAGAAGTCAACTAAAGTTTTAAAAAGTATAAAACAATATCTTAGTATTGGAAAGATGTTTTAGCAATAAAAATATAGCACTACTGATAAAAGAAAGATAACATCATAAAGTATGTGAAAGAATTCTGTTAAAAAACAAAATAAAAAAAAAAGTAAACAAAATAGCTTCTGTGATTACAACATTGTTTGAAATTCTAAGCCTTTTACATTGCTAATATGCATTAGATTTGTAGTTTATAAAATATTTGATTTTATAAGCACTTTGATAATGATGAAAGCTTTAGAACATCAAGACAAAAACCCATAATATTGTCAAATTCTAAAAAATACTTAAATACAACATCAGTGTTCAATTAACACTGATAAGGATATATATGGCAGGGTGCAGTATATCACCTCCAAAATATTTTATAATAATTTTACAAGAATTGTTTTGTGGATTAAAATAAACCAAGTGATTAAAATAAATGCTAATTACTTTAATCAATTAGATTTTGCAAATGATGTGATTGTTTTCACAAATACTGTTCAAAACTTCAGGAAATGTTTTGTAAAGCAATCAGATAAAATCAAAAAGTAGAATTACAAATGCTGTAAAAACTGATCAATGACTTTTTTAAAAAAATTGAAAATATAGACTAAGGGAAAAAATTGTAAAAACCTTAGACAGATTATTAATACAAATGAAATTAATCATAACATTATATTTAGATGAAATGCTTTAGGGAATAATTTAAAATTAAAATAAAATATGACTATGTGCTTATAAAGATTTTTAATAAATGGCTTTTATCAGTGCTTTTTTATATAGCTTAAGATTTAGACATTTCATATAAAACTAATATATGTATATTACAGGTTTCTCAACAAAATAAGAAGAGATAAATAATGAAAGGAATCAAGGGTGAAATATATGGATGAGTGAACAAACAGCTACATCAATATCATTGAACAAATTAAAAAACTAAAATGAAATTGAGTTAGATATGTTTCTAAAAAATATGGCAATAAGTGGGCAATTGAAACCTTAAATTAAAACCCAAAATAATTGTAAAAAGCATAGAAAGAGGCCACATTTGAACTAGATGGGGATGAAAAAGAAATTTACTTGAATGAAGTGAAGATGAAAAGCTATGGATCAGAAAAACTGAATTAAATTTGAAAAGACCATCTATAGGAATGATAATAATTGTAATGGATGATTGGTAAAACAATAGATTTACATCAAATGCTCAGAAAAATTAAACAATAAATTACAGATTGCATTTCTCTAATCATGACATATAAATAAAAAATGAATAAACATGTTCAGAATTAGTTAAAGTTTATGCCAAATTCCACTTAATTTAAATCAATTAACTAATGACCCAAAATACAAAAAAAAATTTATAACAGTTCTACAAAAAAACAACAACAACCCAACAACGTAAGTCCATCCATTGCCATTTGTATTCTTTGATTATTCATGTATTTGCAAAGATAATTTTACAATTAATAGATTTATTATCATCTATCTAACATGTCTATATATTGTTTTTATAGTAATTTACAAGATTAGAATAAAGATGACAAGATAAAGTTTAGATAACTTTTACTATATTGAAATTCTACTTTCAGAAAATATTCATGCTTGCTAGTAGCCCTGAGATCAGCTATCCATAGATTAATCAATTAAAATCCAAACAATTGAAGATATACAAACTAAATCTTTACAAGAATTAAGTTATGCAAACTTCTTTCATTTCTATCAATAAAATTTTTACCTGTCTTTTCTGCATACCCATTAAGGCAATTTAACTAAACATGAAGTGATAGTACAAGTTAATCACAATAACTCAACATATTATATCAATACAAATAAATTTTAAAAAAGCATGACTATTAATGTCCAGATATTAGTCAAACAAATTATTTATTTCATACTGGATTATCCTGATCTTATCAACTAAATTAAAAATAAATCAACTATTAAAAAAAAATTTTCTCAGACTTTCCTTAGCTTTTCAAACAAAAACTATTGCCCAAGGATCGTCTTTATCTGCCCTGTTTGTTAGTTATATTGAACCAGTTCAAAAAAACAACGTTTATCCCAGAGATGATTATTTCAACATGCAAAAAAAAAAAAAAAATCACCATATACTCATGTCCATAATGTCTTGTTAATTAGTAAAGGTGTCACAAATATACAAGTCATATAAAATGCGCCATGATAAATTAACTGCATTGAATAAATTTTCAACACTGCAGATGTCAGCTGGAAGCGTATTCCCTCTATCTTCACAGCAATTCATACTAAATTTCTGGATATACCAATAGGTACTCTGAAACTAAATCCAATTCAAAATCATTACAAGCAATTTTTTTTCTGAAATTCTAATATTCAGTCCTAATCTACTTCATTTGAAACAAAGATAAAATTTTTTCATAATCATAGGTCTAATGCTTTTCTATGCTCAGTGATGATCTAATATAATGAAATTAACAATATCAATATATAAAATCAAAGCTGTCTATGGAAATCAAGATTGAAATTACTGCATGATAAAACAATGAGAACAATTTTTAAAAGTCTGGATCAATTAACTTTAAAGCTTTTATATGTATATTGGTGATTATTTATCTTTTCGACATGTGTGTGATCAAGTGTATCAACAATATGAGATAGCATGGATAGTTGAGGGTCATGTGAAAGCCTGAGTTCAAATCCCTATATATTACATAGAGAAGTGCAGGTATGAAAAAGGCCTGTACTGTAGAAAAAAATTCATATTTTAAAGCTTTTAGTAAGTTCATTAATGCTAAATCTTTTAAACAAGTATTCAATAAATAACTTAATACATTTTTTCCCAATAATATTTTTAAATTACATTATAGTAAATTCTAACAACAGTTTTAACTGTCTTGCAGTCTTCATTAGAGAAAAAAAAAAAAATTGTTATATTAATCTAATAATATTATTACTAATTGTATATATATACTTATTCATATATAAGCACATTTTATACATCACAACATTTACTACTCACACTTATTATTTTTTAAATTTTATATTAATTCATATATAGTCACATATACATATATTTACAGGTACAACACATATATGTATATTTTAAAGTGAAGGTTTTCAAAAACAATATATGTATTATAATTCATGACAACTTTTGAGAATAACTGTGTAGAATACTCAAGTATATAATTACCAATAGTTCAACAAAATAACATTTAACTCAAAATTAATTAAGAAGTGTAGGAAAAAGTGGAACACGTGAAATCATAGAATGAAATAGAATAAGTTAAATACTGCATTTTTTTTACCTATTTAAAGTAAAAAAAAAAAAAAAAGTGAATTAAATTTAAGTTGGTTAGACACAATCAGTTGGATTTTAATTTAATTAATGACTTATTTATTTATATGAAGAAACTCTTCCATGTTATGTTTGTTAATACAATTCAACCTCTTCAAAATCTCTAAGCCCTGTAATTATTTCATTTAAATAGGACCTTGATTTTGAAGAAACCTATGCAATGGCTAGCGTCTAAGATGCTAAAAATGATAACTGATTTTTTAATGCATCAACATGCTCATCTTTTCTAATGCTTTTTACAATGGTTATTCATTCTAATATACATGTGGCCTGTCACACTCCTCAGGGAGTCTCATTGATTTCTTGAGCATCATGAGAGATTATAATTTAGGTTTGATCAGAATATTATGGAGCAATGTACCAAATTAAAAACATACATATACAAAACATACTTCTATTAGAATATGGATTCCTTATATGAAAAAACCTAGACAGAATTGGATGTGTGGATGCCACAACATTATAACATTTTCAAATGAAAAAAAAAAAATTCTGATAAAACTTAAGATATAATTCCTTTTAAGACTCAAGGAATCTATGAGAGTATGCAAGTCACATTTATAAGAATGAATAAATATCACATCAGTGCTAGAATAGTTGAACATATTATTGCAGTAAAAAACTATTCACCTTCACCATTTTTATGGAACCTGTATATAATATGTATTGTTAATATCATGCAAATTGAAATTATTGTGAAAGTTGCAACTTTAAATAAACATAAATATTAAATATACTATATCTAATAATGCAATAGGTTAAGCATGAATGTTTATGCTTTTTGCGTACATAGGATTTTTTATGTCTTTTAAAATTCGGTTATACTTTTTATTAGGAAAAGATTGTTTATGATTTATCAAGTTTAGAGTAAAGTTTAAATTAAAAAATTATATTAAAGCATTTTCTTCCTGTACTACAGGTGTTCAAATGAACAATGTTTCCAAGACTGTGATTGGTGGTTGCATTACTTCAATTATGACAAATAAAATATTAAATTGTTAAAGTGTCATCTATGAATTTAATAATCACTTGAATTTGTCTACAATAAAATATATTATTTAATCTTTTCATATGCATAAGACTTTTTATGCTTTTAAAAGTTCGATTATATAATAATTTTGTCTATGAAAATACTGTTTTCAAAATTTAAATTTACAGTATAAAAGTTAAAATTATTAATGATAAATTATGTTTACACTTATATTCATTTTGTTGTAAATAGTCACAGAAGATAGTAAATTTGCTTTAGATTATCGATCTCAAAAAGATTATTCCTAAACCTTGCACTTCAGATTATATAAACAATGCCCTTCTAGAACCAATAAACATTTGTCATAGGAGACTTTATAATATATTAAAGTAGGTAAAAATATTACAGCCATTAAATTTTGTACAATACTTGAGGATTAAAATCTCCTTAGTTTTTCTTTTTTTCCATCCTACTTCATATCTTTGAAATGCAAATAAAGTTAAAAATGAAAAAAAAAATTCTATTGTTGACTGTATTCGCTGAAGATTTTTGTGTATGGCTTTAAATTATTCTCAAACCCATAATTTTTACATTATTTTACTGATTTTATGGTTATCATCTTTATAATTATTTTACAACTAATAAATCAATAATATTTAAAGTTATAACAATGAGATAAGGTCTGCCTTCCAAGAAGCTGATTGGTTGTTTCTTATTCTCTATATAAGGGAGCACTTGTCAACAATTTTAACAATTCTAAGTTTTAGAATATTTTTTTTACATATTTATTATTATTTTCATAAAATGTGTAAAAATATAATTAGTTTAGTAGAATAGTTCAGATTTTAGTAAAAAATATTTACTTTTACATGAAAGTAAATTGAATAAGAGATCAATGATGTAAGCTGCATTTTATAATAGGTCGAGACAAGTATGTTTTATATTGTCCGCTATAGATTCTTTTTATCAATTATAAATGGAAATTTTTTTTTTTTTAAATTTTCATTTACTTTAATAATCTGACAAATTATTAATTTGCTTTCTAGAAACTAAACTAAAACAAGTATAATTTTAAAAGACAAATATATTTTTACTGCTGATTCTGTAATTGACCAATCAAAAGTTTGGAACTTTAATTCACTCAGCTAATAAGGATTTTGAACTATTAATGAGTTAATGATAAAAACTTCATTTACTTTATATCAAACATTAAATGCAAACAAATGCAACAATACTTTATATTAAGGAGTAAAAGAAAAGACTAAAAAAAAGAAAATTTCTCATTGCATCATCTGTGACTTAGGCTTTCTAGAATCTGTAAATACATACACAAACTTAAACTGTGTTCAAATTATTTTTGAAAAGAGCAATATATTAAACATTTTATTGCAAAGTTAAAAAAAAAAAAGTGCACAATATATGGACAAACACACACAAACAAGCAAAATTTGTTTACCACCATTTATATTTCCTCTATCATAAACACTTCCAGGAATAAGCACTTCTCTTGCATCAAACATTGCTGTGCTCATAAATCGGCCACCCTATTAAAAAAAAAAAATTCATGTACACACATTATAATATAAAGTAATATAATAATTTAAAGCAAACTAAAAATGAAAAAAAAAAAAACTCAAATCAAGCAAAAACATTTATAAGAAATCAACTTTTTTTTTTTTGAGACATTTCTGAGAAAGCCACAAAACAACAGGAAATATCTTAAGCTTTAAATAAATTTCAAAATTAGAACACTATTACATATTTATTTGTAAGAATTTCCTAGACAAAAACAGAAGAGGTTAAACATATTCTAAAATTGCTATCATCATCAAAAACCATTATCAAAAATATTGAACCATAATAAAATTAAATTACATGCTAAATAAATTAAAATAAATTCTTAATTTAAGATCTCAAAATTGTGAAAATTGGATAATAATCAAACAGGATAAAAAAGGGATGCAATATTTGTAAAAAATTTGTCTCTTTTTCCATTAAAAAAAAGTTTGATAAAATTAAAAGATAAAACTCAAATCATCCTAACAATTCCAAATAAATGACAAAAGAAATACTATTGTTATGTTCATCAAGAGTCAACATCAAATTAAGTGCACTTTATTTGAAACTCTTTACAAATAAAACAATTTTAGTCATTACACTAATTTTTAATAAAACATTTATTTAAAAAAGCTGAGATGTTAGTTCTTGCTTTAATAATAAATTTAACAAATCCACTAAATTCTATTTAGCAGTAAAATTAAAATCAACTGTTGAAGTCATCACAGCATGGTTTAATAATATTAAAATAAAATCATGATAAACATTAATTTCCCTATTTCTAAAAATTATTTTTCTGCTTGATTTTCTATTTTTCAATATTTTCTACACGTAAACTTCAATTCTTTATTGAATAGTTTTTATTCCCCATCTTAACACTATTCAGTCTTTTAAAAACACTTTGAATAAATTTTTTTTACATTTTTTTAAAAATCCGTTTATGTTTTTAGGTTCTTGTTATTCTACCACATAAGAAGCAATTAATAATTGCAACAACTACAGGGAATCATCGATCACAAAAAGGCTTGAAATATATGATTAATCTTTTCTTGTTAAATGTGAACTAGTTCCAAATATTGCTGCACTAATAAGCAAATCATTTTCATATAGGTAGTACTGCATTTAAAACTTAGTTAAAATAGTAAGTATTTGCCAATCTGCTTTTGTTATTATGAATATAATGTCATAAAATTAGCTACTGGTAATTGATCTAAGGATAAAACTGAGTAGCAAAAATTTGAAAAAAATAAAGTTTATTATCTAAAAAGAATATATGTTTTACTGTAAGAATAATACAACCAATAAATAAATAGTTAATAGAAAAATAATCTTAATCATTTAACAAGCAGCAATGTTGAATGTCGTTAACGTTATACATGCTGCCCAAATAGCTCATAATTTCATTAGTTCCTTTCTGTAGTTGTTCTCTTGGTATTATCTTCAAGTACATTTAGTTAGTCACAAGATTTTGTTTTTATTTATTTGAGTTGCCCATGAAGCTATTATATAGTTTCTTTTGGAATAGATGCATTTTCTTACTTGCGTTCAACGGTTTCTTTTACTATCATTCTATTAGAATGTCAATTTTTATATCATTCCACATTACTTTATTCATCTTTGATAGTCATTCAATTATAATAATAATAATGCTTCTTAATTTTTTTTCATTTCTTTTTCGTAATGATTTGGCCCAATTCACATTTATCATAAAAGACATCTATTTATAATATTTAGTATAAGACTTCAACATCATCCATAAGTTTCCATCAATAACTTAATCTTAAACTATATTTATTCCAAAAATAATTTTAATAAAAGTCGAATACAATTATATATATATATTTTAGCCGAATTTTATTGTTGTCCACAGTGTTTTTAAATATATATATTATAATCATCAATCTTGTAACCGAATGCCACAATCATTGTGGTGCTAAGAACTATGACCAAAAGCATATCATGCCATCTACATTGTGTACCAAAGACTATAACCAAAATCTGGAGCACATCACAACAAACAAAATTAATGATATAACATGAAATTGTTATAATCTAATCTGGTCACAGCCAGGGTATACCGCGAAGACCTATCGTAGCAGTATGTGAAAATACATTAGACAAATGATAAGTATGTAATTTTATTATCCTGCAAACCTTAATTTGCGATTTTTCATTGCATGAGACCTTATGGCGACCATGGACAAGATAGTATAATTTGTGGAACTACTAAAGATTATGAATTTTAAAATTACATATATGATTTTTAATACAAATGCTAGTCTAGGTATGTATGAGCTTTGCAATAATAAATAAGCATGGAAAACTTGGATTCTTTTCTTATAAACTTAAGTTTATAATTTAATAAATAACAGTGAGACTCTTGTTATAATGATGAATGACAATTATAACATTAAGCAAATAAATTCAATCATATCATTACTTGGTAAATCTGTTTATAAGTTTATAAAATCAATCAATTTTATATCATGTACTAGAATCAACAATGCAAAGCTAAAATGATGGAAAAGGCAAATGGGATTTTATTGTACCTTACACATCATAAACTACCAAAAACAAAAGCATTCAAATGTTTTCTCAGAATATTACTAAAACTCTTATATCATGCTAACAACAGTATGTACTCCAATGTATGCTCTATTCAAAATATATTATTTCTGGTTTTATGACTGACAAATAGCAATGGCACAGTAAATTTAATTATAAATCAACATTTATTTACAATTTTATGATTAACAAATAATTGATATATGATGTTTTAATATAATAAAAAAATATCATTCCATTTGTTCACTTCACTTAATATATCCTAGGCACAATTTTATAAATGCCTAATCATAAATTTTATTTTGATATAATTTACGCCTTGAGAAAACTATACTAAAATTTAACATCAAATCATGAAATATCTAATGTGTCAGTTCCAGAACCAATAAACCTATACTATAGACATATAATAATATAATAAATAATATTATGTTTGCAGGAATTAGCTAATATGCAAAGCTAAAGCAAAATAAAAATTCAAACTTCAGTTCAGATTAAATATTAATTAACAAACAGTTAATCATCATGAAGATAATTTAGATAAAATGCCCTATTACACTTTATAACTCAACTTATAAGTTATACTTATAAATGGAAAAAAATGATTTTAGCATAATAATACAAAATACTTTGCCCAAACTTATATTTATGAAGTAAAATGATATTCCTGTGGATGCATTCATTTACACATAGGAATCATACAACACTGAGTGCCTCGTGAGTTTATACTCCACCATAAAGCAACAAATATAATTACACAATTCCACGGATTAACCACCAGCACAGATTAATGCCATTTAACATTGTAAAGCAATATTAATATTTACTTCATATTTAAAGTGCAAAAATCCTCCTCCTCAGTTATTCTGACAATTCAGAAAACACCAGCAATTTAGCAGATGTGGATTCATACATAATGAAAAGTGTTTCAATAATAAGGACAACTAATATACTGAATTATCTTGCTTAAAATATAAACATAGTAACAATGCAATATAAGTGACATAAGTATAAGAATAGAACTCTGGAAAGACTCATAAGACACTTCATGAGAGGTTGACATATACCATAAATTTATTAACAATTCTCAAGCTTTTTCCGCAAGCGCTATCCCTTGAATAAATATTTTATTCAATCCCATGAGTTTAATTTAAACACAATAAAATATAAGTCATGAACTTCACATATAAGTTCATATAACAATAAAATTAAAATCAATTCATTTTTACTTAATTACATAAATTAAAGTGTACAACATTTTTAGAATACTAAATATGATCCGTGAAATCAATGTAAAAACGTCTTGAGCAATAAGTACACATTACATAAATTAATAATTATAAATTATAGCCGAATTCCATAGATGTGATTATATCCATTCGTTCTAGTTATTATGAGCACTTTTAAATTAATGTATTTTACGTGGCTCCATGAATATAAGACAATTCCAAAAGCATGACATGTAGAGTTTAAATGAAAATGTTCTTCATAAGTTATTAAATTCTAGATTTTTATATAAAATTGTTCCAAGTTTACGACATCCAGGCTATATTAATTTATTTACCCACATTTAAATTTAGGAATAATAATTAGAACAAAATAATTTAATAATTCAAAATTGATGATAAAAATCAGAAAAGAGTTTTAGTTAATTATTTGAAGACTGTTACCATTATTCAAATAGTAAACAAATTAAATAGCAAATATATTACTGGCAGTATACATTTAGATAAAATAATCAATGCTTTATTATTTTAAATGATAAGCAGAAATATTAAACCAGCATTTCAATAAACTTTAACATTTAAATTTGATTTTAAACCTCTTCTTTTTTAAAAATAAAGTTTTCATATCCGAAAAGCTTTTGCAATTAAAATATTTATTTAATGTTGCCAATTTGTATGTAGTAAAATATTTCAAAACATACTGACGTCTGCAATTAATTCTACTTTTAAATCTGAGAGTTCCGACATATTTTTAAATGTAAATATTGAGAAAATTATTAGCGATTTGATTCACTTGGACAGCTCGAACAGATCCTTTAAGCCTAGCAACTCATACTATTATTAAGTATCACAATTTTATGTTTAAGTTTGTAGGAAAATTTTTGGTAAATCCGTTTGCTTATTAATTATTTTTTAAAAAATATGCTTAACATATTTTACATACATTTTTTGTCTTACACCATTTTTTTTTAATAATAATAATCCAGGAACGCTGTCACTGGAACGCTCTATTTAATCGCGCTCTTTTTTTTTAACACTGAAATGCACACGTGATTACTATATTTTTATCTAATAATTAAAAATTAGTTAAACAAATAGTTTTGAATTTAAAGTAAAATAATTTCCAAGATTATTTTAAATAAATAAGAATTATTATTATTTTTAATCACATTTTACTAAACTTAAAGTGAGCTGTTAATTTCTTACAAGTTAAAACATATTTGATCCAAATCAGTGGATGGAAGAAAAAAAAACAATTTTAAATACATTAAAATAACACAGGCAATAAGCAAGGCAAAATATTACTTATTCTCACCAATAAATTATTTTGAATGCAAGTAAATAATCTGTTCAAACTGCAAACCAAAGCAATCAAATCACCAAGAAGAAGACAGAGAAATTTTTATATAAGTTATATCACTCTTTATATTTTATACTAAAATATAAGGTTACAATATATATACTTATATTCAGTTAAAAAAAAAAAAAAAAAAATTCTTACTGGATTTGAAGTATTAATCAATTTTCTGGGCTTGCTAAACTGTATCATGCTTTCTTTTAAATTGTTTAATGGTCCTTCAACTAATACTTTCTGTTCTTTATAATAAGTTAGCAGATGATTCCATAAAGGTTGCTAAAATAATAAAAAATCTTTCACAATAAATATTCAAAATAATTATTACTCTTTTTTTATTATAAAAACATGAAATTTAAATAATATCAAAATAAACTAAATAAAATTTTTAAGTTGCAAAATCATCTATATATACAGTTTTAAATAAATAATCACAGGAAATATATTTGTAACTGGTGAAGTTTTAGAAGACTTCTTTCCTTCTGAATAGGGCAGCTATGTCAAAGCAAAATCTTAAATTTGCTTGTAATAATAATTTTCAAGTTTTGCCTATAGCAAAAAGTTGCATTAACCACTACATAACTTTTTTGTATTCAAGTGTCTATATATATATATATTGTACCTAACTAAAATTTCCCTTAGTTCCAAAAGGAGCGAAGGGTTATCTTAGCTTAACCTTTTGGTTTGAAATTGTCTGATTTTAAAAAAATAATAATGATAAAAATGAAAATTAAACTAGTTAATTATTAAAATAGGATAATCTAAATATTTTAATAGTGTCAGTTGGTTTGATAAGGAATGTTAAGTAATAATTTTTACATAAGCAAATGTTAAAAAATAATTGTGAAATGATAAATCATATTTAATGTATTTTAAAGTAACTATTGTATAATTCATTTTGATGTCTAAATGATAGTAATGAGATATTATAAATAAGTTGGAATGAATAGTAATAAATTTAAAAAAAAAAAAAATGTAAGTTTTATTAAAACAAAATAACAGTATTTATTAGATGTAAGTTAGTAGCGTTCCACTTATAAAATTATTTTAAATTAAATATTTGATAATATTTTAGTTTTGTAATTTTAAAAAAAAAAACTTTTAAACAATGGGTGAGCTCATATTTATAGATTACCCGGATATGGAAGTGTGTGCAAGAAAGATACATAAACATAAGAAGAAAATAACAATAAAAAATATTTTAATTCTAATATTTATAAAAAATAAATAAATAAATGGATGGATATAAATTTATGAAAGAAATATTTAAAAGTTAATAAAGAGGGATAGTTCTGAATTTTATATTTATTACTATTATGTTCAAAAAAAATATTATTTAAAAAGGTAATACATAACATTTGTTAAACAATGGATTTTTGACTTTGTGGCTGTAAGTCACGTGATTTCGTATCATTAGAAATTGCGTTAGTAAATAGATTTTACAGCTGATCTGTCAAAAATAGTAAGGTTTAATAAAAAATAATTTTATTGGCTTACAAACTAACTAATATAAAAAAGGGGTATATTAAACAATATCAGGTATAAACGAAAAATCTGGTATTCACCAGGGGGCTGATCTTATTTTGATTCAAGGAGATTGGATCTTAAAATTTTGTTAATAAAAAAGTAATCTTATAAAACTTTATATTTGCTAAAAAAAATTAAAGTATATTTAAAACAATTATTTAAAAATCGTCTTGTAAACATGAATTGCTGAAACTAAAAGTAAGATATTCCGTTTTTTCTGACAGTTTTCATTATAATTGAGACATTAAAATTTACGGTAAAATGTTTGAAGAAAAAAAAATACAGCGTCTCATATTTCATTTACTTCTGATATATTGATTTTTCTTTATTTAGAAGTAAAACTTAAATTATTAAGTATTGTTATGGCTAAAGACTTTATTGCACTAAAATATAGTATATTTCCCATCAAATTAAAAATATACGTGAAGAAGAAATTAAAAAAAAAAAAGACATTCAAACATTTTAAAATATTAAAATGGAAATGCATTAGCGTCTTTATAAATTAAAATTGACATTAAATTTAATATTGCATTATTAATACATGCTATAGACATGTAAATATGTTCTTAAAAGAATAATATTTAAGAAGAAAATATGTATTTTAAAATGCTAATTCTCATTTATGCCAGTAATATGAAAAGAATTTGTTTGGAAGCAAAACTTTAAAAGAATTCAAAGATATTATTAATGAACTTGTCTCTATCAAATGCATAATGTTTGGTTATAATTGTCAATACTTATAAGTAACTTTATGACCGTTGATCTTAGCATATAAACCAAGGAGCATCCTTAATTATAAAGCATATAAACCAAGGAGCATCCTTAATTATAAACAAAGTCTATTCTTATGTTTTAAAAATAAATAAAAGAAAATTTGTTTTAAAAAAAAAGTACATTTTTAAATATTAAGAAACGTTTTAAAAAAAGAGCTCTATTTTAAAAAAATGCGTTTATCTAAGGAAGAATAGTGAAAGTTAACTAAAAAAATATATTATAATTATTCTGCGTTTGAACCTAGGATTATAAATGTAAAAAAATGTACTCGGCTGAAGAATTTATTTTTTCAATGCCGGCTTATTATACTTATACTTATGCTATTCAGCTGAAGAACTTATTTTCCAAAGCCAACTTATGTTTATGCTTACGATGTTTTATTGTTTTAATATTTAAAATTACCTTTAAAGATAAAAGAAAGTGGAAGTGTTTATATAAAGAACTACTGAACATTTTCGTTTGGAAATGATTGCCATGTATGTAAATGTATTAATTGAAGCTTCGAATTTTAATAGATATCTTAACCTGGATAAATTGTTTACACATTATCAAATGGAAAAATCATCACGGAGCCGAACTATGAACTTGAATTAATGTATTATTATTATTTTTTTTTTTTATGGTCTGCTTTATTGGTTTTAAAAAAAAGAAACCATAAAAATATTTATGCTATTAAATTTTTATGTAACACTTTTTGCATAAATATACAGGTAAACTAGAGTTATAATTTTAAAACGAAATAAGTTTATTTGAATGAGCAAATGTTTCTTGCCATTCTTAAGTAGATTTAGTTTATTTATCAAACATTACACTAGCTAGTTTCTATTTAATAATTTTTATTTATAGAGATTTAAATATCAGTCTTATTTTCATATAAATGGGATGTTTTACTCAATTTTTGATTTTAAATTTACTAAAGTAGTTTATCAGAGAATATCCATTCATTTGTTTTATGAATGTTATATTAAGAATAATTACAAATATTTTATATTCATCGAGAAGTAAATATTCTTGCATTTAATTTACAATTTCAAAAGTCCACTAGTTACTATATTTTTAGCATTTAATATTTTGTTATGTGTGTATTGTGCCTTGCCTAGAATTTTATATGCATTTGAGTTTAAAGTATTCTCTACAGTAGTCAGTTGACACATAGTTTGCTTTGTTGGTTCGAACATTGGATATACGTTTTGTATTTTATAAATTTCTTGGAAATAACTTAGTTTAAGTGAAGTATATATCTTGCTAGTAGTTAGAATTTGTTAGCCTCAAGAGTTAGGCTTAGTTTATAATTTTTGAATATGCCTTATGGAGTCGAGAAAAATCCTCCATCCTTATTGTATTGTATTTCCATGATTTGATAGTGCTTGTCCCCAAAAAGAGGGTATTGTATTGTATTTTTCAGTGATGACGATCACATTTATAAGCATTGGAAATCCCATGAGAGGATTGTGCTTTTCTGGTGGGTGTTCCTGTTCCCAGATGTACTGAAGATAAATTCCAGACATCGTCATTTTTGCTTTGAAGTTAGGTATTTTTTTGGAAGCCACCATATTCTTTTCCAGCTCTGAGGAGCCTAGTATCTTTATATTTTTGCCTATCATTCATGATGACTTAATGCTAATTCCACCACAGTAGGTGATGTTGCATTTGTTTTAGATTTGTGATGACAAGATATGCTTGTTTGAAGAAATGTTATTTCTTCAGGTAGTTGTAGCTAATTTAAGGCTCATAGGTATATCCATGTTTGAATTGTGTTGCTATGATAGTTTTATCACACACAAGCTAACCAACAATAAGTTATATTTATTTTAAAGTATATTAAATATGCATATGGTATAAGTGGCAATTCACACATAATAATTTAATATTTTCATCCAGAATTTCGCCGCTGGATTTGTAAGTCTGTTACATCATTATTTTTAAAACATTGAGGGAATAATTTTATGTGGACTAAAGTTATTTTAAAAAAAGTATAACTGATCTCTGATGAATGATTGTCCCACACACTTAAGTTAGTTTAATTTTAGTATTAGCTTAATCTGATTTAAAGATATATCTAGCTGTGATATTAGTTATATCCGTGAAACTAGTGATGATATTCTCAAAAGTATTGTTGAATATGCATACTCCAACTTAGCGTTTGTTAAGTTGAGAAGTATAAAATTAAGCTTAGGGTTTTCAATATAAACATAGTTCTGTGTGTTATTCTGATTAGTAGATGACACAATAATGTTATTAATTAATCCAAATAATTATATAAAATCTTAGTGCGGTATTGGCACTGTTTGTATTCCACTATATTTATAAACATTTCTTCTCATTATTAATAAATTAAATTATTATTATTTCAAAAGTTTTGTTTGTTTGTTTTACTTTTATATGAAAATATATTCTTGTCTTGGGTTCCAAGTTCACAAAGTCTTAAGTTTTAAAGTTAATGAATCTTCAATTCAGAAATTTACAAGTATATTTTAATTTAATTAAATATAGTTGATATTGTCTTGAAAATTAACAAACTATGTTAAAGTAAATGATTCTTATATTGAATCACAAATACAGATAATTGCACTATAGCAGATACATAATTAAATATTTAGTTAAAAGTTTATTTTTTTTTTTTAAAATTATCAGTATATCTTTCAGATGCAATATCAGATTAACAATATTAATACTTCAGAAGAATATTTTAATTAATATTTTAAAAGCTGCACCTTGTCTTATATTTACTGTAAATCATCTATCATCATCTTAGATCTTATATATTTAAAGAATTCCAATCCATTTGCATTTGAGGTCTATAATGATTGTCTGTGAGTATGGAAAGGCATTAAAAGTACCCTTGCTCTTTTCTTTGCTCAAGTAATATCTTAGATAATAGGCCATTATTAGTTTAAATTTAAATTGATTCATTAAATTTTGTGAATTAATATTTGTTTTGTTTATTATTTTAAGATTGGACATATTATAATTATTTTATGGTCAGCTAAGATGTCACTTATTTATTTATTAATCACAGTAATTCTTTGTTAGGCAACTTAACTTAAACTTTAATTTTACACAAGAGTTTTAGTTTTAAAATCCCTGAGGTTATTTACTCTTGTTGTTTTAGTAAATATAATTCTGTAAGATAATATTTTAAAGCAAAGCATCATAGGTCTTATTCAGAGAGTGTATAATGTATTAGTAGAACAAATATGGTAAGCATTAATTAGTGATTTTAGATAATCTTTTGTATGGTTTATTAAAATATCAATAAGGTGTAGTAGTTATAGTTCATCAGTATTGGATTTGATCTTTATTTGATTATATATCTCTAAATCATCATCTCTTTTCTTTAAATTTATTGTAACCCCACTGAGCCGAGTTGTTTAGAGTCTCTAATTTATGGTTCATTTTATATCATTTCAATTTTATTCCATTCCTTTTCATTTCATATCTTTCCATTATCTCAATTCATTTCTCTCTCTCCTTTATTCCATTTCTTTTCATGTCATTTCTTTTATCATCTCATTTCATTTTTCTCTCTCCTTTATTCCATCTTCTTCTTATATCTCTCTTTCATATCTTTCCCATCATCTCATTTCATTCATCTCTCTCTTATTTTATTTTCTTCTTATCTCTCTCTCTATTTTATTAGGTTACAATTGGCCGCTCTCATTTCATTTTCATCATTTATCTTTATCATTATCTCTCCTTTATTCCATTTTCTTCTTATCTCTCTCTCTCTTTATATATATTAACAGACTATTTTATTCAGCAAAGCTTAAACATTAGACACCAAATTAGACTACAATATGCATTGTATGGTCAAATATATGTTATTAAGCAGGTATAAATATCAGAATCTTAATTCTCTAATTAAACAGGAACCATATTACAATTCTCAAGTTTGAATGAATTAAGTCATAATAGTGAATATGATCAAATATCAATCTTAACATACACAGCTATTAATTATATAACAACATAAAACTATTATCTCCTTAGTTAAATAACAAATTATAATAGATATCTGACAAATAATAATTTAAAATTATAGAATAATATCTAAATATAATAGCCCTTATTTACTCTGTATCAAAATATTTATGCCCTAAAATTTATTAGACTAGCTCAAATGTAATTTTAAATAAAATAAATATTATAAATGACTATTAAAATATCGATAATAATCTTATAATCAATTGCCAAATTTATAACTATAATAAATCACTTAATCCCATTCCAAAATAACAATTTAACTATTATTCAAGATTGAATAATTTATAATATGTATTTATTTCCTGTTGAAATACCCTATCAAAATAATATTAGATAAATGATTATCCTAATACCTATAATGATATATTAGTCCATTATGAATTTGTATAATGATTTATTTACTACTACTACTACTAATAATAATAATACTAATTTCCCTTAAATTTATATTCCTTCTATAGAATTATTTATTTCTAAATTAAAATAATTTAGATAAGCTTAAAAAAAAATTGATTCACCTTTAAATTTATTTATCAACCTATCATATATAAAATATTAAAATATCATTTAGGATTCTGCTGTTATTTAATTAGATTGAGTATATTATCGAAATCTATTTAAATAAAGTTAATCGGTATAAGAACTTTAGATTTATATATTTTAATGTATTTAACAAAATTTAATGATGAACACACTTATACCCATTATAATATAAAAATATGTACTTGTTGAGATCACCAAGTATTGATTTAATATTAGTTGCACCTAGGTTAAATAATAATTAAATATATCAAAAATATTAAAAAAGTAATACATAACTATATATGTACTTATCAATCCAAATACTGATTTCTTTCATAATTATTTAATATAAAAAGTATAAGATATAAATTAATATGTAACTGCTAACTATTTAAAAATACATTAGCAAATAGGTGTGCCTAATTAAAATGACCACTGAATCGAATTTATTCAATTTAAACCAATATTTATTAATAATAAATTGATAAATTAATAATGAAATATATCGTTATATGAATTCTAGCTAAACATCGCTAATTATATCTTCTATATGAACTGCTATTAGAGAAGACGTCCATATCCATGTAAAAATGAAAATGTTGCTAAACGAATACACAGCTAGAATAAAAGAAAGCTAATAATAATTATATAGTATTCTTATTATATGATAATTTATTTAACTAAATAAAAATAAAACAAAGCTATATTTGTTTATTTGCTTACCTTATTTACAAAATATGATGTAAATAAACCACTATTGTAATATAATCATTTGGATTTTCAATACTTAAAGTATATGTTATGACGGTCAGGGTGATGTGGAAGTTAGCAGTCTTACCATATCTGCCATACAGGGCATGACCAGGCATTTGAACCTGGAAAATTTATATAGTAGGCAGATACATAAGTTAAGATTCAACTTTTACATATGTTTTATTCCGACCGTCAGCCCATGCCACTAGCTCAGTGAGACGCAGAGATTTATAAAATATACTTTTATTTAAAATATATCTTCAATATTAAAAAATTAAAAGCCACTGCCAGTAATAACACACAAAAAACATTTATTAACGCACATATATAAACATTTAAAATTTGAGGAATAACATTTATTATTTTAGATTGGTTATTAATTTTTAAATTTAAATTATTAAGAAGGTCCTAACAGATGAACATTTTATAAAAGTTTGTTTTATAATGTTGAGTATAGATAGGCTACACAGATTACTCAGTTAAAAACATTTCAAAATAAACATAAACGATCAAAATATAAAGTCAATGATGGAATTGCAGAGGGAAATTTACAAAAAACCCAATGGCATTCATCATAAGATGCCGCATTGACACCAATAACTTAAAAGACACTCGAATAAATACATTTTTAGATACTTAACATGAGGTATCATATTTATCGAATATCTATATATTTTAATCAAATATGAAAATAAAAACATAATTAAACGTTAACGAATCTATGCAATCATCTATACCCAACTTAAATTTAATGCATTTAAATAATTTAGTCAATAAATATTAAAAAAAAAAAATGGAAATGATTAAGTCAGCAAACTCAAAATATTTAAAATTAAACATCAAAAATTGATTTGAAAAGTCAGATTAAAGTTCATTTTAAAAAATTTAGGTTTAGCTTGTCAAATCTTGAAAGTTCTTTTTTTTTTTTTTTTTTTAAAATGTATAGTTCATACTTTACAATAGAAGAGCTCACAATTCCTTGGGCCAATTCCCGTGAAGACTTTATTAATGGAAGACTGGTCTGTTGTTCACACCATAGTTCTCAATCCGGAGGCTGCCTTAGCTGGTTCAATCCTGGTTCTAATGAATTACAGTACCCATATAATTCGGGGTCTGCAACAGTACCATTCATAATTCAACAGTCATTTTATTTGAAAGATGAGAGAGAGTGAACAGTGCGTCTTATCACTCTTCTTTGAATATTTTTCTTTTTACAGTAATCCTCCGGATTCATTGAACATAGTTTCCTGTTCCAATCATTTTCATTAAGGTCCAAGCATTTGTTTGCTGCTTCTATTGGCCACCTAATTTTTTTTATTCTCTTATCTATATCTTTCATCTGACTTTTTTTATATAAGAGCCCCAAGGGCTAGTTTGCTTTTCGTTTCATTTATAAAACAATCATTTCCATTTACTGTTAGCCGAGAGGTATCGCAGCCGCCATGCAAGCAAGTAGTTGGTTGCAGACGGGTGTGGGTTCGCGTCCCGGCAGATGCTATGACATATGAAAAAAAAAAAAAAAATTTTATCTTTAGATCTTGTACCTTTTTTTATAAAAAAGTACGTTCAAATATTTTTTTTTTCTATTTTAAAAAGAGAACAATACTTTTAAAGTTTTCATTCCATCTGTGCGATATATTATATACGTTAAACAACTTTTAGTCAATTTTTATTTATAATCTTTTTATTTTAATTTAAAATAATGTAACGGCATATTATATACCGTTACAATGTATTGAAATAATACAATTGTCAACAAATAAACACATTGGACTTTAAATTAAATTTCTAAACATTAAAATTAGAATATAACATTATTTAAATTAAGTTTTAAACTTTCTTCTACTTTTGTATGTGAATGAACAATTTATTAATATACAAGATAATAATCAATAATAATAATAAAATATAATATAAATGAACAAATACATAAAATATACATTTACACATGACCAATATAAAATCCTTATATATTTTCCAGAGAAGCACAACAGTTCGAATGTTTATATTCCATAAACCTCAAATAATCCAATTAAATTTATCAATTTGGTCTGTAAAAAATATATTTCAAATGGTTGTCCGAAATAAAATATAAAGTTTAATTCCTGGTAAATTCCAATTATTATTTTATAATGCTTTGAATAACAATATGATTAATGTTATAAACAGCTGACCTCATTATATAACATAGATAATATATAAATAAATTAATTCCAATCTAATATTGAAATAATCCATCACAACTGTTAGGTAATATTTTAAAGTAGAAATAACATATATATATATCAACATATAAATAATCTTGACATTTGAAAAATTAAAATATATCGTTAACCATCGATAATATTTTAATAAAAGTCTTTTTTTGCAAATATTTCAAGAAATGAGTTTGGTTTGCCGAACAAATATATTCTTTTTCTATTCCAACATAAATATATGCATATGAGTTTAGATTTTCTTACACAAAAGCTAAAATAACAGAGAGCAATTTTAAATTTTATGATTGACGCAATACTCATTGCCGAAACTAAGTATATGCTGAAATTTTTATTCAAATTAGATTTGTTCTGCATTTCAAAATCAAAGTTTTTTTTTATAATAATAGAAAGAACAAAATAATATTTCATAAATAATTATATAAAAAAATATTCACACTTTGAAAATAAACATTATATCCTTTAAATCAATACAAATGAAAATATTCATATTCTTTGGAAACATATAATTTATGTACTACTCTAACTTAAATACAACACATAATGTAAACATAAAAATAATATGTTTAAAATATTAAATATTTTACTTATAGTGGCTATGTAATACCAGTTATGACTGCAATTAAAAAAAAAAAAAGAAAATATTAATGAATTTTATTAAATTAATTGTATTACCTAACATTTATTACTTATACGTGTTTTTAAAAGAATAAGATTAACCTTACTAACTTTATGCTCTAATAATGTTTCTTTTTCCAGCATATTGTTGCCATAGCAACCATTTTAACCTTCGCTAGATTAATGCATAACTTTTACTTTTAAAACTATCAAAAAAAAAATTATACATGATCTTATATCATATACAGATATTAAACTCAATTTCTGTCAGTACAATAGATATGCATCCATAAATAATCCTACATATTCATTTTGACACCCCCCTCCCCAAATTTCACCAGTTATAACACAAGGTATTCAAAAAGATTTAATAATTCTTAGAATTGTAATATTTTTATATTTATTTGATAAATATGAACAGATAGTTAAACTTTTACATAGTCAAAGAAGCAAGAGATGTTTTAAAAAATTAAATGCAGTAAATTCAAAGATATAAAAAATCGAATTAATAAATTTCTAACAATAGATTTATTTAAAAATAAATCATAAAATACAACTATTGTATTAAAATTTTATGTATATGGCAATATACATTACTATATAATCTTATTGCAAATTAAAATTCTTTAAATAGATATTTATTTATAATTATACTGTATACATTTTAAGTGGTTAAAAAGTCAAATAAACCAGAGTAATGTGATGTAAAAATATTTTTGATATATCATAGTGTATAATTTTATATTGGTTTGATTAATTTAATTTTTAAATATAAACTTAAAAATAAATCTTAATGTCAATTAATTTCATCAGGTCTTTATAATTTTACTTAAAATTGTTTAGAATACTATATTATATATTAAGCCACAAGTATTTTTTGTTTTGATATTTAAGTGAATTATCCATTCCACTTTGAACACTTTTTAGCAAAAAACTTTTTCTCATACATATATGCATATAAGAATTGATATACCAGGTACTCTTAAACTTGGAGCCTAATTGTAAATGTAGGGGGTTTGAACTCAGATTTTCAAGCCACTTCACTATCCATACTATCTCATACTACTGATACACATGACCACACACATAAGTTTAGACTGTTCTGCAGTCTTCTTCAAAGTTATAATACAATGTACAAATTAAATACATAACTAAAATGTAAACAAAATTAAAAATAAATAAATAAAAAACTAAAAACAACATAAAATATAAAAAACATAATAAAACTGAAATAAATATAATCAAACCCAAATAAAATAATCCAGATAATACAATATAAATATAAATTATATATGTATATTCCTGAATGTATATATACATATTCATGAACAACTATTAATTTAAATATATTATTCATTTTCATTATTTTTAATAATCTTCTATATCCCTACATTAATAAAATATTTATTATTTTATTTTCATACAATTCTCAGTTCAATCTTAATTCATTTATTAAGAATATTTTTTTAATTTTCACATCATATATCTATTATTTTCTTATTCATTCTTCTGTTATTAATATTTTATATTTACTTTTTTTTAATATCTGAAAACTATAAATATTATAATCTTTTAATTTATACACTTTTACTTTTATTTTTTAAGATATGTAGATGATTATTTGATGATTTTTAATAAAAGCCAAAAACAAATAAACTGATTTATTAATAATATTAATAAGGTAGAAAGGAAATGTAAAATTTACAGCTGAGAAAAAAAAAGAAAATAATACAATTGCATATCAGGATATAATGTTTCAAAAAAAAAAAATGATAGATAACAAATATTCATAAGAAAAATAATATTGGTAATATCTCCAACACTGATAAGAAATACAAAATTAGTTATATATATTCAAGATTATAATGGCTATAATGTATTGTTAAAAAAAAAAAAGATTATATTAAACAAAAAGATTTATTAATCAAGGAGTTAAAAAAGAGTTATTTCCATGTATATATAATTAAAATGTATTGAAAAAATAAAGAGTATAGGATAAATAAAACTGAAAAGAATATATAAAAAAGTGGAAATAGATAGATAGGAATAAAAACAAATAATATTATAATGAAGAAGTTTAATAAAATTATAAAGAAGATTAATAAAAAATGCAAAATGATAATTAATACAAAAATAGTTAATAAAAAAAAAGAAAACCTATTATATTTAATGGAGTATATATGATAAAATGCAAACAATGTTTCGATAGTGGAATTGATAACAAATATGTGGGAGAAACTAAAAATTTTATAAAAACAATATTAAAACAACACGCCAGATAACAAATCATTGATATATACAAATTTACAGAAAGTTCAATAAAAATGATGTTATATACAGACAATATTGAAGACAGAAAAATAAAAGAAGCAATACTAATAAAAAAGACAAAACCAAAATTTAATAGATTCTGGGATTAGGATGACATTAGTGTAAATATATATGTTAAAAAAATATATAGAGGAAAATATATAAAGAGAAAATTACTTATAAATTATAAGCTTGCAAAAAAATGTTTACATTGAAGTATAGACATGATATTTATAGATATTACATATCAATGAAATAAAACCGCATACTTTCATATAAAACAGTATAATATAAATTTATAAGAGAGAATTATATAATAATAGTAATAAAAATTAAAGTGTATATGAAAATATTTTGAAAAATCTAAATAACTTATAATTTAAATTTGAAAATAAATGATTTAATTTCTAGATTATTTCAAAAATTATATCATTTTTTTTACTTATTTACAGTTATGGAATCATGCAGTTTTCTCTATATTGCTGATATAATTCAAACTTTTTAAATTCATGCTATTTCAATTTCATAAACTATCAACAATATCAGTTGACACATATATTTCTAATATTTCTCAAATAAATAAAAAACTTGTCAAAAATTGTACTTTCATATGCTTCTTTTTTGATATCTATCAGACCCCCCCCCCCATTTAGATTTTTGCATTTCAATTCTTTAATAGACATCTTTTACTAATTAAATTCATATCATAAAGAAAAAATCTATAAAATTATTACTTACCTTAGATAGAACTTTAGGGTTACCAACAATAATGACGCCAAATCTATGGATAATAATAATAATAATAATAATAATAATAATAAAAATTCTGTGTTTATATTGATATATTCACAAATATTTTAAATAACACAATAAAATAGCCATGAATGATGAATGAAAATATTCTATATTGATTAAATATCAGAAAATAAAAGCTGTATAAAAACCAATACTGAAATACTTTTCCATATATGTTTTACTTTTTATGTGAATGGATGTATTTGATTGTCTATTTTAAAAGATTTTCTATGGAAGAAGAAAAGTTTTTAAAATAGCATAATAATGAACTTTTTTTTTTAAAAAAATAAAACATGGATCATAATATTCCACACGATTTAATAAAAACAATCATGATCATTATTGCATTTTTTTTGATAAACGAATAAATAAATTTGTTTCTAAATCATCTTAATTACAAAGAAAAATTAAAACTTTTAAAAGGAATATTAAATAACTAAAACATAGTCATGATTATCAAAGAATATATAATAAGTGTATGTTTATGAGAATATTTATTTTCATGAGTAAAAGATATTTGCTAACAATTTTTTAATGGAAAACTATGTATAATTTTATTCACTTGTACTTGAACAACAAATTTATCTGCAAATGATTTTATTTATTCTTAAACAATTTTAAAATATTCAAAACTATGAGATAATTCACTCTTATTTGTTCTAAAAATATTCAGTCTGATACATAATTGGTTTTATTTTTATTTTTTTATAACATGAATTTAATTTATTATTTATTGGCTTCAAATAATTAGCAATCATTAAAGGCAAAAACATATTAACAGATACATATATGTTGCCGTTAATAATATAGAATCACTACTTGTATCAAGAACAGCCCCCTTTTTATTATTATGTAAGAGTGACCCCAGTGGAATACTGACTTTTTAATAATTATTCTAAAAAAGCTTAGTAATAGCTTACTAATATAAAACACCATTACATAACAGCAATAATTCCATATATTTATTATACAATAATACAAAAAAGTTTTTATTACAAATATTTTATGCCCTTCTCAATGTGATTGAAAATTATTTTAAAGGCATAACTTACATAGCATACAGTGATATCTATCGCTTTTTTACATGAAATTAATTATAACACAGCATAATTGAAAGAGGGGGGGGGATCTAAATATTTATAAATGTAACACACAAAAAAAAATACCCTGCATAAAAGATATACAATTTTTAATTCAATTTAAATTGAACAATTATTAATTTAAATTGATGTTTTATATATATCGTAGCTTTTCTATTTTGCTACATTATTATATGGTTGTAAATAATAGTCAATTTTCATAGAAATTTAAAATTTTATACAATAGCTAGTAATAACTTATAATTTAATTCATGGAATAATTTAAAATACACTGTTTTCTCAAAATTAAACTTACGTTAGTTTTCTTTAAAGCAACATAATTTATTAAGGTTAAAAATTTAAGATATAAAGTGTTACGTATTTTAAAATAAAAGTGAGTAATAATTAAAATCATATAGGATAGTTTTAAACAGTAATCATAATGATTAAAGTTATTATTTTTATAATTAATAATGGTCAAATTTAAAAATTGCTATTTAGTATCTTAAATTATTTAAAAGAAGATAAAATAAATGGAAAATGAGGTGTGTTGATAGGTGTGCATGCACACATTCATGTAATAATTAAATTAAATTTTACTTCCTTGTTCTTAAATTGATTTATTACTTGATTAAATCAAATGCTATATTTTATTTAACTACATCAATTTTATAAGTTTTTAAAATTAATTATTATAATAACATAAATGACAAATTTTATGTGTCAAAATTTAAAGTTAAAACAATAAGTGTTTTTTTATTAAAAGATACATTAAAATGTTACATTAATAAAATTTAAATACATGTATTATTTAATAAAATCATTTTAAAAATCTAGACAAAAATAATTAATGTGTAAATTTTAGTAAGTATCTGGTATTAATTAACTAATCAGATATTGGAAGATTTTCCCTATAAATATAGGTGAGCAGATGTGAGAGGGATGAAATTAAATTTTTAGAGGAATAGACATTATTCCTTTTGTTTTTAATATTGTCTAAATTTATTATCATTATATTATTTGACTTGTAAAAATATGGAAAGTATCTTAAAAAGTTTGTGTACTAATTTAACCATGGAATAGAAAAGTAAGCTATCATTATTAGTATACTACAGGAGCCAACTAGAAACCTATGCCAACGAAAGAAAATAATCTATTTCAGAAGATAGAAATGCATTTGGTTGTTTTGCTGAGTATTCAACCACTTGGTCTACAGAGAAACACAAAGGATACATAAGGAATTTATCTTTATTCATTTTCATATGCTGAATGATAGAGAACATTTTCTATTAACTTTGCTAATTATCAGTGATAAAGATA
The DNA here is from genome assembly GCA_028023455.1 of Epiperipatus broadwayi. Classification (NCBI taxonomy): domain Eukaryota; kingdom Metazoa; phylum Onychophora; class Udeonychophora; order Euonychophora; family Peripatidae; genus Epiperipatus; species Epiperipatus broadwayi. Next base: position 496,291 of record JAQFVV010012409.1, read on the forward strand.
ATGACTTTTATTTAATAAAATTATTAGTATTTCTTGATATGAATATATTAGTGACTTTAGCAGAATAATTTTAGAAAGAAAAATATATAGTGCTGGCTAATTTTTAGTAAAAATGTATTTACTAACTGTCATTCTGTTTAAGTAATAATTAGGAATTGTTTTAACATGATGAATATAGTGTAACCGCACATATGCCGTTACATTATTTTTTTATTAGTAGTAAACATGAAAAAAATAAAAGTTCGCAAATAAAACTTCTTTTTTAAGAATTAAAAATTAAAATTCTATACTAAACTCATATATATATTTAAATCGCACAGATGAGAAATTAAAAAAAAAAACTTTATTAAAAAAAACAGTATTTTAAAACTAAATTATCTGTAAAGATAAAAATATATCGTAAGTTTGTACAAAACAAATTAATTAATGTTATTGAAAAAATGGAAATGATTAATTTAATTAGTCAAATGTAAACTAGCCTTGGGCATTTAAAATGTATAAGCAAAGGTCAGATAGGAGAGAAAAACAATGGAATTGGACCTCAGCGAAAAGACCATCACATCGATGACGTAATGTCCATTGGATCCTTAAGTTACGTATAAAAGAAAAAATTTGGAAATAAAAAGGAATTTGGTTTAATTAATTAGAAGACGGAGATGTGTTAAGTCGCAGATTTGGAGGTGAAGGGATTGAAAGACGCACTTTCAATTCCTTCAGTTGTTATAAAAAAAAAAAGAAATGAAACATCACTTTTCTTATACTGAGGACAACAGGATCATCGGGGGATTTAACGTGGATTCCAAACGACATGCAATGGATAAAGAGGAACGTTTTAAAAATGCTAAGAACTTAAAAACATTTTGAAACACTAAAAACTTTAAAATATAAACTTTCTCAGTATTTAATTTATAAGAAATAGAATCCTATCTGACCATATTTATTAATTAGTTATTTTATTTGATGTATTTCTTTTTTGTAAAATCATTTCCATTTATTTTTTTTTTGTTCTTTAAGTTTTATTTATGATTTTTGTTTTGTGATAAATTAAATTATATAAATGTTAAACTTAAGTCGGGCGTGAACGGCTATATAGATTTGTAAAGTTATATTAGGGGCGGGTAATCTTAGGTTATTTGTTTCGTAGTTGAATTGGGTCAATGGATTGGATATATTGGTGTAATTAGTAGATGTAGTATGAGGTTTGCTACGGGCAGAATCGCTTTATACGCCGCACACTTCCTTTTTGGCTTATGAAATGCGATTCGTAAGTCGGCAAAATGACCGCAGTCCTATCCTATGGAGTTTTTTTTATTTATTGCTCTTCTTGTCAGATAGATGTAGTATTCCTATCTGACGAGAGGCAATTTCTTCTCTTAGCCTTTTGTGTTGCCGTATTTCGTATTACATTCAATGCATTGATATGTCAGATGAATTGACGTTAGTTTGACTGCGAACTTTTGCCCTAAGGTGAAATAAGGATAGAATATTTTCTTTCAAATGCAAATCTATGTAGTCTATTCATACTCGACACTCTAAATAAAAATGCATTAAATTTAAGTTGGGTGTGGACGTTGCATGGATTCGTTATCGGTTAATTATGTTTTTGGTTTTCATATTTGATCAAAATATATAGACATTTGGTAAATAATGATACCTTACGGTGAGTATCTAAAATGTATTTAAGCAGACATCTTTTAAGTTATTGATGTCTCTGCGGTATCTTATGATGAATACCATTGGGTTTCTTGTATTCCCTATGCAATTGACGGTATCAATGACTTTGTATTTTGATCGTTTATGTTTATTTTGAAATGTTTTTTAACCGTGTAATCTATGGAACCGATCTATACTCAACATTTTAAAACAAACTTTTATAAACCCATCTGTGCGAACTTATAATAGTATAAAAATTAAAATGTAAATTAAAATCTAAAATCAAGTTAAAATTATAAAGTAAAAGTAATGTTAAAATGATTCAAAATTTATATGTTCGTTAATAAATGTTTGTGTGTATAATTACTGGCAGTGGCTTATTTTATTCTTTTTTTTATATATCTTAAATAGGAATTTAATATAAAATATAAATCTCTGCTGTTCCACTGAGCTAGTGACAATGGGCTAATGACCGGAATCAACCAATAAATTTTTTTTTTTTGAACTTACATATCTGCCTACTATATAAATTTTTCTAGGTTCAAATGCCTAGATGGCGCCCTTGTAGTGCAGATTACGTTAAGTCAAACTCTCTGGATCGTTATAATAGATTATTTAGAACTCTAGTTTTATAATTTTACTAGCAAGTATTAATAAAGTTATTAACATGTTAAATGCGAATGATTTTGAGAACTCTTTAACTTTTAAGTCTTCTAGCAAATTTATTGAAATTATTAGCATGTTAAATGAGGATTTGGAGAATTTATAACTGTATAATTATACAGTAAATATTTTAAAAGTTGATTTAAAAATATCGCGTGAAGGAATTTGTTTTTGTCAATGATATAAGAAGTATGAACTTTAAGTACAAGAACTTTTTAGTGCTATTGATAATTAACATTTCTCTTGGATTTTCTTCACGTTTTTCAATCATGCTGCAAAGAACAAAGGAAAAAAAAAAGCGCACAAGGGAGTAGGGAAAAAAAAAAAAATCTCTCTGTTCAAGTAAACTAGTCGTCATAGAAATTAGTGCTTCCCCATCAAAAGTATTATATTCAGTTCAAATAGAAGAAAACTTTTTGTTCTATTATTGTAACATATGATATAGTCTTTAAGATAATATTAGTTACTGACAATTACTCATTCATATTTTATTAGTTTTAAGGTTTAAGTATTTTAGAATTTTTTAGTATAAAAAAAAAAAAAATTTAAAATTTTCTTTTTTTTTTTTTTAAAAAAAAAGATTCTATAACATTAAGAGGTTATATCAACCAGTGGATTGTCAATAATAATCATAAGAATATTATTATGACTATTGTTCAATATAAGATTATTGGTAATGGATTATTCAAATCAAAATTCAGGTAAAATATGTATAATATGTATTATGTTATATTCATGTAAAGGTACATTACAGAGGGTGAATAGTTATTATAATTTGCATACGATTATAATATGTATGTACAATTGATCTCTGAACAAGTTAAAAATAACTTAGTGTATTTATGATAAGTTGTATATCATAAGCATATTTGTTTGTTTTTATTAATTTAATCTTCTTGGTGTTCAAAGTATGAAATGTTAGTAAGTTTGGATATTATTTTAAGAAAAGATATATAGTGTTTATTTGCGATGTTGAGTATTTTATATAGTGTTTGATACACAATTAATAGTTCAGGAAAGCAGTTTATTGGAAAATCCTGTAGTGATAGAGATGTGTTATTAATATTAAGACATAGAATAGTCAAAGTAAGTTATCATATTTATGATAAAACAGGCAAAACTCACTATGTTTTAACAACAGTTATACACAAGCATAAGAGGAGGTGGTCATGTGATGTCATATTTATGATACATGGACAGTAGCATAGAATATTCTAGACAGATATTTTAAATATCTGTCTCTTACCACACTTATCAATATGAGCTTGTTTGAGCTATTAGTACACTACCTATATTACATATTTGTAAATACCAGCAATGTCACACAATATATGACTTGCTTTATTGATTAAACATTGCGCTATATAAAGTAAATATCTTATTTGTATATTTAAATATATATTTATTTTTATTTTTAACCTAAAATATGGATCAAATAAAAAAAACAACAAATCTATTATTTTAACATTCACTGGAAAAAATCATATTTTTCATTAATTTTAAAGATAAATGTTTGCTTATTGTGTAGTTACCACCCCACCCTCCACAAAAAAACAAAACAATATTGAACATCACTTCCAGACAATTAACACCACACTTAGTATGCATTATCCTCTGAAATCTCAAATAATGAAAAAAAAAAACTCCGTTAAATTCAAATTTATCTGCCCGACAGTTGTATTCATTAGCAAGTGGAAAAATGCCATTCCAAGCTGGTGAGTTTAAAAGCAGTTTTGACTGGCAATGATTATTTATTTGAGAAATTTTCGAACAAACATGAGATTATATTAGTAATGCAAGATTTAATGGTTACAAAAAAAAAAATACATGCAATTTCAACAATCAAACTTAGATTAAGAGTCACTTGGGAATATGTCAGTGGATTTCACCATAATTTGACAAGTCAACAGACATATTAGACCCAGCACAGTTAATAGTCGTGGTGAGAATGATATTTAGTAATTTCACTATGAAAGAAAATCTATTAAAAATATTTCCAAATGAAAAGATGAACAAGGGGTGAAGTTATTTATAATACATTCGCAACATTATCCAAATTCATAAATATGATGGGGCACCAGCAATAGTTGATGGATTTATTGCACTTTACAATAAAGATGAATCATTTTTAAACTTTATGTCCTATCATTGTATCCATCAAGAAACATTGTGTGGTGCCTTTCGTACATGTGATGAAAGTAGTTACAAAAATAATCAACTCTATTTGAGCAGCTTCTTTGCAACACAAACTTTTCAAGATTCTACTAGCAGATGTAAAAATAAGACATTTGATCTCATCCTGAAGTACGTTGGCTCAATAAATGCAAAGTTCTTACAAGATTTATAAGTTTGAGAGAAAAAATAAAAAAAAATTTTCATCGCAAAAAATGAAAAAATTGATGAACACTATTTCTGTCTGGTTGATTTGGGCTTTCTTTCTGACATAATGGAAAAATTGAAATCATTAAATCTGGAGCTGAAGGGAAAAGATAAATATGTAGCAAAAATAATAAAGTCTGGAATTCATTTAAAGCAAAATTGGCTTTATGGATATCATATCTACAGATGAAGTACGAAAAGAAATAAAAAAAATTTGCATTGCAAAAAAGGAAAAATTCTATGAACTAATAGATTTTTGCTGGCTGGTTGGTTTGGGCTTTCTTACTGACATAATGGAAAAATTGAAATTCTTAAATCTGGAGCTGAAGGGAAAAGATAAACATGTAGCAAAAATAATAAAGTCTGGAAATTCATTTAAAGCAAAATTGGCTTTATGGATATCATATCTACAGATGAAGTCTCTCGTTTAACTTCCAAATATAAAGAAAACAATAGCTATCAGGAGGGATAATGAAAGGCAAGGCATGAGGGCACCAGTACAAGATGGTGCTAAAATGGTGCAAAATTAAGAATACCTTTTTTTAATGTTATAAATATTAATTAATGCAATTTGATTTACTACTTCTCCAAAATAAAATAGAAATATATTAAAATAAACTATCACTTCTTGAAATGTGATTTGTCAATTATATTTTCCTATGGTTTGTTTTTTCTTACGATATTCTCAATTATGTTGTCTTTTTAAGCTGGGTATACACAATCTGTATTTCACATCATGTTGCTATGTGATGCAAAAATGGATCAGTCCATTTTACTATTACTATCCATGCCATTTATATACATATCAACACACTACATTGTAGCAGCACCCAATAACATTAGAAAAATACATAAAAATTGCTACATGTAGATTCATGTACATGTAAAAATAAGTTCAATAGTTGAGACAATACCGTTCGATAAAGTACATTTGTCTCGAACAAAATTGCATCTCTTGAGAAATTTGTGCAAATGGAAATCCACAACAGTTGTGAATTTTTGTCAAATATAAATAAACTTGGAGAAGTTGATTTAGAAAAACTTAAAAACATGTTTTGATTTACAAATTTATTTGAGTGACAATTATAATAGATAAATGAAGAGAAATTATATGAAGAACTATATCTGTTTAAAAATTTATTTTCAAGTGAATTACCTCAATTTAAAAATCCATTTGATGTTCTAACTGATATTCACAAAAATACTTTTGACTATTTTGTTCACAAATTTGAGTATATCGGTGAGATCTTGGAAGTTAAAAATTATACATTTTTTTTTTTATAACAATGCCACAAGATCAAACTGGTAAATTTGTCAATGATAGCTACAGAAAACAACATCTGCAGTACTCTAAATGTTGATGATATTGTATCTAAGTTTATAAATATGTAATAGCAATTATTTTCATTGTCACCTTTAATAAAACCTTAAAATGAATTTGTTTCTTTTTTTGAGGGAGAGAAGCACAAATTATCGTTTTGCAGAAGCATGCTGATGATCGTTCTTCCCGCATTGGCTGACAGGGAATATAACTTATCATACTTTGTTAAACACCTTCAAGTACTTCAGGAACAATTTGAGAAAAGACTTCACCAGTTTACTGTCATCAAGCCAAGGTTACTTTTCTACCAACCCTTTCACTTGTCAAATAAATATAACAGAAGTAACTGTACACATTGTAGAAATTGTTCAGTAAAAACAAAAGAACTGGAACTAAAAATTTTGGATGTTCAAAATGATATTGTGCTAAAATCCTATATATTAGAGAATTTCTGGAATCTCCTTGACAGAGAAGTTTCCATTCTTAAATAGAGCAGCATACAAGATAAAATCATTTTTCGGTTCCACATATTTATGTGAATCGTTTTCAACCATGAAAATCCAAAATATAGATCTCGACTCATTAATGAGCATCTTGATCATCATAGTATTCTAATTATGAAGCCTTGTCCAATGAAATACAATGCCAAAATTCACACAGACAATGTTGAGAATAATATTATTTTTGTTATAATATTTAATAATTTTTTTATTATCATTATTAGAACATATTTTTCTTTTTATTTTAGTAGTACCTATGCAAAAGAAAATTTTAAAAATCAGCAATTATTTTGCTTAAATTTATAATACAAAAAAAAAAAACAAATCTCAAAAATTATTTTCTTAGTTTAAAAAAAATAACCATAAACATAACCAAAAATATTAAAATAACTTTAAATTTTGTGTTAGGAATTAAAAAATATCACTATTAGAAAAAGTAAAAAAAAAATAAAATTTTTTTTTAATTCCACTTGCTTGTAAATTATTAACAATGTTCTATATAAATACTATAAATTTGCTTAGAAAAAAGACTGTGCGTGTCACTTTATCAGTATTTTAGAATGTGCTCTATGGTATAAAAAGGTCAGGAATCCCTAACCTAGTAGAAAAAAAACATATATAAAACTAATTATAATAAGCTACAATAAGCATAACTGTATAATAAATAGCCACACATAAGAATAAAGAAGATGTCTGAATGCCACTAGTTACTTTTGAAATAAAGAGTTTTAGAACAAAAATAAATCAATAAATAATTATTACATTTGTTTTAATGTCGAGACAGTCTTAATTAAAAATAAATAAAGTTTTATTTCATTGAAATCTCATGATTATATATGAAAAAATGTTTGTATATAATTAATTAAACCACATGAAAAAAAAAAATTAAAGATTTTTTTTTAAAAAAAAAAAGGCTAAGAAAAGCAGGGAAAATAACCCTAGGTAATGGGCAGTTCAAATGTAAAAGATCATTACAATTTTTATTAAAATAAATAAAGAAAAGGTCACATTCTCTAGTGCATCTCTTTTTTTTCTTTGTAGAGTCTGTTATATTGTTGCTGTAAAACTTAGTTTTGTTTCATTCAGCAGCCAAGCTATGAACAAAAATCGGTCTTATAAATCCATCCGGATGGAGAATTGCTGAATTCCCAGATGTGTACCCATTTGTTGAGATACGATGTAGTTCCAGATAAATTATCCATACAAAGCCAGAAATGTGAGCAAGTTCGAATTACCATTTCCTACATTGCGTTTGCCTACATCAACACATGTCAAATAGAAGACCTCTTTCATGAAAAACATGCACCTGTAGGGTGTGAAGAAACGTGATTTGAATATTTTAAATGTAAAGCAAATAAAGAATTCAAAGCCGTAATATATCTAAATCTATTAGAATGGATTCTGTAGTGTCCAAAAGAATAAAAAAAAAATCGGAATGAACTTCTTAATGAAAAATAAAATAAATTAAGAAAATCGAAAATAAAAAAATAAATATTAAGCTTAACGAGAAAAAGACTCTAATAAAAAAAAAACTTTTAATATATCACAAAGGTGATCACCTAGAGGACGGTGATATTTTAATTATTTAACTGTATGTGCTTTATTATTTTTTTATATATTATCTAAATTAAAGTTACAATATTGTAATAATATTTTGTTTGTGTTAATTAGAAATCATATATGTTAGTATAAGTTTAATCAGCTACTGAATAGTATTGCGTAATTAATTTTTTTAATTTGTTAATCTGGCTTCCCTTCTTTTTTTCATATATTTTCTTTATTTAAAATTTGATAAGCTATTTTACCATGAGGTGAATAAATTGTTGGTATAGATTATTTGTTTAAATATAAGTCAAATCATAATAGCCAGTGGGATGGATCCTGTCCTCAATCTAGTTAGTCATGATATTAATATTTAATAATTTAATTAATTAAAAGAGATTTAATGGTCTTAAAAGATGGTCATGGACTATAATATTTGTGTAATTAGTGCCCAGTCTGACCATTAGTGTAACTTAAAGTTTATATATTAAATAAAATTTATAAACAAATAAATTATTTCCTTCCTCTATTTATAACATCTTGGAGACATAAGATTGTTATAAATAGCGCACAACATGAATCCTTGAGAATGACTTCAGCTGTCTAATAAAAATAATAATAATAATTCAGTGAGAAATGTGAGAAAAGAGAAATTATCAATTTAAAATAATAGCTAAACTGAATTTTATAATAGTAATTGATTTTTAATTTGAAGAGAAAATAGAAGTATAAATAGTTAAAAATTTTAATGTGCATATAAGAATAAACTAGTGAAATGGTAGGCAGTGAAATAATCAAGCTAATAATAACAGAGGACTATGGAATGGGTGGATGGATGGACACCGTGAAAGCAAAGACTCAGAAGAAAGAAACATTAACACGTTCCCAGTGAGAAACAAGATAAAGAAATATTTACAAAATGTTTAAAATGATGAGAGAAATGTTTACAAAATATGAAAATCAAAGGAAAATATTATAAAAACTTGAAAATCAAATGCAAAAGATGGCAAAAAAAAAATGGCCATAAAATTTGAAAAGCAAAACTAAATGTTTTAAAAGCTGGAATATCAAATTAAAAAAAGATATAAACAGATTAGGAAAAAAATTATAAAACAGAGTTACATTTAACCTAGATTAAAATTAAAATTGAAGAGGCATGTCAAGAACTACAGCAAAATAAGAAGTAAAAACAGAAAATCATAGGGTGTTAGAACAAGTTCATTTACAAATAACTACTACATGTCAAAAAGTTTGAAAAAATAGAGATAGAATGTAATAGAGAATGCAAAAAAACAAGAGATGGTAGAATCCTTCGTAAAAAAAAGTGAACAATAAAGTAAGTAAAAACATAAGTCATTCGAATGATATTGCCACAGGAAAGAGTTAATTTGGCTTCACACACACTCATTAATGCACCTGCGATTGTTAACTAATTTTTAAAAATGAAGAATTTTTTCGGGGCATGCAGGTTAAACTCCTATAGAGTATCTCAGTAACTTAGAGAGATATTTTAGGATGAATCAAGCAAAAAAGCTAAAATACAAGGGACCTTCTCAGGCTTGGTGGGATTCTCTGTTTGATAAACCTCAAAGTTTTAGTGAGTACAAACAAGCTTTATTATCAAGTTACTGGAGCAAGAATTACCTGAAAAATATTAATCACCAAGAGATTTTTTAAAAAAAAGGCTGCCCGAAGAACCATCCACTCCATTTTATTGTAGGGAAGTGGTTAAACTCAGGGCTTTAACAGTCAGTCCACTATCTGAGAATCAAATTATTAGAATAATGAAGCAGTGTGATAATAATATAGAGCAGATACCGATTGGCATGGAAAGAAAAATTGTTGAACAGGTGGCTAAATTATTAAACATGTTCTACAGTAGTACGTCCATATATAAAGCAAAAGAGCAGGGATTTAAATCCTAACTGAAAGAGACTTATAGACAAGAATATAAATTTAATGGAATATAGAAGTAGAAAATATTCGTGGAGCGGAGAAATTCACTGGTAGCTCGTAGTTGTTCATGGCACTGAAAATGATTCCAATATTCCTTGTGAAGAGAAAATACATTAAACCCCGGAATGAATCAGTCATCTAATTCTAGTAATCGTACTCCTAAAAAATATCTGGAGAGAGGGAAGGTTTAAAACCATTACAAATTTGGACGGACTAATCACCTCAAAGACTCAGGTCCGATTAATGACTTAATATATGAATTTTTTTTTTTTAAATAATAAAAAGACAATAATCATATATTCTACTTTAATATAATTGTTAATATTATAAATAATTAACAATAGTAAGACAAATAATGTTGCAAAAGTATGTTAACCAGTAATAATGAGTAAGTGGTTTATAGAATGAGATATAGTTTGTAAGTTTATAAAGTGTGAACTAGGTATAAACTAGAAAATATTTGTGTAAGCCTTTTCACTGGAGGAGATGGCTAAACTAATCCTGGGCTCGCTGCAGAAAAATTCCCCAAAATTGTAAATAATGAATAATAATTGTAATCAAAAAGGGAGTGATCAATGAAGTTTTCCTAAAACCAAGAATTCTTGGTTAGCAACAATATCTTGCACAATTTGCTTCACGGTGTAGTTATGACATCTTTGAGAAATTAAATGTGGTTCAGCCAATAATCAATCAGTTTATTATAGCATCGTAAAGTGACTTAAAACTTGGTATGGCTCTTGATTAAATTTCTAGCTTGTTGTCAAAATTATATGTTAAAAAAAAAGTGTAATATTAGGTTTAGTGTAGAAATAAAATCAATCAATGTCAAAGGACTGAATTGACTTATTTTATTTTTATCCGATAAAGAGGCAAAATAGCATTCTCAAATGAGCTACATAAATAACCATATATATAAATAGAGAGGGTGACTAAATGTCGCTAGTTATTCTTGAAACAAGAGTTTTAGTATAAAAATGAATCAATAAATAATTATTATGTTTTATTTCATTGAAATGTCATGATTATCAAAAAAAATATTTGTATTATAATTAATTAAAACTATATGGAAAAAAAGATTAAAAAGAAAAAAAAAGCAAGGAAAATATGGCTTAGGTAATGGGCAATTCAAGTGTAAAAAATCATTATAATTTTTATGAAAATAAAGGAAGAAGAAAGAGCTCACACTCTTTCATGTATCTTTTTTTTCTTCTGGAGTCTGTTATTATATTATTAAGCAAGAACAAAAATCAGTGTTATAAATCCATCCTGATGGTGCATCGCTGAATTCCCGGGTGTTTACTCATTTATTTGGACATGATGTAGTTCATGATGAATTACCCATACAAAGCCTGAAATGTAATCAAACGCAAAGTTCCATTTTCTAAGTTGTGTTTGTCTACGCCAAATTTATGTCTACAACAATACGTTACATGGAAGCTCTCTTTCAAGAAAAACATGCATCTGTAAAGGGTGAAAAAACTTGACTTGAATATTTTAAATGAAAAGCAGATAAAGAAGTTGAAGCCGTAATATTTCTAAATCTATTAGAATGGATTCTGTAGTGTCCAAAGGAAAAAATCAATGAAAAAATATATCAGAACAAACACAATAATAAAAAATAAAACAAATGAAGAAAATCGAAAATGAACTAATAAATGTTAAGCTTAATGAGACAGTCTCACTCTAACAAAAAAAAAATAATTTTAATATATCATAAAGGTAATCACCTAGAGGGTGGTAATACTCTAATTATTTAACTGTGTATGTTTTTTATTATTTTTATACATTATATAATTTAAAGTTACGATATTGTAATATTTTATTTCTGTTATTGTATAGTACTACTAAGTTAATTAGAAATCATATATATTAGTGTAAGTTAGTGAATAGTATTGCGTAATACAATTTTTTTTATTTGTTAATCTGGCCTCTGTTCCCTTTTTCATAGATTCTCCCTATTTAAAATTTAATGAACTATTTTACCGTGAGGTGAATAAATTGTTTGCATAGATTATTTGTCTAAATATAGGTCAAATCATGATAGCCAGTGGGATGGATCCCATCCTCAATCTAGTTAGTTGTGACAATTTATATAATTAAGATAGCTTTAATGGTCTAGATCAGTGGTCTTCAACCTTTTCACACATGCGGACCGGCAGAAGTCTACAGATAAATTTTCTTGAAGATTTAAACTGCTTAGCCTTAGATGAGCATAATTGTTATAACTGACCAAAACAACACACTAGTTACTGTCTATTGTAATGGTGTTGCTTACCTTCACATGCTTAACACTCTTTCTTGAGTTGCACGGTCATACTGCTACAGAAAACAGTACAATAACAATTGTTCTCATTAATGTGCCTGCATTGCTATGTTTATTATTTCATTGTAAAAACATGCAAGAATAAAATGTTATTCACCTGAATGTTGGGAAATATCACAGCTAGTGTAAATTATATGACAATGATTATGATAAATGTAATATCTGTATTTAATGTTAAATATACAAGATGAAGTTATATATATATGGAGTTTGTACAATATAATAAAAAACTTTTTTTTTTTTAGAAAAATAATAAAAAATTTAATTCTACCCCCCCCCCCTCAATAAACATTTGTGATAACTAGAAAAACAAATTAATTTATGTATGATTGATTAGATTTTTTCATTCCGTTTCTTTTTTTTTTAATTGTGTAAAAATGAGATAAAAAAACAAATAAAAATTGTTTATATTAATTAAAAGTTTAAAATCTTATTATTGTGTTATTACAAACTTTCCTGCCAGTCTAGCACGGACCGGCAGATTTCTGCAGACTGGTGCCTGTCCGCGGATCAAGGGTTGAAGACCACTGGTCTAGATGGTCATGAAGTATAATATAATTAATGCCTGGTCTGACTATTAGTTTAACTTATATAAAGTTTATAAATTCAATAAAATTTATAGACAAATAAATTATTTCCCTCTTCTTTTTGTAACAACTTTAAAGATATTTTGAGAGCATTACAATATATATATAATGCCAATTAATTTAATAAATGGTTAAAAATGATTTGGAAAGTGTTATATCTTTACATAGTGTATTTTATATATAATTGTTTTCACTTTTCTATGTTATATTTGTAAATATTTGCATTGCTCCCCCCTCCCCCAATTATTTTTTGCCTCTAATTAATTTCATGTAATAAATCATGTTTGTATGTATGTTTACAGTAACAGAAAAGAACAAATATTTACTGAAAAAGGCTTTTTTTGTATTACTGTTACTATTATATAATGGTATTTTACATTATTTATTTAAAAATTATAAGAAATAATAGTGTAATGGATTAAATTTATTTTCATTTTTGATGATAATATTTAAATAGAATAGGCTGGCTAATACTGTTTTGTTTTCAAAACAATAAATGTATGAACTTCATGAATAAAGCATTGTCAACTATGGCAGTTTTGTCCTTGAAGTAACGTTTGGACTAGGTAATAAGTTTAGTTCATCAAAATATTCAAATAGTTTGTAGCATTTGTGATATATTCATACAGAAAAATTATTAATATAAGAAAGTATTATAACATGGCTGCAAAGAATACGATAGATCTATTATCATGTTTTAGAGATGGGGAAAAAATATTCTGTTTAACAGACTTCTTTAGATAGTGATTAAAAAAAAGAATAAGTGCTTCCATGTCATCAAAAATTACAATTCAATCATGAATGTCTATTTGTAAAATCCATAATGGATTGCTTTACTCAACGTTGGAGTGTTAAAATGTATAACTTTTTTGATTTATTTCAATATGATTTTATATTTAATGGTGACAATTTTTTCATAATGTGCATCTGTATTTCTTTGTAAGCAGTGATTCTTGATCACAAATGGTTATGACAAATTTCATTTTTCATCTTCAGGGAATGCTTAATATGTTGAAATATTAGTTCTGAACAGTGTTGCTTCATTTAAATCCAGATATATTTAATATATCTTCTCATAGATTTATGAAAATAATACAAACTTCAAGTAACATATCAATCTATCTACCAATCCATCCCCCTCTCTCTATATATATTGCTAAGTAAAGACAAATATATGAGGAAAAGTTATAAAGTTTTATGTGATATAGAAATTCTGAACTCGATTTTTAATGATTAGGTTGATGATGATTAAATTATGTATTCCCATTTTGTATGAATCACAGGAAGAATTCTAAAAGAAATATGATTATATTTCCTAATCATTATCAATTTACAACTATCTATATGAGGATCAAACTAAATCTCACCATTTAGTAGCTTCATTTATAATTAAGATATACTAAATATGTTCCTGAACTGCCACTTCTATCAAGGAAGAATATATAAATACCCTCATATCATAATATCCTAATTCCTTCCCATTATCATAAAAAAGCTATTTAAATACATAATGGAAATGAGACAAGACTATATATACTCACACACATATAATATAAATCTGAATTGATCTTTCAGAATATTTGCATGCACTTTTCAATTAAAGAGGGAAAAAAATTAATTTATAAAAGACTGAAATGTTTAGTCTTCATTAACCAATTTAATCTATCATATCTTGCTGACACACACAATTCTCTGTTGTAATTTATTGAAACCTAATAATTAAATGTAACCAATTCTTTAAATCCCAATAAAAAATAACAACCAAAAATTTAAATGTAATATAAGTTCCAATAAATAAAATCATTTTTTATTTTTATAAATATAGTAAAAAAAAAAGTTTAGACCCAAGCATTTTCCAAGTACCTTTCTAAAATTATACATTTGTCTTTAGCATAAGTAGTCTTTTAATGTTTCTTTATAGTCATATTTGGAATTAATCTCCCATTTAGTTTTTTTGAATCGTATATTGCTTCATATCAGCAATCTAAGATAACTTTTGAATAATAAGAACAATCTTCTATCAGGATATCAGGGCAGGCAAAAAAGCTGGCTATTATATCATCATTATCTTTGAGAGAGTGACTATGAGGTATAGTGCAGAAACATTTCACAGTTGAGAAATTACATTTTGAAAGTGGCGATAGTATGCACATACTATTATAAGTTATCTTCACAAATAATTTTTCGATCATGGCTAAAATAAAATTATAACTAAAAACTACTTTCTAGCTATAGAATTTATTTATAAAGGTAGTTATTACCAAGTTGTGGTAATTTGTGATTTGCTATATTTATACTGTTATCTTTTTCTCTAACTCCAGATTTGCACTGCTTCAAGCAATCTTTAAAAGTATAAATGACCTAATGAATCTATGAATAAATACAGAATGAAGTTGACTAAAAATTGATTGAATGAATTATCAGTCTTATAACTGTCAAACATGTTTACCTTGGCTGCAACCCATGCTCCTGCTTGTGAAAAGTTTTCTTTAATCCTAATTACAGGTTGCTTTTCTGATCTTTTATAAACAGATTATCAATAATCCCTTAACCACAAAACATTAATTACATATATATTTTTCCTTTTTTATAAAATTATACATGAATTGAACTTTCCACAATATCTTTTCAAATTCTTTTAAAAGGTGCTTTTCTCACGTACTGGACGAGCCACCAGGTGGCGCTGCAGAACCACCAAGAAGCCTGTAAGTAATAAATTTCTATACAAAAATAGCTGAAATCGATGGAAAATTAAAATGCCTAAGGCAAGATATCAAAAGTAAGTAAAAATCAAGTGAAATAATACGTAAATTTTAAAAAAAGTACACACACACACAGTGAAATAATATGTAAATTTTAAAAAAGTACACATAGAACAAATCCTCAACCCCCACAAAAATTATAACACCTAAGGCAAACAAATCAAAAAATTAAAAATCAAACAAATTCTAAAAAAAACCAAAAAAATGCTATGAAATTCGAATTAGGCAACAAAAACAGAAAAACTTTAATGGTAAAAGTCAAAAAATTAACAATGGCAGGCAGATGGTGCTTCATTAAAATGGCGGGAGATTATATAAACTAAAAAGCAAAATGAACATTACACGAGAGCTTCTATTAATTTTAATATCAAACATAATTGATAAATCATAAATATTAATATTATTTGTGCTCAAATATTTTATAGGTATAGAACACAAGCATACACACACACACGGTGTATATTAACGAATAAAGAAAATTACAAGAGAAAAGCAATCATGTCCAAATCCATTTATTTAGATGTAGAATATTATTTTAAAATTATGAATAGTTTCTCAGTTGATCACTTTCAAAAGTCTTTATTCTCTGTGTTGAAATTATGGCATATACAGTAATCAAAAATAAGTCAAATCCCCCCCACTCTGCAGGCAAACCAAAATAAAAAAGCAACACCGATATGGATAAGCTTTCTATTAATTTTAATATCAAACATAATTGATAAATCATAAATATGAATATTAAAATATTTGAGCACAAATATTCATATTTATGATTTATCAATTGTTTGATATTAAAATTAATAAAAAGCTTATCCATATCTGCGTTGCTTTTTTATTCTGGTTTGCCTGCAGAGTGTAGAGGGAGTATTTGACTTATTTTTGATTACTGTATACGCCATAATTTCAACGCAGAGAATAAAGACTTTTGAAAGTGATCAACTGAGAAACTATTCATAATTTTAAAATAATATTCTACATCTAAATAAATGGATTTGGACATGATTGCTTTTCTCTTGTAATTTTCTTTATTCGTTAATATACACCGTGTGTGTGTGTATGCTTGTGTTCTATATCTATAAAATATTTGAGCACAAATAATATTAATATTTATGATTTATGAATTATGTTTCATATTAAAATTAATAGAAAGCTTATCCATATAAAGCAGAGTATAATTAATTTGATAAATAGAAGTTCTCATGTAATGTTCATTTTGCTTTTTAGTTTATATAATCTCCCGCCATTTTAATGAAGCACCATCTGCCTGCCATTGTTAATTTTTTGACTTTTACCATTAAAGTTTTTCTGTTTTTGTTGCCTAATTCGAATTTCATAGCATTTTTTTGTTTTTTTTTTAGAATTTGTTTGATTTTTAATTTTTTGATTTGTTTGCCTTAGGTGTTATAATTTTTGTGGGGGTTTGAGGATTTGTTCTATGTGTACTTTTTTAAAATTTACGTATTATTTCACTGTGTGTGTGTGTGTGTAGTTTTTTAAAATTTACGTATTATTTCACTTGATTTTATACTTGCCTTAGGCAAAAAATTTTACTTGATTTTTACTTACTTTTGATATCTTGCCTTAGGCATTTTAATTTTAATGGTTATTTTGTGTATTTTTACCAATTTTGTGTGTGTGTACTTTTTTAAAATTTACATATTATTTCACTTGTGTGTGTGTATTTTTTTAAAATTTATGTATTATTTCACTTGATTATTTATACTTGCCTTAGGCAAAAATTTTTACTTGATTTTTACTTACTTTTGATATCTTGCCTTAGGCATTTTAATTTTCCATCGATTTCAGCTATTTTTGTATAGAAATTTATTACTTACAGGCTTCTTGGTGGTTCTGCAGCGCCACCTGGTGGCTTGTCCAGTACGTCAGAAAAGCACCAAAAAAAAAACATACAAGCCAAAAATTTTATATTTATTTATAAGTTCTTGAATTTCATATTTGTACATTTTTTAAAAATATAGATTTGCCTTTTCCCATTCTATTTAAACATATATAATTTTTAAATATACTCTTAATATAACCTCTAGTTAAAAAATTTAAAAGATTAAGATATATGAAATCACCTAGGATCTTAAATACAATAACTGGTTTTTTCATAAAACAATAATATGTTTATTAAGTTTTATAATTTCTACTGTCACAAGCATTTTAATAATTTTGAAATCAATATATTTCACTCAAATATTTAGTAATTATATAACCATATATAATTATCATCAGTAATAGACTTAATTTTTGATTCTCATTATATTATTACATTTTTTTAAACAATTTAGAATACAGTTTTTAATTACTTTAAGTTTTATTGAGATCTTTGTGACTTCAAAATTCATTGCAACAACAAAACATCTAAATCTTTTATTTTGTTATATTTATGTCAATAATTCACACAATATGGCTAAGACTGACTGATCTTTGGAAAAATTGTCAGGAATTGCTCCAAGGATTTTCTGATATTTGATGAAATTATATTAAATAATAATTTCAACATTGAGCATTTACATTTAGAATAAAAAAAATTAAAAATCTTAACGAAAAAGCTGAAATTATTTGAATTAGCTCCTAGAGCAATATTATTTTATAATATTTAAATATATATTTTAGCATTGGATTTATCTTGAAATCTAAGAATTAATTAACATATGTGTAAGAAAATAATCATAAAAAAAGCTTACTTAGCACGGGTAAGAGCAACATTGAGTCGACGTGGATCATTTAAAAAGCCAATACCCTGGTGTTCATTAGCTCGCACACATGACATAATTATAAGGTCTTTTTCTCGACCTTGGAAGGCATCCACACTTGCCACTTCAATCTCCTAGAATAAAAAAAAATTCAGTAAAATTGAACTATAATATTTCATGAGTATAAAGATTCTAGCCAAATTTTTTTATAAACTAAACTACGAATTGGTATAATTGCATTTGCACAAATAAATTAAATCTTTTTATATTTAATTCCCTCATCACATTCTAACTACATATATCTAAATAGAATGGAAATAACTGGACCTCTCACTGAACTATGTAAATATCAATCAACTATGAAAAGATAGAATACCATCTAATCTTTAGCTCTATTGAAATTTAAACTTACCTGATTGATATTGTTTTAATTTAAAGAATGAAATTTTTAAACTATTTTAATTTTATATACAAAAATAATAATCTGAAATCACTATTTAAGCACCTATAAAGTTAAAAAATGTACCTACTAAATTAATAACTTCAGATGTATAAATTAAATTAAAATGATTTCTTCAGTTCTTTTCCTTTCATTATTTTTTTAAAAAAATTATGATTTGTCTTGCTAAACACAATTTATTTCTGCATCACAATCATGAATATGTAAAGCTGAACTTAAGAAATTTTTTATAAAGTCCATTTTTATGACCATAATTTTTTCACTTAAATTACATTTACCAAAACCAAGTTCTCCACAGAAACATAAAAGTTTATATAGAATTTCTAATATAAATCTATCAAGATTAATTTTTATATCATCTTAAAGATAATTCAATGAATATCTTTCCTTCAAACTATTCATTTATTACTACTTTTTCACTTTAATGCTTTAAAAATATATATTTTAAAAGGCAAATAAAGAAACCTATTTCCTTGTTCATTTTCTTATATTTAAATGTTTTATCACATTTTTTATTATATAAATTAAAGATTGAATTATTCATATAATACAGGATTAAAATAGAGAAAGCAGTTTTATAAAGATTACCTAAATTTAAACTGTTCAGATAGATTTATTAAATATCATTTTGATCAAAAAAATTATAAAAAATAATTTATATATTTATAAAAAAAAAAAAAAGAGAGAATATTTTTATTTTTTAGCTTTTTAAAATATCTACATTTAAATCATTAAAGTAAAGAGATGGGAAAAGTGACATTAAAAAAGAACAGTTTGGAAAAAAGTGTTACGGTGAATTATTTATTAAGTAATATGAAAAAAAAAAGTGCTGATAGTTTGGGTTATCTTGAATATAAATAGATTTTGGTGAATTATCTATAATGCAACAAAACAATTGGTAATTCAGACTATAGGAAAATTTGGCTAGAATTTTTAAAGATAAAAAGATGTGTAGCTTAAAGTATATACTGTAATGGAATCGCATCCACTAGACATTTGTTATTATGTTTTATTATGCTAGGGAACACTATAATTATTTGCTCATTAATGATAAGCAGGCAACCATATCCAACATGGAGAGACTAACTTAATATTTAATCCTATTTGTATATACACAGATAATGACCAAATGGAAGTCTTAATGCAAACCCAGTCATATTTGCTGATCACCATCTAACTCACATATATATTATTATTCTAATAGTTAGGTGTTTTAATTAGCCTTATCAAAAATACTAAATCAAAATATATTCTAGTCTTAGATATAAAAATATTTGTCAGATAAAAAATTGATGAGAAAGGATGCTTAATAATAATTTATTTATTTGCAACAACAAAATAAAACAATTTAATTTCCTTATAATTACATATGTACATAATCAATAAAATAAAATGTATACAACAAAGAGAGTATTTGGAATGGACTTAAGAAATCAGTCAAGTGTATAATAACCAAACTCATTTAGTTAACCCCACTCCCCCAAACTTCACTGACTTCACAGTCCTTAAGTTAACAATAATAATTAGCAAATCTTATAACATTTAAAGTGAATGTTTCAATCCTTTTCATAACGCAAAATAAACTTAACATTATAATAAACAAAATATCAACTTATTAAAATTGACTTACAAAAATGAAGCTTTGCAAACTAAATTTCTTTTGACACTGTAAGCAGTTATTATTTATTTAATAGAGCGATTGAAAATGATATTATCACATTTGTTCTTTGTTGTGTTTATCTGCTGAGCTCAACAAATATGAAATCCTTTTATTATTCGCATTTCAGATGTTGAATGCCAATTTTTGTTTATAAATAAATAATGTTTCATTATATTGACACAAATAAATACAACAATGGTAGGCATTATTTTCAGTATTTGAGTTCATAAAGCTCCATAAAAGCTACACCCAGAACTGGATCTCTATTCTGCCATGGTAAATAAATATGAATCCAATTGATTAAAAGTCATCATCACAGCCATGAATTTGTGAGCTAAACAAACTGGTAAGCAAACAGCTATGGATTATTAAAAAAATTTTTTTTATTGTTGGCTACCAACAGTTAAAATTTCTATAGCAATCTTCATAACAATAGAAAAAAAAATCGGTACTTATTTTTTAAAGCATACAAGTCGCTTGATGGCGCTTTATACTCTTTAATACACATAAACAGTACATTACCTGGCTTTAAAACATTATTAATTTATTTTTAAAAACATTATTTGAATTTTTGCATAATTTACTTTTTTTTAAAAAAATCAGATGTGATTATTTACTTTTTTTTTTTTGGCATTGCCCTTTTTTAATTTTCTTTTTTTTAATGACTTATTTATAATTTACTTTTTTTTTTTTTAAAAAAAAAGATGTCATTAATTATTTTTAGGAGAAATGGAACAAAATGTAGTTAAGGAAGGCAGGATAGAATGTGTTTGTAGTGGAGTGATAAGAGATATGGATGGAAAAATAGGTATTGCATTGAAGATGGTTGGCCAAACAATAAGTAAGATAGAAGAGGTAAAGGATGTAGAAGCAAAATTAAAATCATTAGAGACAAAGTGTGAGCAGATAAAGGAATTATTGAGTAGGAATGACAAGGAAGAAGTAGATAAGGAAATCCAGAAGGTGGTAGAAAAGGATGTGAATGAAGCAGACAAAGTAGACTATGAGACAGTATTGATAGGGGATTCATTAATAAGAGAATGTGGAGATATAATTGCAAGGGAAAATAGAAACAGGTAAGAGTATGTTTGCCGGAAGCTAAAATTAGGGATGTTACAGATAAAATAAAGAAGCAAGGGAATAGAGATGTATATGTTATGGCAGGGACTAGAGAAAGTAATGGATGAGTACACAATTGATTAGGAATTTGAGTATGATTAAAGGAAGAGTAGGAATAGTTGGATTAGTACCAAGATTTGATAAAAGGTATATGTTAGATAGGGCATGTTCTATAAATGAGAGATTGAAAGAATTGTGTGAGAGAAATGATGTTACGTTTGTGGATGTGTGGGATTTTTTTATTGGGAAGAGGGAGTTGTTTGGTAAAGATGGGTTGCACTTAGCAAAACAAGGAAGTGAAGTTTTAGGGAGTCTGATTTATAAAGAATATAGTTCGGGAAACCTGTAAAGGGGGATGGGATTTTAAATTGTAGTGTTATTAAAAAAATGAAGAATGGATGGGATGTAAGGAATAAACAAAGGACAGTTGATTTAGATATAAATGTAGATGTGGAGAGGAAATGGGTCTGTAAAATTAATGGTAAGCAAGTTATTTATAAACATAATGGAGAAGAAAGAATCAAAAAAATTTATAAAAGAGTAGTTAGGAAAGAAAAAATTGTAAAATTGGGTATTTGAATATGCAAGGTGGTAGGAGACCAGAAAAGTGGCAGGAATTAAACAAAGCAATTGAAAATGAAGGGCTTGAGGTATTAGCAGTAGTGGAAACACATCTAGGAGAAGATGCAGAACCTGTTTTGGAAGATTTGGTATGGCAGGGTATAAATAGAAAAGAGAAAGAAAAAAAGGGTGGTGGTATAGGTGTTATATCAAAAAAATATTTAAATACTGTTAAATGCCAAGAACATTTGTGGTTTGAAATAAGGTTGAGAAAACAAGAATGGATGGTGGTTATAGTTTATATAGTTACTGGAGATAGTCAAACTATAATGGAGTGGAACAATAGCATATATGCGTGCCTAGTTAAGGATATACAGAGTTTTAAAGAAAAGGGGAAAGAGAATAATGGTTATAGAAGATATGAATGGGCATATTGAAGAAATTGATGATGTAGACAATAAGAATGGATGGACAGCTTTTGAAGAAATTTTGTCACAGAGTAAATTTGAGCATTGGAAACTTTCAAATATTTATGAGGGACAATACACATGATCTAGTAATAATATATCCCGCACAATAGATTATGTATTGGTAGAGAAAGAGTGAATGAATAAAGTACGGAAAATTAAGGTGTTTGATAATGAAGAGAGAGTATGTAATAGTGATCATAATTTCTTTGTAATTGAAATGGTTAGTAATGTGATGGAAAATAGAAATAAAAGTAAAAACAATAGTGAGAGATGTGGATGGAGAGTGAATGATAAAAATAAGTTAGAAGA
Source organism: Epiperipatus broadwayi (assembly GCA_028023455.1). Taxonomy (NCBI): domain Eukaryota; kingdom Metazoa; phylum Onychophora; class Udeonychophora; order Euonychophora; family Peripatidae; genus Epiperipatus; species Epiperipatus broadwayi. The sequence goes on from JAQFVV010012409.1 coordinate 519,258, forward strand.
GTATAAAATACAAGTTGAAGAAACCATGGAAGAGTTGGTTGGAATTGGGTATGAGGACTGGTGTGATGAAATAGAAAAAGTGGCAAATAGGGTTTCAGGTGAGAATATTCAGAAGAATAAAAATAATAAAAAAATGAGAGTTAGTAAAAGTGTAAAAGAGAGGAAAAAAGTATGCAGAGAATATAAGGGTGCTATTAAGAACAAAGAAAGTGAAAAAGATATTAATGCTAAATGGGAAAAGTAATTAGAAAAGAAGAAGTTAGCTAAAATAGATAATTATAGAGAGAATGAAACTAAATAGTAAATTATTGGATGATATTAATAAAAGTGGAATTACATTAAAAGAAGAAATTTAGGGGAGAGAGAGATAGTATTACTGGATGAGGAGGGAATAGAGTGTAGCTCTAGAGAAGAATTAGAGAGAATATTGAATAGTTATGTAATGGGATAGAAAAGATGTTAGATGTGAAGGACAGAGGGATAAAAAATATGAAAGCATATAGTAATGGGAATATTAGGTTTACAGAAAATGAACTGAATGAGGCAGGGAAGAAATTGAAAAGTGGTAAGGCAAGAGGGTTAGACGGATGGGCAGCAGAGATGGTAATGAATTTAGGGCGTAGGGCAAAAGTGAAGTTACTATCATGTTTTAATAAGATGGTACAGGAGAGTTTTTCTGGGTAGCTGGAGTAATACAAGAATAAGATTATTATTTAAAGGAAAATGTAAGGATCATAGAAAGTTAAATAATTATAGACCAATAGCGATCACATCAGTTTTATATAAAGTTTTTTCATATATGGTGGCTGGAAGAGTTGCAAAGTGGATTGAAGAAAATAATGTAGTGGGGAAATGCAAGGAGGCTTTAGGTCAGATAGGCATATAGGAGATAGTTTATTTGTAGTTACACAACTTATAGATATGAGTAGAAATTCAGGTAGACAGTTATATATGAGTTTTATAGATATAGAGAAGGCGTATGATAGAGTGAATAGAAGTAGATTATGGATAAGTTTAACAAATCTGGGATTAGAAGAAGCTTTAGTGGTTGTTATTATGAAATTATATAAAAATAATTACTATACATATCAATTAGGGGATAGAAAATCAGTTAAAGTTAAAAATGGGATGGGACTGAGGCAAGGATGTCCTATGTCACCTATTTTGTTTGTGTTGTATTTGAGTGAAATGGAGAGAGCAATAGAAAGTCTTGCAAGAGGGATAGAGATACCGTTAATAGGTGGCAAGAGAGGATATACATTGTTGGGTCTTTTTTTTGCAGATGATGTCTTTTTGTGTGCAGAAAGAAGAGAAGATATGGAAGTTATGCTGAGGACATGCGCAAGGGTGGGTAAAGATATGGGGATTAAATTTAGTGAAAAAAAAACAAATATAATGATGGTGAATACTGGGGAAAGAGAAGACAAAGATTTCTTATTGGGGATATAAAGTTAAGTGTGGTGAATATTGGGTGTGAGTTAATTTATGATAATAGTAAGGAAAGTAGTTTATTGTTTAAGGCTCGAACAGGATCTTTAGCAACAAGGGAATATACACGTAAATGGAAAAATATGGGTGATTTAGTCTGCAAGTTGTGTAAGGAAGGCATAGAAAATATTAGACATCTGTTACTTCAATGTAAATGTTTGGAAGCAGAAAGGGTACAAATAATGAAGTTATGGAAGATTAAATATGAACAAAGTGATTATACAGAAAGTGAGTTATTGGTTTTTATGCTAGGTTTGGAAAAGATAAGGGGGATTTAGATATGAAGGTCATGGAGTTGACAAAAATGGTTGTGGAAATGGGATGGAGCAGACTATGGGAAAACTTAGGGTGGACAATGGAAAAGGAAGATAAAGTGGCTGACAGGTTTCTCTGAGCATAGCTACTGAGAGATTCCTGACTCCGTTTAAGAAGAAGTCACAGTGCATCACATTACAAACAGTACATTACCTGGCTTTAAAACATTATTAATTTATTTTTAAAAACAATATTTGAATTTTTTAAAAAACAGATGTGATTATTTACTTTTTATTAAAACTTGTTTTAATTGTTTTTTTGACATTTTCTTTTTTTTAATGACTTTTATTTACAATTTACTTTTTTTTAAAAAAATAAGATGTCATTATTTTTGGTGAAAACTTTTTTTAGCGTAAATTAATTTCTTTATTTTTTTTAAACTATCTAATTTGCTTCTTGTTTCTGCTTAATTGATTTTTTGGTACAAAATCAGATATGATTATTTAGTTTTTAGATGACTTCTTTTAGCGTAATATAATTTTACTTTTTTATTTAAAATAATAGGACGTTTTTTGTTTCGAAATACATGTATTGAATGAATTTAAATGAAGTAAATCATACACATGAAGATTTTTAAAAAAATTTAAACTTTTATTCTTTAAATAAACATCTTTCCAGAATAGTTTCCCATTGCCTGTGCTTAATGAATCTGTTTCACTTTTCTTTTTAAAATTAAAATTTAATATTTTTGAATATCATTAATTTTATTTTCGAATCATATTTAAAAAGAAAATAAAACTTCCTCATTTCTCTCAAATATATTTACTTATTTTTTAATTTGTTATACAATTATGATTCGCCTTTAAAAAAAAAACTAAACCTTTCAGAAGTTTAAAACACATAATAATCACTTTTTATTTATTTTTATAGGTTTTATATATAACCCATAACAGAGAGGTTAAAATATATTCTAGTTTATGTATTTTCACATTTAGTTTAAAAGATAAAAAAAAAAAAATTATATTTGGAATCCAAATAGCACAATTACTTCAACAATCTAATAATTAAAAGTAACTTAAACATTTCTTGCAGATAATTTTGATTGTTTTCATGTTCTTATAACAATGCATCTGATGATTCAACTTAAATACAAAAAATATCAATAAAGAATAAAGTTCTAATTCCAAATTAGTTCCACCATGATATCACAAATGTTAGTTATTAAAAAGTTAAATATATCTATTTTTTTTTTTTGCCTTTCAGCAAAAACTTAAAAACAAATGTAAATTAAAAATTATATATTGTATTGATCACTCCACACCTATTATCACTGAGGGCATCATTAGGCCACTGTCAAGAATCCTGTCACATCACATTCTTCCGTGCAAGGTGTTTTGAAGAAAAGGAGAGGAAATATAAAGTCAAATATAGAATAGGTGCCTTGGAAAATAAGGAATATGGATTGCATGTGTATTCCACAATGTATATATAATCCGCAGAAACTAGGCATGCTCTGGTAGAGGGTAACATGTATGCTGAGATTTTTCATTTGAAATGTTTGAATAAGATTAGGAAAGACGTAACAGGTTTATGGTTATGGAGACCAGGTGTAAATGTGATGAAAGAGGTGAGAAAAGTTTCCAAGTATAGATAGTCTAAAGAGAAAGTGAGGGGAAAGGGAGCAAAATGTAGTTGAGGAAGATGGGACAGAGTATGTTTTTAGTGGAGTGTCAGGAGATATGGGTGGAGAAATTAGTAGTGCGATGGAGATGGTTAGCCAAAGAATGGTAAGATAGAGGAAGAGGTGAAGGATATGGAAGCAAAATTAAAATCGTTAGGGACGAAGTGTGAGCAGATAAAGGAATCATTGAGTAGGAATGATAAGAAAGAAGTAGATAAGAAGATCCAGAAGGAGGCAAAAAAATGGTATGGATAAAGCAGAGAAAGTAGACTATGAGATAGTATTGATAGAAGATTCGCTAATTAAAGAATGTGGGGATATAAATTGCAAGGGAAAATAGAAGTAGGTATGTAAGAATATGTTTGCCTGGAGCTAGAATTAGGGATGGGCTAGATAAAGTAAAAAAGCAAGGTAGTAGAGATGTGTATGTTATGGTAGAGACTAATAATTTGTCAGAACCATCAGAGAGAGAGTAGAGGATGAGTATATAAAATTGATTAGGAATTTAAGAAAGATTACAGAAAGAGTATGGATAGTTGGATTATTACCAAGATTTGACAAAGAGGCATTTGTTAGATAGGGCATGTTCTATTAATGAGAGGTTAAAAAAATTGTGTGAGAGAAATGATGTTATGTTTGTGGATGTGTGGGATTGGTTTATTGGTAAGAGGAAATTATATAGTAAAGACGGATAGCACTTAGTAAAACAAGGAAGTGAAGTCTTAGGGAGTCTGATTTATAAAGAATATAATTCGGGAAACTTATAAAGGAGGGTAGAGTTGTAAATTGCAATACTATCAAAAAAGAAGAAGAATGGACGTGATGTAAGAAGTAAGCAAAGGATAAAGGGGGATGGACTTGTAAATTGCAGTACTATCAAAAAGAAGAAGAATGGACGGGATGTAAGAAGTAAGCAAAGGGTAGGTGATTTAGATATAAGTGTAGTAATGGAGAAAAAAAAAAATCAAAAGAATATAATTAAAAGAGAAGAAATTGTCGAAATTGGATATTTGAATATGCAAGGTGGTAGGAGACCAGAAAAGCGGCTGGAATTAAACAAAGCAATTGAAAATGAAGAGCATGAGATTTTGGAAGATTTGGTATGGCAAGGTATAAATAGAAAAGAAAAAAAAAGGGGGTGGTGGTGGTATAGGTGTTATAACAAAAAAATATTTAAATATTGTTAAATGCCAAGAATATTTGTGAATTGAAATAAGGTTGGGAAGACAAGAATACATGGTGGCTATAATTTATATAGCTACTGGAGATAGTCAAACTGTAATGGAGTGGAACAGTAGCATATATGAATGCATAGTTAAGAAATATACAGAGTTTTAAACAAAAGGGGAAGAGAATAATGGGTATAGGAGATATGAATGGGCATATTGAAAAAATTGATGATGTACATAATAAAAATGAAAGCTTTTGAATTTTGTCAGAGAATGAATTTGAGCATTGGAAACTTATCAAATATTTATGAGCGACAATACACATGGTCTAGAAATAATATATTCCACACAATAGATTATGTATTGGAAGAAAAAGAGGGAAAGAATAAAGTACAAAAAACTAAGGTGTTTGATAATGAAGAGAAAGTATGTAAAAGTGATCATAATTTCTTTGTAATCGAAATGGTTAGTAATGTGATGGAGAATAGAAATAAAAGTAAAAAATATAGTGAAATATGTGGATGGAATAAGTTGGATGAGTATAAAATACAAGTTGAAGAAACCATGGAAACGTTAGTTGGGGATCAGTATAAGGACTGGTGCGAGATGAAATAGAAAAAGTGGCAACTAGGGTATTAGACGAGAAAATTCAGAAGAATAAAAGTAATAAAAGTGTAAAAAATATGAAAAAAGCATGCAGAGAATTACTATTAAGAACAAAGAAGGTGAAAAAAAAAAGAGAAAAAAAAGCATGCCGAAAATATAAGTGTACTATAAAAAACAAAGAAAGTGAAAAAAGATATTAATGCTAAATGGGAAAAGTACTTAGAAAATAAGAACTTAGCTAAAATAGATAAATTATAGAGAGAGAGTGAAATTGAATAGTAAATTGATGGAGGATATTAATAAAAGTGTAAAAGATGGGAGTAAAAAATTTTGGAATTATATTAAAAGAAGAAATGTAAGGGAGAGAGAGATAGTATTACTAGATGATGAGGGAATAAAGTGTAGCTCCAGAGAAAAATTAGAGAGAATCTTGAATAGGTATGTAATGGACATAGAAAAGATGTTAGATGTGAAGGACAGGGGGATAGAAAATATGAAAGCATATAATAATGGGAATATTAGGTTTACAGAAAATGAACTGAATGGGGCAGGGAAAAAATTGAAAAGTGGAAAGGCAAGTGCTTTAGATGGATGGGCAGTCGAGAGGGTAATGAATTTAGGGCAAAGTAAAGCTATTATCAAGTTTTAATAAGATGACACCGAAATTTTTCCAGGTAGTTGGAGTAATACAAGAGTAAGAAAAATTAAACAATTATAGACCGATAGCGGTAACATCAATTTTATATAAAGTTTTTCATATATGGTGGTTGGAAGAGTTGCAAAATGGATGAAAGAAAATAGTGTAGTGGGACAAATACAAGGAGGTTTTAGGTCAGATAGGCATATAGGAGATAGTTTATTTGTAGTTACACAACTTATGATTTTATTTGTAGTTATACAACTTGTGATTATGAGTAGGAATTGAGGTAGACAGTTATATATGAGTTTTATAGATATAGAGAAGGCATATGATAAATAGAAGTGGATTATGGGTAAGTTTAGCAAATTTGGGAATGAATGAAGCCTTAGTGGATATAATGAAGAGATTATATGAAAATAATTATTATACATCAGTAAAGTTAAAAATGGGGTGGAACTAAGACAAGGATGCCCTATGTCACCTATGTTGTTTTTGTTGTATTTGAGTGAAATGGAGAAAGCAATAGAAAGACTAGGAAGAGGGACAAAGATACTGATAATAGGTGGCAAGGGAGTATATACTTTGTCGGGACTTTTTTTTTTTTGCAGATGATGTCTTTTTGTGTGCAGAAAGAAGAGAAGATACGGAAGTTATGCTGAGGACATGCGCAAGAGTGGATAAAGAGATGGGGATTAAATTTAGTGAAGGAAAATGGAATACAATGATGGTTAATACTGGGGAAAGAAGACGAAGAATTTTTATTGGGGAATATAAAGTTAAGGGTAGTGGATAGATATAGTTATTTGGGAATCATCTTAGGTAATCAGAGAAATTGCTTGGATGAATGGGAGAAAAAAATGATAAATGAAGCAAAGAAAAAAAAGAATTGATAAAGAAATTAACAGTATTTTCATATAATAAATATGATAAAGGGGTATTAGATTACTTAGAAAAAATACAAAGGAAAATAGGAAGACATGCATTAGATGCAGATGTGTGGTCAGCAAGGGACCCAATTCAAGGAGAAATGGGATGGTAAAGTTTTAATATGAGAGATGCAAAAAGTAAAATGGAAATGTTCGGTAGATTGCAGTTTATGGATAATAAAAGAATATCCAAAATAGTATTTAACTGGGTTAGGAGTAAAGGAGAGGCAACAAGATGGGTGAGAAAGGTAATGTGGTATGCAGAAGATTTGGATAAAGAATTTATTTCAGTATATTTGTACACAAGGTGGGATGATTTTGTTAGAAGGATTGTTTAGTGTTATAGTGGTAAGGAATGGGATAGAAGAATAGATGCATTAATGAAGAACAGGGGAATTGGAGAATTAGTATGGAGAGGGAATATATATGTAAATGGAAAAATAAGGGTGATTTAGTCTGCAAACTATTTCAGGAAAACATAAAAAATATTAGGCATCTGTTAATTCAATGTAAATGCTTGGAAGCAGAAAGGGTACAAATAATGAAGTTATGGAAGCATAAATATGAACAAAGTGATTATACAGAAAGTGGGTTATTAGTTTATATGCTGGAGCTATGATGGATCCGTGGATAATGAGTGAAAATGGACAGACTTTCACTTAAATGGTATGATTTCTATGTATATATATATATATATTTTGTTAAAATGGAGTGTTTACATTTTATATTTAAAAACATAGGTAAATAATATATACGAGTATGATAGAATTCATGCAATGAAAAGGTCAGAGAGATTTGATAGAAAAGGGTTTAAATATAACAGATTTTTTACGCTTGTATAATTGTTTAGAAATTACATTTATGAATAAATAGAGAACAATTTTTATTTGATAACATTTTTTTTATTACTTTTATTGATTTTAGTCTATTGCAAACCTCAATTGTTTGTTATGTTATATTTTTATTATTACTGTTATAAATTTTTATTATAAACCAATAAATTTAATTGATTTAAAATCCGGTGAATCTGTTTAATTATTTCTTTTGAATGCGCAAGATAATTTTGGTACTTAAAATTTGACCCAAGATCAAACCCTTCTTGGTAAGTAAAATACAATTAGATATTTATATATTTTATATATCATTTTTAAATCTCTTTACATATAAATTTTATATTTGTTATTGCATTTAAATATTTTTTTGCTTATCTAAGTCAATATTACTAGCTGAAATAATTTCATTAGTTCAGAGTTGATTATTTATTTGTTATCTTGACCGGTTACAAAAATTTTAATAGATTTTTATTTCATCATTAGTCTCTGAACATGGAGATCTTAAATTTTATTAACTAGTAGAGAAATGAATATTATCTTTGGCTTGGATAAATGCCAATAATCATCATATATAGTTTATTTGTTATAAAATCCATTTTTATAATCGATTGATGGGAGATTTAAGTAGATGAATAACATCAGTGACTATAAGTCAATAAATATTCAATAGAAACCTACGGTATAATTTATATAATGGGATTGGGTACTGTAAAATGTGAAATGACCTAATGTATTTATTGATAATAAATTCTTATGGAGTGTTTGATTTTAGAATATAACTCAAGTAATAATTGCATGTCGATCTAATGTAAGTTATGAATGAAATGTTTATATTATATTTAACGTTTGATTAAAACAGATATAATACTGAGCAAGGTTTATTTCATTCAAACATTATAAATATTGTATAGTTTAGAAAAAATTCTCAAAATATAATTATAAGTATTTAGAAACTAGTTGATTTGAACAGAATGTTATTAAATATTAAAGTAAATTTGCATTATTATAAATAACATTAGATTAGTAAAGTATGACGGAGTTTAGTTATTTATGGATTCGAATTTAGTTTTCTTCAATTATCAATCAAATAGATGTCTTAATCCTACATCATTGTTTAGGGCGATTCTTATTGCAGCTTACTTTGGAATTGTGTATAAATTTGTTGATATCTGAAGCAATGATCTCGTTGGCTTTATTTAGTTTCAAGTATAATCTGAATAAATTAGATTTTAATAGAGATTGTTAGTATTTTATGATAGTGTAGTGGCAAATCCAAATAATTATGTATGGGAAATACTGTTATTGCATAGTGTGATCAATAATTGAGCTAGATAATTTTACACAGATTCTAACAGAATTACTATTTGTTTATGCATGCTTTTGCTCTGTGATAAAGAATAGAAATCTTAAGGGCATTTCTTTATGTCAAATATTGACTGAATAAAGGTAGAGTGGTAGTGAGATCGAAAATCCATTATTAATGTGACAAAATAGTTACCCAATGCTAGCTGATGATGATCATGTACATGTGGTAATTATTATAAAGTGCCAAATCAACTTTAGAGTTTTTATAAAATGACGTTCATATTTAGGCTAGATCTATATTATTATGGATGTATTATAAACAATAGTCCATTACAAAATGGCAACCAATGATCGGGCTAAGATTTATTCAGATTAGATTGATCATCTCCCCGACATCATCAAATTTTATCACGTTACAATATATTGTGATGACCACGTAAAGTCGTCGACACACATATATATTTATTAATAAAATTAGAAAGTAATAAAGGTGAAATAAATTAGCTAATAAATTTTTTTTAAAAAAAGAAAGGAAGGAAAAGAAAAATTGAAATTCTAATGTCAAAATTACTGTGGATTGTGTAATAGTAAGAGAAGGGGAGGGGGGGGCTGCATAAATAAAGAAATGTGTCTCTTTCTCTCTGGTAAATCAAATGCTAGAAAGTTATTTTGTTTATTGTGGGAGAGGGGAAAAGGAAGCATAAAGAAATGCGTGTCTTCTCTCTCATTAAAAAAAAAAAAATATTATAACAAATTAAAATAAATGTAAAACGTAAATGTGAAAAAAATGAATGAATTGTAAACTTTAAATAAAATAAATGTAAGATGTGATATATATAAAAAGAAACAATATGGCCGTAGGTGTGAAAGTCTGTTGGACAAATTAAATTCCACGGACAAAGAAATGTTATCAACGGAAGATCTTTGCCTGATCTGTTAAATTAATTGGGACTTACATTCCAGCCACTAATTAAATAGAGAAACATAATGATAAGAATTGGTTGGAAATCTAAGTCTTAATTAAAAATTTGAAAAACAACGAACAAAGAAAGAGATTAATAAAATTACAATTTTTGTCTGGCATTGCTAGTGGAGACTTTAGAGAAGCAACAGCTAAAAGAAAATGGAAGAAGTGCGTGGCTAGTGGCGTTAAAGGGACGTGGGTTCGGATTCAAGCCGTCTCATCACTGACTCGCAATGTAAGATCTTTGCCTGACCTGCTAGAGGGACCGCCGCTTCTGTAGCTGTTGATTGAAACTCAACCTAAAGAATTAACCAGCAAACTGGATGAAAATAACCCCACAATTTGAGAAAGTTAATCAAGAGTGCTCGGAAGAAATACCCATGGGACAATTACAACAAAGCCTAGGTAAAAGCATGCATGCATTTTCATTTGTCTACTATCCATAACTGAATATAAAATTAATGATTTGAGAAAATTAGAACTCTATCAACCGGACTTTAAGAACTTTTATATCTGATCTATTTGCATATATTTATTATAGCCATGTATTTTATAAGTGTGCTGTTATTATTATTATAATGTATTTTTTTATATCAAGTGTGAGTATTAGTATTAAACATATTTATCATTAAATTTCGTGTCCTTGCTTTATTCTCTTATCATCAAGCTACGACAGGAAGGAAACTGTAATTAGTAATTAAAGGGTGATGCTGATTTTTTTTAAAGGTATTCATGTGCTGCTTGTTCATGCGAAATCCCAATTCTAAAAAATAAATAGCAAGCGCTGGACATTCATTAAGTTTCTTTGAAATAGTTTGCGTTGTTCAGCAGCCGAGAGTATCTTGGTCGGGAAAAATAACGCCAAGATAATATGTACGTATTGCCTTGGGGTTCGATCAAGGGTATAGATATGAAATTAAGTTTGTATCTGTATTAGCTCTCTGCTTGTATTGTAATGGTGTTGGTTAAAATAATAAATAAGATAATAAAGAATCTAAGTTGTAAACAATAAATGGATAGAAATAAAAGTTATGAAAAGGATAAATGGATATAATAAATAAGTATAATATAGAATAAAATAATCGAAATAAATATAATTGAATACACAAATAATTAAGCAACCGTACGAATAACCGTTTCCGTTATAATTGGGGGCCAGACGGGGAGAGCCGAACAAACGTACCTAGTGTCCGTGAAATATAAAGTTAGTAAAGTAATATAATCCTATAAGGATAAGGTTAGATAGTAAAGCCGTAGAATACAATATAAGTAATTAATTAGTGTGTGTGTGTTAAATAAATTTGATGCACACCAGATCAAAAATAACAATGGACGCTCTAGTGGGCGAAATAGGAAAAACCTCCGAAGAACTAATGGAACCGTCCGGAGAAATAGCTAATGAAGGGGAAATAGAAATTAGCGAAAGAATGGAGACAGTGGGGGATGATAAAAATAAAATAGAATGCTATAACATAAGGGATATGTTCATGAAATTAATGGAAGGCCAGCAAAGGTTGTTTATGGAAATGAGGGAAATAGGTGAAAGAAATAGTAGGAAGATAGAAGAGTTGGGCGAACGACACAGTAAGGATTTTAGCAAAAAAATTGAAGAAGTAAAGGAAAAATGTGAACAAACCTCAGACCAAATGAAGGTTGCAAATGAAAGGCTGGATCACCAGGAGGTACTACTGGAGAAAATAGAGCAAGGGGAGGAAATTGAAGGAATAAAAAATGAAAACAGAAAGGTTATAGAAAGCATACAACTAGAGGTAACTCAGTTAGCGAACACAGTTGAGAGGATAGAAGTGAGAGTAGAAAGGGGTGAGAATAAAATAGAAAATATAACAGAGATAATAAGAGCTGACAGTAAAGAGCAAGAAAGCGCGAGCAAGTGCTTGCAAATAAATAGCGAAAGTAACAATGCGGAGCAAATGCTTATAGGCCCAGAAGGAAAGACTGTCGGACAGGTTACTGAGTCGCTAAATGCGTTTGACAGCACTAGGCCTAATTACAAGGCGGAGGATCGGGGATTTAAACCCCAGCCCAACGATCCGCACGTAGGGAGAATGCAATACAATCCGCATCGTGATTATTGGGAAGGAAACCAGGCGTTTCTTTATAGATCAGAAAGGGCTGAGATGTCCGAACAGACCGGAAAAAGTTCAGACCTCAATTATCCATATGAGCAAGCCGTCCCTAGAGGACATCGGAACAGTGTTCCAGGTCCCAGCACAAGGGGATATAAATATAGTAGAAAAAATGATAAGAAACCTCCAGACAAAAACTAAGCCGAAAGAAATAAATGGACGGAAATGTCGGTTCAGTGAAACGGATAACGTCATGGGATCATGAGAAATAAAGTTAATTCTTTTTTAAAATATATGACAGGTGGGGCAAATCGTCTCACGACAAAAATCAAAGTTACTTTAATAAACAAAAAAAAAGAGTAGTGTTCACGGAGTGAAATTAATGATGAACTTAATTAATGAGTATTTATGTGCAGTCAAGCACAACAAGACAATGTAAATAAAAGTAATAACAAAAAAAAAAAAAAGAAATCTATAAATAGTTTATTCGTATCACAATCTGTCAGTTGTAAATGCAGATATAATTGACAAATAAATAAAAGTAAAAATAAAATAAGAATCGTTTAGGCTCATTAAAGAGCCATTTAATAATTAATAAAATAAACTAAATGAACAACAGTGATAATGCTTAAATGATAGATATCACTGATAGGTGTATGAGGTTGCAGATTGAGGCATATATGTGTGTGTGTATGCATTATGTTGGGTTGTATTTTGAGCTTGATTCAGCAGTCTCTTCGCACTTTAGATTCTCATGGCTCTCGGTGGTTAAACTTTTAAATGAAGCGCCAGTAAGAATCCTGGACTCATTGTATAATAAGAATTAGTGTCTCAATATAATAAGAATTAGGGTCTCAGAATAAGTAAATGAATAATAAGAATTAGTGTCTCAAAATAAATAAATGAAGAAATAAGAATTAGTGCCTTGAATAAAATAAATAAATAAATAAAGAATAAGAATTTGTGGTTTGCGCAAGATGAGCAGGCAGTAGAAATATCCTGCTGTTCACACGCTTTAAACCCTGTTATGTTTTTTGTTTTGATAGAGTTAAGTTATGCCATGGTCTCGTATGCGTAGAGATTAAATTGGTTGATCAGCCAAAATCGATCGGAAAGAATTGTGTAGCTTTACCTAGCTGTCTCTCTGCAGTCATCCTCATCATCATTATCACTCGTCATGACAGAGTGGGAAAGTATGTAATAAAAGCAGAAGTAAGAGTTGAAAGCAAAGAATTAAAATAGGCTCTCATCTCAGAATAAGATTCGACCCGATTTTAATTCTCAAAAAACGGGCGGAGTGTAATGTGACGACCACATAAAGTCGTCGACACACATATATATTTATTAATAAAATTAGAAAGTAATAACGGTGAAATAAATTAGCTAATAAATTTTTTTTAAAAAAAGAAAGGAAGGAAAAGAAAAATTGAAATTCTAATGTCAAAATTACTGTGGATTGTGTAATAGTAAGAGAAGGGGAGGGGGGGGGCTGCATAAATAAAGAAATGTGTCTCTTTTCTGGTAAATCAAATGCTAGAAAGTTATTTTGTTTATTGTGGGAGAGGGGAAAAGGAAGCATAAAGAAATGCGTGTCTTCTCTCTCATTAAAAAAAAATATATATTATAACAAATTAAAATAAATGTAAAACGTAAATGTGAAAAAAATGAATGAATTGTAAACTTTAAATAAAATAAATGTAAGATGTGATATATATAAAAAGAAACAATATGGCCGTAGGTGTGAAAGTCTGTTGGACAAATTAAATTCCACGGACAAAGAAATGTTATCAACGGAAGATCTTTGCCTGATCTGTTAAATTAATTGGGACTTACATTCCAGCCACTAATTAAATAGAGAAACATAATGATAAGAATTGGTTGGAAATCTAAGTCTTAATTAAAAATTTGAAAAACAACGAACAAAGAAAGAGATTAATAAAATTACAATTTTTGTCTGGCATTGCTAGTGGAGACTTTAGAGAAGCAACAGCTAAAAGAAAATGGAAGAAGTGCGTGACTAGTGGCGTTAAAGGGACGTGGGTTCGGATTCAAGCCGTCTCATCACTGACTCGCAATGTAAGATCTTTGCCTGACCTGCTAGAGGGACCGCCGCTTCTGTAGCTGTCGATTGAAACTCAACCTAAAGAATTAACCAGCAAACTGGATGAAAATAACCCCACAATTTGAGGAAGTTATTCAAGAGTGCTCGGAAGAAATACCCATGGGACAATTACAACAAAGCCTAGGTAAAAGCATGCATGCATTTTCATTTGTCTACTATCCATAACTGAATATAAAATTAATGATTTGAGAAAATTAGAACTCTATCAACCGGACTTTAAGAACTTTTATATCTGATCTATTTGCATATATTTATTATAGCCATGTATTTTATAAGTGTGTTGTTATTATTATTATAATGTATTTTTTTATATCAAGTGTGAGTATTAGTATTAAACATATTTATCATTAAATTTCATGTCCTTGCTTTATTCTCCTATCACCAAGCTACGACAGGAAGGAAACTGTAATTAGTAATTAAAGGGTGATGCTGATTTTTTTTAAAGGTATTCATGTGCTGCTTGTTCGTGCGAAATCCCAATTCTAAAAAATAAATAGCAAGCGCTGGACATTCGTTAAGTTTCTTTGAAATAGTTTGCGTTGTTCAGCAGCCGAGGGTATCTTGGTCGGGAAAAATAACACCAAGATAATATGTACGTATTGCCTTGGGGTTCGATCAAGGGTATAGATATGAAATTAAGTTTGTATCTGTATTAGCTCTCTGCTTGTATTGTAATGGTGTTGGTTAAAATAATAAATAAGATAATAAAGAATCTAAGTTGTAAAAAATAAATGGATAGAAATAAAAGTTATGAAAAGAATAAATGGATATAATAAATAAGTATAATATAGAATAAAATAATCGAAATAAATATAATTGAATACACAAATAATTAAGCAACCATACGAATAACCGTTTCCGTTATAATATATATATACAAGATGCCAATAAATAAACGAGGAATGAAATATTCACATGCAGAAAATAATTATGTGAATAAAGATTTTATTTATTTGATAAATATATACTGATATAATCATTTAAGTAATTTTCCTTTTGTTAGAAAACAGATTACTTTATACATTTGTTGAGGAGACAATCCCAAAAGTTTATAAATAAAGCAAAATAAATTTTGTATGTACATGAAGTCGATAATATATAAAAGAGATATGTGGCTCTCTCTCTTTTTCATTCCTGTTGGTAGAAAAAAAGAATTAACTATAAAGTTAAAAATTATACAAGGAGTGTCAATTTTTTTTCAATTTAAAGTTTTCAAATAAGTTATATATTTTCCTCCAGATATGAGCATTCGAATTTTTGATGTTGTCTTCTACAACTTATATATATATATCTTCTTATTCTCTATTGTAACGATATATATAAATATCGTTACATTAATTTAAAATAAAATCTTAAAGTTCGCAAATAAAAAAAAATCTATTAAAAAGAAAAAAACTAAACGCTAAAATTAAAATGTTTGTTAAACGTATATATTCGCACAGATGCTAAACTTTAAAAATATTTTTTTTCATAAACAAAAAAAAAAAAAAGTATTTGAACGTACTTTTTTGATAAAAAAAATAAAAGATTTAAATATAGAAATATTTTAATAAAGAAATAACATAAGTTAAAATAAAGACAGGTATTAATTAATTCCTGTAATCTGTAAATGGAAACGATTGTTTATTATTTATCCAAAAGCTGTATAATTAAAAGGTCAGATGAAAAGTTAGATAAGAGAATAAAGAGAAATTAGCTTGACCAATAGAAGCACCAAGCCTCAGCCCGGACCCGAATGAAAAGGATGGATTAGTGACGTTTTGTTGGTTGAATCTGTGTGGATACTATAAAAGGAGAAATACAGTTTTTCTGACAGTTTTTCCAGCTTGTTTTTGAGGGTTGTGATAGGACGCACACATCACACTCTCTCTCTATTTTAAAAATGAACTGACTGTGATACCAAAATGAACCAGCTAATGCTACCTCCGGAACATCTGACCGGGTTTTCAAATAAAGACTCCGTGGAAATTTACATCAAGAGCAGTGATTCTTCTACTGCAAGCTATTGACATGAACTCTAAAATTTAAAAATAATTAAGAACTTTCGTTCAAGCTTATGAACTTCAATCTGACTTTTAAGTTTAAAATCAATTGAGAATGTTTAGATTTATATGTTTTGTGTTGATAAACATCATTTCCATTTTATTATTTTTTATTTGTATTAATACTTAGCGTATAAATTATTTAAATGCATGAAATTTAAAGTTGGGTATAGACGGTGCATAGATTCGTTAGCGGTTAATTATGTTGCTGTTTCATAGTCGATTGGAATATATAAGTCATCATGTCACTGCGGCATCTTACGATGAATGCTATTGGTTTTTTTTTGTATTCCCTATGCAATTGACATTATCGATAACTTTGTATTTTGATCGGTTATGTTTATTTTGGAATGTTTTAACCGTGGAATCTGTGCAGCCGATCTATACTCAACATTTTAAAACAAATTTTATAAAATTCATCTGTGCGAACATAATAAATGTTAAATTTAAGTCGGGCGTGAATGGCTGTATAGATTTGTAAAGTTATATATAGTTTAAGGGAGGGTAATCTTAGGTTATTCGTTTCGTAGTTGAATTAGCTCAATGAATTGAATATATTTGTGTAATTAGTAGATGTAGTATAAGATCCGCTACGGGCAGGATTGCATATATACGCCACACACCTTCTGTTTGCCTATGGACGGGTTTGTAAGTCGGCAAAGGACCGCAGTTCATTCCTATGGAGTTTTTTGTTTATTGTTCTACTCGCCAACAGATGTAGCATTCCTGTTGGTGGAGAGACAATGTCTTCTCTAACTCTACTTACTGTTCAGATGTACATTCCTGACAGTATAGTATTTTGTATTGTCGTATTTTCATGCTACATTGAATACATAAATGTATCAGATGGGTTGGCGCCAGTTTGACTGCGAACTTTTTGGCCTAAGGTTAAATAAAGGATAGAACATTTTTCTTTTCAAATACAATCTATATAGTCTATTCATACTCGACTCACTAAATAAATATTAAACTCATTATTGCAATCTAGTTAAATGTAAATTTAAAGATTAATATAAAAATCTAAAATGTTAAACTTATTCCTCAAATTAGAATGATTTTATATGTGCGTAAATAAATATTTTTATGTGTTAATTTCTGGCAGTGGCTTTTATTTTTTTATATTTAAGATATAAAGTTATATTTTATAATCTCTGCTGTTCCACTGAGCTAGTGACTTGGGCTAACGATCTGAATATTTAAATAAAGTGGAATCTTAACAGCATGTATCTGCCTACTTTATAAATTTTTCTAGGCTCAAATGCCTAGATGGCACCCTGATAGTGCATATATCGTAGATTGCGGTTAGATTCGATCTTCATTTTCATTTCGATCATTACACTATATATTAGCAAGAAGAAAATGAATGGATTTTATTGTTATATTGTCTCGGTTTCTATTATTTATTGTTATAGTGTTTTATTTCCTTTTTCATGACTATATATATATTGGTGGGTACATTATTTTTATAATGAAAAAAAATCACTTAGTAAAATTTTGTTTTTCATCTTCTGTATTTGGAAATCTAGGGACGAGTTTGACATTGGGTCGTTACCTTGCTTACTTAGTCAAAGTCTGATCAAAATAATGTAAAACATATTTATTAATTTATTATTAATATACATATATATTATTATAATTACTATTATTATTTTTTTAGTAGACATTCAAATTTGTTTGATTTTGATTTATTTCCTAATATAGTTAACAATATATGAGTTTGTTATATCTGTACATATATATGTGTGCATAGTTAGTTTATATGTGACAATATAGGTTAATTTGGTTATCAACTAGCTATATTAAAATGAGTTGGATTCGGTGGTGGGAGTAACAAAGTTAGATTGTATGCTAACCTTACAATATATGTTAAATCCAAATACTACTGTTCAATTTTACTGCTATATAATTGCTGATTATTTATTTTAACACACTACTCTAAAACTATCATTTGCTTCTCATTTTGCTTATCTGCAGCACAAGTTGGTTGCTCTATGCATAATTACTGCTTCATAAATTGGCACCAACAATGTGTAGAGCCCTAAGATCCTATTATGATGAAGAAGATTGAAAGATGAATGTGTGTGGTATATATATGTACAAATTAAAAGAAATGTTTTTTGTCAAAAAAACAGAAATTAGAAGACAATATTAGAGTTGAATGAGAGATGTGGATAATATTGTGCAGGGGTAAAGAATATGATAATTAATAAAATAACGAATTAAAAATTGTTAAATATCTATATAAAGATACTAATGTTAATGCGTCTGAAGAAAAACAATAGTGAACAAATAATCATGGATTCATCTAGAACCACAGAAGTACAACGGAGTTAGTAATTGAAGAGGAAAAGTCGACTGTGTCAAAGCAGGAAGAGCAAAAGCCAGTCGCAGTTGCATTCACGTTGGAAATATTGCTAGCAGTCATAAATAAAAACCAAGAAAAAATGGAAAAAAATCCAAAAAGAAGTGATGAAAAAAGTGGATCAAAATAGAGAAGAAACTATGAAGAATAATAAGAGAATGAATGCATTCATGAAAAGAATGGATGACAAACATGAAAAAATTAAAGAAGTTACAGAGGATATTAATCCTGAAGTTATGCAAAATGATGCACCCCCAGAAGATGAACCTAAAGCGGTCATTATCAATGTAATAGATGTTGAAAACGTCAAAGAAGAAAAATCTATAACAGAAACCGTACATATAAGTATCAAGTGTGATAAACGAAGAAACCACTAAAGTATCGAGTTTGAATAAGGATCACTTTTGCAAAGATGCTAATGAAGACAAAATCCTAATTCAGGCATCCACAAAAATAATAATAGATATAAAAAAATGCCAGAGTTCACCGTTTAAAAAATATTTTAAGATTTTCATGTGGAAACAAAAAAATGAAGTCGCTTTTCTGAATAATGATAAGGAAGAACATTTGAAGAAAGTTAAAAATAAAACTGTTCAATATTATAAAACCTATATAAGAAAAATGCTGAACAACAAGAGGCAATCAAAATGAGTCAAATATTCTAAAAGTAGCAGGAGTTTAAACCAATAGATTGCTATAGTCAGACTGTTACAATTCTGCAGTTGGTGAACCAAAAGAAATTAAAACTCAAAAAAAGAGCAAGATGAAAATAAAACTTCCAATCCAGATTAATAAAAATAGTGTATGGATTAAATATCTCCACCAATAAATAAATATATGGAGAAGTAAAATTTAAGTCTTCAATAATAAAGAATGGCTCATTCCCTGTCAACCCTGGATCTGTTTGAAAAAAATAATGATCATGAATAAAGTACAATGGTTTTATAAAAATAAATAAATTGTCAAACCTGAAAATGACTAATTCTCGAATGATTAGAATCTAGAAAGTGACACTTGAAAATATTATATAATTAATATTGGAGATTATTAGCATGCAGAGAAGCAAGATAACCAAAAGGATACTCACCAATAGTATAAAATTACCAACTCATGAAGAAAGCAAGAATGTCTCTAATTTTAAAATTTTATTTGACAAAAATGTCATGAAAATAATTGCCGTTAAATTAATCGAATATTGTTCTTAAAAAAAGAAATGGAATATTTCAGTTTCATTTTTTTTCCTTTTATGGGAGATGATTTGTAACCATTGTCATAGCGATGCCAAAGTTACATTGTAATTGGAAAATAACGTGTGCTTACTTAAGCAAATATATATATCCAAGACGGAAATAAATAAATGAGTAATGAAATATCCATGTGTAGAAAATAATTATATGAATATGCGCTGATATATTGATTTAAGCAATTTTCGCTTTGTTAGAAAACAATTACTTTATAAATTCATTGAGAAGACAATCCCCAAAATTTATAAATAAAGCAAAAAAATTTCTACGGAAATGAAGTCAACAATATGTAAAAGAGATAAGTGGCTCTCTTTCTTTCTCGCTCTTGTTGAAAGAAATAGAATAAAAAAAAGAATTAAATATCAAGTTAAAAATTATACAAGGAGTATCAATTTTTTTTTTATTACTTTGATTTATTAAGTTATGAAAATATTCATTATATTCAAATATTCTTTTAACACAGAGCACTAGACTGAAGCAAGTGACATATCAGCTCTTATCCTCGGTGCATTGTCCAGTCCCCCCCCCCCGTCAACTAAGAAAAGCTGCTGGGAAGAAAAAGAAACAGAATCTCACAGATAACTACCAAGAAAGCTTTTTTTTGTTTCAAGCAAAATAAAATACTAACACTATGTGTAAGTATATTCAACATTGGAATGATAATTAAAAAAGGTGAGATATTCAAAGGGAAAAAGATTTTCAAAACACAACGTTAAGATAATGATATTCAAAGGAAAAAAAAAGACTTTCACGACACAATGGTAAAATAATCTAAAGGAAAGAAATTTAATATATATATATTTTTGAATATTCAAGATGAATAAATAAAAAATATAATGAACTATAAAAGAACACAAAACAAAAAATGAAATTGTCAAGTATGAAATTATATTTTGTTCATGATTGAAACAAATTATATTTTTTTTCCATATACACCTATGAAAGAAGTTATAATGAACAGTTAGAGAGATAAAAGATTTGAACTTTTGTTCTGATATCCAACTTGAGAAGTATTCAAGAGGAATTTACAAATAATACTCTAAATCCTTTATTAATATATATAAACAGATTTATTGTAGACTGTTTAATAATAACTTCTAATCCTATATAATAAATGCTTAGATATATCCATTTTTCCTAAAAAGTGTTCATTCATTTAGCATTCTCATTCCATATCAAATTTTATTTGAAGACATTTGAAAGAATTTCCTAGAAGCTTTTACATTTTTCAAAAATGACTTTTGATTTGTGGATTGATAGAAAACAATTTTATTTTTTTTGAGTTAGGAGCCAACTAGAAAATACAATTTTTTTTTTTTTTAAAAAGTTCAGTTTTAATAGCTTTCTTCTGATTTAAAACACAATAAGTTTAGAAAAATTAACATTTGAAATTGTATATCTTTAAGTTTGATAATAAAACCATATGCATTCTTCATCATTTTCCAATATTTATAGCAAATTCTTAACTTTTTTTAATTAATAAAAAAACATTTGGTATTAAATCTGAAAAACATTAAAAAAATTATAATGAAGATAATAAATAAGAGACGAAATTAGTGGATTGTGAGAATTAAAACACTACTGCAGGCATTGTACTATGAAAAAGACACCTTACACTTTGCAAATAAACTACTGATAAATTTTATGTATATTTGATATAATACCTCTGCTAATCTTAATAAACTTGATGCAAGTAAAATGCAATAGCTATAAAATTTAAAAAATATAATATCTCATTATTTCAAAAAATAGGATTAGCGTTTTGCTTAAATTAAAAAATACATAATTAATTAAAATTTTTTTGGTAATACATCGTCTAATTTCCCATACCGCTCTATGGAGCTGTTGTTAGTGAAAAACAAATAGATATAACGTTATCGGGCTGTTTTTTTCAATTTTGTTGATTTCTGTTTTTTAATTTTTGGATTTGCTTGATATTTTTTTTTTGTTGTTGTCTTTTTTTTGGGGGGGGGGGGGGTGAACAACCGGTTTGATATATATTTCTTAAAAATAAATAAATGGAGGGTTGTTTTTTTAAAAAAAACAAACATTTCTTTTTGTCCGGTCTTTTTGATTCTTTTTGAAGAAACTTTTTCTTTTTTTTTTGTTTCCCGAGAAACAAGGCTTTCTCGACAGACCTCTCTAAGACCTGTCGTCCTATTTCTTACTGCGTTTTGACACCTTTCCAACTCAGCTGTAATACACTTCACTGTAAGCTGATCCCGGCTTCAAGACTAAATTAGCCGTCCCGTTTGCGAAAAATCGATTCCCAGGCAGCCCTCAAAGCCCGTCCCATGAGCGAATGGAACACAACCTTCGTCGAGCATTGACGCAATCGACATTCCATTTCAGATATTTGACAACGCCTTAATTTCATTAAACCACCACACAGACAGTTTTATTTTTGGGTGGGTAAAATATTTTTTTGGTTTGGGTTGAAGGAAGGCCAGCGCATCTGCTTCTGTAGCAGGCCAATCTCAAAACTACAACGCCGCGAAGTCGTTTGCCATTGAACTGTTTTGATCTCGAAAAAGTCTCGGAAAGTGCGCGACTTGATCGTGAACTTTGCCGAATCGTGATTTACACTCCTCATTTAGTGAATTATGCCCCCTGACAACCAAAGTAGGGGTGTTGGAGAATTTGTTACAATTTTTACGAACTCACATCAATTACAATACACTGAAGCCAAAAAAAAAAAAAAAACCCTTCTAATAGACTTTTCGTTATTACAACTATAGAAATCTTCATATCATACGCTGTCCAATAGTTAAGTGTAATATCTATAGAGAGTGTAGAGTTTATAGGCTGTAAGATCTATGAGCGGCCTTGTAAACAGCATATTTATGTGCTTTAGCGTAGAAACAGCGCTATAGAGCGGTGTGGGAAATTAGACGATGTATTACCAATTTTTTTCCTATTCTTTTCATAAACTCTTAAAAATTTTGTGATTCAGACTTGCTAATACATATCACAATAATAAATAATCAAATGTTGAGTGTGAAGTTTGCCGATTCATTCACTTAATCATTCAGGGCAATATTACAATTTCTGCTGATCAAAAAGTTTTTAAATTATTTGTGCTAAAAATATCTTTTGGTAAACCAACATGACACTTTATCAAAATTTATTCTTGATAAAAGTTTTTTGATATTCCTTTCTCTTTCTGCATTACAATTAACTAATACTGTAAAATCTGGTATAATTTTTAAATAATACAATGCCATTATTATTTTGGTTATTATTTTATTTCTACCCAAAAGGCATATCTTTTGGTTGATATATTATCAAAATCTAATATAAATATAAGAATCCCATGCTTAACTTTTAAATGACTTTTTTTAGGAAGTAGGACAGTCATGTAACTAATGCCTATAATTCTCAAATATTTTCTATTAGTTCATTTCATATTTGCAATCTATGAATAATCCATTTATAATTTTGATAAATGTTTTTAATTATTAACTATTATGCACCAAGTTGTAATTCCTAAATACTTTAATTATTGCAATTGAGTTTTAATTATTTTTTTTTTACCAAAAACAACTTAAAAATCATATAAATAAATCAAGTTGTATATTTTTATGTAAAACGAACAACATCAATTATACATGAAACTGAATGCATACAATATTATTCACACGAAACAGAATTATAATTTTATATTATACAAAATTCAAATAATATTAGCATTCATAATCCATGATTTTTGTTTGGTACAATATAAATTATTATATTACCAGAGCTAAAAGTAAATTTATTCTTTATTATTTAAAAAATAAACTTTAATATACAAAACTAACAAAGCGTATGACACACTTGAATGTGAAGCTATCAAGATACACAGAAATTATTACACGCTAAGCGTTTTCGAGGCCTTTTGCCTCATATTCATAGCGGTACTGTGAGCTGCAGAACAAAGAGCTCACAGTACCGCTATGAATATGAGGCAAAAGGCCTCAAAAGCGCTTAGCGTGTAATAATTTCTGTGTATCTTGATAGTTTCACATTCAAGTGTGTCATACGCTTTGTTAGTTTTGTATATTAAATTATTGAATGAGAAGTCTTAAAATCTTTAATATTTTACAAAATAAACTTTAGTGCATAATAAAAAAATGTAATACTATATTCTACCTGATATAATTTGGAGTGCAGAGAGCCACTATATTGCATGTGCTGCACCAGGTACGCTCGCTGTCCCTCATAGGGAGTAATTATACCGATTTGCTCGGGTTTGACTCCGGAGCGCAGGAACCTGGTGGTTATTTTCTCAACATTAGCTGCTTCCGTTCTATATAATAAATAAAGTGAACATTAAAAATGTAATGAAGTACTAATGTTAAAAAAGGTAATACTATATCCTCCATCTCTCTAAATACAACATTTTAGGAATCAAAGATATTTTCTTGCACTGTCTGGAATTAAATTTAATTAAATAACTCTCTTAGGTCATCATTCAGCTACCACAACAGATGAAAATGAAACCACATCCATTTACAGGTTGGGTTATTTATTAGGATAACAAATTAGATAATGACATAAGTGAGATGTTTAATTAAATTTAATATAAGTAGCGTTAAACATTGTCAACTCCTAAAATATTGTTTATATTATTGTATATATTCACACACATACAAATAAAATTAAAAAATAGTGAAATTCAAGTATACAATAGTTTGGACACATAACAAATTATAACCCAGGTTGATAAATCATTATATTTTGATCACAGATTAATATCAAAAGATTCTGAAGTTAAAAAAACTATTTTTCAATTCCTTTAACAAATAATATACATTAAAGATACATTTATTAAATAATAGATATATAATAATAAACTTTTTAATTAACTAAATAGATAATCAATTTTTTGGTTGATTAATTAATTTTCATAAACTTCTACGTATACTAAAAGAAGCATTCATTAGTATTGATAATTGAATAAAATGTGACATTTATTATTTTCATTTTCTCGCTTTATATACGTATGATTTTTTATTGTCGGGTAATTGTTATAGTTATTCAGTCTACTTAATTTTACTAATACAAAAAATAATTTTAAGAAAAAAAAAATAAACATGTAGCTATTAATTTCATAAAAAATAATCACATTTCATTTACTATTATACATTTGCAGATTCTTTCCCTCTTTCACAAATTTTCCAATTATCTCAGTGCCACAGTTACAATACACATTCTTTTGATAAAAATTAAATTCTTCTCTAATTAACAATTACAAATAATTGTTTTTTGTTTTAAATATAATTTTGTAACTGTACTGACGATGCAAATATTTTAAATTGTGTGTAAATAAACTTTTAATTAAATCACATACATTGCACCGACAGTCCTATTATATCCCCCCACCTACAAGAATGATTAATGTTTACTCCAAGCAGAGATTGAAATTGGATAAGACAAATGTAGTAGCCATAGATGTAAATGGAAACAGAATACAAATACGTGGAAAAGTTTCTGGTTCCAGTGAAAGTAAATAAAAAATTTAAGTTTTATCGCTGTTTATTGTAAAGAGAGACATTAATCCGCTGCTTGGTCGAAACTGATTCCATCCGTTAGGAATCTGACTTAAAATCATTAAGATTAAACTAGAAGCAGAAGTTAGAGCAGTTTAAACTGAAAATAGCTGAATTAAGAATGAGACCAATAGACATGGAGTCAGCTAAGGGTGTGGAATCTAAAGTGTGTAAACCACAGAAAGTTTCCTATGCTCTGAAGACAAAGGTTGAAAAGACAATAGGATATGAAAAAAAAAAAGTGCTATCACCTGTAGAAGACTCATCATGGGCTATGCCTGTGGTCATGATTGTTACACTGGACAAGATACTATTCATCATGGCGGAAAGGTGTTTATCCTATGCCAAGTGGACACAAAATGTTAGCATCTTTACAGAAAGCCTTGTTCTTCGCAAAGATAGATTTAAAGTGTGCATTTCACCAGATACTGGTCATAGACAAAAAAAAACAAGAACTGTTAATGTTACATTCCCACATCGGTCTGTTTAAATGCAATAAATTGCCTTATGGGATAACAGTGGCCCCAAACATCTTTCAAGCAAAGATGAACATATTATTGCAAAACACAGGCGGAATTATTCCCTACTTAGATAATATACTTATTAGTGCCCAGTTAGAAGAGCTGGAAAAACAATTAATGGAAGTGTGCTCAAAACTAAATAAAGTGGGAGCTAGATTAAATGCCGCCAAGTGCAAATGGGCAAGTTCATAAAAAATAACATTTTTTGGAAGTGTGATAAATAAAAATGGAAAGTCCTCCAACCATGACAAAGTGAGAGCTATAAAAGAAACTGCCCCTCCTAAAAATGTAAAAGATTTACAAGTTGGGACAGTTAAATTTCTATACAATTTTTTTATAGAGTAATTGTATGATTTATTATGTAAGGAAAAACGCTAGAAATGGAATGAAGAACATAAAATTGCATTCCAGAAAGACAAGGACTTATTAATGTTAAAAAAAACTCTTAGTGCATTATAAGAGTGATCTGGAAATGGCAATTACTTCAGATTGCAGAGTTGGAGCTATCTTCTCACATTGGTATGGCGAAGATGAACTTCTGATTACTTATGCATCCAGAATGTTATCATCGGCTGAAAAAAATCACTCAATTACATAAATAGCCCTGACTATAGTATGTGAATAAGAAAATTCTATCAATACATATATAGATGTAGTTTACAGTATGTATCGTCGCCCTTCTTTGTTTGGAATTTTTGGAAAGGACAAAAAAAACTGCCTGAATACGCAAGCCAGACTTTTAAGTTGGATTAACATATTGGCCGCCTACGACTATGAATTAGTTTACAAGCTGGGAAGAGATTATGCATGCAGATGTATTATCACAACTATTTGTGTTAGACAGAGTTCAGCGCAAGTTTATAGAAATAAACATGTTAAATGCAATAAATATTATAGAAAATCTAAATAGTTCTAAAGTCGCTGTATGAACAAATAAGAGATTCTGGATATAGTAAGCTGAAAAATTGGATCTGAGAAGGATGGCCAAAAAGTTGATCAAATTTCGCTGCTAGAGTGATTTGGAATGCTTGTCAGAGATTGTCAATCTGTAATCACCGTATTCTGATGATTGATCGAGTACTCACACCAGCGGAAGAACAGAAATATGTGCTAAAGTTGTTACATAAAGGACATCACATGATCACCATTTCTTATGCTTGCTCTTAACTGTTATTAAAACAGGCAAAACTCTCTATATGTATCGCCAACAGTGTAAGCCATAGTAACGCCAGAAGGCTTGTGCATAAAATCCCCTATCTAGTGCCTACTTATCTAATATCCCCAGACTAGTTCTGGCTTGTATATGCATGCTTTATATGGGGATCGCTCTGGAAAAACCAGCCCAATAAATGCATAGCCGACCGCTCTTCGTTTATAAACCGATCCTGCCAACGTTTTCAGAGTAAATCAGTAATTCCCATCCAATGAATTTCATGAAGCACACACCAGAATCCATAAATGGACCACATAAATCTGCCGCCATGCATGTACCGCCTTTCATTATATTTCTAGTAAACCCATGAACATCCATAAGCCGTAATGTTGTGATTTTGCTAAATAGACATCTATGTCCATTATTTAAGATGCGCGTCATTGTGACAAACATTATTATTAATATAAGTATTCATTAGCCATCCCACACGTCTGCCACTTTTTAAATCAAATTAATAATTATATTCTGTACAAATGTAAATTTTTTTTTATTAAACAATTATTCTCTTTCAAATCGGTTAAGTGCTATTTTCGTTTTCTCTGGGGGTGGAATAGTATTTCAAGAGTACGTTTCTAATAGCGCTAATTCTTTATGGTATCTATTATTGGCATAACCGCAAATATAAACAAAAGTATTGTAAAATTTGATTTCTGATGTATAAATCAAAGATAATCTTATTGCTTAAAATCAACCATTATATACTATTTACGAGGCCAGTGTCTGACAAATAATCAGACGTATTTATTTATGTTTTATCAATGTAATAAATCTTAAAACATATACCATATATTTCCGAATCATTGTGCTTTCTTTCATTTAAGTTAATATTAATTCATAAGTTATGCTCATAATGACTAGATGATCCCTGCTAAAATACATAATTAATATGCAAGGTCATGAGCCTTCATTGCTTCTAAATCATAGTTCATTTTAAGTTAGTCTATCATTAAATTTAGCTTAGAGTCTTTTTGTGTCTCCGATGAGCGATGCCAGCGGTGAGAAATAAAATTAGATCGATATCATCAGAATTGTTGCTCATAAGTTGGTAGATCTGGAAAATAGGCAAATAGGGCAGAATTCATGAGTGTTCCTGACTTATGTATCTTGCGCATGATTGGATTCGAAGTACTTTTGCCTAGATGCTAGATCTTGTTATGTGAACATACAAAATCGACCGGTACAATATATACACGACAAAAGGAACGGGATGGGATACAGGGTTTGAATACAGGTTAGTAGATGGAACTATGAAGCTCAATCTTAAGCTAAAATTGACTGCTTCAATATATATATTGGAACGATGATTTACTTATTATTTTTTTAAAATAAAAGTTAAAATTTTGAAATGGAAAAATAATATCAATAAAGTTTGGGAAAAGTAAAAGTTAAAATAAAAATAAAAATGTTAGGAATAAATTAGAAATTATTTCTTAATTATAACTTATCTTTCTTTGTTAAAAGTACTTTTTAATTAGAAAAAAAAAAAGTATAATTAATTAAAATAAGTCTTACTAATCAGTTTCTGCAGATTAAGATTCGAGACTTATTAGTTGAACAATATAGCGAATCTCAGTGTAATTAGACTAAAAAATAAATAAATAAAAGAATGTACTTTTTAATTAAAAGAATTTTAAGATCAAATGTATTGATAGCATGGTTAAAACTCGAGCAAAGGTGGGGTCAGAGTAGTATAAAAAGCTGACATTCTATATTGTTATCAGTCAAAGAGTATTCACATTCAGACTTCAATATTATTATTGATAGATATTTGTTGAGAGTCATATTCTTCATTGAAATCAACCAGCAGCAGTGAGCAAAGTCAACGAGCTGCTAATAGCTCAGCACGATGAAACCATTCTACTATTGGGTCATGAAAGAAATGAGTGGCTAATTCCGAACGCCGGTGTTCGGCCGGTTTCCTTCACTTGTCTTCTGTGTGCCATAAGCTAAGTGCTGTGATAGTTTATTCTGACTTGCCTTCTGCTGTTTAAATCCGCTATGCCAAATCAAGAGAACCAGCCCACACTGTAGTATGCGGAATCAGGAAGCTTCATTGATGTTACACATACACTTACCAAGAATCTGACAGGGTCTGAAGAAAAGATGATCATCCACATATGAAATCCAGAGACAGTGTGTAATTCACATATAAAAACCAGATATTTGCTTAAATTTATGGAATCCAGAGACTGTGCTTAAACCGCATATGAAAATTAGAAACTGTGCTGTATTTAGACCTAGGTAACTAATATCCGTGATGTCATTATTAAAATTTTAATACTAGTATTAAGCTTAAAATCTTCCCTCGAATAGAATTCATTTCAGGAACACACATATTTGTTTTTAAATGTAGAATATCTTTTATGTGCTTCATATTTTGTCATTTTTTTTTAATTGTTATTGTCTGTTAATAAATTGATGTAAATTATTAGCGTTGTTTATGTCTCTCTCTCTCTTTCCATTTATCTAAGTAAATGTGTTGCCGGTCCTATAAATTATTAGTGTTGTTTATGTCTCTCTCTCTTTCCATTTATCTAATTAAATGTGTTGTCGGTCCCATGTTGAAGAACTAGCCATAGGTCAAGCGCTTGAAATGTGTTAGTGACATTTCATGGGTTCCAGTAAAAGTATTGGATGGCGCTCTGGGTTTAAACTCTTTATAAATAATCCTCATGAGGTATTTCACGTTTCATGCAGCCAGGGAGTTACCTGTCTGGAAAGATGATCGCCGGTTTAATATTTTTATTAAATCTCGGTCTGACCGGGGATATGATTGGTATGTAAATATTAATCATATTTACTCCTCTGCTTGAGTAGCCGGGTTTTTAAAATCATATTAGAGTTTGATATGTCATAAAATATAATTCAATAAAAAAAACTTCTTTTTTTTTTTTTATATAAAGGGGGTATTTGCATTACAATGTATATATATGCCTTATGCTGTAAAAAAGAAGTCCGTTTTGCCTTTTTTTAATATATATACATTGAACCGGATGCTTTACTCGCTTCAATAGACTCATTGCAAAATTAATACTAACTTTTATTTTTATAAAG
The DNA here is from genome assembly GCA_028023455.1 of Epiperipatus broadwayi. Lineage (NCBI taxonomy): Eukaryota > Metazoa > Onychophora > Udeonychophora > Euonychophora > Peripatidae > Epiperipatus > Epiperipatus broadwayi. The sequence continues at coordinate 549,301 of JAQFVV010012409.1, forward strand.
TTATCTAGAAGTCTTATCTGTTATAGTGCACACACACAGCTATATTTTAATATTCTATGGTTTTAATTTTGTTTTCAATAATTTTATTTTTAGTTTGAAAATAAGTTTCTTTTGACACTTATTTTTTTAAATCAAATTGTAAAAACATTCTAATTAGAAATCTTTTGATCTTTTGAAAAAAGCTTTTAATTTTGGAAAGTTTTAATCTTTTAAAAAAAAAAGAAAGCATTCTACTTTTGGGAAGTTTCAATTGCATTCCTGTTTCTTAGTTTGTAATCTAATTTTAATTTATTTGTAAAAAGAAAAGAAAGTTGAGACTTAATTTTGCATTTAATTTTCTTTAATTAATTTTGAATAATTTAGGAACCCTGGTCAAATTTTTAATTAAGATAGGGTCTGAGATAAGAGATTTGCCCTGGTCAAATATTGCTGATTAAGGGGATGCGAAAGATAACGGCTAACATAAAAAGCCCCGGATTTCGGACTGATTTTATTCTCTGATAAATTTTTTGATGCAGCTTCTTATAAGTACTTTTCTGCTAATTTTTGCTGTTGAATCTTGTTATTCTGCTGATGATAATTATTCAGATTGCTGTGCTGTCTTACCTGATATTTCGCTGATATCATATTACACACTACTTTTTGCTAAATAACAGTCGTCCACACAGAATGCCAAAAATATATGCTATGAGAAATCCTCTCTACATGCAGTGCTAAATCGTTCCAAGATGAATTCCTGATCTTCAGACCGTGTCACCAAGATCATGACATAAAAGCCCGATTCAGAATTGACTCCAAGATTGCCTGCAGACTCCTGAACATATAAATTGAATCTAAAATCTATGTAAGAACTTGCAAGACAACTAAACTATGTGCAATGCTGAAAGATATGAGCCAAATAGGCTTTATGCCTAGAGATAAAAACGCCATTTTCTAACCAGGGTTTAAATCACTATTAGTCTCAGCTTAGTCTTTAAAGAAACCTCTTTTTATAATATGTTCTGCTTATTCAATTTAAATATCTTGGTATTTTTCTTATTACAGTGTGTATTGGAATCTTAGTTTTAAAATTCCATATTTTTAAATTTATTTGTTCAAGAGTGTATTGCGAGTTTCTATTTTTATATGCTTAGTGTTGCCTTTTTATTATTTATATTATTAACCTTGATAAATGCTTTGACAGATATTTGTAATTTGCCTTTTTACTCACCTATCCTTTAGTCTTTCTTTATAATTTACTTAGTTAAACTTGGTTTGCATTTTCTGCAGACTGTAAATCTTTTGGATGGTGATTTATCGATTGAATTATTCTGTTTTTCCTAGATTAGAGATTTTATTTTTTTCTATTTGATTATGCATAATCTTAATCTTTTCTTGTTACACTTTCTCATCTTGTATTGGGAGTAACCTTGATTACCTTAAAAGTGGTTTTATCATGAGCTGTTCTGCGGACATATGACATTCTTGGTCACGATGCTTTATTCTGGGTTAAAAAAAGTTCGCCCGCATTGTTTCATTATGTTCGCTACAAGACTGCTTTATTTTTGAAATCTTCAAATAGGAAAATTAAAATTAGTTTTTATAAATCGCTAGCAGGAAGATATTACCAATCCCTATTTTTAAATCATAGGTGAGAAAACGAACTTTTCTGCCAGGGTATGTAATGTTTTCAATACTCTCACAGACTCTCTGGTATATTCTCTAGATGAATCTAGGTCAAACTCTTATATTTTGTTTGCCTGAGATTTCTTTCTTTTTTTGAATTTAATAAACTTTAAAATTATTTTGGGCTGACTTTGGTTTTTGTGTTGTTTTCTCAATTGCCTGAACAATCCTAAAAATCTTTTTCTCTCCCTGGGTCTACTTGGTAGCAATCATCATTATTATTAACTTTTGATCACTGTAAATTAAATCTTCTATGTGACATGATGTGATGCACTGTGACTTCTCCTTATACGGAGTTAGGAATCTCTCAGTAACTAAGGCCAGAGAAACCTGTTAGGCACTTTGCCTTCCCTTCCCATTCCCCACTTTAAGTTTTCCCATACCCTGTTCCATCCCATTTCCACAACAATCTTTGTCAACTCCATGGCCTTTAAATCTAAATCCCCCTTATCTTTCCACAAACCTAGCATAAAAATTAATAACCCACTTTCTGTATAATCACTTTCCTTATATTTATTCTTCCACTACCTTATTATTTGTATCCTTTCTGCTCTCAGGCATTTACATCCAATTAACAGATGCCTAATATTTTCTATGCCTTCCTTACATAACTTGCAGACTAAATCAACCATGTTTTTCCATTTATGGGTATACCCTGTTGCTAATGATCCCGTTCGAGCATTAAACAGTAAACTAATTTCCTTGCTATTATCATAAACCCGCACCCAAAATTCCATTTACTTCTATATATATTTAAACTCTTTTAACTTTCCATCCATCTCTCCAATTCCCTATTCTTTATTAATGCATCTATTCATTCCTTATCACTATAACACTCAACAATCCTCCTAACACAATCAACCCACTTTTTGTACAAATATACTGCCATAAATTCTTTATTAAAATCTTCGGCATACTATACTTCCTTTCTCACCCATTTTGTTTCCTGCCCTTAACTCATAATCCAATTAAATACTATTTTGGCTATTCTTTTATTATCCATAAACTGCAATCTACCGAACATTTTCATTTTGCTTTTTGTATCCCTCATATAAAAACTTGACCATCCCATTTCTCCTTGAATTGCCTTCTTTGCTGTGTACACATCTGCATCTAATGCATGTTTTCCTACTTCTCTTTGTACTTTTTCCAAGTAATCTACAAATCGTTACCATATATTAGTCCTGCTACTGCTACTCCCTTCCATACAATTCTAGCTACATAATATTTATTATATGAAAATATTGTTAATTTCTTTATCAATCCCTTTCTTTTCTTTGCTTCATTTATCCATCCCCCCATTCAACGACACAGTTTCTCTGATTACTTAAGACGATTCCCAAATAGTTATATCTATTCACTGTCATCATCATTATCAACCATTATCAATCCACTACAGGATGAAGGCCTCTCCAAGTTTAATCCATCTTCTCCGATCTTTAGCTTCTCTTCTCCACATCACCCCTGCACACTTTCTTATTTCATCCATCCATCTCACATGTGGTCTCCTTCTGGGTCTTTTACAATCTCTTGGAATCCAGTTTAAAATTTCAATTGTCCATCTATTACCATCTCTTCTAACAATATGTCCAGCCCAATTCCACTTCAATCTTTTAATTTTTTCAATGAGGTCAGTAACACCTGTTTGTTCTCTTACCCATACATTGCGTTTACGATCTCTTCTTGTTACTCCCAACATACATCTCTCCATACTTCTTTGAGTGGTCTGAAGTCTCTGAATTGCTCTTCTATTAAGTGTCCAAGTCTCAGATCCATAAGTAAGAACTGGTAAAACACATTTGTTAAAAACCTTCCTTTTCAAACACATAGGCATATTTCCTTTTAGTATCAAGTTATTTCTACCAAAAGCACTCCAACCAAGTTTAATTCTATGATTAATTTCCTCCATTATGTTTCCATCTGTATTAATAATCTGACCAAGGTATTTGTAACTATTAACTTCTTCTAATTCATCATAATCAATCTTTATTTTCATATTTTGAGCAAATCGATCAAACATTACTTTAGTCTTTTTAACATTTATCTTTAATCCTACTTTCATCTGATAATTCCTGCAACATTTCCTGCAGATCTGAAGCATTATTTGCAAAAACAACTACATCATCTGTGAAATCAAAATGACTTAAATAATCACTATTTACTTTCACTCCTTTAGTTTCCCATTTTAATCCACAAAATACTTCATGCAGCATTGCTGTAAAAAGTTTTGGAGATATGGAGTCACCTTGTCTTACACCTTTCTCAATGTTGACTTTCCCAGTGTCATTATGTAATCTAATTGTTGCTGTTGCATTTTTATAAATATTCTTTAAAATATGACAATATCCTGGATCTATACCTTGATGATCTAATGCTTTAATCACTGAAGAAATGTTTATAGAATCAAATGCCTTTTCATAATCTACAAATCCTAAGCATAATGGCAACTCATATTCATTTGTCCTTTCTATAACTTCTCTCAATACCTGGATATGATCTATTGTACTAAAACCACTTTTAAATCCGGCTTGTTCTCTTGGTTGGTGGAAATCCAATGTTCTCTGTAGACGAGTAATTATCTTGGTAAAAATTTTATATAAAACTGATAAAAGGCTGACAGGTCTGTAATTTCTAATATCTTCTTTATCACCTTTTTTAAATATTAATATTATTACTGCATTCTTCCAATCATCCGGTACATCTTTATCATTTAGACATTTGGTATATAACTTTGCTAAAAAATTTTCTATTTCTTCACCTGCTTCTTTTAATATATCAATTATAATTCCATCATTACCTGGAGCCTTTCCTTTCTTCATACATTTAATTGCATGTCTCACTTCTTCATTTAAAATTCTGGGCAATTTGGAAGATGTAATAGATATAGGAGGTACTTGTTCTTTATTACTATATAATTCTTGATAAAAATATTCTACCAATTTCATGATGTCATCTCTCCTTTTAGTAATAATTCCATCTTTTTTTCTTATTGCAGATATAAATTTCCTACCAATACCAAAATGTTGTTTTACATTCTTAAGACTTTTATTTTCTTCTACAGCTTTACTTGCTAGTTCACAGTTATACTTTCTTATATCATTTTCAACTCTTTTCCGCACCATTTTACAAAATTCGAGATATTCAATTTTTTTTAATGCATCATTTTTGTATGTCTTCATATTCCTTCTTTTCTTCATAAATTCTCTAGTCTCAGTAGAAATTTTATTGGTCAATTGCTGTTTCTTTCTACCAGCTATCTTTGTTGCAGTTTTCAAAAGTGTATCAGTTATTTTCATATTAATTTCATTCAAATCTGAATCATGTTCAAAATCTACTAATACTTGAAACCGATTTGTAAGTTCTAATTTAAATTCATTAGAATGTTTCTGAAGATTAGGAATATCAACTGTAAATATTGTTTTCCTTAATAATTTTTGTCTCTCTAGTTTTACATTAACACGTATCTTACACCTTACTAATCGATGATCACTTCCTGTGTTAAATTTATTAAGAACATTACAATCTTGAAATATGTATTTCCTGTTAGTCAAAATATAATCCAATTCTGCTGTACCTTCATTTGGATGCTTCCATGTCCATTTCCTTTTAACATTTTTCTCAAAAAAAGAATTCATAATATAAAGTTTTTCTTTTTCTGCAAACTCCACAAGTCTATGTCCTCTCTCATTTCTATTACCATAACCAAAATTACCCACAGCACTTTCATCTTTCATTTTTTTACCAATTCTAGCATTAAAGTCTTCCATAACAATTTTAAAATGGTGTTTACTCTGATCAAAAGCCTTTTGTACATCCATATAAAAATCTTCTACTACTTCATCATTATGAGAACTTGTTGAGGCATAAACCTGAATTATTTGCATTTGGTATCTGCTATTAAGTTGTATAACTAATCTTGCCACTCTGTCTGATACACCATCAATCTCCACAATATTGTTCTTCCACTTTTTATTTATAATGAATCCTACTCCACTTGTATTTCCAATATTTGTGCCTTTATTATAGAGTATATGTCCACTTTTTAAATCGTCTCTTCACCTTTTCTTTGTTAAAATTTTTTCTATTTCTTCACCTGCTTCTTTTAATATATCAATTATAATTCCATCATTACCTGGAGCCTTTCCTTTCTTCATACATTTAATTGCATGTCTCACTTCTTCATTTAAAATTCTGGGCAATTTGGAAGATGTAATAGATATAGGAGGTACTTGTTCTTTATTACTATATAATTCTTGATAAAAATCTTCTACCAATTTCATGATGTCATCTCTCCTTTTAGTAATAATTCACTGTACTTGACTTTATATCCCCCAATAAAAATTCTTTAACTTCTCTTTCCCCAGTAATAATCATCATTACTTTTGATTTTTCTTTCACTAAACTTAATCCCGATCTCTTTACCCACTCTTGCACATGTCCTCAGCATAACTTCCATGTCTTCCCTTCTTTCTGTGCACAAAAAGACATCATCTGCAAATAAAAGACCTGATCATGTATATACTCCCCTGCCACGTAATAATGGTATCTTTATCCCTCTTTTTAATCTTTCTATTGCTCTCTCCATTTCTCTCAAATACAACAAAAACAAAATAGGTGATATAGGACATCTTTGCCTTAGTCCCACCCCATTTTTAACTTTAACTGATTCTATATTCTCTAATTGATATGTAATTATTTTTTATATATTTTTTTAATAATTTCCACTAAAGCTCCATCCATTTCCAAATTTACTAAACTTAACCATAATCTATTTCTATTCACTCTATCATACACCTTCTCTATACCTATAAAAACTACATATAACTGTCTACCTGTATACCTACTCATATCCATGACTTGTGTAACTACAAATAAACTATCTCCTATATACCTATCCGATCAAAAACCTCCTTGCATTTCTCCCACTACATTATTTTCTTCGATCCATTTTGAAACCCTTCCAGCCTCCATATATGAGAAAACTTTATATAAAACTGATGTTACCGCTATCGGTCTATAATTGTTTAACTTTCTATGGTCCTTACCTTTCCTTTAAATAGTAGTTTTACTCTTGTATTACTCCAACTACCTGGAAAAACTCTCTTCTGTACCATCTTATTAAATCACGATAATAATTTTACTTTTGTTCGACGCCCTAAATTCATTACCATTTCTACTGCCCATCCATCTAAATCTCTTGCCTTTCCACTTTTCAATTTCTTCTCTGCCTCATTCAGTTCATTTTCTGTAAACCTAATATTCCCATTATTACATGCTTTCATATTTGCTATCATTCTGTCATTCACATCTAACAACGTTTCTATATCCATTAAATACTTATTTAATATTATCTCTAATCCTTCTCTAGAAATACTCTCTACTCCCTCATCATCTAGTAATACTATCTTTCTCTTCCCTAAATTCCTTCTTTTAATATATTTCCAAAATTTTTTACTCCCATCTCTTCCACTTTTATTAATATCCTCTAATAATTTACTATTCAATTTCATTCTTATTCTATAATTATCTATTCTATGTGATGTTGATGTGATAGACTGTGACTTCTCCTTATACAGAGTCAGGAATCAGTAACTATGCCCAGAGAACTGTTAGCCAATTTACCTTCCCTTTCCCCACCATAAGTTTTTCCATATCCTGCTCCATCCCATTTCCATAACATAATCTTTGTCAACTCCATGGCTTTTATATCTAAATCCCTCATATCTTTTCCCAAACCCAATATAAAAATCAATAACCCACTTTCTGTATAATTACCTCCATTATATTTATTCTTCCACAACATTATTATTTGTATCCTTTCTACTTTCAGGCATTTACATTCAATTAACAGATGCCTAATATTTTTTATGCCTTTTTTACACAACTTGCAAACTAAATCACCCACATTTTTCCATTTACGTGTATAATCCCCTGTTGCTAAAGATCTCACTCAAGCCTTAAATAGCAAACTACTTTCGTTGCTATTATCATAAATAAACTCGCACCCAATATTCTATTTACTTTTATATATATTTAAACTCTTTCTACTCTCCATACTAGTTCTCCATCTGTCCAGCTCCCTATTCTTTATTAATGCATCTATTCTTCTATCCCATTCCTTACCACTATAACACTCAACAATTCTTCTAATACAATCATCCCATCTTTTGTATAAGTATACTGACATAAATTCTTTATCCAAATCTTCTGCATACCACATTACCTTTTTCACTCATCTTGTTACCTGCCCTTTATTCATAACCCAATTAAATACTATTTTGGCTATTCTTTCATTATCCATAAACTGCAATCTACTGAACATTTTCATTTTGCTTTTTGCATCCCTCATATAAAAACTTGACCATCCCATTTCTCCATGAATTGCTTCCTTTGCCGTCCACACATGTGCATTTAATGCATGAATTCTGACTTCTTTGTACTTTTTCCAAGTAATCTAATACTCCTTTACTAACACATAACGCATCGTTACCATATGTTAATCCTGCTACTGCCATTTCTTTCCACACAATTCTAGCTACATCATATTTATTATATAAAAACATTGTTAATTTATTTATCAATCCCTTTCTTTTCTTTGCTTCATTTATCAATTTTTTTCTCCCATTCATCCAAGTAATTTCTTTATTTAATACAATTCCCAAATAGTTATATCTATTCACAACACTTAACTTTATATACCCCAATAGAAATTCTTTGTCTTCTCTTTTCCCCAATATTAATCATCATTATATTTGATTTTTCTTCACTAAATTTAATCCCCATCTCTTTACCCACCCTTGTGCATGCCTTCAGTATAACTTCCATATCTTCCCTTCTTTCTGCACACACAAAAAAAACATCATCTGCAAATAAAAGACCCGATAACGTATATACTCCCTTGCCACCTATTAATGGTATCTCTATCCCTCTTCCTAATCTTTCTATTGCTCGCTCCATTTCTCTCAAATTCAACAAATACAAAATAGGTGACATAAGGCATCCTTGCCTTAGCCCCACCCCATTTTTAACTTTAACTGATTCTATATTCCTTAATTGATATGTATAGTAGGTCATTAGGGACTTGGTGGCGCCTTTGGTGATCAAAACAAGATAGAAGTGACCAGTACAATATATAAACTTACTATTACAAATCATAGAAATGCTTTATATAACTAATAAATTTCTCAATAAATGTTTCCATTGCATACAAACATGGAAATATCTATTCTACTTTACTTTAGAAAAATCAGTTAGTGTAAACACTTTTCGCATCTAAAAGAGAAACCTCTTTTTAAATGCAATCACTAGATATTTGTAGAGATAAAGTGCTACAGTAAATATATACATGTTTAAAGAAACAAAGTCTCACAACTTACCCTATATTATAAATTAATAACTTTTAACAGATATTATTGAAATATTTTTAAAAATGTGGACCGTTCCTAAAATTATATCAACAATGACATTTGTTAAAAATTATTAATTTATAATGTTCAACTTTTGTGGAAGAATTTATTATTATAATAAGAAAAATAAGGAAAGTTGTGAGACTTTATCTTTTTAAACATATATATATATTTACTGTAGTACTTTATCTTTATAAATATCAAAAGATTGCATTTAAAAAGAGATCTCTTTAAGATGCAAAAAGTGTTTACAGTTTACTATTTTCATTGTTCATTGTCTAATCATCTGTCATTTTTCTAAAATAGATAATTCCACAATCTTAAAAATATTTCAACAATAACAACTGCTAAAAATTATTAATTTATATATATATACATATTGCAAGCAGAAACAAATTATACATTTTATCAATTATTCACTCATAGTGAACACTATATATATATATACACTCAAAGATTTGATTCTAAATTAAACAAATTATGTATTATATATATATATTTTGTCTTATTTTGTTGTACAAAAATTTTAGCATATATAGTGCTTACATGTTTTTTAGATAATAAAATGTAAAATATAATATCTTAAAAAAAAAAAGATATTTTATTAGTAACACTATTGATATAAAAATGAAACTACTTATTTTTAAAAAAGTGCTTGACAAAGTGGATATACAATCTATTCTATGCATCAAACAAGTATTTTAATTTCTTAGACAAAATTGCTTTTATTAAAAAGATATTAATCATTTCCCATTGATTTTTTATTTCATAATGTTGGAAATAAAACAAAATTACATTTTCTATTTGTAAATTTTTTAAAATATTAAAAAAACCATTTACAAACAGCATTAATGTGGATCATCTAATACCTAAAAATCTATAATAATTATTTATTTAATTATTAACCCCCCCCCCTTCTTTTATTTATCTAAATATTACAATTATTATCTTTTTATAATTATTCCAAAATAGCAAAAGTAAATTATTCCAATTTTTAAGCCATTAAAAAATGAGAGCAGTTTTGTATGTGCTATAAATAATTTGTGCAAAACCTTGTCCAAGATACTTAAAAAAAGTACTCCAACAATTAATGCAATCAGATTTTTTTGTAGATTATTACTTCAGTATCAGGCAAAAATAAAGTGATCTAAGGATTAGAGTAGCACTAAAGGAGTGCATAGAAATGAATAGAATTTTTTTAAATATTTATACAAGCAACTAAAAAAAAAAAAAAACCAACAATAATTAATTAATAGTTATTCTAATATAATTTTAATCATTTAACAAAAAATATTAATAGTCTCTTTGTCTTTTCTATACTATTACTTTTAAATCTATACCTATTCTTAATTTAATAATACAAGCAAATGTCATTTTCATCAGAAATTTTCACATCTTGTTAATTATGATAATATATCTCCAAAAATTAATGAATAATTAGTGTAATAAGCTATTTTAATAATTTAATAAGTGATATTAAAATACAAACAAACAAAAAAAAAATCATTATTATAAATTGTAATCTTTTGTTAACATGTAAAACTTTAAAAAAAAAATAGTTAATTTTAAATAGCATAAATTTATCAGTAAAGCACAAGAAATTTTTTTTCTTGCCGTGAAAAATTGCTAGGGCATTGCATTTTTCTTTATTACAATATGAAAAGTTTATACACAAGAAAATGATAATTTTTCAACATTAATAGATAATGCTGAGTAGCAAACAAAATTTTTACTTCTGAAAATGATACTAATTCAAAAAATAAGCCATGAAAACCACTTCTGAAAAAATTTCTATAAGGATTCAATCAGACCTATTCTGTCTACCACAGAATTTCCTTTAAGTGAATTATTTTAGACGAAAATTTTCAATAGGAAGAAAAATTTTCCATTAATAATTTTGGCATACTGCAAACTGTAAATAAATAAAACTCAAATTAGATTAAACCATAAAACCTATGGTAAAGAAGCTTTTCCAGTTTCAGAATTAACAACAATAATAACAAAACACAAAAAAGCCTAAAAATATTTAAAAAAGAATAAGTAGAAAAAAATAAATAGATAAAAAGCTCACTCATTAGTATGAAAAAAATAAATTAAATGGTTTATCATGCAAGTCATATAATGTTTGAGGGCCAGAAGTGATAAAAAGTAACCTTCGATCCAGGACTTCATCTACTACATCCATCATTCTACTATTGTATTAAATTATACAATTAGCAAATAACATGTTTTACATTTCTATTTTGCTACTATATATTGTTCTTTATTAATAGTAATAATAATTATTAATGCAATACCTATTTAAATACGAGGTCCCAGAGCTGGCAATTTCCTCCTGACCAGTGGTAGCATAGAAAAACATGGGTTTGTCAGGCTGTGGCCAAGGAAAGTCAATACCTTTTAATGATCTTTCATCTATAATAAAAATAATAAGTTAATGATTTTCAAATGAATCTATATATTAGTTTAGTTAAATTTACTAAAATAGAAAACTTAATACATACTTGCAGTTACTCCATTTTGAAGACTTCCCTCATAAAAAATATTGGAAGGAAATGCACTAAGGGCTGGATGCATTCGATATTGCACTTGTAAACGAATAGGACGTATACCCAATACTACCAAACGCTCAAACAATGTCTGAGACAAACCAGCACGGGCTGCTTTCTTACACATTACAACTGGTCCCAATTGACAATGATCTCCAACTAATATTAACTGCAAAAATATAAAGTTCATTATAAAAAAAATCTTGAAATCGTATACATAAATGATTTATAATAAAAAAAAGTTTAAATAAATAATTTATCTATGAAGTGTATCTTTCAAAAAGTTATCAACTTATAAATACCTATACTTTTTAAACTTTTCCAATAATGATCTTTTTTTAGAAATATTAAAATATTATTATGTAATTATCTAAAAAAAAAAAAACATAACTGTTTATTTAAAAAGCACACTTTTAAAAAATAAACATATTAAAAATGACTAAGATGAATTTAAAATGAGAAATATATGTTGTAATTAATTTAAATAAGATTTCATCAACGAGCAGACATCTTGCATAGATGTTCACATATATCCCATATACAACATGTTCTATTCTTCAAAAAATTATATCTATATTCTTTTAATATCCCACACTTCCTTCTGATATTTTTTTCACAGTTCCCCCAAATACAAATTATATGTCTAATCAAGTTTCACCATATTTTCATTAACATTTTTTCACGTAACCTTTTCAATACTTTTTTGTCTATAACTTCTTTCCCACTCTAATCCAAAATTACATATCTAGAATCTCAATTTTTTTCTCTCTTTTCATAATTGTCAAGGTCTCTGCTTTAAATAAAGCAACATGTTAACAAAATATAAAACAAAGATTCACAGAATAATTTCTCATCTTTTTAAAAGCCTGTTTTAATTATTGTAATTATCACTATTATATTATTATTCTATTGTAACCATCCAAAAAATTACTTCACAAAAATTTAAATTGTTCTATTTTGTTTTATAATATTCTGTCCTAGTAACACCCTTAAATTTTATTCTATCTATATTTTCACTGCTTTAGTTGTAATTATTCTTAATCCAATTCCATCAACTTTTCATTAAGTTCATCCTCTCTATTCATTTGTTCTGCTATATTATACAGTTAATTCTCATAGAACTAAATTTCTTAAACATTTTTCATTTGTTATCTTTTTTATTATAATTTTTTTAAATGACATTTTACATTAAATACAATTTGAAAGAAACTTCCTTAATTACCATATCAAAATTTTTATATCACATTTTTTATATCCTAAAAAAAAAGTAATCTTAGTGTATGAAACAAATACACACATTGTGCTTTCCTGAATGTTTGTGATTGTGTTCTAGTTGTATTTTTATATTGAACTATTTCTGTCATCTAATATGTGTATTGAATGTCTTTAGAAAAATTTAACTTTATTTAAATATTCCAAATACATTCAACTGTTAGTTATAGCATACAGTCGAATGTATTTGGAATATTTAAATAAAGTTAAATTTTTCTAAAGACATTCAATACTCATATTAAATGATGGAAATAGTCCAACATATAAATACAAAAGTAATCTCAGTTTAAAAAAGTACAGCTCTACCATGTTCTGAAATATTTTTATAGTACACAATTATTTTTTATTAAATTGTTATAAAACATTAAAAAGAAATACTTTAATACATTAATAAAATTAAATTATTACTACCACATTATTTATTAAAAAAAAAAAAAAAATTACAACCAATATTCAATATTACAGCCATATATCTTTTTAATAATTTATATGCCAATAATTTCTATATATTAATAGAAAAAAAAAGAATTCAACAATTAGCAGTAAATATGTCAGAATTTAAAATTGCAAATCAAATTAAAAAAGTTACCTTTAAGTTAATGTGTGACATTAATTTAAATTAATTATTGGTAAATGTATATTTTCCAATGGAATAAAAATTTATTTTTTTTCCTTATATTTAAAAATTTTGATATCTAAAACTTTTTTATGGGCACTTTTTCTTTTCTTTTACAATAACATCCAAAGTATCTCACCTGCTTTGCTCCTAATACAACAGGAACCATACATTCAGGTTCTGTGGCTTGAGTACTTTCATCAATTAGGATAGTTCGAAACTTAAACTTTGCGAGTCGGGGATCACCAGCCCCAACACAGGTACAGCAGATTACATCAGCTGCCTAAAAAATATATATATACATACAATTATTTATGACCTACACAATCTCTCTCCTCCTAGACATAATCTACAATTGCATAGCTTTGACAACAGATTTAATTAATCTTGAAATTGACCTTTCATACTATTCTTGATTCTCAAATTCATACTGCCTTAAATATATCTTTACACAAATATACCATATGTAGGCTATAATTAATGCTGCAAAATCCAACTTCACACACAAATCCATCTTGCTTTACCCCATGTCAAAAATGTTTTTGTTTTTTAAATATATGACAAATTCCTAATGGTTTATTTATTTTTTGCATTATAAAAAGCAATGTAAACTACTATCATTTTACTTTCTAAAGTCATTTATGATAAATCTTGGGAGAAAAAAAGGAATGAATATCAGATTCTTACATTTCTAATTATTGTTAGATTATCTACCTATTTAATAGGTACTTTTACTTCTATTATACTTTTCAAACTAAAGATTAAAAGTTCAAATACCTTGGAACCAAACCAACAAGCTTGTCTAGCTATATAAATGTGAAAGCAGGTCATCAGCTATATATAATTACAAAGATGGCTCTAGAATATAATCAAATCCACAAAGCACATGCGCGTTAGCTTAATGGCTAATTATTAATATTACAGTTTATAAAACATAGCGCTATATAAAATAAATATCATATTTACATATAGAATGGAAAATGCAATGTTAAATTTAGGCTGGAAGAGTTATAAATTTTATATTGTGCTTTGGGGTATACCAATAATTTTTTGATATTGTGTAAGAAATTCTTTAATAAAAGTTATATTATTATTCTATTATTATTATTAAAGTTAAAATTTTAATTTAAAGTTTAAATCAAATATAGTAAATATAGAATTCAAACACTATCCAAGTATTTGCTTCATCAAATCCAATTGCAATCAATACATCAAACAATCACAGAGCATCATAAATATTAGTCACAATATAATGCTGGGATTATCTCCTCAATACAGACGAGCATAATTAGAAAATTCTACTTTAGCTTAAGATACATTATAAATAACGTTTAAATAAATAAAAACAAATTTATATGTATTGTAGTGGAAGTTAAAATAAAAATAAGGTCAATATACATATATGCAAATAAATATTATCCTGACATTAGAAAGTTGTTCGGTTTTAAAAAAGTGATCTTCAAAGGTAAAAGATGGCTTTTTTTATTTGCTTTAAAATATATCTTAATGATAATACAATGTAAATTTCACAGAATATAACATATACATATTGCATTATATCAACTAACTTAACAATAATATTCTGCAATGTCATTAGTAATTTTAATCTCTAAATAGCTAATAAAGATCCAATGATATTATTCATTTTTAATTATAATATTTAAAATAATTTATCAATAAATACAAAAACTAAAATGCATCTGATAAATATTTTAACAAATCCTCACTAAAATGTTCCAACAACTTCCTGTTTTGGAAAAATTATAAAATTTAAAAGAGGATAATAAGATTATTTGTTGTATTTATAAATATATATAATATTTTCAAAATATTATAACTGAATTCTTAATATTAATTTGCAGTGGCAATGTAATATCATTCTGAAAAAATTGTTTTTTCCTTTCTTTTTAGCAAGCTTTTGAATATTATTATTTTAACTGCTTTTGCTTCATGAGCGCTGTAGGTACTCGTCGGATGATGTGTTGTTTTCTTTCTTTACTGATGTAAAAAGTATAAGCATGACGTCAACCAAAATACGGGCATTTGATAGCTCTCTGTCATGTGATTCCAAAAATGTCTATTTCAAAAAAATCCGTTGAAATTTGGATATTTGGTAGTAGTTTTAATCGACCACAGTATTTAATTTTTTTGTTTTTTGATAATTTTTGCAATTATCATGAAGCGATAAAAGACAAAAAATGGTTTACGGCCTGCAAGTGAAAATTTCTCCGGTGTTATTCATAAACAAGGCCTACAACAAAGCTTCAACATAATTCTCGTAAGTATAAAATTTTAACATTTACATTTTTTTTTAAAAAATTATCTTTTTTATTAATTTTAGTTTGTAATTAGTGTGTGTTAGTTTGTAGTTATATATTTATTTATGCTCATATCGAATTCATATCTACCATAATTTTCTAAAGTTTTACCGTAATTTTCTAAAGTTCTAAATAATGATTTTCAAAAAGTTTAATAATTTATTATTTATAATTATGTTTATATAATAAGTTTGTGTTTACAAGTAATGAGTTATAAAACTAATAATCAAATGTGTAAAAAGATTGCATACACAGGCATATAATCAAATTCTGATTTTTGTTTATATTTTTGTTCATGCTTTGAAGTCACTCTGGTTTTGCTATATGTTTCATAACATTATTTTCAAGTCTATAGCTAACAAATGGCTATATGCAAATAAATTATATCTATGTGATACAATAAATATAACAAGATAGCATCACTTCTGTGCATAAAGAATATAAACATCACTGATGTACACAAAAAAATATAAAATAAAGAGATGAAACTCATTTTATCAGTGATATAGACAGTAGCCTACAATTTCTAGTTTTAGATAGACAAGAAGCCAATTGCTATGATGATTTCTTTTGTATCTTTTATTAGGATGAATCTTTTTCTTTATAGATGCCTTTGACATTTGGAACTGTTGGGGTACAAGATAAAAATGAAGAATTCATAACCAACTTCTTTTGGACATTGTGAAGTTATGAATTATCTCAGGTAAGACATGTTATACATGTTTAGGAAGATAATTTTGTGAGGAATACAAAGAAATTATCACTGAAGACGTAATTTGAATTTTAGTTAATGTTAATTTCCAAATTATGAACAAACAATAAAATAATAATTATTTCGGATGTGAAAATTTCTTTTTTTCCTTATTTTTTATATAGTTATCACTATTTATTTTATGCTTATTGTTTTCCTTAGTTTTTTTAGTTTCTAGCTTTCTAGCAATGTAATTGTTTTTGCTCTAACATAATTAAAACTGAAGTTATTGTGAAAATTGTATCTCAGGCCAGTATTTTAAAAAATTCAATATGGCGGCTTAGACTCAAGCAGTTAATACTTTCATTTATATCTATAGTCACATCTTTACATAAATAAATTTGTAACTATTTATGGATTATTTCATGAATAGCTTATTAAAAGCTCCCCATGTTCATTAAAAATAAATCTTAGACAATTTTTAGAAATGATAGATGTAGATTAGAGATGATAATTATAAATTCAAAATATGATGTGATAATATATTAACAAATATTATGGCAGAGTTATATATTTTTGAAAACACTAAATTGTGTAATATTAATAGTATTATAATATTGTTATTTAATAAAAAATCAAATTACTTTCTATGCTTACATTCAACATATGCTTTCAGCAGTTGTTTTATTCTATCCCAGAATCAACTATTGTAAACTTGAAGACTCAGTGGTTACTAAATGGTAGTGCTATTATATTCACATCCTATACACTGAAGTAAAGTAAAAAGAACAGCTCTTAAAAGCTTATTATTATGATCCATCAATTACTTTTATTATTTTTTATTAGAACCATTTTTCTCAAAATTTTATCTAAATATTTTGGTAATTTCTACATCCAGATGCATAATAGAGTTAAAATTTATTATGTACTAAATATAGTCTATAACAAGATTCACAATACAGTTTCAAGAAAACCCCCTTATCAACAACGGCAAACATATTTTCTTTATCTAAAAAAAGTGACAGGTACATATACACTACCATAAGCATACTATGAAATTTATTCTGAATGAATCATGCATTATATTTGTTTATATATATATATATATAAACAATAATAAATACAGAAACTTGAAGAAAAAATGTATAATTAATCAATTTTTATTTTTTTTTAGAAACCTAGATTCAGGTGTTTGTACCTGTTACTATCATTATTAAGCCAAATTATTCAGAAAGTTTTATTATAAATATCTATTTTAGGCAGTAGCAATGTAGGATGATGTTGGTTCTGCTGCTTACAGTTACATCATTAACAAACTATTTCAAATTGCATGGACAAAACCAATCATAAACCATTTCCCTATAATATGCTGAAAAATTTATGAATAACCAGATCACTCACACAACTACCAATAGTTTACACAACTTGATGGAACATAGTAATATATTATAATACTAGAAGATATATATAGGCAATTATTAATCTTAAAAGTGATACATGTAAATGTACATTCAATAATTTTTTAATTAATAAACAAATAACGAAATAGAATTAAATTCTAGCCGCTTCTGTTTTATAACTAAGATGATGTTATAAGTTTGGCAGAATAGATGAAGATTTTTGCAAAACAAGAAATAGAAACCCTATACAATGAAGCTTCAATGTATATTACTTCAATTATATTAAAAAAAAGTAAACAAACAAAAAGAAAATATAAAAATTTAAAAATACTTTTAACAATACTAAAGCAGTCATTTACCATCTCTGAAAGCTGTATGAGATCACGTTTAAAAAAAAAAATTAAAATTTGTAAATAAATTTTACAATATGTCAGCAATTGTTTTCCGCTTCAGAGTGCCATTCACAATCATGTTTACTAGTAAAATTTGGTACTTATTTTTTAGACCATACAAGCTACCTGATGGCACTTTTTATATGTCAAAACACATAAAAATGCCGTTTAAGTGGCCAAACTTACAGCCTGCTAGAACAGTTCTGTTCATATTAGCTGTTAGCAGATCTAGATGTTGTTGCACACCAATCTTATAGCCTGCTGATGTGCTTTGCGAAACTCTGCAAAAGCGCACACTTCACATATCACTACCGAATCACACGAGGCTGTCTAGAAATCAACTGGCAATAACTTTTGAAATGTACATTCCAAGTAAAGATCTTACACCCTAGCTAACGTAGTATATCATAGTAATAATTTTAAACACGTTGCTGTGCTTCCATACACAACTTTCAAGATTTTTAACAATTGGAAAAGGATAGGGACAAGCATCACTGCAGAGAACTCACACAAAAACTCAGCTTTGCGCGAGAACACATACAAGATAAATCAAATGGGCTGAGGTTGCATTGCTACTGCATCTTTATGACAATCCCTTGGATCGTCGTCAAAAACATCGGTCCCCTCCCCCCCTGCTGTACATTCCATCACTATGCAATGACATATTACTCCTTCCTTACCCTGAAATCGCACAATAAAAAAAAAAAAAGTCTGGCATGGTTAGGTTATTAAAATAATAGCAGGTTTTTAAAAGCGAAAACAAAAAAGAACTTGTTCGTTTCCAATAATAAATAAGTAGGCAAATTAATTTATGCTTTGTTTGAAGTACAGTAATTAATTTATACATGTATTTTTTTTTTTTTAATTAATCTCAAAATAATACTTGAAATCGGACAATAAAGCAAAAAAGTCTGACATGGTAGCATTATTAAAATAAAAGCGTGTTTTTAATGTAGACTTTTTTATATATATAAATATAATACCAGACATCAAACAATAAAGAAATAGGACAATAAAGAAAGGCTGGCCAGGTAACATTATATTTATGTGTATTAAAGAGTGTAAAATGCCATCAGGCAGCTTGTATGGTCTAAAAAATAAGTACTTAAAATTTCTTCAGTTTATGTTGAAAGTACATACATTTTATTCTTCCTTTTTTATCCTGTCCAAATTTGATGTGCAGTATTTCGATAATAAAATACTTTCTAAGCATAATGCAAAAAGTTTTATAAAATTTTAAAACATACTTAATATTGATACTAACTTTAAAAATATCAAAACAATAAGACTACTACCACATTTCTGTAAAAAAAAATAAGTTACTGAAAAAAAAAAAAAATTGCTCAGAGTATATTTAATTGCTATGAAAGTCAGATATTTTGCTAATTATTTAAAAGATAAAAATACAATAGAATAAGTTTTTTTTTCCTTATTCTTATTTTTTTCAATATATGAAAAATATATTTAAATGTGTTCCCTTAATTTATTATTAATAACTATATTATTTATTAAAATTTTTATTTAAACTATAATTTTAATTTACAAATACATTCTACACAAATGAAAAAGTGTTTGTTATATATATATGTGCATGTTAAAAAGTACTGAACACTTACAATTTAATAAACAATAAGTATTCTATTTTAATCAACAAAATGTGAGCTATTATCTGCGATGTACGCAAGGTGGACTTGGAACAAAATACAGCGTACATTGTAGCGCCAATGTATGGTCACATTGTATAAATCAGAAGTTATCTATTATATAATAATTAATATCTTTTTTTACAGTGAGTTTTATATAAAGTGCTTCTTAAGATGGTCTCCCAAAATTTAAGCTATTAAAATTAGGATAAAAAGTTGCAAAAATATGTACTATAACTGCATGTCACTTTCATATCAAATAAAATTATTTTTTTGTATTACAGCATTATTTAACACACGAAAGGGCCAGGAAGCAATTACAAGATAGTCAAATGGATTGCAATTTCTACAAATAATTGTATTTTGTGGAAACTGTATTTAGCCATGCTAAAAAATTTAGCAGAATTCTTTATGTAAGCAATTATGAAAAAGATTTGCTCAAATTCATTAAAAAGGCTGCAAATTTGGAGAAGAAAATAAAAAATCTGGTTATGTTTTGAAAAATATATATCTTTGATTTTTTATTTAAAGGTCAATTTTATAAATTATTAACATTACATTAGTATGAAAAAAAAAATGGTGGAAGGATAAAATATCTGCACAATATACCTGGAAGATTTCCAGAAAAATTGTTTATATCAATCAAGTAAGAAAGTATTGATGTCAATCTCCTTTATAAATTAAAATATGAAAAAGGTATTATACTGATGACAGTATAATTCTTGATTAAGGATTTATAATTTCCACATATTAATAAAGGCAATCAATGAAAAAATATAGAATTACACAACAGCATAGATTATTTTCTCTCTTTCTATCATTAATCTAGGATCCTGTAACTCAGAAATTATAACATCCATAATGATATAACAAAAATCTATTAAAAAATTCATCATTAACATATTTTATATAACAATTTATAAAAAAGTTGATAAAAAAAATTTGGATCAAGATATTTTCATTCAAAAACTGTTTAGTGTCTAACATACAGGCTATATACCTGCAGAAACAATGTATAATATATAGGGTATTTTGAGCTCAGACTTTCACACGACCCTCATCTCTCCACAATATCTCATACCACTGATACACTTGACCACATATATGTCTAAAAGATAAATAATCACCAATATACTTTTTTCGTACTAAACCAGCATTCGTCAGTTGATCCAGATTATCATCTTTACACATATATACAATAAGTCCTCAGATTTGTATTAATATAGCCATGAGTGCTGGTTTAGCACAAAATACGGATATTGTGATTATTTATCTTTTAGACATATATGTGGCAAGTGTATCAGTGGTGTGAGATAGTGTGGAGAGTTGAGAGTCGTGTGAAAATCGGAGCTCAAAATATCCTATATTCAAAAACTGTGTAAATTTATAATGGTCTTCAATAAAAAAAAAAAAAAAGAGAGAAGTCATTATTGAAAAGTTAAATTGCTGAATAATTTAATCAAAGGTTGATTAAAGACATACATTTGTCACATTTAATCAATTACTGTAGAACCATTATTTGTTCTGAAGTGATTTTTTTTAACAAAATCTACCCCCCCCCCCCCCAAACCAAGATCCCAATTACCAGTATTCTAACAGTATTTTTTTGTTGTAATATTCAAACTTTTAATTTACTAGTACTGTGTGATGATTTTCTTGCCAGAAACTGTAAATATGGAAACAAATCTTTCATTGAAATATTATAAAATAATCTAACATAGAATAAATTTACTCAGAAAATCTTTTAAGTAAGATTACACTTTTCTATTTAGATTAAAACATGAAAAGAATGATTCGCAAAAAAAAACAAAAAAAAAAAAAACCGAAGTTAAGACATTAATACACAATCATTTAGATTTTTATTCTTTCAAATTTTTTATGACCCAGTTATTTATTTAGTGCTTTAAAATCAGAGATCTTATAGTGAAGCTATGATAAGTCTTTCTCAAATATATTGTAAAAATAAAAAATATTTTTATACAGCTATATGAATAATAATTAAAAAAAAAAAACAATATTAAAATCCAACATAAATTTAAAACTTAAATAACGGAAAAATCTTTTCTTAGTAATCAATCCGACTAATGACAATTCTAAAAATAACTTGATAAATATATTAAACTTTAAATTTTAAAAGCAATATTTAATACTGGCAAATAAAAACATTAGATTTTTAAATAATTTTTCATCTATTTTACATAAACAATTTTAATATTAGAATTGCTTTCTACTAAAAAGCTCATTGGCTACAAAAATTTCTAATCATTAAGTACAATTTCTTGAATCATAATCTTTATCATAAGTAATAAGTTCTTGTTTCACAATATATTAGTTAAAAAAAAACTTTTAGCTCTTAAATATTCTAACAGCAATGAGAAGATTTATATAAAGTTTATCAAAAGACAGACCATATCAACAATAAATAATATTAACATTATTTTTCTCATAAAACAAAGATTATATTTAGCAAAATATTATACTTTATAAACAAACAAACTCATATTTATATATATGAGTTTATGATGAAAACAAATAAGCTTCTTATTTCACACTGGGAAAAACTATTTAACAAATCCTATTTTAAAATGTTTATATAATTGAAAGCTTTCTGCTTATTATATGATCAATACATCATTCTATAATAAGTAAAGAGCTTAATTAGAAATAAGAATTAAGAAGGATTAAAAACAATATAGAAAATGTAAACTAAAATTCAATAACAATCATATAAAAAATTTATGCAAAAATTAAACTATCTAAACAAACAAAAATTACAAGAGGGAAAAAGATATAAAATAATATATATATTTCATAAATAATATTTATTTTTACAAAGCGCAAACAGTATTGAAATTAAATTGAGAGACTGCAAACCTCTCGCGCTTATTACTATTCAACAGCCAATCAGATCGTAAATACAAGACAGAGAATTTAACAAGAAGGGGGCGGTCCACCCTTCTCTTTACTTGTCTTTCTATATATCCAAGCCAATCTTGAAGTATTTAGATCTTAAAGCGTGAAGCTTTAAATATCTTCACATTTAACTCACTGAGTCTATATTATAAACATACAGCGTGAAATCCTACGATTTACTACGCAGTAACGTATGTAGTGTCTCAATTTAATTTCAATACTGTTTGCGCTTTGTAAAATAAATATTATTTACATATGTTACTCAAGTTATAACATCTAAAAACTACTGCGTAGTAAATCGTAGGATTTCACGCTGTATGTTTGTAATATAGACTTAGTGAGTTAAATGTGAAGATATTTAAAGCTTCATGCTTTAAGATCTAAATACTTCAGACTGGCTTGGATATATAGAAAGACAAGTAAAGAGGAGGGTGGACTGTCCTCTTCTTGTTAAATTCTCTGTCTTGTATTTACGATCTGATTGGCTGTTGTATATTTCATAAAGTATAGCTACAAATGTCATTTTCAAGTTATGGAAACCTTTTACACACAGATAAAAAAATAATTTTTTTTTTAACGAATCAAGCGTAAGGCATTAAAAAAAATGATTCTGAATAGTTTGAATAATAATAGTAATTTAATATTTTTATTATAAATTGAAATAAAAAAATAAATTATTAAGTAATAAAAAACCTGCAAAAGTTCTTTTTCACATTGTTTCTTGAGCGCGCGGTATCGCTTCTCATCAGCAGATGATAATTCTCCAGTTTCATCCTTCAACTGCTGGAGTTTTTGCAGCTCTGGCACACTAAGACAACTAAAAAAAAAAAGTTTGCTATAACAATCTAAAATTTTTATAAGTTAAAAAAATAAAATTTATAATTAGCACAACATATCTACAAAGGGTATTTTAAGGTGAAGAGTTTTCATGGCTAGATCATATTTACATTAAAAAGATGATTTTAAAGATATTCTAAAAATGTAGAATATTGATTATTTTCATTGGGAAAATATGGCAAAAAATAGAATATATCAAAAAAGCTACAATGAGACATAGTATTAAAGAATTTCTAAAAAAAAAATTTGCTATCGAAGAATAAGCATCATAAAATAACAAACAAAATAATAATATGTTCTATGTATGAATATATTTATTTTTCATAAATTAATTTGTATAGCTATTCTAAAGCTCATCTCTGGTATGTTATTATTTTGCCTTTTGTCTTTTTCGCTTAAAGTTGAAATAGCCACACTTGTTTGCAAATGGCTGTTGCTTGGATAATGATAAAGTGATATAACAAAAAGTTCAAATTAGTGGAATTTGCAGATTACTATGCTCACTGAATATTTAATATATAAAACCCAATCATACAGTCAAACAATTTCAATAGGCCAAATAAAAATTATTTACCCTCCCAATTAATTTAGTTTATTGGCATCAAACACAAAAGTTTACAAATTTCATATAAATTGAAGGAATTATTTAATCAAATGTATAAGTATGTGTTTGCAGATTTTTAAATGATTCTTGACAGCGTTATAGAATTAAATGTATCTTTAAATTAAAAGGAACACCCATTACTTATTCGTTAATGGTTGGCAAATTCAGAAAAACAACAACAACAAAAAAATGTTTTCCTTAAGGTTGTGATGACGGTGTTCTATTGGACTATTTCCATCATCTAATGTCTTTAGAAAAAAATAACTTTATTTAAATATTCTAAATACATTCCCTTTTAGTAATAGCACATCAAACAGGTTAATATATGCACAATGTTTTGAGAGGTATTATTCTGCCCTCTTCTTCAGGTGTTGCTGGTGACAGTACTAGCATGGGATTTGAACCTTGACCCATAGATTCTCGAGTATTAAATTTTAAGAGAAAGCTTTTTGCTCTTAGAAAAAAATGGAAAAATCAGGAGGAACCTCATAGATAAGTATATGAAATTTTTACTGACTGTTGCTTTTGGCAGGATGGCTCAGTTGGTTAGAGTGTTACCTTAAAATTCAATACTCAAAAATCTAAGGGTCCGGGCTCAAATTCCATGCTAGTAGTCACTGGTCAGGCCAACAACACCTGAAGAAGAGGGGGAGAATAATATCTCTCGAAATATTGTGCATATACTAACAGTTGAATGTATTTGGAATATTTAAATAAAGATACATTTTTCTAAAGACATTCAATACTCATATTAGATGATGAAAATAGTCCAATATAAAAATATAACATACAAAGATATTCAAAAAACTTTTAATTCATTCAATAATAGATTTTCTTAGTTTTATAACTTTCAAGAAATTTGACAAGTTTCTATCTTTTTCTAACAAATATTATTTATTTGAAGGTTAGTTCCAATGATCCACAATAAATAAATAAAAATAAAAAAAACTTCATTAATAAAAACTTGCATAAATAATCATGTATTAAATTATATTTCTCATTATTCTAAATGATTGAAATAAAAACTAATTTTCATTTGTAATAATATATCTATATACAATAAAATGGATTTCTATAATTATACTATATATGCACTGATTTTTTTTTTTATTCTGTCAAAATATTTTGTAAATATTAAAATATAAATTATAACTATTATTCATATTGCTCTTATATTATTTGAAATTTCAATAATGTGAAATTCAACTTTACAAAATACTCTACATAAATATTTATAGTTAATTCCAGATAATTAAAAACAGATTTTAAAATATCAGTTTGTATTTGTCAAAACTTAGTTATGTGTTTATACCCAATTCCTGTGAAAAAATAGCCATAATTTCATCCACACCAGTTGTTTCAGTATCACCATGAATACCAGTAACAACAACTTGTAAAGCTTAACATAAAATTGTGCCATTTTGAAAGAAATAAACTATGATATATGCATAAATCTAGTAGGTAGTGCCATATATAAAATGAAGCAATGAAATGAGTATCGACATTTACTTTCTGTCCAAAAAACAAAGTAACTAGAAAACTTTGATATTAATTCTAACCAACAGTTAGAATTATTCAGAAAGATATAAATCGTAAGCCCAAATAGATTGCTGGTTGATAAGTATTTTGAATGATAGACTGTGGGAATCAAGGTTGTAAGAATAGCTGTATATGGGTGAAGTAAAGTACCAGTACCCATCATATAAAGATCAACACCTTCATCATTGTAAAATAGCTTAGCTTTAGATGACTGCAGAGAACAATTGATGGTTAGGTAGTGGTGATAACAAATTCTTTCTTGAAAAGTCAAATGGTAAAATGAAACTAAGAAAAAATAGACCTGAGCTTGTGATGTAAGATGCTTGCAAGACTAGAGAATCAAATAAAAAAGTAGCATAATAAAGATGTGGTGATCAGTGATGAAATATGATTTTATACAGGCACTTATATTCACCAACTTTTATTTATAAGTGATGTGCTTCTTAATTTGATATTCTTAAATTGGCTACCACCAGTTCATAAATCATCTCGAGTACATGTTACAGATACAATGATGGTTTAAAAATGTGAATGAAATTTTATAGCTTATGTTAATTGCTTTTTCTTAAAGATGATCCCATGGACATTTTTCTGCAAGTTAGGGTAGATTAATTTCTACAATAAAGAGTTACTAATTACAAAAAAATAGTAATAATCAGAAAATAATAAATTCTTTACAAAAGCTATATAAATATCAGAATTTTTATACATTAAAAGCCTTTTTCAGCACCTGATTTAGTGTCCTTTTCAAATGTTAATAATCTATTACATTGATGTGATGTATTTTGGCTTCTCCTTAAACGAAGTCAAGAATATCTCAGCAATTATGCCTAGATAAATCTGTTAGCTACTTTATTTTCCATTCCCTACTCTAAGGCTTCCCATATCCTGCCCTATCCCATTTCCACAACATAATCTTTGTCAACTCTATGGCCTTTATATCTAAATCCCCCTTATCTTTTCGCAACCCCAGCATAAAAACCAATAACTCACTTTCTGTATAATCACTTTGTTCATATCTATTCTCCCATAACTTCATTATCTGTACCCTTTCTGCTCTCAAGCATTTACATTCAATCAACAGATGCCTAATATTTTCTATGAACTATTTCAGACATAAAACCATCTAGTGTTCAATAATAAAATTAAAACAAACACTAACAATATAATATCATTAAAAAATAAATAAATAAAACCCCACATATATAAATCCAGTAATTACAAATAATTGACTATATCTAACAATACAATAAATAAAATAAATTACATGCATTTTTTTTACAATTATATATATGTCAATTTATATATTTTACCATTCATTTTTAATTAAATAATTGTATGAATATTTACAAGACTTCTATAAATTTGTTTAAAAATTGGTTAATTAAAAATGAATGGTAAAATATATAAATTGACATATATATAATTGTAAAAAAAAAATGCATGTACTTTATTTTATTTATTGTATTGTTAGATATAGTCAATTATTTTGTAATTACTAGATTTATATATGTGGGTTTTTATTTTTAATATTATATGGTTATTGTTTGTTTTAATTTCATTACTGAATACTAGATGGTTTAATGTCTGAAATAGTTTGTTAATGTAATAGATTATTAACATTTGAAAAGGGCACCAAATCAGGTGCTGAAAAAGGCTTTTAATATATAAAAATTTTGATATTTGTATAACTGTTGCAAAGAATTTATTATTTTCTGATTGTCATTTTATGGAAGAACATTATAGAGATATTTATTCTTTTCCAATTTTGATAATAAAAAAAAGTATATATTATTGCTTTTTTTTTTTGTTTAAAAAGTGTACTATATCAAAATATATTACAAATTGCAACTAAGTTACTAAATTTCCACCCCCCCTCCCACCCACACTTTTGAGATTGTTATAAAAAGATTTGGTTGTCTTAATTCATTGTTACACAGAAATTAAAATATAATTTACTGTTTTTAAATTACATAGAAAATAATTATAGTAATTAATAATAATGACAATAATAAATTATATTAATGAATATTGAAAACAACAGTAAGATGGTTATTCATGACTAGATAATTTGTTTCTGTGTTATAAAAACATGCATTGCATAAAGATATTATTCATTAGATATAATTTTACATTCAATTTAAATAATATTCTAACATTAAGTTTATATTCATTAATGATTACAATGACAAGACTAAATTCAGCATCTCATATAATATCTAAAAAGTTCTTTAATGATTATCTACAATGTGCAGAATAGTCAAAAATATTGTCAAATATTTGCTCGTTTATTTTCTATTTTTGAGATTTTATGGACAGTATCCTACAAAAAATCTGTCATAAAGAAAAGTGAACTTAATTCTATGTAGTTTTGGTTACTTGATAAATATTAAATATTCTTTGTGAAAGTTTATATTGTTTAAATCTTTTATCTTAGGATTCAATTTTTCAAAGGAGACTAGAAAATGGTCGCAGGACTCAAGCAATAAGAAAATAATTTATTACTGATCACAATATGAATCTTAATTCATTAAAATATTTGGTCATTTACTGTTTATGAATCAGTAATTATTTTATTTCATATAAGTAAGATATAACTTTTTTTTTTTTTTTCATTTTTAAAATACACTAAAATAAATAATTATAACCATAATTCATTTTATTTACTCAAATTACTGTTTTAAAATTCCACATGAGTATTATTCATATACATTTAATTATTCTCCCCAAAAAAAAATCAGCATATCCTTTTCTTATTATGATTATTTAGATACTATATATTCAGAGTAAAATACACCTGGGTCTCATTTTATGCTGATTTATTTAATGCGATTTTGAAGTTATGCGATTCATGTTTCTTCTTAATACCTTTGTATGCGGTTTTCTTTTATGCGATAAAAATTATTAGAGACGAAGTCGAGCTCCGATAATGTGCTATTACTTTAAATATTATAAATTTCGTGTACTCATGTCATATTTAAAGTAATAGCGCATTATCGGAGTTCGACTTCCATCTAATAATTTCAATATTTTCAGCGCTTTATAATAGTAGTGTAGTAGATTTTATGCAATAAAGAAGTTCATAATTCACTTAAAATTAGGATTTCCCCATTTTATATACACACATTAAATTTTACAAGATTATAATGTAAATCTGTTCAAATATTATATATGCCTATACTACGCATGTTGTTGTTTTTGCATTTTAAATCACATTTTATTTTTGCTTTTTAAAAAAAAAGTATGTAATCAATTAATCATTTAGTGTCCACAAGTAATAAATTTTACAAGATTATAATGTAAATCTGTTCAAACATTATAGATGCCTATACTATGTATGTTGTTTTTGCATTTTAAATCATGTTCTATTTTTGCTTTTTAAAAAAAGAGTATGTAATCAATTAATCATTTAGTATCCGCAAGTTTATTTTTAAAAGGTGAGTAACAGTGGTGGGCACAATTAAAATCTGATTTTTAATTGTAATTAACAATTTAAAAATTACGTAACGTGATCTGAAATTAATGTGATGTGAAATGATGAAATTTGATTTTTAAACGCAATTGAAGATTAAAAAATTAAAGACAAAAATAGGAATTTAATTGTTAGTTTTAATTAAATTTTGCCCAACAGTGGTAAGTCGGTGTCTTTTTATTATCGTAAGTCTAAGTTCTTATTTTTATTTTAAACTTTTAGTTTACTCTAATGGAGAGAAAAAAAACACCAAGAAAATGAATTTCTTTGTAAACAAAAATTTCAATTTTAGTTCTCTTAGCGAAATGGGAAGGATCAACAGCGATTGGAAAACGTTTTAGTTTGGGCGAATCCACTATAAGATTAATTAAAAAAAATTTAGTTGGCGCTAGCTGTATTTCCTCTTGTGACGAATCTGATGTCTCAAATAGCGATAATGATTAAAATACCCTATATGTATAAAAAAAATGTAAATTACGCATAAAAATATATTGTTTTGAATAAAATTAAATACTGTAGTTAATAAAAAAAGTTTGTCTTGTATCAATTTTTTTCAAATTTGAAATTTTTTATTAGTCATATTTTAATATCTTTTTTTTTTTTTTTTATGCAAATTTTTAAGTAATTTTACATTGTTGCTTTGCTTTTATGCGATTTTTGGAAAATTACAGTACGCATCCCCCATTTTTCAAGGTAAGTTAAGTCTATTGTTGTGCGATTTCTTTTGTGCGCATTTTCTGAGGAACCTATCTACCGCATAAAATGAGACTCAGGTGTAATTATTGATATCAAATCTTTGTTTTTAATTAACTTGGCCAATTTACTTGCTTTTTAACTCTTCCTTGAACATTATTCACCATTTTCTTTATTAAATAAATCTTAACATGAACTATTATGTCTTTAATCTTTTTATTTTCTATAATGAAAAAAGGCAGAACAAAAACACGTACAAAATTAATTCAGAATGTCTATTTTTAGGCAATTATCATAACTGTTCTGAAAAATTAAAAAGATTGCACAATTATATATTATTATATAAATAAAATTCTAACATACAAATAAATATATATATATTTGTACTAGAAGAGTTAAAAAAAAAATACCTATCCATATTACGTATCTGGTTATGTAATGCCAAAAATGATACTGGGGAGTCTATAGCCTCTCGGCTTTTGGCACACAGCCTTACAACCTGAAAATAATTAAACAAAATATAAATAAAAGATTTCAAATTTTGATAAAATATAAAAGAAATTAATTTATTTCCTCTAAATCTTTTAAAAATATTTTGACATAAGACAAATATATTCATCTAATTAACTTCAATGTAAAACAAGTTGTGTATATATTTTAACTTTGTAATTTTTTTATAGGGGTATTTGTTAAAAATACTCGCTAAAATCATTTTGACAAATTGATATGCACTGGTAGAGTTTGCCTTTTTATCATATTTATATTAGTGACTTTATTAGTCAAATTAATAAGATATCTACTAATATATTCCAATTTCTATCAATATTCATATACTCATTTAAAAAAAATCTGTTTAGAATTGCTCTCTTATAGCAAATATACATAAGGGATTGATTTAATAATATATTTATAAAAAAAAAAACCCCACAATATTTAGGGCAATTTCTGCATTTAAATTATTCGTAAATTTGAATTTACAAGTCTGCTAGTTATCTACAGCATTCAACTCTTGTTTGAATGATGGAATTAACTATTAACCAAAGGCAAAAAATAATGCAGGGCAGTCATATCTCTAAAATTTATTTATAAATAATTTTTAAATATTATGAATCTCACTTTCCATTGTTCAGTTTACTGCTGAATTTAAAAAAACCCCACGAAATTCACTAACAAATTTATGGAGATTGGATAAATTCACAGAAAAACTCAGCACAATAGCACAAAATTTTTTATGTTACATAGCATAGAAATAAATAAATACTTTAGATTTTCAGTTCAGGAATAAAACTTTACAAAAGTAATAAAAAATATCTGATAGAAAGTTGATATCAGTTATATAAGCTTATGAAAAAAAAAATGAGCCAAATTGAGATTATATAGTTTGTGCTCAGTTAACTGGTACACTGATGTTCAAAACTGTACCATACTGCATATTTAAAAATTTTCAAAATTAATCATTACATTAATTAAAGATAAAAAAATGAAATTTTCTGGAATCAATGTCTACAAAAATATACACACAAAGAAAAACAGTTGCAGTGGTTAATACACATCTGAACAGTTCACTACCTACTAAAATAAAAAATTATAAGATTCTCAAGCAAAACAGTTACAGATAAATTGCCATTTCACAATGCTTTATTTCTTATGAGAATGTTGCAATTGGTAAATAGGGGGTGTCATGAGCATAAAAGATGACTAGAAGCATGTTATATATATATGAATAAATTTCTTCTAAGCACTGGAAGAATCTAAAGCAAATGTCAAGTGAAATATTTTAACCACACTGCTTCCTTCCATTGTGAAAAGTAGAGAAACTCATGATTTGAAATCTTATGATATTCTCTTGGATTACCATTGCTTTTTATAGATGCAGCAGAGCTACAAACTATTTAAGCATTTTAGAAAACAAGTTTCTCCATAATGCAAATATTATTTATACAAAACATCACTTTTTTTGATAATAACATTCCTTTTAACTAATGTAACCACAAAATCAAATATTTTGGGTGAAAAATATGAAGATGATATCACTTAATTTAAATATTTAATTTAATCATTCTTAAATAACAAGTGGAACTAAATATCATTAAACTTCTAAAGAAATTAAGCCTCTTTTCCATAAGGAATGATTTAATATTCTTTTAAACTGTATTCATTTAAATGCTACTTAACTCTTTCATCTAGATTCTATGTGTATTTGATTAATTTTTTTCAGATTATATTTCCGGTGCCCCCCTCCCCAAATCTTATTATCATTGCTTCTTTTTGACAGATATTTTTGACTGATATTTTAATATCTTTGACCATATTTCCAATTCAGTTCTTTTCATTAAGGAATAACGATTGACCATTTATCAGTTACTTTTGAAAAATTTACAAACTTATTTTAACTTTTCATTTTCTAGTTATATTAATAAAAGAATAAGATAAATGTAAATTATAATATTAATCACATTATTCAAATGAATGATATCTTGAGAATGTTAGTGATTAAAATATTTCAACTTATCAAATTTCCCATCAATAACTTTATTATGTTATTATGAAGAATTGTATTTTATTGGAAATAATCATTAATTTAACTGTTATATATATATATCTCTTCACAATAACA
The DNA here is from genome assembly GCA_028023455.1 of Epiperipatus broadwayi. Taxonomy (NCBI): domain Eukaryota; kingdom Metazoa; phylum Onychophora; class Udeonychophora; order Euonychophora; family Peripatidae; genus Epiperipatus; species Epiperipatus broadwayi. The sequence goes on from JAQFVV010012409.1 coordinate 581,928, forward strand.
CAAAGATTTTCAAGTAAGTCATTAAATAAAAACATTATTATTACTTGGGATAGTATATATTTAGATAGAACTTTCTGGATAAAATATTTTAAATTTCTATAAAATTGAAAGAACCAGAAATGGCAAACACATCTGGATATCTGCTAAGTACTTTCAATATGTCTTAGATACACTTAAAAAATGACTATCATTTGAGTTTTGTGGATGCTTTATATCCTATATTGATAAGTTATTTCATTTGTAATAACAATATAATATCAATTTATATAACTTGATAGTAATATCTATAAGCCATGAAAATGAGAGGGGAAAAATATTCAGAAGAGAATCAAAATAAACTCATATGCAATTTATTTTAATGTTCAATTATTTGAAAGTACTAATGTTTTGGTAACAAATTTAAGTGCTTAAAATCAGCATTAATTTTTTTTTGAAAAATTTAATTGATATCATCAGAATCACTGATTTTTGTATTTTCCCCTTCATGTTAAAAAACTTCTTTTTTGATTTCACTCAGATAACAATAAATATGCTCATGTATAAACTTCAATTCTTTCAAAAACAACAGAACAAAGCAAAAACAATAAAAACACTATACTTTGAGTCCAGTGCGGTGGATCTTCTCTGTGAGTTGGTCCACAGCAATGTTGCTTGGGGCACAAACCAGCACTTGTCCCATGTTCTGCTTTGCCAAATGATACACAATGGTTGCAGAAGTGACTGTTTTGCCAGTTCCCGGTGGACCCTAAATGATTAATTCAGTATTCAAATACTTATTATATAATCTGAATGATAATAATTTATAATTTAATTATTCTACCTGAATAAGACTCAGAGGTCTCTGCAGCACCTGTTTGACAGCATATACCTGAGAGTGATTTAATTCTGGCAGGTTTGGGGCAGAGAAGCGTTTAGGAAGATTGCATTTGAGCACAACCTCTTCTACTTCATGCCCTAAAAGCTTGTGATATATATAGCCAGAGACTGAAGTTTCATCAACAGCAAAAGTTTTTAAAGCAGACTGCATTCTAAGCAAATATGTACAAAAAAAAAAAAAGATTCAAAAATGTATATTAGCTAAAATATTAAATTTATATTTATGGCAAAAGTTGGGCTATTTTGCAAACATACATATAAGTCTTCAAAAATCATCATTATTACTAATTAAATGGATATTAAAAAAAAAACCGTTCACACATGAACTGAAAAATAAGATAAAATTACAAATTAAAAGACAAGAAAAAGTTTTACAATTATATATTAACAAATAACTTTAAAATAAAATTTTATAAACTTTTTACAAGTATATTTAAAATTATTTTTGGAAACTATAACTTCTAATATTTTAAATTTGATCAAAGTGCTGAAAATAATTAATTTGTTTATAAATGTTCATATTTAATTGATGTAACTAAAAAATATTAAATCACTCCAGAGACTAATCTTCCGGCATTTTTACTTCATAGCCATAATATAATTAAGACAAACAAAAAAAAAAAAACCCAATAATGAGAACATAACTATTTCTAGGGAATATACATTATTTGATAATTTCTAATTACTGTTAAAATTCTGGTTAATTAACAGAGACAAACTAAATCTATTTCTGATTCAATTTAGATCTTCAAAATGTTATATGTATAATTATTAATCCCCCCCCCCCCAAGCTTGTATTTAAGTAAAACATCACTAACCCAGAATTCTTAAATTTCTAACATCTGGATTCTTTAAAATTGGTCATTGTGACATAGAATTTTTTTCCCAGAATGCAATTTGAATAGCACATGAATGCTGTAATAAAAGTACATCATATTCAGACATAAAATCTCAATTCAGCAGATTGTATTTTCTCAATTTATTATAAAAGTATGGATTATAATACAAAAAGGAAAATTCACTACTGACATGTTAATTGACTAGGAAATATTAACTTTAATTCTTTAAAAAAGTGAATAAGGAGAGAACAAAACATATGACACAATTTTGCATTGACTAACATGTTTACAAATATGATGAAACCACATTGCTCACAAGCAAATTTAAATAAACAAATTTAATTTTTGTAAATGAATAATCTTTCTATCAATAAGTTGCATAAATTATGTATATAAAGCAATATTCATATTCATTAATAAATTACTATGTAATTATAATTTAATTAACACAATATAATACATTACTTTTTAATCTTTTATTTTTATCATTTATTATGAAAAATAGAAATAAAACAAACTAATAGTCATATAAAAAACAAGTTTTAAAAAGAAGGAGTTACTTTGTTTTATTTCTATTTTGGATATTTATGAACTATTTTGAAAAAAAAAAAAGAACTCTGTGCTTGATATATTAAATTATTTCATTTATTATGAAGTGACTTATCCAACCTGAAAAATTTGCTATTATAAAAAAAAAAAAAATTCAGTAATCAAGGTACCTAAATTAATAACTTTCTATTTATATTTATTTCTGAAACAATCTTTTAAAATAAAAGTATATGAAAAAAATTAAACAGAAACAAAATATAAATATGATTGAGAATTATATGACTGCAGACTATAAAATTCCAAATGATGAGTGCCTAATTTTTCAATGATGTTAGTAATATGTTCTCTTAGACGTCTGCAGAATAATTATTGCAAAATAATGTACTAGTATTGATGATATAAAATTAAATTTATATTGTGTAATTAATATTTAATTAAAAATTTATTTTTTGATTTTAAACATACTCACCTTTTCTAATCATTATAAACAATCTTTAAATTTCTAGAAAATGTATTAGATCATAGTAATCTAAAATTTAAAAACAGGTGTTTTTTTTGTAACATTTAATTAAAAATTACTCATGTAAAGAACTACATTCAAAATAAAATTTTGAAACTAGATTTGGAGGGGTGGAGAGGATTCATTAGGAATTAAAAAAGTGAATAATAAACAAAAGACAACTGTAATATAATAATCAAGACTGTTTGGACACATCATAAACTATATTATGCTTAACATGGCATTTTGAAAATTCCAACTCACTGATTAATATGTATATAGTACATGATAAACAGACATTTCTCTCTAGATTTCCGTAGTAATATTTGATAATTTGGGATTTTTTTTCTATGATTCCAGAGATTGTTTACAGGTAAAATCAAAATAGTAATCAAATTATAAATGCATCATTAAATTTTATAATATACATAAAAATAAAAAAAAATTGATGTTTAAACTAGTTAAAAAAACAGTTTAAGATATAAATATTTCTCATTAAAAAGACACTACACACCAGTACATTAACAGCTTAATATAGAAATTTATTTATTTTTGTTTTGACAAGTAAGCAAAATTTTTATACAGAATATAGTTTGGATATTGCCTATATTAAAAAAAATCTATGGAATGACCAGAGAAGAATAAAATTACATATTGGACAATACCAACAGATTTTTAAATATGATAATAAATATGTTACAAACACTATATATTTTATGTATATTTAACATTATTAAATGACTTACAAACCTTCTTCAGGTCCTTAGCACAATAATGAATGACAACTGAATAAATAGCTTGGTGAACCTCAATTATTTAATAGCTTTGTTAAAGTCTTTAGCAATATCATTTTGCAAAAGAATGAATAAAATATGCATAATATACTTAAATGAATTCGATATATTGTTCTTAATTAAATGGCATCAAATAATGGAGATATGCTAAACATGACCAAACATCTAAACTATTTTATAACAAGTACAAAAACGAGTATAGATTATAAAACTGTATACATAAAAAATGACCCTTATTCCCAGGAAGCTGTAAAGTCACCAACCAAGGCAGCGGTTGGTGGCCGAAGGCGGAGGGTGCTAAGAATCCCGATTGCGGACCCAGGCTGCCAATTGATGACGACTTTTTATTTAGGTACTTACAACTGCACATCACTTTCAAGTGAAGGAAGATTGCAAGAATTATAAAAAGAACTGTCTTATATTAAATGGGACATTATTGGACTTTGTGAAGTTAGAAGAAAAGGTGAAGAGACAATTGATTTAAAAAGTAGACATGTACTCTATTATAAAGGCACAAATATTAAAAATACAAGTGGAGTAGGATTCATTACAAATAAAAAGTGAAAGAACAACATTGTGGAGATTGATGGTATATCAGACAAAATTAGTTATACAACTTAATAGCAGATACCAAATGCAAATAATTCAGGTTTATGCCCCAACAAGTCCTCATGGTGATGAAGTAGTAGAAGATTTTTATATGGATGTACAAAAGGCTTTTGATAAGAGTAAACAACATTTTAAAATTGTTAAGGGAGACTTTAATGCTAGAATTGGTAAACAAATGAAAGATGAAAGTGCTGTAGGTAATTTTGGTTATGGTAATAGAAATGAGAGAGGGCATAGACTGGAGTTTGCAGAAAAAAAACCCTTTATATTATGAATTATTTTTTCGAGAAAAATGTTAAAACGAAATGAACAAGGAAGCATAAATAAAGATAGTACAGCAGAATTACATTATATTTTGACTAACAGAAAATACATATTTCAAGATTGTAATGTTCTTAATAAATTTAACACAGGAAGTGATCATCGATAAGTAAGATGTAAGATACGTGTTAATGCAAAACTAGTGAGACAAAAATTATTAAGAAAAACAATATTTACAGTTGATATTCCTAATCTTCAGAAACATTCTAATGAATTTAAATTAGAGCTTACAAATCAGTTTCAAGTATTAATAGATTTTGAACTTGATTCAGATTTGAATGAAATTAATATGAAAATAACTGATACACTTTTAAAAACTGCAACAAAGATAGGTGGTAGAAAAGAGCAGCAATTGACCAATAAAATTTCTACTGAGACTAGAGAATTTATGAAGAAAAAAAGGAATATGAAGATGTACAAAAAATGATGCATTAAAAAGGATTGAATATCTCGAATTTTGTAAAATGGTGAAAAGAATTCAATATGATATAAGAAAATATAACTGTGAACTAGCAAGGAAAGCTGTAGAAAAGAATAAAAATCTCAAGAATGTAAAACATTTTGGTATTGGTAGGAAATTTATATCTGCAATAAAAAAAAAAGATGGAATTATTACTAAAGAGAGAGATGACATCATGAAATGGGTAGAAGTCTTTTATCAAGAATTATATAGTAATAAAGAACAAATACCTCCTATATCTACTACATCTTCCAAATTGCCCAGAATATAAAATGAAGAAGCAAGACATGCAATTAAATGTATGAAGAAAGGAAAGGTTCCATATATTGATGGAATTATATTTGATATATTAAAAGAAGAAGGTGAAAAAATAGAATATTTTTTAGCAAAGTTATATACCAAATGTTTAAATGATAAAGATGTACCAGATGATTGGAAGAATGCAATATTAATATTTATACTTTAAAAAGTGATAAAGAAGATATTAGAAATTAGAGACCTATCAGCCTTTTATCAGTTTTATACAATATTTTTACCAAGATAATTACAATTCGTCTACAGAGAATATCGGATTTCCACCAACCAAGAGAACAAGCCAGATTTAAAAGTGGTTTTAGTACAGTAGATCATATCCAGGTATTGAGAGAAGTTATAGAAAGGACAACTGAATGTGAGTTGCCATTATGCTTTGGATTTGTAGATTATGAAAAGGCATTTGATTCTATAAATATTTCTTCAGTGATTAAAGCATTGGATCATCAAGGTATAGATCCAGGATATTGTCATATTTTAAAGAATATTTATAAAAATGCAACAGCAACAATTATATTACATAATGACACTGGGAAAATCAACATTGAGATGGATGTAAGACAGAGTGACTCCATATCTCCAAAACTTTTTACAGCAGTGCTGCAAGAAGTATTTTGTGGATTAAAATGGGAAGCTAAAGGAGTGAAAGTAAATGGAGATTATTTAAGTCATTTAGATTTTGCAGATGATATAGTTATTTTTGCAAAAAATGCTTTAAAGCTGCAGGAATGTTGCAGGAGTTATCAGATGAAAGTAGGATTAAAGATAAATGTTAAAAAAACTAAAATAATGTTTAATGGATTTTCTCAAAATATGAAAATTAAGATTGATTATGATGAGTTAGAAGAAGTTAACAGTTACAAATACTTTGGTCAGATTATTAATGCAGATGGAAACATAATGGATGAATTTAATCATAGAATTAAACTTGGTTGGAGTGTTTTTGGTAGAAATAACTTGATACTAAAAGGAAATATGCCTATGTGTTTGAAAAGGAAGGTTTTTAATAAATGTGTTTTACCAGTTCTTACTTATGGATCTGAGACTTGGACACTTAATAGAAGAGCAATACAGAGACTTCAGACTATTCAAAGAAGTATGGACAGATGCATGTTGGGAGTAACAAGATGAGATCGAAAACGCAATATATGAGTAAGAGAACAAACAGCGGTTACAGATCTCATTGAAAAAATTAAAAGACTGAAGTAAAGTTGGGTTGGACATATTCCTAGAAGAGATGATAATAGATGGACAATTGAAATCTTAAACTAGATGCCAAGAGATTGTAAAGGACCCAGAAAGAGACCACATGTGAGATGAATGGATGAAATAAGAAAGTGTGCAGGGGTGATGTGGAGAAGAGAAGCTAAAGATCGGAAAAGATGGATTGAACTTGGAGAGACCTTCATCATGCAATGGATTGATAATGGTTGATGATGATGATACATAAAAAAAATTGATTGATGATTTTAAAAGGCTAGTCATGAACATTTAAGAAGAACAGCTAAAAAAAAAAAAAAATAGATTCAGAGTAAGTTAAAGTGTGGAGTCTGCTTTTTGTCAGATTAATAATAATGCCAACAAAAGTTTTTCACTTTCATTATTAATGCTAATTAAAAAAAAAAAAAAAATTATAATCAATAGTTAATATTAAAAAAGTAAAAATATGCCTATCCCACAATTTAAGATTTAAATCGAATGAATAGTAATTTTTTTTCTTTTTATGATTAGATGTGAAGCATGCTTAAATAACAAAAAATGTAATACTAAGTACAGCTAAATATATTTCTGATTTTTTTAAAATATTATCATATATAAATTTATTAAATAATACAATCTTGCAGAATAACTGAATTACTGTAAATAAGTAAATTAAGATTACTAATCAAAAGATGTAAACCCAACAATTGTAAAAAAAATGTTTCATAAAAGTGGGAAAAAAAAAGAATATCCTAACTCAACTGGAATCAGATATGGACAAAGTATCAAAATTAGCAAATTAAAGATCTTATTTATAATTCACTATTTTCAATTATGTTTAAAATGCTCAGTATAAACAGAAATCCTCCAGATCAGTTTTTCATTTATATTTTTAGGGATCATCTTGCTTTCAAAATAACAAGAACAACAAAAAAATAACGTAGATATATCAAGAATGAATGCATCAAAAATGATACAAATTTCATATTTAAAGGAAAACTTATTAAGTTATTTAACATTTTTTAAATGTTGAATACAAATAATGATTTAATTAAGTTGTGAATTAGCATTCAGAAAATAATAAGCATTTCATCCTAAGTTTTTACAGGGATACTTAAAATTGCAGCAAAAACCAAATAATATACAGAAAAAAATTACAGTAATAAATTGAGAGCTTATTTATATATGTATGTATAACAAATCTAGGCAGATGAAGATGTAAATGTCTTTGCCTACTTGTTCTTCCTCTCAAGATTTGACCAACTTCAGCATATGACATTTTTTCTTTCATTACTAAAACAATTATTTGTATTTTATCATATGTTTTGGCACACTTGCCTTTGCCATTAAATTTGCACTCCAGGATTATTTTAAACAAAATTTTTATTTAATAAATTCTCAGCAGATTTATATAATGTAAAATAATGGTTTTATCTTCACAGAGATAGCCATTATGCGACTGACTGACACATGAAAAGAAAAAGTGGTTGAGTGAGATAGGATTGGTAGAAATGAATCTGCATTGCAGGAAAATATCATTTCCAAAAAATTAAACCATAAATATATTGCATTTAATAAACAATAATAAAACATATTGAACTGTATAATGCAATTAATTACATATAATTTCTACACATTAAAAAACACTGGCTTTCTACACAAGCAATTTATGGTTTTAGTAAAAAGTGCTAACAGCAATTAAGAGTCCTGTTTATGAATAAATTTGTATCATATCAATAATACAAGATATTTATGAAAGAGTTTATCACAAAAAAAAAAGGATTTCAAACATTAGACAAATAAGAACTAAAAATAATGAATGTTATTGCATTAGATATACTTTTTTTTTTTAATTTTGTAAATATGAAATAAATAAACAAACTTATATGAATAATCTTATGACAACATACTTTTTCATTTTCTTTATGTCATGTGATATTTTATTGGTGTATAATGAACTTATTACAAATTATATTTAATATTTATTTATTTTAATCACTAATTTTTGGATTTTTCTTTTTTAAACAAAGTCACCACTGATATTCATTCTTCAGATGAGAACTAAACAATCTAGAACTAACTAATCATAAACAGAGAAAGAATGCAATCTGTTCATGTATACAGTTTGCAAAAGAAATTTAAGATTTTTTAATTTTTTTTTCCAAAATATAGATGATGACCCTACGCATAAGGGATGTACTTCTAAAAAGATTTTAATTTTTTTTTTTTAAAAAAAAAGGAAATCAAAAAAGTTTGTGAATGTATGTGCGCACTCACCTATCAAAAGATGTTGATTTCCATACAAAATCAACTACAAAGTTATGAGTGCATTCAATGGGTGCCCCTGCACTATTTTTCAATTCAATGCCAACTTCTTCACCATAATCTGTATTGCAATTAAAGAAAATTTTGCAAAAAAAATAAACTTGTCATTGAGAATATGAATCTTATAATGTTCCCCTAATGTTAATTTATTTTAAAATTAAATTTCAACATTAAAAACAAAACATAATATAATAACCAAAGTTAATAATATTGTTCCACATTAAATCCAAATAATATATCAATATACAATATTAAATCCAAAATAAAACTGTTTGTATTTAAGTGTTTCATTATAATAAAAAGAGCATATAATTAAAAGATGAATGTAAAATGTAGATATAATTACCAAAGTTAATTATTGTTTTATATTATTTTAAATCATGAAGATAAAAATAAGATCAAAAAAATAATAACAAAAGGATACTATCAGGTATCTTAATAACATGTCCTACACCAGACCAAGGCTTGTGCAGTTCTCCCAGGTAACGTAATCTTAATTCATCACCATGCATCAGGCGCATATCTATAAATTAATAAGTGTCATAATATTTAATTAAAAGTAAAAAAAATTATGATTAGAAGAATATTGATCAATAATAATAATAAAAAAAACTTTAATGTTTTAAAACCATAATTAACATTATTTCTATATTGCATTTTGAAATATTTTTTGAATCTGTAGTTGATTACTAAATTAAAATGGTTTAAGACGACATAAGGTGAAAAAAAAAATTTTGACTTGGAAATATATTTAAAAATAAAATAAAAATAATAATAATAATATAATATTCTATTTTTCTTTAAAAAAAATAATTAGACAAATAGCATAATTGTTTTGAAATCTAAAACAAAGTTAACTTAAGAATCTATGACAAAAATCTGGACTTTAAAAAAACAATCATAAAAATCTGAATAATCTATTGCAAAATATTACAAGACTTGCTTTTTTCTGTCGAGATAAATTCCTGCATACCAATTATAAGTATTTAAATAATTGTTTTTCTAAGTAATATAAATAATATATTTTTCTGTCAGGGGCAAAGAACTGCATATAACTGTCCAGAAAATTATATCTTTTTTTTAAAAAAAAACAAACTTATAATATCTACCAACAACATATGAGTTTACTAATTTACATTAACATTTAAACAAATTATAATTAGTAGTATAACTAAAGTTACTTAAGTATAAAGTTGCTGACATAATGTCAGATCTATATAGCCATACAACTAAGTTCAAAACCATATGGTATTTTTTATTAGCTTCAATAATGTGTATATATATAACTAAGATAGCTTTAAAAGGATATGTGGAATCCAATATTTCTCATTGACCAAGATTAATATCCAAAAATTAGCTTAGGGATTTAGTTGGCAATACTATCAGGGTGTTTACTGATTATTCATGCTTGCATAAACATTTCTACAGTAGAGTGAGAATAGATTACTGCTGCTAAGCTAGTAATGTGAAATATTGTTTTTGTTAAATAAATAATAAATAAAAAAAAAGATAACAAAATTTTTATAAATTAATCCAAATTGCAAATATAAGTTTGTAATTGACAATTTTTTAAAAATATTTCTTTCTAATGCTAATTTCTAATTTATTAATGACAAAAATAAATATAATTGTCAAGTGTTGGTGGTTGAGAGGTCAGCACAGCGGCCTTATAAGCAGTTGTCCCAGGTTAACGGGTTCGCTTCCTGGCCGATGCTATGACACATGAAAAAAAAATGTAATTGTGTCAATATAAAATAATAATAATAAAACCAGGTTCTAGTTATAGAATAAATTATTTATTTTTAGAAATATAAGAAAATAAATCAGAAAAGCATATATTCAAAGATTTTAGAGTTGAATTATAAATTTTAGACATTTTAATTAGCTTTAAAAAAAGTACAATATTTATTTATAAAATACTAATATATTTTTTTTACGCATTAAAAAACTACAACATATTATATATTGTATTAGAAACTGTCTTTACAGCATACACTGTCAGTTTAATTATATTTTGGTAGTTTTAACTACTTCAAAACTGTTTCTATTAGAATAAATTATTTCTTGAAATTTATATATATATATTCTAACTCAGGTGTAACTTGTTCATAGTAAAATATATAAATCATTTATTTTTACTTTTCAAATTATTTATTTATAAATATTATATTAATTCATTTATAAAATAAATTAAATAAGAATAAATAAATTATTCTAATTTGTTTAGATGATGGTTTGCAGCTACTTAGCTATGAATTAACCTGAAAAACAAACTATTTTATTTACTAAAAATAAATAATCCTTGCCATCCAATATAATGATCAAAATGATATTATTAAATATGATTCAAATTTTTTATTACATACAGTACTTATTTAGACTGACAAAAAATGTAAAATGGCATATTTAGTTCAAGAAGTATAATAATTAATTACCAACAACAATGATTAAAAGATAATCAGGTTTTAATAGCTCAAGTTATCATTACTCTTGATAGAAGCATCCAAGTGTCATTATAGTATTTCTGAAATAATTATTTTCATGTATGCTTATTATAAGAATCTTTAAAGCAAATTACCTAGATATCAAATGCCATCATTGTATAAGCATAAAGTTACCAAATGTAAATGGATTTCCATGAAAGCAAGCAAAATTTATTTTTTTTAAATTCATAAATTGTATTTCAATTTCAAAGTTTTCAAAAACTACGGCAGCAGCAATAATAATAAAAAAATAAATCCTTTAATGATGAAAATACATATTCCAGATGGTGTCAAAATAAATCAAAAGTTAATATTTTTATTGCTTTACCCAACAACTGAAATTATTATACAATTACAATGTTTTCCATTCTTATTTTATATATATGTATGCGTATATAATTTTAAATTGTCCGATTAAATAAATATCTACTAATTTAGGTTTATGTATGCAATCCAAATAAACAATGTCATAATCCCTGATATTGTTAAAATCATTAATAATACTAATGCATTTGTGTTTAATTAGTAAAAATTGTGGAGCTACAGCATAAAAAATAAAATAAAAAGTTTTGTTTTGAATAATAATCAATAAAATTTTAAAGATACTATACTATATATTCATAAAAATTAATATCTCAATAAAAAAAAAAAAAATAAGAAAATGGGTTATTGCTGGGAAATTCTTAAGGAGTTCAAGTACTGAAAATGACAGCTGGAATCATGATGAATAAATCTTGAGCAATCATTCTAACAGTGCTAATCCACACACTTCAGTAAAAACTATTTAAACATCATACATAAAAAAAGGCAGGTTATAGAGAATTTATGGCAACTTAATTCAATTATTGTATGAATAATCTGTTGATTATAAAACCTAATATTAACTTGTATATTAATAATTTTCAACCGCTGTAAAAAAAAAAAAATCCTGCCCAATTAATATATAAATTCAATCCTTGTCAATTGTTAGCCCATTTTATTTTGTTTATTAAATATGGAATAATGGCCTAAGACACAGTGTTTGACAAGTAAGATTTAGAAAGTGAAAAATTTTCAACAAATTGTTAAAGTATGATTTTGCCTAAATTAAATGTATTAATTAGAAAATATTATGTGCTCTTTATTTTTAAGCAAAATCTTAGTTTTTATAATAATAAAATTACTATTATTAATTATTTTAAAATCAGTATTAGTACCTCCATCAGTTTTGGCTAAAGTAAAATAAGCAATTCTTTTTTTATTAAGTCCTACATCCCAACGAACTTGTATATTGTCTTGCGTTTGAGATTCCTTCAACTTCTTGTCATAGTCAGCTTCTAACTTCACCAATGGACCAAAAATATTTTGATATTGGTAAGCATCTTCATATCTAAAAATATGCATATGAAGCTTCATTATGATAAGAAATCATTGTGACATGATAATTATAAAACTATTACATATTTTAATTCATTAAAATTTATATTTTAAAAAATATTTATAATATTTACATTAAAAATATACTGTTTCAATAATATTCTTAAACTATAATTTAAATAGAAGCTTTTACTCATGTAATATATACATTTAATTCATGTTACAACATATTTTTATTAATTTACTGTTTATATTTATATATACATATATCTTTTAAGTCCTTACATATATGAGCTATAGCAGAGTGGAATAAGTCACTGCCAAGTACATAAAAGAATATACAATGTTATATAAACCTGAAAAAAGAAGTTTCATATCAAAAGAAAGGTCCTTTGATTCCTCTTTGAAGCTTTAAAAATGAAGCAGTGCAAATTCCTAATGTCCCTTCCATACGTTTTTGTTACAGCCTTTACTATTATGCAATCATTCACATATTAAACAAATACAGACGATTGCTGTCCAACACATATCAGCCTGTAAAAATTTTAAGATAAAAAAAAAAGCATGATCTTTCTTCTTAGGTGATTAGTAGGATATGTGTACAAAGGTTCATTCTCTTTTTATGTTTACAATTATTAAAAATAAATAAATTACAAGCTTCATTTCAAGTCAACCAAAGCAATGCCAAAAGCAGAGAATGCTAAATATCTAATATGAAATGGTTTACTGATGTACATTATGACGTTACAAAATGAAGAAACAATCCATTTGAAAAGAGATGCACATTTTTCCTATAGAAACACAAATATTGGAAACATAAGTGGAAAACAAATTGTAGAGATTGATAGTACACAAGGAAAAGTGGCAAGATTAGTTATTTAAAATGCTGAAAGTTTCCAAATACGTAATTCAGATTTATACCCAAATAAATTCTTATTGTGATGAAGTAAAAAACCGTCACATAAATATACACAATGTTTTTGAACAGATTGAACAGTATTTTAATATTATCAGAAAGATTTTAACATTAGAATTCAAAAATGATTGAATGAAAAAAGTCTGGTAAATTTGGCTACAAAGAATGAAATGAAATTAGAAACAAATTGTGGTTTTGCAGAAAAACTTTATATTATGAATTTCTCTTTTGAAAAAATTCAAAGTACAAGAGAACAAAAGTATCTAAATGAAAGTCCAGCATAAGAGGATTATATTTTGATTCAACATAGAGAGTGATTATCAATTTGTGAAATGTAAGATATATGTTAAAGCAAAGTTAGTGAGAGACAACGCTATAACATTAAACACTATTAACAAATGACATTCTTAGACTTTAAAAATACTCAATAAATTTAAACTATAACCTGCAAATCATTTAAAAATATTAACAGACTTCAAAAATAAGTTCAGATGTAAATGAGATCCATAAATAGATACTTTATTAAGAACTGCTTCAAATATAGCTGGAACAATAAAATGTAATAGTTTATCAATAAATTTTCATTTGAAAAAAAGGCAATGAGTAAAAAAGACAAGAATACACTATTTTAAAAAAATGACTCATTTAGAATATGTGTGGAACTCTATACAACACTATGAAAAAGATAATGATATAATTGTGAAGAGAGTAAAGCTGTTTTGACAATAATAAATATACATATTTTTTAAATGCGTTTATTCATGTAAATGTACTAAAAAATAAAACAATTTTTCATCAGTTTTAAAAGTATTTATGATATTATGCAATCAAACTAAAAGTATATGGTACTCATGTTTAGAAAGATTTTTAGATTATTTTCTGAGTATAAGAGCCACACATTTTAATTTGATCACATAATATGAAGAATACTTTTAAAGCTGAACGAAAAAAAAATCCTAATTTTTAATGCATTAATGTGAATAAAAGCATTTCTTTAAATTTATTTTTCTTTACTTTTTAGTTTATAACTTTTTTAAAAACCAAAAAGCAAAGCAAAAATTTATTGACATATTAAAAGCTATTTTTTAATGCCAAAGTAATTTTTTAAATGTATCTATTAAAGAAACAAATAAAAATTAATTTGAAGTCCATAATTTACAAACTTAAGATGAGGTCTTTTCATTCTAGCATAGTTGGCTATTTTCTAAGTTATGTCACATGCATTGAAAAATTATGAAGTTTTAAAAAATTTAGAATTTTCAAATAAATGTAGGATACATAATTTTTTTTTGCAAAGTATTCTTTACAATTATCTAAGTGGAGAAAAGTATAATATAGGTCTACTTGTTAAATGATTGATACTATAACCATCTTTTTTCTCAGAGATTTATTCTTAAATATCATTTTGTTTAGAAATGCAGAATAGCTAATATTATTTTGTTTTAATGATTTTTCTCCCCATTAATTTACTTACTATTAATTTTATCTCTCTATATTAATAACATTAGATTGCAGCACTGTAAATAGTACTAAATTCCATATAAAATTAATAATTTAATTTTTTTGTTAAAATTGTTTGCAAATTTTCAGGAAAAAAAAGGAATGTCAATAGGAATATATATATGCAAAGTTTTAACTAAATCAGACAGACAGACAGATAAAAAATTCCAGAATAAGTTAAATAAAAAGCAAATTAAAAAAAAAAAGAAGAAAGAATGCCAATGTAACTATAAAAAAGGGGAGGGAACAACATGAAATATGTGAATGAATTGAACTATCAACACCATAATAATAATAATAAACAAAATAGCCAATATAAATATAACACATGTTGAAATTCAATTCATTTTAAATGAAGAAGTGAGACATGCAATTAAGTCAATAAAAAATGGAAAAGCTGCAAAAAATAATGTATATATTAGATTTAAAAAAAAAAAACCGCAAAAAAAATATGAAGTTATATACTAAATATATAATTCTATAAATACTTTTATCTCTTTTTCTATATTAATTGTAATAAATTAATAAATGATTGAATATTTAAAAACAGAAAAGGCCTTCATTGGTTTAAATATCTTTTTTCTAGCTTAAGGCTTTTGATACTTTTAATATCATAATCAAAGCTTTATAAATTAATTTAGCTAAAATCTAATACTATCTGTATTTGTTTATTGTTTCGAATTTGCATAAAATTGAATTTGTTGTTTTTATATACTCAAATCTATCTAAAAGATGTTAGAGAGGCCATTTTTTGGAAAGAGGGTTACTAGCTTCTTTTTTATTTAATGTGTACTTGTTTTTTGCTATAGTATGTGCCTCTTTAACCTTACACTCTTTCTGTTGTCTTTTTCAGTGCATACAATGTCTGTTTTAGAAAGATCGAATTTGTGGCCTGACTGCAGGCTCAGGTTCTAAGAAAATCGAGGAATGTTCATTACTTCTTTTTGCCCTGTTGTATAAGTAATTGTGTTGGGCCAATCTTGTAGACAGGTTCAGTCTAGTTTCCCCATAGCATGCATTTGGGAAAATAGTATTTTTGCACATAATTTTATATACTACTGAATGTGCAGCCTTCCCAATTAGCTTATCTTTAGAGTTGTTTAGCAGCTTATTTAATGGAGATGACTGAAAACTTATGTTATATTTGTTGGCATATATGTTTCTTAATTTTTGCGAGATCTTAATACATGTGAAAGGTTAGTCAATTTTTTCTCATCAGACCGAGGTTGTACTGGGTTCTTAATTTTGCTGTAGAATTTTTCTATTGTAGCATTAATTTTCTTGAAGTTATACCATGTATTTATTAGATCTTTAGTGTATGCATCTATATTGTTTCTCAGATTGGCTTCAAATTTGCATAATTTTAAGTTTCTGTGGAAAAAACTTTTCAGCCCTGCATATTTATGGTACATGGGGATTAACAAAGTAGGGTGTATGATTCCTCTCATGTTCACAGGCTTCAATACTATCTTGTAATCCAAAATATTATTCTGTCTTTGAATATTTAAATCTAAAAATTTAATATTTTGAATTTCATCTTCTTTTTCAATTGTTCAAATTAAGGAAGACAACCATGTTAGATCTTGCTGAATTTGATCTACAATTTCTTCATCTGTACGAGTATCGTCCACATATCTTGAATATAATATCTTTTTTTTTTGGCAGTGCTTCAAATTTCGAAAAAACTAATTTTCAATTTCAGAAAGAAATAAGCTGTAAACAACCCCACTAAATGAATCACGGATGGCTGATGAGGCTGCAGTTAGGCCACATATTATATCTCTCTAAAGGAGATACTGTATGCACTGAGACAACAGAAAGGTTAAAGAGGCGTGGACTATAATATTAAAAAAAAATTGCCTATTGCTTATTTATAGATTTGAAACTTGGATATTTAATAGAAGAGCAAAATATGAAGGAATATTTTAAGAGTAATGAGAGAAGATATTGAAGAAAAAAAAACATAAGTGAGAAAACAAATAGGTATCAAAAGTGAAACACACAAATGAAAAATAAAGTTATCACTGAAAGAGTTGAGAATTCACAATAGAATGGGTCTGGACATATATCAAGAAGAACTGATAAAAGATGAATAACTGATATCTTGCCCTGTGTAGTTTAATGCAACAGTAGAGTGGTAGGCTCTAGAGCATAAAGGTCATGTATTGCTGCTTCATTTCTGTTCTTTCTGATGCTTAAATTTCTTATGGATTCCTAGCAATAAACTATTCAATTATTTTACTGATGTCTTAAACTGAATCCCAAAAGATTATACAAGAGCTGGTAAGAGTCATTATATAAGATGGATAATTAACTTAAAGAGAATTTGCTGGAATGATGTAGAGAAAAAAATCTATGAATCATAAAATTTATAGATTAAACTTGGAAATCCAAAACCTGCAGTGAATGATAATGAAGATATAACTTCCAACAGGCTTTGAATGAAATACAGCAAACTTGAGCAAAGGTAGACAATGTGAAAAATGCTATGGTTGATCAGCAAAATTTCTTTGTTAAAAAATACTGTTACATAATGCATAATTTATTTTTCTAATTATATGTAAATTTTAATTTTTTTGTGTGCCAAAATCAGAAATATGATTTCACAATTAATTCAATTTTAACACGCACATTTTAAAAATATTTCTTTAAATAATTATCATAAACAATTACAATAATGCTTCTCTCACAGTAAATACCAATGCTAATTTTTTTTTTTTATTTATTTGTATCAAATACAGATATATTTAACATTTCTTCAGCCTGAGATAGATATTAACTATAAAGATCATTTTTACTTGTTTCATATTACAAATACATTCAAAATTATTTTACTTATTTTGAAATGACTTAATATTACGAACTGCAAGTATTCTCTCCATTTCACAATTAAAAGATATTCTTCAATGTCAAAATGATAAACTTAGAACATCCATGAAACATAAATCATTCCTCAGAATTATTGCTTAACATTATTATTACAGATAATTTTACTTATAAATAAAAATCAAATTTACATGAAATGAAAACATTAAACTTAATAGCATTGATTAAAATGTGGTCTTTATATTCTTGAAATCCATGATATCTTCATAGAGATCAGCAAAAACTTGAATAAAATGTTATGAATTTTTAAAATTAGAATATAAAGAATAAATGAATGAATGAAAAAAAAAATGAAGAAATTTTAATTTCACTTGTTTGCTTATAACTTGACTTTTCTAACTATTGTTTCTATTAAAAGCAACCAGAAAATTATTTGACAGTGAAAAATATACTCAATATTTTAGAGTTTTGAGTTATAAGCTAAGTTATGGAACCCTTCTCACTTGGGCATTCCTGGGTTATATCTCTGGTAGTCCATAAGATTGAGATGGTCCTGAAAATATGCCCAATTTATTTTTAAATGAAGCCAATTTTACATTATTAAGTACTTAAAAGGCGCATATAAAAATAGTAAGGAAAAAAGGGAGTCATATAAAAATGTTGAAAAATTCAAAAAACCAAACAAAATAATCAAAGTTAATAACTCTAGTAATTATCAAATCATATACTAGGTAAAAGTAATTTTAAGTATGTATAAATACATTACAAAATTCAACTAGAATAATATATTCACTTATGTCTGTCTAATTAAAATATTTCATTGGATTTACTCAACAAATTTAAAGCTGGAAAATAATAATCAACATACATTTCATGATAATACAATGATTTCAAGATGCAGAAAAAGAAATGAAGCCTTAATGTTTTATAATTACTGGAAAAGTATGTCAAGTGTCTCAGACCAATGAAAGTAGTGAAATTGAGGTTGCATCAGATTTGGATAGATAAATAAATGCTTTGTCAATGTTTAATTTATGTTTATGAAGCTGATTTCCCAGTCTATCTGAAAAAATAACTTTTGTCATTTTAATAAGCTTTATATTTTAAACACTTGGTAATTCAAGATTAAATAAAAGGTTCTGGAATATTTTCATAATAGGTGTTGCGTTAATGAACTACGAGAACATTTGAATGAAGCCATTTGCATTGTCCAAGGTATTCAATATTTTATATAATAGCAATCTTGATCTTGAAGACTAGATATGTGTTGCACATTATCATAATTCATCTCAATGTTAATACTTAAGTTATAACTAAAGGCATTTTAAAGTCCACTTCTACTGCACAGATATAAAAAAAAAATCTTTTTATTCTACATATACTGTTTTTCCAAGAATAACATATAATGTGCTGCATACACATTTCTGATAGTGTGTAGTAATATTCTTAAAAAGATGTTTATGGATAGTGGATAAAGATCTTGAATATTTGGGATTCAATATTTCATTTTTGTATTAAGTAAATAATTTATTTAATTACAAGATATTCATACATTGTATATACATATATATATCTAGGTGATTTAACTATTTTGTAAAGATAAGAAAAGTAATTTTAAAATAGTTGGAGATTGTTGATTTTAAATTTATATTTTTTTAATTTACATATGAGTCCTATATAAAAAATGAAATATATAAATATTTTTTGATTATCACAGTATTAATCATTCCAACAGCATCATCACATGATTTTCTCATGCTGTGAATAATAATTATATTCATTCTATTATAGAGCCATCTGTTGTATGCTTGAATATAGTTGATGGTTCAGAGTAGAGAGACGATAATTGCTCTAGGTAGATAAGACGTTTTACATATTATTTTATATTACAATTTTATTAAAAACGTGAAAAAAATCAGTTACTAAAATTTATATTTTAAAACTTATTTATCAAAATTCACAATTTACAAATAAATATAAAATTAATTGACTTAAAAATATTTAAATTCTTTTATTTTATTTTATGATAATGGCTATATTTTCTTAGCTTTATTCATATTTTAACTTTATAATATATTTTTGCATAATATGAAGTGAAATTATTATGAAAATTGTATCATCACCAAATAGAAAAATAATAAAAATTTTATACTCAATATTTCATCAAATTTTTTTTTTTTACCGTTGAATAATTTTTTGAATGAAACACACAAAAAAAGTTTTATTTATAAACATATTCATTTTCTTTAATTAAAAAATCTCTTCACTGGTTTTTATTGTTTTCAAAAATATCTGATTTCCATTAACAATATTTACTCATTATTTATTTTAATACAATTTTTAAATTATCAAAATGGAATAAAAAGTTCCTTACAAACATATAAAAGATTACTTTGAATAATTAGAAAAAAAAAAGGTAAAAAATAATAAGCATTAAATGATAAGTTAAAGCAAAAATTAAGATTTCAAAAATAGATTTCTAATTAAAAGAAAGATATAGCAGCAATTTTTTGGATTCTAATTTCATGATGAAAATAAAAAATCTTTATAAAGTTTACACAGAATACAAATGAGTGATTTGATAAGTATGTGAAATATATTGATAAAAAATAATAAGAAAGAATTGTTACAATCTAACAATATTATAGCATTATTTATCTGTTAAATGGAGTGACTAATAATCAAAGAAACAACTAAGTAATAAGTTTGATATTTTATGTAAATGTTGTGATTAAAAAAGTATATAATGAAAATAACTAAATCAATGCACAATGAATATAGAAGTAATATATTTTTAAATCATAAGAAAGTAAAAGATGACAGTAAGTGTATTCAATAGAAGAAATCAGCAAGAATCATATAAACCTGAAAATAATATATTTAGCAATCAAACCAATGCATAATGAATTTAAAAATAATACATTTAATCTATAAAAAAGACTAGAAGGCAATAAGTATGTAGAATGCAAACAATCTAAAAGAATTACATTAATCCAAAAATAATCTACTCACCAACTAAACCAATGCACAATGGATACAAAAGTAATAGATGGCACAGAATGTTCAATACAACAATCCATAAGAACTGAATTAATTAAATCAATAAACTTAAATAATATTTTAGCCATGAGGCCAAATAATCCATAGAATAAATATAAGTAATGAACTAATAAATATAATAATACAAATATAAAAAGAAATCCATAATAAAAATAAATATAGTTAAACACAAGCAAGCTATAAAAAAAAATTATACTCCAAAAACTTATTTATTTATGGGAAAAATGATGAACAAAGAAGCCCTAAAAAATACAGTGGAAAACATAAGTTTACTGCAATAATTGTAGTAATAAAATTATTGAAACTAAATAACACTTTAGTAATAACACCATATGCAAATCCACAATGAATTCTAAAAAAAAAAGAAGCAATTATTGCTAAAAATTTAGTTCCATAGTTTTATTTATTACAATTACTGTTATAAATGTATACTTTTTCCTGGATATTTTTTATCGGGTTCATTTTTTTTTAATATTTTATAAAAATGAATAACTTTTAAAAATTATATTTCTCATGGACTGCTTATGTTTAATCCATATTCATTGCTATCAATTAATACTTTTTTTATAGATTACTTTTTTGTACTGCTTTATTACTTATATTCATTCCATTCCCGATTTAATTTCATAGTGAATTTGTATTTGACTTCATTGCTAAAAAGATTTAGTTTTGATAGTTTTAATTATTACAGTTCTTATAGATTGCTTACATAAACACTTATTGTCAAGGTTAAATCTATTATTTTTATATTCATTTTATCCATTAATTTAGTTGCTAAATCTATTATTTTCATATTTTTATGATCTTGATTTTTTTTTACATAAAATGTGAAACTTAAGAACTAAAATTTTCTTTGGTCATTTGATAATTGAATTAAAAAAGATATTCCAATTCTTTAGAAGAATTTATTATAGTCCAATAATTTTTTGAAATTTATGAATATTAAAAAAAATCCAGTACATTTCTGTTAAAATAAGCTGATGTTAACTGAAAACGATAAAATCATCAAATATTTTCATTGTTATTAATATAACATGAATTATATTTCCTTTCAGGAGCCACAACCCCATATGTTTTGAAATATATTAAATTTCAACAGTTATTAAACACTAAAATTGCTAATTTGGATATTCAAGACTGTCATATTACTGAAACATGGAATTCTCATAAGGAGAGTGTTATGGATACAAGAAAATCTATTCATGAGTTCACTAAAAAGAATCATGATTGATTGTCTGATAACGATTACATTATTAGTGATTTAATTAAAAAGAACAGTATTTTCTGCTTTGCAAAATAATAAATTAAATGTGAAATTTCATAATATATATATAAAGATCTGAAAGCTTAAAAATGATTGGCGGGTTAAAACTGCAAGATCGGACATCTGCTGTATCATGGTCATTCTAGATCTTTCTTTTTTTGATGCAATGAAAGCAACTTATGGACCTGAAAATGAAATCACAATCTTATTAAATCCAACAATGGCTTTTTCACATGATGATAATGATATTTTTAACAGGGGAAAGTTTATTTTGACCATTTTTTGAATAATGATACAAAAATTGATATGATGGCCTTTAATGATATATCCATTTTATCTACTCATTTACATTTTGATAAAGATATCCAGCTTCATAAATCAAAACAAGTCTTTGTAAATTAAAAATGGAAAGACTGCAGGTCCTGATGAAATACCTGGAGAAGTTTTAAAATATGGTAGCAATCTATTAGCTTCAAAAATATTGGAATTTTTTTAAAAATATCTGGACCTATGAAGTTGTGCATCCAATCTTAAGAATGCTTTTATTGTTCCAGTTTTTAAAAACAAAGGAACAAGATTGCAATAATTATCTTGGAATATCATTATTACCCACTATAGCAAAAGTACTTTCAAAAATTCTGTTGAATAGATTGCTTCCAGTTATAAATAAATGATTACCAGAGACTCAGTGCAAACTTAAGAAGCCAAGAAGCATTATAGATATCGATTTTTCTTGACAGCAAATGCAAGAAAGGTAAACGGCACAAGGAATAATTTATATATTGCTTTTATTGAATTGGCCAAGCATTTGAAGTTAATAGGGCAGGGCTATGACATTGTTTGAAATTAATTAGTTGTCCACCAAAATTTATTCATGTTATAGTTTCAACATTATGGAAAATAAAAGCAAGTGTTATTATTACAGGTGAAAAATCTAAGGCATTTGAAATGAAAACTGGTATTAATTTTAAACAAGGATGTATATTTGCTCCAAGATTGTTTTTAATTTTTATAATGGTGATCTTTGGAATAAGTTTATAGGTGATTTAATCAGGTAGAGATCAAGATACAATATAGGTTTGATGATGGCATTTTTAATTTGAATCAGTTAAAAGCAAAAACAAAAACTTCATCTTCTTGGATTTATAGTATGTTGATGATATTTCTGCCAGTTCAAAAGACAATTTACAGAATGTTCTTAATGTTTTGAATGCAACTTACAAAGATCTAGTTTATTAATTAAAGTTAAAAAAAAAAACTCAAGTTTTTTATCAGCCAATGATGAAAGAAATATCCTCAGTAATTTTCAGCTTGGATGATTATCAAAACATGAGAATGTTAAGCACTTTAAATACCTAGTAATTTTCTAAGTAAAAATGTGGACTTTCATGTTGAGATCCAACACAGATTCCATGTGCTTATTGCTCCTTTTAACAACTTAAAAGACTGAGTATTTCATCATAGAAAAATAACTACTGCAATTAAGTAAGCTGTATATAAAGCCAGAAATTTGAATAGCCTATTGGAACAATATGAAAGGCATTAGAAAAGTTTCATTTAAGGATACTCTGTACAATTTTAAAAATGCAATGGCAAGATCTTAAAATCAATCAATATG
This sequence comes from Epiperipatus broadwayi, assembly GCA_028023455.1. Classification (NCBI taxonomy): domain Eukaryota; kingdom Metazoa; phylum Onychophora; class Udeonychophora; order Euonychophora; family Peripatidae; genus Epiperipatus; species Epiperipatus broadwayi. The sequence continues at coordinate 605,735 of JAQFVV010012409.1, forward strand.
TTCTTTAGCTTGCTGGATATGAAAAATCACATCTTTATTGGACTGATATGGAAAATAAATGAATAAAAGAAGACTTCCTAAAAAAGTATTTGATGGTGAACTTGAACATGGGTTTCATAAAAGAGGTAGACCCTGTCTATGTTATAAGGATTATCTAAAAGACATTCTAAAGAAATGCAATGTCAATTAATTCCATTGGGATATGGCAGAAATTAGAATACATTGGAGAGCTACAATTAGTCATGGTGTTAAAGTATTTTAGAAAGAAGTTTTCTGCTGAAAAACCTAAAAGACATTATAAAATATCAAATAAGCAGAAAAATAAATCACCATGTTCTATATGTGGATGTATTTGTGGTTCACAGATTTGTTTGTATAGACACCACAAAACTCATTTTTAGAGTTTTTTCCTCTCATTTTTTTCTTTTTGGAGTAATCATACTCACTTTTGAATAGTTGCTTATTATTATTACTAAAATGGATAGATTACAGATTTTAGTAGCATCCATAATTTTTTTTTTTTAAAAAATGACAAGCATAGAACAGAAGTTTATAACTAGAATAAAAATTTCTTTTACAATTTTTTGTTTTAATAAAATGACAAAATTAAATTACCTTAACAGCACTTGCTGAGGCTCTTCATCCACTCCCGGTTTCTCTAGATCTTCTAAGGTAGCATCAGGATTGTCCTTCACAATAGCATAAAATTTAAGAAATAAATTATTTTTGGAAATAAAAAAAAAAAGATAATACATATATATAAGCAAAATAATCACTAATCAGAGAAAACATAATATGATTTGTAAAAACATCTCAACCTTTAAGAAGTTAAGCCTAATTTGAGAGTAATCTTTTAAAGATGTCTATTAGATAAAACTTGTGATATGATCAAAGATTTAAATCGATTTTTATAAGCCTATCCCATCAGAGTTCTAAAAATGTAAAACAAAGTTTTACTAATTTTTTTCCTTAAGTGTTTTAATGTTCTGGTGAAGTTGATTTACAATAAAAATGTTATCATTATTTAAAAAATTAATAACAAAATATTATGTTAGATAGTTCTATATCAATATGTACTCAAATTCTGAGTAAATAGCAAAAAGTTTAATAATTTCAGCAATTTGAGGAAAGCCAAATATATAATTTCAATATGTGAGGTATACAACTAAAAAAATATACATGTATTTTGAATATGTTTTTTTAATAGTTAAATTACTTATTTTTATATACGAATTTAGTTTTTTAAAACTTTGCGTGTTGGCTATAGTAAATCAAAATAGGTTTAAAATGCAATAACCGCAAAGCTAAAGATGTGTAGTGTTTTATTAAATCATACGCTGAGCGCTTTCAAAAGACATGGCTCTCATATTCATAGCTCTTAGTGTATAATGGCTGTTAGTGCGTTTTTTAGCACTATTTTAATTTACTATTTTTATATAGTGATATGAATATTGACTTTATACTTATTTTTTTATTCAAAAGATTTTTAGTGAGCTACATATTCTGTAAATCTGTGTAATAAATATCACAAAAATGTATATACATTTTACAAATTCTTCATAAAATCAAAGAAGTAGAATAAACATGTAACTATATACATAATTTATATTTATAACGAACTGTCGATAATTTCAAGTATGTATTTACTTAAGTTTTGTTTAATAGTTTTCGTATAAGGTATTGTTTAATAGTTTCCACTATTTGTTCAATAAGTGAAACTATGGTTGTGGGAAATTTTGTTTTCAATTTTATTCATCTTTATTATTATACGTTTATTCTACTTGATTAAAAATAATCAATTTAAAATAAAATTGAAATGGACGACTCACTATAAATAAAATTATTTAATATATCAATCTGGCTTTCATTCCTTCATGGAACCATTTCAAGATATTTCTTTTTCCACAATCACATGACCAATTATTCTACAGCAACTTCCTCCAATGCACATTATTTACATTATATTTAATATAATTATAAAATACATATGTACATAAAAATGATTAACCTTATTACACCCCCCGCCATAATATATTTATAAAATCATCCCTTCCTTTTATTTTTAAAATTATAACTCTATAAAGTTTCCAATAATCTAACAATGCCCATTTCCCCTCTAATTGCGCTGGACTTTTAACCATGTTTACACATTTGTTTAAATTTTCTCGAATATACAAAATTTCATAACATTTTCTTTCTGTGTAATTTTTAATATACTTTATTATCTACAAAGAAAGAAAATGTTATGAAACTTTGTATAGTCAATAAAATTTAAACTAATGTGTAAACATGGTTAAAGGACCAACATAATTAGGAGGAAAATGGGCATTGTTAGATTATTGAAAACGTTAGTTATAATTTTAAAAATAAAATGAAGGGATTATTATTATTGGGGGAAAAAAGGATGTAATAAGTTTACTCATTTTTATGTACATTTATGTATTTTATTAATTATATTTAATGTAAATAATGTCCATTGGAGGAAGTTGCAGTAGGGTAATTGATCATGTGATTGTATAAAACGAAACAACTTGAAAAGGAAAGCCGGATTGATGTACTAAATAATTTTTATTATTTATAGTGAGTTGCCTATTTCAATTTTATTTTAAATTGATTATTTTTTAATTTTATATATAGAAGGCAACATTATGGACAACTTTTAACATTGAAATTTGATCATTTAAAGCATTCTATTTTATTGTAGTTACTAATATAGCATTAGACAATATTATTTTTCTAAGCAAAATGTATTTAAAGTTACATAATAATGGTTTGTTAAAAAGCAAAAGCATTATTTTTAGTTTTAAAAAAAAGATTTCTTTGTTTAATGGGTGAAACTATGATTGTGGGGAAAAATTTGAATAAATTTTATAATTCTAGTAATCTTCGTTGTTATAAATTTATTTTATTTTGATTATAATTGCTAGTGTAACATTAGATAGTATTATTTTTGTAATCAGAATGTATTTGAAGTAATGTAATAACAGTTTTTTAAAAAACAAAAGCATTACTTTTTGTTGCTTAAAATTGGTTATTTTGTTACTACAATGGTTCCAAAAAATGTTAAGATTTGTGTAACATATCAAAGAACAAAAATCTTTTGTAAATTTTAGTTACTGATTTAAGTCATCTAATCCAAATTATTGGATTCAGTTTTCAAAGCCAATGATTTCTAGATATCCCAGTAATGTTTTATCAAATAAAAGACAATTATCATATATTGGTATATTTCATTTATTTTCTTGGAAATAAAATATATAACTTCATAAATTACAATTTTGGAATGTATCAAATTTAACACACTTTTTTGTGCATCTTCTAAAACAAATAATTTTAAATTTATAACTTAACCACACAATGTAACTGAAATGAGGATTAAACTGTACAATTAATTTTTCGTGTAAATGCTTTTAAATAAAGCTTGTGGCAAAATAAAAATATTTTTATCTTAATTAGCATTGAAAATATCATTAAAATAACAAAAAAATATTAGAAAATACAATTAATTAATAAGCATAAATATTATAACAGTTGCCATATGTGTGCACAAAATGTTTTAGATCATGTTCACTTGTTCATTAAACATCTTTCTAATGTTTTGTAAAAATACTGTTACCAATTGAGTTCTCTTATCTGTTCATTTGTATCTTTCTATAATCTTAGTCAAGAACAAGAAAAATTGGAAATAATAACAATGACAAATATCTGAAACAAAATTATTTTCAAGCTGGTAACTGTAAAACAGTCAGAAATCTAAATTCTGAACAAGAAATGCCTTTTAAAAATAAAATAAAAAATATACAGAGTAAGAATGAAACTTCTATATTAAACAGTTCACATTGAAAACTAACAGAACAGATGGAAACTTACTAATGTAGATTATTGAAAGACAAATGGCAAGTAATAGTATTAATGTAACAATTTTATGCTGTAAAAATTCCACTTTTAGTTATCAGACCACTATGTGAAACTTTAATCCATTAAATACATTTTTATTGTTTTGTATTAGGTCTTTGCTGTTGAAATGGCTGTGTGGGATGGTAATTTTGCTCTAGAGTGCATATATAAAATGAATAATCCCTAAAAACATTTATTTAATGAACTAGTGAATGAACATATAAATTTAGTAAATTTGCTCCTGGAATAAATTATGTTTGTTTAACTGAAACTCTACTGTTTGTGCATATATATATATATGGATGCTAATTATTTACAATATACAAATTTTTGCTAAGACTAATCACAAAAATGAAATTCTTAACATTCTAACTTAAAGCATCCAAAAACTTATAAAATGTACAAAAAGCATAAACTATAGAAAAATATTTATATGTGGTTTTTTTAAACTATTTAAAAATTAAAATAAATCACTAATATAAGATTTGAAATACCAGGCACTCTTATACCTGGAGCCTAATTTTAAATATAGGGGATTTGAACTCAGACTTTCAAGGCCCTTCACTATCCACACTATCTCATACTACTGATACACATGACCACATACATGCAGAAAAAATAAATAATCACTAAATATGTATTTCGTGCTAAACCAGCACTCATCAGTTGGTCCAGACTACCATCTCCCATTCTTATATATAATCAGTGCTCAGTTAATATTAAGATAGCAAATCGTTACACTTTAATGGACAGGCTTCAACCCACTCCAACCTCCAACTCTTCAGCCATCCATACCATTGAAAATCTGATGATAGATTTCCAAATCCCATGATGATTATACATATGTATGGGAGATGGTAATCTGGACCAACTGATGGGTGCAGGTTTAGCACGCATGTGTCTGGTCATGTGTATCAGCCATATGAGAGTGTGGATAGTGAAGGGGCTTGAAAGTCTGAGTTCAAATCCCCTATATTTAATATAAGATATCCATAGTGAAAAATTTGCAGATAAAGTCAGCTATGTATAAAGAGCACTTTTGACATACATTTGCATTACTTTCCAACATGTACATAATTTGTGCATCAATTTTATCTCTTTAAAAGATAAAATGAAAAATAATAAAATAGTGAGGATTTTAAACATATATGTTCAAACAATAAATTGCTAAAAGAGAATAAAATAAAAATTTAAGGAATTAGTAATGATTATTCAAAAATAAAAGTGACAAGTGAAAAAACCATAAAAAAAAAAAATTGGAAATAAAAACAAAAACAATGCTAATGGCAAATCAATGATTTAAGAAAGTTTTAAGTCAATAAAAAACTTATAAAACAAATTATAATACTTAGCATTTCAAGTTTCTTTGTTTTAGAGTAAAGAATTATCTCAGGTAAATGTGACTTAAAATTTAACTCTCAAAATTTAAAATTTGTGAATCCAAATATAAAAACTAATAAGTCTTTAAAAGTGTTAAAATCTTGCTTTACTAATTTTTTTTTAATGCTAGTGGCTATATTTTCTCAATTTTATTACATTCCTTGATATCTGTCCTTTCTGGCAACATATAACATTTTATTCTTAATGTGTTTAAATTGAAGTCAGTATGCAAATTGTATTTCAGTCCAATTCTCTAAAAATTCAATATGGGCCTTCATAATTGTAGAAATTAAAAGCAGAAATTCTATAACTGATAAGAAAGCTTAAAAATGATTGGTAGATTCAAATTGTAAAGGAGCTACAGACAAACGCTAATCATGGACCCTTCATAACTTTTTTTATGCACTTAAAGCAACTTATGGAACTGATAAATGTTACCAGAATCCTATTAACTTCAGCAGTTATACTCTTATATAAGAAGATTATGATATTTTGAATAGACAAAAGGATCATTTTTAAATAATCATACAAACCGAGATTATGATGTTTAATAATATATTCATTTTATTGATTTACTTATATTTGGATAAAAATATCCAAATTACTGAAATCAAAACTGCTCCTTGAAATCTTAAAAATAAAAAGGCTGAGGTTTTAATGAATATCTAGAATAATTGTAAAATATAGTTGTTTATTAGCTTCAAAAATATTGGAATTTATTATGGATACTTCTATGATTCCAGTTTTTAAAATAAAGATAAGAGACAAGATTAAAGTAAATATAGTGGAAATACCATTATTATCCATTACTGCAAAGATATCTTCAAGGATTTTATTAAATAAGATGTTTGCAGTCATAAATGAATAGTTATCAGAGACTCAAGGCAGATTTAGCAAATCAAGAAGCAATACAGACATGGTTTTTGAAGCCAGGCAAATGCAAGAAAAGTGTCAGGAAATTTAAAATTGCTTTACTGATTTGGTCAAGGCATTTGACTCAATCAATCAAATAGGTGTATGGCAGCATTGGTTGAAATTAGTTGGTTGTCAATCAGTTTCATTTACATAATGAAATAAAAGCACTTATTATTACATCAAATAGAAAATGTGAGGCATAAGAAGAAAAAAACTGTTATTAAACAAGGACTATGTATTTGCTCTAAAATACTGTTTTCGATTTTTATTAGTGGTACTTGGGACTATTTATAGAAGTATAATAAATAAGGGAACAAGATGCAATACAGGTTTGATGGTGAAATTTTTAATTTGACTTGATTAAAAATGAAAATAAGAATCTCCATCTCATTAGTTTTGGATTTACAGTATACTGATGTTGAACTATTTTTGCCAATTCAAGTCATCGTCAAAACCGACTAATTCTTTATCAACCAATGATGAAAAAAAAAATCCTCAGCAATTTTCAGTTTAAATGATTAGCAAATTTGAGAACAAAAGCCATTTTAATTATTTTGGTAGTTTTATAAGTAAAAAAGTGGATAGATGTTGAGGTACAAAACATAGGCTATTTCATCATAGAGAAATAACTACTGCATCTAAAATAGACATACATAGAATTGTTATTTTACGGAATTTACTATATGAAAGTGAGTCTTGGACATCTTACTGAGCCAACCCTTAAGACATTAGAAAAGTTTCATTTAAGGATTTTAAAAATGCAATGGTTACATTATAAGAACAATCAATATTTTCTTTAAGTTGTTGGATATGACAGTATAGAGTGCACTTTTTGTAAAATAACATGTTCATTGGATTGAACATGTAAAACAAATAAACTACATAAAACTTCCTAAAAGATGTTTTATGGTATAAACTTGAGCATTCATTGCTTTTGCAGTAGTTAGATTCCATTCATTTTATAAGAATGATCTCAAAAATATTCTCAAGAAATGCAATGCTAATTGTTTTCATTGAGTGGAGAGCTATATAATTAGACACGGTGTTAAAATAATAATAAAAAAAAAGTTTTCTACAGAAGCATTGCAAAATATCAAACAGAAAAATGGAACAGAATGCTCTATATTTGGAAGTATTTGTAATTCAGAGATTGTTTTGTATAGTCATCACAAAACTCAGACTTAAAATGTTGTCCTTGGAAAGGTTGTGGTGGCAGCGGTGGCGATGGCCTGGACGAAGGAGGGGATAAAATATTCAGGATTACAAGCAACTTTATCATACAATAAAACTTACAAAAAAATTTTATTATAAAAAAAAGTAAATAACAATTATCATTCTATTTGTCTAATTAATAAAAACTATATATACCTTCCATAATTCTTCCAATTTATTGATTTGCTGAGCATTAATTTGACGTGCTCGCAATTGTTCCTGCTCAGATGGCACTTTAACCAACCACAGCAAAAAACTACGGTCATTGATCAACGGCTTCCATAAATTGGGGTCCCTAAAAGATGAGCGCATACATATTAATGCTCATGCATACATATAAAAAATGACAAATGAATTACAAAATATTTCATTTTTATAAATGGTTCTCACCAATTCATGTCCTTGAGGCTGCTCTGGGAGGCACACGGCTGGCGACACAACAACACTACTACTGAATCTGCTTTAGCCGGAATAAAACCCAGCAAAAAAACGTTGCGACAGCCACAATTGTAACATTCCAGCACGGTCTCCCCTAGCGGCCCATCCTTATGTAGCGTCACCTCTTTGTGCTTAGTCCGCACTAGGTGATTCACTACATGACTAAAAAAAAAATTTGCAAAATAAATTTAGACTGTCAAAACATTATTCTTAAATATATATAAACAATATAATAAAAATTAGAAAGTTATAATAAGATTAACTAACCAGTAATAAAACAAATTTTAAGTTATTATCTTAGAATGATTTTGCTCTGTTAAGATTTAAAATTTTCTAATTCTATGTTAAATGTATTCTTCAATCCATATGCTAATAGTTTAATTAAATGTATTTGTTATATTTAACAAAGACAAAATTAAAATTGATCCAATATGTGAGATATGCATAGATAGTGTGCTATTTAAAATATAACAGCAATTTTTGACAACAAACCTGGAAAACATAAGCATGACTAGCTTTTCAATCTTGAATTTCAATAGTATCAAAATTTTTTCTTTCCTTTTTTGTTAAAAAAGGTCATAAATTTTCCACCAGAAAGTAGTTATTTTTTTTTATGGATAAAATTAATAAATAGCCAAAAATTTTCAAGCCCTTTATTTAATTCCTTGCAAAGAAAAAAGCTATAAAATTTCACACTCAAAATGATTTACAATTAAAAATAACTGAGTATATTTCTGCATTATCTAAAATATCTTCTTCAACCAAAGCATTTCTAAATTGAAGTATCTTAGTCAAGTAAATATTTGTATTATTGATAGCCTTACTGAGATATTTATAGCACATGGAAATGGTGAAAGTATCTAAGAAAAATGTAATCATCCATATGTTCTTTCTAGCTTATGAAAAAATATCTTAAAGAATGAATATAGATACAACTAATAATGTCTATAATGTTTTCCATTTAAAAAATATTTTATATCATTTAATAAATTATAAGAATTATAAGGCACCCCCCTCCCCAATCAATACAAATTATTATACACAAATATGGGATCAATTCCGTAACATGTATAATATTTACACTGAAAAAAAATTCAATAAAACTCCCACATTCACTATATTTTGTTCTATAACATCCTTAGCGGATGGTATTAATAACAGATAATAGCTTACAAAATACATATTGTTTCCAAAAATGAATACACACATACATGGTTGGTCAATATAGACACATTATATTCATATTGAAATATTTATAGCACTCAAACTTTTATCAAGGCAAATTTATCGAAGTCTCATGTTTAAGGGCAATAAATGAAATGGGCCTAAGTTATTACCCCCTGCTTATATTTATACAATTCTACATTGGAGTGTCACCATCATCATCATTTTCAATCTTTATCAATCCAATGCTGAATGAAGATCTCTTCAAATTCAATCCATCACACTTCATTATTTCATCGATCCATTTCACACATTGTTTCTTTCTAGGTTTTAATTCTTTCAATGATACCAGTAACATCTTACTGTCCTCTCACCCATATATTTTGTTTTCAATCTTTTCTTATTACTCCTAACACACATTTCTCCAACACTTCATTGAGTGGTCTGAAATCTCTAAATTGTTCTGCTAAGTGTCTAAGTTTCACATCAGTAAGTAGGAAATGGTAGAACACATTTATTAAAAATCTTCCTTTTCAAACACACATTTATTAAAAATCTTCCTTTTCAAACACATAGGTGTATTTCCTTTTAATACTAAGTTATTTCTACCAAAAGCACTCCAACAAAGTTTAATTCTATGCTTCTATCTGCAGTAATAATCTAACCAAAGTATTTGTAGCTATTAACTTCTTCTAACTCATCTTTATCAATCTTAATTTTCTTCTTTTGAGAAAATTCATTGAATATTACTTTAATCTAAAACAATCATATAATTATTAGTATTCAACAACAACTTTAATAGTACAAATAAAGATTGGCAAAATATAAATCAATCGATAAAGACATGTACAAATTAGAAAAAACAATAAAAACTAAGAAATTAATTATAAATTCTGTTTGCTTTAGCGTTTGGAAAAAAATTACGCCAAGGAGAAAAAAAATGTAAATACATATTTAAGGTATGTTAAAATTTTTCAGAATAAATTGATATTAATTTTACTATAATTATTATTACTTTTGGCAAATGTCTTTTATTAAATAAAGTGATATTACCATATCAGAATTCTGATTTTACCTTTTAATCGATTAAAAATATACAGGTTTGAACCCTTTTAAAAAACAGTATTCATTTATACAATAGCCACTATCAGGAAATTTCAAGACTTCATTTGTTATACTTTTCTTGATTTCTTCTCTAGGTAAAATGAAGGTATGGTTGAATTTTACATTCATCATAGAAAGGCTGACAAAAATCATGTGAAAGAGAACAGTTACTGATTATTCTAGTTCATTAATGATTGATGCATGAAGAAATAACATATTTTTAAAATTAATATCTGGAGGAGGTAGTTTCAGGTTTAGTCAACCAGTGTACTAATAAAATTTTGCAACCCAGCATAGTGAGACTTTCAGCTAATGCATACTTTTCCATATTAACTGCCTTAAAAATTTATAAATTAACTGCTTCTTAAATAGCTGAAAATGTCATTGTAATCAGATAACTTTCTGGAATGCTATTAAATAGAATTCTCACTAGTTGAAAGATCCTTGAATATGACAATGTTATAGCTTTCTTATAAAAAACTTTAAAAAAAACAACTGGTGACACAATTTTTTTATTTTTAACAACATTATTCAAGATTATGTGCAATCATTGTATGTTTTAAAAACAATAGATTATACAAACGAAAAATTTAATTTCGTCTTTTCAATAAGAACGCTAAATTTCCTTTTTTTTTTCTTAGCTTTTAAATATCTTACCGGATGCCAATATATTTGTATCATATAAACAAACGGTACAGTATAGATGATATTGTAAATTCATTCATTTCTTTATAATATTTAAATGTTAACTAATTTCATCTCACATATGAAGACAATCAATTATTGAGGCAAAAAGTGGCTCCACACCATACTAATAAAAATATCAGTTATTTTATGTAATGGTAGTTTATATAGATAAAATAGCACCTAAACCACTAGGCCATTGGAGAGCAAATAACTTTCCAATAGCCCTCTAAACAGGTAAAATGAAAAAAAAAAAATTATTCATCAAGCTGTTTAAATGTTGGTTGAAGAGTGTTTTAGTAAATTTTAATCCTTGTTTTACAATCTAGCTGACAATAGTTAAGAAATCTATTTACTGACTAATATTTAAATGATTGATTATCTTGATTAACTATGGATTAACTAATTAAAAAAAATATATATATATTTGTAAACTAATTTCAAATCTGAAAAAGTTTCCACATTTCTCTGTTTAGATACAAATCTATAGTATATATACATATTACACAAATTTATTACAGAAGTGTTCTATTTTTTAGCAAATATTTATTCACATAATCACATTCCAATTAACATTAAATTTAATATTTAAATACATCTAAAAAGTCATATTATATATGATTATAATTTCAATCCTGTTTTTTTTTTTCAATGTTGGCAGTCAAAATGTTTGAAATGTTAGAATTATCCATTTATTAAAAATATATGTACTATATATGTGTATATATTATAACGGTTGGGTGGAGGGTCTTACTCTATCTACCTTACAGGGCGCCACTAGGCTATTAGAACCTAAAAAATTTATATAATAGGCAGATATGTATTGGTAAGATCCAATTTTTATAGACCGTTAGCCTTTGCAACTTAGCTGAGATTTATCAATAAATTTTAAATTCTCTAATTTAATAAAAAATAAAATAAATTACTGCCAATTTTAATAACACAAACATTTATTACGCATATATATAAAACAAATTTGAGAATTTGATTAATTTAACATTATTTTAGATTTAATTCTGCTATAATTGGTAATTTGCACAAATGATCATTCTAAGCTTAATACAATTTAAAATTTTATAAGGCTAAGCATAGAGAGACTAACATAGAGTACGCAATTAAAATCTTTCAAAACATTTAACCTCAGGCTAAAAGTTCACAGTTAAACCAACTCTAGCTTCCTGAAATACAGACATAAACAATGCAACATAAAGATGTTAGCATAAAACCATGCTACCAGGCATGTGTCTGTAGTATGATATTATTTAAAAGAATGATCTTCGTCCAGTACAGGAATGTACATCTATCCAATGAAGGAATCATATATATATAAATAGAAAAAAACGAAAAATGTTCCATAGGGAGGGACAGCGGTATTCGCTGACTTATAGACCCAATCCATAGGGCATAAGGAGATCAATGGCGTGGAGAGTACATCCACGTCCATTGCAACGCGATGACTACACCTCTAGGCCATGTATTCATTTGGGATGGGTGCCCTGTATGCGAATGCGCTTCATATTACATTGATATAAACGCCATACATCCCTCCACTAACCTCGATTCAACTATGAAACAGATAGTCTGAAATTAACCCCACATAACCTAACACAAACTTAACGACTCTATGCAGCCATCTACACCCAACCTTGAATTTAATAATTTAGTTAACAAACAAAATAACAAAGCCAAAAATTAAAAAAAAAAAGAAAAATGGAAATGATTGATTAGCAAACTCAATACATAAATAAAAAGATTAACTGATTTAGAGTCCTATTGCTGGTCACATAAGAGTTCACTTATTAGTTATATTTTCTTACAGATTAAATACTTATTGAAGAGATATATTTAAACAGTTCAATTGATAAAAGTTCATACTCCCCATTCGATCTTGATGGCTCCTCCAGACTTCATCCGGTTTATGGAATTCATCGCTGGTTATATTATTTACTTCTAATTTTATTTGGAGATACAACTGCTATATGGCATTCTTGCGAGAACTGTGGTCGGAAAGGCCGTCTCGGCCAACGCAAATGAAGAAAAAATAAATCTCTTGCGAAACTCCTACATCATGGAGTCCGCAATATAGCTAACTGTAATTCATAGATTAATAGTTAAATTCCATTCATTAAATTTAATTTTTTTCATCTTTTATAATTTTTGGCCTCTGTTATCATTAATTCTCTGGATCGATCGCTCCCGACATTCTTTGATCTTATTGGTTCTGAGGGTTTTCCTTTCTGATCCATGCGTTTGTTGGTACTTGCATTAGTCAGTCTGCTTCAGAGCGGGAAACACCATAATCTTTAATTTTTATCTCTTATCTGACCAATCATCTAAGTGCCCCAACAGCTAGTATGCTTTACATTCAGATATATTTTAACAGAACAATCACTTCTATTTTAAGATTTAAACATGACTTTTAAATTGAAACTAATTAACATTTTTAATTTTTCATTATTTTTAAACAAAAATGTTAATCTTTATTTTTAGATCTTTATCTTTTACTTTTAAGTAATTTTTCTTTAAGTTTTCCATCTGTGCAATTATATATATTCGTTTAAATAACTATTAATTTTTCCCTTCCATATTTAATACATCAATTTAATTTACTATCTTCCCCCCCCCCCCCACTTTATTGTAATTTTAAAATCATGTAATGGTATATGTATACAGTTACTATATATATATATATTGAACAGGATACTTTTGCAATCATTGTGTATAAAGGTTTTAAAGGGAAAGAAACAATTGTAAAAAATTTTGTATTTTGTTTTATTTTTATTAAGAATACGTGCCATAACACATGTACTCAATTATATTTTGAAATTGTAAAAATATTTTGATTTAAGAGTTTTGATTGAGATAATTTTCTTTTCGTTATTGTTTTAATCTATTTTAAAAGCAGAAACTCATTTGCTAATTTATTAGAAGTGATATTAAAAAGAAAAAACATAAGATAAAGATTAGTCCTGGTTGAAATTTTAATTAAGATCTAACAAGCGATGAAGAATAGCCCCAATTAAATTTTAAGACATGGCGGGAGATAACAATAGTGTATAAAAGCTCTGTTTTTGATTGAGGATATATTGGTTTGCTAATTTTTGACTGCTGATATACAAATTATATTTTATATTCACTAATTGCGGACTGTTGATATATATTTTATATTTGCTAATTGGAAGTAAAGTTTGCTAATATAAAAATTATTTTGCTATGAATTGCGAAGTCGAAACCACTAAGAGAAGATTGAATTGCCGGTTATTAACTGCTAAAAAATCTATGCTTAATACTGAAAATTGCTACTATCTGCGTAATTCAGGAACTACCAGCCTTAAAGAACATATTAAAAGTATGCTGTGCTAACACCCTTCCAAGATGAATCCCAGAGCTTGAAATTGTGCCATCATTAATGTGTCCTAATTGCCTAGTTCGAAACTGATCCTCAAGATTGTCTTCGTACTCCATGACCAGATTAATGGAGACCGAAAACCCCAGTAGTGTACCCTTGATGGGATTAAAACCTTGCAAACACCACTGGACTCAAGCAGACAAAAAAATTGAAGCCCCGAAGGTAATTGAACATTTTTATATTTAACCTGGGCTTAAGTCTCTAAGTTTTATACTAAAAGAACAAAAAGAACCTATGACAGATTTATTCATCTAAGTTTAGAATATTAATCAATTTATAAATCTTTAATTCATTACATATATTTTTCTTTATGAAATCTATAAAATGCAGACAATTAGCTTAAAATTTTAATTTTATTGCTTGTCGGAGAGTGTATTGTGAGTTAATATTTTATAATCATTGTTTTTTTTTCATTATTATTATTATTATTAGTTGTTGTTAAAAGCACTGGCAGATAATAGTAGTTTTTCTTTTAAAAGCATTGGCAGATAATAGTAGTTTTTCTTTTATATCACCTGTTCCCTATTTTAGTTGAAATTAATTTAATTAACGTATTTCGTGCAAACTGTAGGTCTTTTGGCTAGTGCCTTATCGATTATATAGTTCTGTTTTTCTTTTAAGCCATATCCTTTTATTTATTATATTAAGGATAAAGAAATTAGATTATTTCTATTTGCCTGCACGAAGGTAAATCTTAAGGGTCATATAAACGTGACCTCTTATGAGTGTTTAAGGAGGATATGACATCCTTGTTGTGTCCTGAAGTTTTTTTTTTTTTTTGGGGGGGGGGGGTGTAAAGAAAGCTCGCTCCACACTGTTTGTTGACTTCTGTATAAGATTGTCTTTACTAAATCTTTAAATAAAGGAAAAATAGAAAATGAAGAGTAGATAAATCAATAGCAGAAAGATTGTTATACCTCTATAAATTAGGTTAGAAGCAAAATTATCTGCCGAAATGTTTGATGACAACTCTCGTGCACTCTCTGTTTGACTAATATTGTTTGAATTTAATAAAAATTATTAATAATTATATTTGTTTTTGGCTGACTTTTGTTTCTGTGTCCTGTCCTTCAATTGTCTGAACAACGTTTAGGATCTCTATCTTTCTCTGTGTCTAGCTGGCAACATTTATATTCATCATCATTAACTTTTGATGTGATGCACTGTGACTTCTCCTTATACAAAGTCAGGAATCTCTCAGCAACTATGCCCAGAGAAACCTGTTAGTCACTTTACCTTCCATTTCAATTCACCACCCTAGGTTTTCCCATATTCTGCTCTATCCCATTTCTACAGCATAAACTTTGTCAACTCCATGGCCTTTATATCTAAATCCCCCTTATCTTTTCCCAAAGCCACCATAAAAATCAATAACCCACATTCTGTATAATCACTTTCATTATATTTATTCTTCCACAACTTTATTATTTATATCCTTTCTGCTTTCAGGCATTTACATTCAATTAAAGATGCCTAATGTTTTCTATGCCTTCCTTACACAACTTGCAGACTAAATCACCCATGTTTTTCCATTTACATGTATAATCCCCTGTTGCTAAAGATCCCTTTTCGAGCCTTAAACAGTAAATTACTTTCCTTACTATTATCATACATTAATTCGCACCTAATATTCCATCTACTTCTATATATTTAAACTCTTTTTATTCGCCATACTAGTTCTCCAACTCTCCAATTCCCTATTCTTTATTAATGCTTTAACTGCCTGACTGTAAAAAAACGAGAAGATTTGACGTCACTCTAAATAGGCTACTTTTTATCCCACGTATACATATGATACGTCATTGAAAAGAAAATCAAAAGTTCTGTAAGATGGTGCCCTCTTCAGAATTATTTTACAAGTAAAAAATCAATAAAAATGACTATATATGTCAAACAAAACCAAAGCACCGCCTTCTCACCACCTTTTCTTGAATCTTATTGGCTGTCAAACTTGTCAGAAAGGAAAATGGCTGCCAAAAAGTAAAAAGTTACGTTCGTTTTCTGTTTTATTTCGAAAATGATAAATGAATGTTTACAACATTTTAAACAATATTTGAATTGAATTACAAATTATTATTGATAAAATAATACTAAAAATCAAATTATTTTAGAAAAATAGTTAAGATGTTACCAAGAATTATTTATTTATTGCTACATATTTATCGTAACGTGAAAGTGAAAAAAAAATTATTACGTCAGAAATCTTTTTGGTTGGTCAAAATAGCGTTACTTTTAATTTCACCGCAATTGAATATTTTTTAAATTATAAATCAAATTTTATTTTTGAAAAGACTTCCGTTTACTTTCATAATCTGAAAAATTATTAATATACTTTTTACAAACGAAACTAACGTATTTATATTATTAAAAGTGAATCTATTTTAACAATTGATTTTGTTAAAGTTGTGAGTTGGCCAATTAAAAGTTTTGATTTTTAACTCATTCGGCCAATTATACAATCATCGTTGAAAGGGTTAATGCATCTATTCTTCAATCCCATTCCTTCCCACTATAACACTCAATAATCCTTCTAACACAATCATCCAACCTTTTGTACAAGTATACTGACATAAATTCTTTATCCAAATCTTCTGCATATGGCATTACCTTTCACACTTATCTTGTTGCCTGCCCTTTATTCATAACCTTTCTCACTTATCTTGTTGCCTGCCCTTTATTCATAACCAAATCAAATATTATTTTGGCTATTCTTTTATTATCCATAAACTGCAACCTACCGAACATTATCATTTTGCTTTTTGAATCTCTCATATAAAAACTTGACCATCCCATTTCCCCTTATATTGCCTTCTTTGCCGGGCACACTTCTGCATCTAATGTACGTCTCTCTAGTTCTCTTTGTATTTTTTCTAAGTAATCTAATGCACCTTTACTAACACATAATGCATCATTACCATAGGTTAATCCAGTTACTGCCACTCCCTTCCATAGAATTCTAGCTACATCATATGTATTATATGAGGACACTGTTAATTTCTTTATCAATCTCTTTCTTTTCTTTGCTTCGTTTATCAATTTTTTGTCCCATTCATCCAAGCAATTTCTCTGATTACTTAAGACAATTCCCAAATAGTTATATCTATTCACCACACTTAACTTTATATCCCCCAATAAAAATTCTTTGTCTTCTCTCTCCTCAGTATTAATCATCATTACTATTTATTTTTCTTCACTAAACTTAATCCCCATCTTTTTACCTACCTTTGTGCATGTTCTCAGTATAACTTTCTTTGTTTCTGCACACACACACACAAAAAAAAAACATCATCCGCACACAAAAGACCCGACACCTATTAATGGTATCTCTATCCCTCTTCCTAATCTTTCTATTGCTCTCTCTCCATTTTTCTCAAATACAACAAAAGCAAAATAGGTGACATAGGGCATCCTTGCCTTAGACCCCACTCCATTTTTAACTTTAACTGATTCTATATTCCCTAATTGACATGTATAGTAATTATTTTCATATAATTTCTTAATAATATCCACTAAAGCTCCAAACTTACTAAACTTACCCAGAAACTATTTCTATTTACTCTATCATATGCTTTCTCTATATCTATAAACACCAC
The DNA here is from genome assembly GCA_028023455.1 of Epiperipatus broadwayi. Lineage (NCBI taxonomy): Eukaryota > Metazoa > Onychophora > Udeonychophora > Euonychophora > Peripatidae > Epiperipatus > Epiperipatus broadwayi. Next base: position 623,531 of record JAQFVV010012409.1, read on the forward strand.
ATACACCTCTATCTCTATTCCTACTCATATCTATAAGTTGTGTAACTACAAATAAACTATCTTCTACATGCCTACCTGATCTAAAATCTTGCATTTCTCCAACTATATTATTTTCTTCCATCCATTTTACAGTCCTTCCAGTCACCATATATGAGAAAACTTTATATAGCACTGATGTTACCGCTATCAGTCAATAATTCTTTAACTTTATATGATCCTTATCCTTCCCTTTAAATAGTAGCCGTACTCTTGTATTACTCCAACTATGCGGAAAATCTCTCTTCTGTGCCATCTTATTAAAACATGATAATAGTTTTTTAATTTGCCCTATGTCCTAAATTCATTACCATCTCTGCTGCCAATCCATCTAAACCTCTTACCTTTTCATCTTACAATTTCTTACCTGCCTCATTGAGTTCATTTTCTGGAAATTATATATTACCATTACTATTTGCTCTTATATTTGCTATCACTTTGCCCTACACATCTAGCATCTTTTCTATATCCATTACACTCTATTCCCTCATCATCTAGTAATACTTTTTCTCTCTCCTCTACATTCCTTCTTTTACGGTATTTCCAAAATTTTTTACTCCCATCTCTTCTACTTTTATTAATATCTTCCAACAGTTTACCATTCAATTTCATTCTTCTCTATAATTATCTATTTTAGCCAACTTCTTTTTTTCTAAGTACTTTTCCCATTTAGCATTAACATCTTTTTCACTTTCTTTGTTCTTAATACCACACTTATATTCTCTGAATGCTTTTTTCCTCTCTTTTACCCTTTTACTAACTCTCACTTTTGTATTACTTTTATTCTTTTATTAAACAGGCAAAACTCTCCATACAGTAGTGCCACTCAGTGCCAACCACAGTAATCAATTGATGCCAGAAGGTTTGTGCATAAAATTCCATCTAGTGCCTACTCATCCAATATCCCTAACCATCGATTACTCTGGTTGGCACTGAGTGGCACTACTGTACGGAGAGTTTTGCCTGTTTAATAACAGTAATGTGCTAGCATAAGAAATGGTGATCACGTGATACTTTTATTCTTCTGAATGTTCTCACCTAAAACCCTATTTACCACTTTTTCTATTTTATCACACCAGTCCTTATAATCACCCCCAACCAACACTTCCATGGTCTCTACAACTTTTATTATACTCTTCTCACTTATTCTTATCATTCACTCTCCATCCACATCTTTCACTATCCTTTCTACTTTTATTACTATTTTTCATCATATTACGACCATTTCTATTATAAAGAAGTTATGATCACTATTACATAATCTCTCTTCATTATCAAACACCTTAATTTTCCGAACTTTATTCATTCCCCCTTTTTCCTCTAATACACAATCTATTGTATAGAATATATTATTTCTAGACCATGTGTATTGTCCATCATAAATATTCGATAAATTTCCAATAGTCAAATTCACTCTCCTGAGAAAAACTCTTTAAAAGCTGTCCATTCGTATTACCTACAACATCAATTTCTTCAATATGCCCATTTATATCCCCTATAACCATTATTTTCTTCTCTTTTTCTTTGAAACTCTGTATATTAATAAACATCACATGACTACCACCTCTTATGCTTGTGTATAACTGTTGTTAAAACAAGCAAAACTCACTATATATATTGTCACACACAGCAAGCTAGAGTAATCAATGGATGCCAGAAGGCTTGTGCATAAAATCCCCATCTAGTACCTACTTATCCAATATCCCCAGACTAGTTTCTGGCTTATGGCCTTCGTCAGTGAGGAGCCTTGGATGAGTAGGCACTAGATGGGGATTTTATGCACAAGCCTTCTGGCATCCATTGATTACTCTAGCTTGCTGTGTGTGGCAATATATATAGTGAGTTTTGCCTGTTTTAACAAGTTATACACAAGCATAAAAGGTGGTGTCATGTGATGTTTATTGGCTTAAAACCAATCCTGCCTAATAGGATAGTGGTGGCTATGGTTATTAAAGAACCAAAGACACCAAAATGTATGGGTACTGAACTGGGTTCAGGCCCATATGACTATATAAGCTAACGGGCTTGGATTGAAAACATTAAGGTGTTTCAGTTTAAGACTCATAGTTTTATAGTTAAATGGAGATAAAAGGTGGTTGCTGGAGGGTTGACTTAGATCCTAAGATCTAGGTGCAGTGCTCTCAGATCCAAGGCTCCTCACTGATGAAGGCCATAAGCCAGAAACTAGTCTGGGGATATTGGATGAGTAGGCACTAGATGGGGATTTTATGCCAAACCTTCTGGCACCCATTGATTACTCTAGCTTGCTGTGTGTGGCAATATATATAGTGAGTTTTGCCTGTTTTAACTCTGTATATCCTTAAGTAAGCATTTCATATGTCTTACTGTTTCACTCCATTATAGTTTGACTATCTCCAGTGGCTATATACACTATAGCCACCATCCATTCTTGTCTTCCTAACCTTATCTCAAACCACAAATGTTTTTGAAATTTTTTGACATAACTCCTATACCACCACCCCTTTTTTCTTTTCTATTTATACCCTGCCATACCAAGTCTTCCAGAATAGGTTCTTCTTCTTCTAGTAGATGTGTTTCCACTACTGATAATACCTCAAGTTCTTCATTTTTAATTGCTTTATTCAATTCCAGCCACTTTTTTGATCTACTACCACCTTGCATATTCAAATACCCAATTTAAATAATTTTTTCTTTCCCAACTACTCTTTTTTAAATTCTTTTAACTCTTTCCTCTCCATTGATGTGAATGTGATGTACTGTAGCTTCTTAAACGAAGTCAAGAATCTCTCAGCAATTAACCTGTTGACTACTTTATTTTACATTCTCCAGTCAAGTTTTCCCATATTCTGCTTCATCTCATTTCCCTCGGTAATAAAAAAGAAGTTGAGTGTTCAGTACAATACATATTTATATATATGTGGATACGTGTAAGTACCAGTTCAGTTTTTGCATGTGAGTACTTATTGTTAAAGCATTACTGTTTTGCCATCATTTGAATAATATAAATGACTCGAGTTCTGGTTTATTAGATATTTGCAAATAATTGCCAATTATTTCAATCAATTTGGAATTTAGAAGAATTAGATAAAAATTAGGATAGTAGTAATGGATAAGTACACTGACATACTTTTTCTTCTTCATAATAATGAAATTTGTCGTTTTATCAGATTATTACTGTATATTGTTTGGTCTTTCTACTCAATGTTCCTAACAGTTCTCTCGTAGGATGTGATATCAGGACAAAATTTTCTATTAAAGAAATTTGTAGTTGTAAACTATTCACTGTACAGCCTGTGGTGGCACTGTTTCTGTGTAAAAACACAGAATAATACAGCTTTCACGGCCAAACCTTATGGCTAATACACGACTAGCGATCATATTAGCCGCTTAAGTTGACAATAGATGTAGTGGTTAGAATCCGCGGCCAATTCTTCCGCGGTCACTAACCCTACGTCTAAACTAACAACACTATACGGTCGTATAGTTTGCCGCTTTTTCATCGCGGCGTGAATTCCTATGCATAGTGAGCCAATTTGTATTCTCGCTCGAATTGAATCTGAGAGTGTGTGCAGTGGAAGGTTTTCCAACTGTTTGCTTGTTGATGATTTTCTGTATTTCCCAACTGAGATCTTTTTGCGTACTAGTAATTATCAGTGTATTCTTGACATTTGTCCAAGCTTCTTTTTTGGTTGGGTTTGTCGTTATTTGGAATACAAAAAAGATATCGAAGGTCTCTGTCAGACGATTGTAGTTGTTGGCGAAAAAGTACCGTTTCTGTCGCGACTCGGATGAGAGTAACAAGAGAATACCAAAATGGCTACTACGTTATTGCAATCGTGGGATGTCCCAAAACGAGAAAGAGACGCAGTTGATTTGGTTTAATTCAGACGTGGTGAATAAATTTATTTGATTGAAAAGAATCTGTGTTTTGTTTGTGATTATTTGGATCTGTAAGTCAATTAATTCACACCCAGAATATCAGTGTTAAAAGGGTAGGGCTTTATAGCCGAGTGTGGCAGAGTTGGTTTAACAGCTTTGAATTCTTCTCAAATCAATCAACAACTTTACGCTTCTTTTGGTTGGCAGAGAATCGACTCTTGATCGATATCTTAGAGAAAATAGCAAAAAAAAATTTCTTTTCGTTTATAAGCTAATACACATCTGAGGCGTTGTTTGTTTGACAGCTTGGATAAATTTTTTCTAAATCAATCATCAACAGCAACCCGCATTTTTAAAAACTGAAAAAAGAAAGTGTCGATTCTAAATTAAATAAATAAAAAAAAAAAGACGTCTGTTAAAAACCAGTATATTAAAAGCCAAAAAAAAAAAGTCGTATGTAAAAATGTGTGTATATTTTAGATCCCAAAAAATTACAAGTGTTCCTTATACTTTTAAATCGATCGAATCCGAAAGTCGTATGTAAAAATGTGTGTATATTTGAGATCCCAAAAAAATACAAGTGTTCCTTATATTTTTAAATTGATCGAATCCAAAAAAAAAAAGACGTCTGTAAAAAAACAGTATATTTAGAATCGAAATCCCCCCAAAAAAAAGTCGTATGTAAAAATTGTGTACTTTTGAGATCCAAAAAAAAAAGTAAAAGTGTCCATTATAGTTTTAAATTTATCAAATGAAAAAAAAGAACAAATAATTATGTCAACCAAAAAACAACAACAATATATTAAAAAGAAAAAATAGCCGTATGTCAAAATACGATATATTAGAGGGGAAAAAAAAAAATCTAGAGGCCCGGTAATGTTATATCGCTATGTTTTTTAACTAGCAACAGCGCCATCACAGGCTGTACAGTGAATAGTTTACAACTACCAAGAAATTTATATAATAACCATTATCTGGTATAAAAAGTGTCAATTTTTGGTTTTAAGATAAAGCGTCACTGATTTTTGTCAATTGTGGTTGATCTACCTTTTTGTTTTTTTGATATCACTGAAACTTTTAATATTGAAAAATAAAATTAATTCTCTTTAAATATTTTACTAAATAAAAGAGTAGTTTTTATGTACACAGATTATGCCATAGGAAATATTTTAAGATGAATAATAATGTGCATGTATAGCAACAAGCTATCATGCTTTATAAAAATTAAAACAGCAAAAAAAAAAAAAAAAAGTGAAATAATGTTTGATCATTATTCAGGACGAAAATTGATATGGGTATGGAAACTATTGATGGAAACAAACACTAAGGTTTGTTTTATCACATGACTAAATGACAAAAGTTTCATCAATGTTTCAAAATCAAATTTAAGATCTATAAATTGCTGATTATAAAATCTGAACTTTGATAATAACTGTGACCTGCAAACCCATCAAAGTATCGAAAACTTATGTTTAATGCTCGCTACTATGTAAGAAAATATAGTTAGAAAGATAACATCATGCTAAAGCACTCATTCTAAACATACAAAATATTGGCCATATTATAAATATACAAGTTTTACCCACAGATAAAACACATTACCAAAAAACAATCGGAGGCTAATGAGATTTTAAAAAGATCTGACTGCATTAGTAAATATATATATATAAAAAAAGGGCGTATTTTTTATAAAACATCATTATCAAAACATGTCAAATGTCCACTCTTCCCAAATAAAATCTCCATTCCTCCCATTCAAATATTCCAAAGTTTGGTTAATCACTTTTCCAAGAATAGAAAATCATGGGTAATTTACAGGGCAACACTAAGAAAAGTTACAAAAAAATAATGATGGCACTAATTATAATAAAAAGTTCATATAAACAAAAGAACACATAATCAATGTAATATATTTCTCCTTTCAGCATGTTATAAAACCTGATTTAAAAAAAAAAAGATTACCTTCCCGAAGTGTTGCCCCGACCGTTGCAAAACCACTTCTTGCACTGGTTGCACAAAACCACTGAGCCTGGATCATGAATACCACAATACCTAAAAATAAATAAGTAAATAAGTGTATGTCACAATGCTGATTAAAAAATAAACAGATAAATAACTATTATTTATACAAACATCAGAATGGTTTCATTTATGACAATCAAAAGAAACAACCACACTAAAGATTTTTTTTTTAAATTAAAATTTAATAAATTTAAGTGACAACTGTGAGCCTATAACAAAAATATACACAAAGAACATTTTTTTCTTTGATTCCTTTCTATAAAATTAATTTAACGGAAGAAAAAATCCATTAGTTAACAGTTTTTAAAAGCTTTCTAAACAACTTTTAGGTTTATTTGTTATATACTTAACACATTTATAATTTCAATTATAATATATGTAAGTTTGATTATTTTCTTCATTTCAAATATTAATTGAATCTTCTCAAAAATTATTATATATTAAAAACTAAGTGTAATACAGAAACTAGATAAAAATGTGATCTGTAGCAAACATTTTCTCTTACTAAATATATTTCTATACTTAAAAAAAAAAAAAAATTATATGTCTTTGATTACAATGAGACAAATAAATATGGAAAGAGACCCAGATAATGATTCCAGTTAAAAAGAGGATCAAACTAGCATAGAAATATTAGAAATAAGATGAAAAAGATTACAGTACAATAACAGATATATCTATTTTTGCATAAATACATAAAATACTATATGTAAATAAACTTTTTTATTTTTATCATTTATTTATTTTTATTTACTTTCAAATTCTAAAAAATCTCAATGGGGAAGGCAATCTATTATGCTCAGGTTTCGACAATTTTTCCATTTGCTGGTACAAATTAACAAAAAAAAGGGAAAGAGTTATATATTTTTAAACGTTCCAATAACAATTTAAATTAGTTTTTCTTTATTTTTACCATGAAATAAGAGCTTAATAAAAAAGTTAAATATACCCCCTCCCCTCCAAAAAAAAACAAAAAACCCAACAACAATAAAATTCTAGGCTTCTATTACATTTTGATATTATAATACCAAATTTGAATAAATGTTTCAAGAAATATTTTCCATTAATATTCAAACTTTTATAAAGTTCATAATTAGAATTACATAAAATATTGCTCTCATATCTTCTTCTTTTGCATTTTTCTTCACATATATTACTTTTTTATAATCTCATATACACTTTAATGCAATTTTTATATAAGTGCTCATTTATTTTTCTAACAGTTTCAACTGTCCTGTAGTCTTCATCAGAGCTACATTTTTTATGTACATATAAAAATACATATTTTAAATTATTCATATTATTTATATGTATATAAAATAATGGTTATATGATATGTTTGAATGTTATAGTTCTGATGAAGACTGCAGGACAGTTGAAACTGTTAGAAAAATAATACATAAAATATCATAAATCATTATATAGTTTATGCCATGAAATGGACAAAATTAATATTTATAAAAGTAGTTTTTGATTCTATTAGTAGAATTGCCACTCCATATGTTTAGGATTTTTTTGCTAGTTTTAAATGCTGTAGTGATTCCTTAAAAAAAGATCTAAATTATAATGGTGTTTTTTTACAAAGTAAATTCCAGAATAGACACTGAGAAATTATTATATAATGAGATTAATGTAAACAATTACTTGGAATATGCCATTATTTTTACTAATAAGGGCTAAAGGTGCCTGAAAATTAAATTGTAAGGTCTAAAAAAATAAATAATTCCCATATCAGTGTAAGACTTAATACAAGAGTGGTATTGAGTTAAAAATCATAGTGTTGGGAACATTGCAAAATAGTCAATACATTGGACAGCATTATACAACAATGCTTGTATAGCTGATTGTAGAATAGTAGGTTTACTATTAAAATAAAATGATAGAATGGAAGTAGTTGAACATAAGACAAAAATATCAGTAAGGTATAAAAAAATGAAAATGTTCCAATTATTATGCTGATAAATCTAAACATAACAAAACTAATTCTTTGTTTCATATTACAACTTCAGAATCTGTATTTGAAAATATTCTTAATTAATATTTATGTGTAAGTTTCCGTTTTAATAATTGTAGAAAGAAAATTTGACATGAACTTCATTCTTTTTTTAAACATAATTCAAATAATAAAGCTAAACTATTTCATTTTTTTCAATATATTTAGTAATTAGAAAATATTCTTATTTAAAATACAAAATAAATAATTAAAAAAAATATGAACTAGAATTTCAAGACCTAATTTTCAAGATAAAAAATAAAATAAATAACATTTATAAAATATTTAGTTATTCTTCAGGCAAAAAATTTAGAATTGTTTGAGATATATTTGTAAAAGATACATTTTATTCATTAATCAAGAATGACTAACAGAAGTTCAATGATATTTATATCAGATAATTAGCAAATTCCTGTGAGATGTGTAACATTATTCTCATATTCCTCAAACTAATAGTTGATATATAAATTCCTTGATTAAAAACAGTATTATTTAGAAAGCTGACATACTATTCTCAGGTAACAAATGTCAGTTTCACAAAATGAACCTAATAATCTAGAAGAGTTCAAACAATCTGCAACCATATGTTCCACTCAGAAAAATTGTAAGGAACAAGATATTAACATGATTGCCAAATCAAGATAGACTCACCATTATTTAGGGTTGAGAGAAAGCAATTTAGTTGACAAGATTCTATAATGATACTTAAAACAAACAGAAAGGATAAGTATAAAAAAAGAATTTTCAGATGTTTAACGACTTCTGCAGTGATTTTATGGTAGTTTCTTATGAATACAAACTTCTTTTAATGTTCATAATTTTTCCCAGAAAGCATCAGTTAATTACTAATCACAGATAGTTCTAGAAGGTTTTGTTTTTCCATTTTAGTAAAAGCAGTCAACACCTTAGCGACTATTAATTTTACAATATTAAACAGTCCATTAATTTTAACTATTAGTAATTCAGTTGGACATCAATTCAACCCATTTAAGTTTAAAAGTATTCCAATATTTCTTCTCATAGAATTATGAAACTGATATCAACATTAAGTCAAGATAATCTTTATCCCCTTTTCTTAGGATTTTATCTTTAAAAAAAAAGTTATATAAAATTTAAATCCATTTCAATACTTCATGATTGAAAAATATTGCACAAATTGTTTTTGCAAACATTGTATTCCAAATAATTAATAATATAAATTGAATGTGAAAAAGATTTCAGAATAAATTAACCATGTCTCATATGGAGTCATTATCAAATTAATAAATGGGTTTTATATAAAAACTCTTAAGCTCCCATTCCCCCAAAATTCAATTCCTTTTATCAAATAAATGAATCTCAAGTCTAACTCAATAAAAACTGTTGTTATGGTTACAGAACTATTCTACTGAATATTTTTAGAAGAAAACTGTAATTTCATTTTTTCAAACAATCTTATAATGAATCAAAATGATTAAAATTTCTCTTATAATTTAACAAAAATTATATTTGAAAAACGAAGTATTCATATTATATTAGTAGCAGCAATGTATTATTTACTGTAATTCGATAGCAAAAATTAGCTTGCCTCATTGTCAGATGGTTCAAAATATAGGCAAACTATATTATACTTCGTGTAAACTTATACAGATTTATGTCATAATAATTTACTTGATTTCTCAAAATATTTAAATTAGCATAGATATTATACATATGTATGCTATCATTAACAATAATAGAATATTAGAAAACCATTAATGAAAGATGATCGATTCTCTAGTACACTGAATAATGATTACAAATTTACTATATAAACGTTTACAGACCCACAAGAATTTACTTGACTTTTTAAAATACCTAAATAGGCATAGATATTATATATGTGTAAACTGTCATTCCCAATCATAGAATATTGGAGAATCATTAAGGAATGATTACCTCTTAAAGTGCATTAAATAAGGATTACAAATTTACTGCATATAGTTTTTATTGTATATAATAAATATAAATACCAATGTACATAATTATAGTTATGGGTAACCTAGTTATTTTTAAATTAGTATATAATATACATATATATGTTTGCTTGTAATGCAGAAATCACTGGTTATGGCTATTGAAAATTCAAAGCTTGCAGCCATTCATTATTAATCTGAACATCATTCCAAGTCCAAATATAATTGAACAATAAAAATAAAAAAAACACTTTACTTAATAACTTTCGCTTGGTCACTCAAATAAAATATTAACCTGCTAACTTTACAATAAAAATAGACAAACTATTTGAATAGAAGGTTCAATAACTAAATACTAAAACTTATGATAAATATATTTTTTTAATAAAAAACTCAAATATAAGGTATATCAACCATGCTCTATATAAAAATATCCATCAGATCAACAAATACAAGATTTATAACAATAAAAAAAAAAAATACTGTTATACATTTTACAAAATGTTTTAAATGATTTTAAAAATATTATTCAACATTCAGATTGAATTTTCAATGCAATAAATACACTATATTTTATATCTTGCATTTGTATTTTAATTCACATATGCACTCAACAATGTGAAATTGCTTCACAGATATTTACAGATAAAGCTTCAATCATTGACTTAAATTTTAGCCACTAATATTTTAAACATCTTACCTATTTGAGTTAATCTCAAATAAAATTAATCTCTCGGATTTTCTATTCTTTCCAATTCAATCAATTATCAAATCATTACCAGATTATTACAACATTTTTATTATTGATTTAAAACAGCATTCGTTCATAAAATAACAATGACCTTACAATTGTTTATACCCCCATTTATAGTTTAAATGCACAAACCACAAGCAAGAAATCAAAGAAACCACACCACCAAAAACTCAATGTAAACTCTAAAATACATAATACAAACTATCAAATGATGAGAAATTAAGTCAGCCATTTCATCCTAGATCAACCTACTGTAGTTACATGCAATCCACATGAGCCCAAAATATAGGTAAACCATACAATACAATTAGAATAAAAATGCATGTGCCTTATTAAAAAACAATTAGGCTCTAATAGTTTTCATCATGATTACCTAGACTACACCAACTCAAACAAATCTATAACATCCATTCACAATGCCTTTAATCAAGTCTGCTCCATAATATTTTTATAGATAGATGCTTGAAGAATAAAATATTGTCTGATTATCAATAACATACCTACGTTAATTTCAATTATACAAAATTTTTATCAAATAGTAATGATAGATCTCAGTTATTAAGTTTAAAAGAAAAAAACTAAAAGCAAACCAATCTTACTTCCACTAAAAATACTTTAACCATTTGTTCACTATTGCTTAAAAATCTGTAAAATTTTAATGTCATTAAAACATAAATATCGTTAGATTACAATTTTCCAAATAATTAATATATGAAACATTAGAATTGAATTCTATTATGATTATTTCAAATTTTATCTCTCGTTATAAACAGATTTAACTCTTAATAAACACTTGCTCATCCGTTGAGATACAAAATAGAAAAAAAAATTAAAAGATCTCAAAATTTATTTTAATGGTGAAATCTGATTTAGCACAAAGTTGGATCTTTTACTTATAGAGGATGCCTTAAAACTTTTTACTTCATAAAACTGGAATCCATCCATCAAATCCATCACTATATATCAAATACAATTTATAACAATGAAGTTTGTGAAATACATTAGTTAAATCATAATCAGTTATATAAACCATATCTACAATTCACTTTATCATTAAATAATATTTTTCTTTTTGTTAAGATGATTAATATTATTGTCCCAAGAATTCACCAGTGCTCTCCTTGCTTCAAGTTTAAATTCAGAAATTTCTCAAAAAATAATTTTTCTATTTATCACACTGATACCAAGTTAGCAGAAAATTTCAACTAAACATTAGTAAAATAAAAAGCAAAACAAAAAAAAAAATAAAATTTGAATAATTAATTTTCCAAGTGCAGCACAATATGTTGAATACAAATGATATTTTTATCTAATGATTCAATTACTCATCTTTACAAAGATTTTTCAAATAAACAGACAAGGTGTGATAAATGTTTTATTTTATTCTATAAGCCCCCATCCCCTTGCATGCATCATGGATAATAGCTTGTTTTGTTAACAAACTTTGTTTTTAGAATAGAAGACATATTGTTATTGAACAAAAGGGTATAGTACAATGATGGCAAACCTATGGCATGCGAACTATTTACATATCATAATTTTCTATGCTTTAAACTATTCAATATTTTTTTTTTGTTGCTAAATAAAAATTTACTGTAAACTAAAAGTAAAATAAATAAATAAATATATTATATTAGAATTTTTTATAATTGAATTCTGATTAGAAGCAATATATTATATTTTAAGTCAAATAAAGTGTACCGGTATAAGGTGGTATCATATTCTATAAACGTATCAAATGATTCCAATAAAACTAAAAAAGTAAACTCAGTAAAATATTTTATAACTCTTTGAAGTAAATTTTTTCAAATCTAAATGTATTGACAACATTCATTTTTTAAATGTAATCAAAATCACGAACAAAGGAACGAAATGCGCAATCAATGCTATCAAATGATGTTTTTTTTTTTACTGTAAAAGTGAAATATGTAAGGATAATAATATGTTTTAACATATAATAAATCTTTGATTTATAAAATGATTAAAACTAATTTAAAGTTATTTTTAAATAAATTTGTTACCATTATATAAATATGACTAGTGAAAATAAAAAACAAAAATTGTCAAGCAGTAGAAAATTTCAAAATTGATGGACTGATGAGTATGGAATGATTAATAAGGCACCAGAGCAGTATGTGTTTTATATTCTGAAAGAATTGAATTGAGAACGTCATCGGTAAAATGGCATTATGAGACGAGTCATAAATCAATTTTTAGAAAAAAAAGTAAAAATAAACAAAAAGAATATATTGCCCAAGCATTTAAAAATATAAATATTCTATCAACATCTGTAATGACATTTTTCAAAAATCGTTAATATAACTGCTGCTAGTTTTTTTGTTTCAAATGTAATTGCCAAACATGAAAAACTTTTAAATGATGAGAATATATAAAAAAAGCTTAGATAAAATGTGTACCAGTTCTTTTTGAAGATTATGAAAACAAAGCAAAAATTATTCAGAGAATAAGATTTACTATTGGCTAGAAATACAGTTAAAGAAAGAATCCTACAAATGGCTAACAACATAACTTGCCAACAAAAAAGCGATATAAAATCTTCAAGTTTAATTTCTCTCTACCTTAATGAAAGTAGAGACATAAATGGATAGCTTGCTTGGCTATTTTTATTCGCTATTGTGTTGGGAATAATATTAAAGAAGAATATATCAGTTTAATCCCATTAGTAACAATAACAAAAGGAATAGATATTTGCAACAAAGTTTCAAATGTACTCGCTAAAAAAGAAATAGATGTTGCCAAAATTGTATCAGTAACTGCAGATGGTGCTCGAAGTATGACTGGAAAAGAAAATTGTTTTCTCAGTTTATTTACCAACGGTATTGTACATTTATGTTTGGGGTTTCATTGTATTATACATCAGCAGGTTTTATGCATGTAGGCCACGGGATGTTATAAATGTTGCGACTAAGTTAGACATTTTAAAATTTATTGAGTGAGATAAACTCTCAGTATACAACGGTTTAAATATGTACAACAATCTCCAATAGTTAAGTTAAGCCAAAGTTCTTCAAAGATTCATTGAATGTTTAGAGGAAATTAAACTGTTTTTACATAATGAGAAAATCATTGAAAAATATAATGAATTAATGGATGTTGAATGGCTTTCAAAATGAATGTTCATTTCAACAAAAATTTTATTAACAATAAATAGTGATTACATACTAATAAAGGATAAATAAATGAATAAGTTGTACAATAATATAATTATATAATGTTCTATTTATCATCTGGCTAGATTATGCTATGAGAGCACAATTGTTATACTCTTATGTGGTTAGGTATATTGCAGAGATTCTAAGAACTTGTTTAATGGTATTAGCATTTTTAATATAAACATAAATATTTTCTTTTAGAATTGCCTATTCTATAATGCTGGGTAGGTGGGAGTTGATAATCAGGAAAAGGACAGAGCAGTTAAAGACCAGGTGTCGTCAAAGACTTTATTGGAGGCAAGGAGCTGATCCATGTTTCTTGATTTTTTTGAGCGTTTGATAAAACAATGGTATAATTTGTGGCGGGAGTAATTCCATGAGAGTTTTGCATCTCACTATCCATATGGAATAAAGGATAAAGGTAGAAAGCCTTATTATTGAAAAAAATCCATTATGAATGGCATTTTCAAGTGAGAATATCATATCAGGTCTTATGTTGGAATTGATTATGATTATATCTTTCAGTGTTTTAAGTCTTGGGCACCGGTGTATAATATGGTCTATGGTTTCATCTTCACGAGCACACAGACCACATATAGGGTCAATGCTGGTAAAAACTCTTCAATGATAAAGAAACCAATTCGTGGGAAGCGCATTAAGATTTATTTTAATGATGAAGTCAAGGAATTTGGGTTCCAGACTCCATCTTTTGAAGTGAGTAATGAGTCTTTGGTTGGTTACTTTTAGGCTGGTTTTAATGGGTTGTTGATTGTAGTTGATTATATTGTATGCTTCCCATAAGGTGATTTTTTTGGTTAAGGTTAAAGGGCATAATCGGGTTATAGAGTTGTAGGTGGTCTATTAGGGATGCTATCCATGAACTGGAAGAGGATGGAGGATGATCTGTCGGTGTAATTTTTTTAATAATGTTGGAGTATCCGCAGGAGAGAGTCAGATTATGTAGAGTGTTGTGGGTTTTCTGTAAAATGATTGCTTGTATTGAGTGGAATGACAGTCCATTGAACCTGTGTGGTCGTTGGATACCTCGCAAGCTAATAGCAACTGTTCTTCCTCTCCAGAGAAGTTTGGTGCATAATCGGTTAATTTTATTTTGAAACTGTTTAGACATTTTTACGAATGGAAGATAATATGAAATTTTTGGCATTATGATCATGTTGAGGAGGCCAACCTTTCCATATAATGAAAGGTATACTCTAGAGAGTGAAGTGGTGATGGCTTCAGTTGAATGTAGGATTGCATCTTGAATCTCTCTTGCCATTGCAGTTGGAGTTTTGAAGATTGGGAAACCTAGGTATCTTTGGGGTTTTGAAGAAAAGGGAGAGTTAATTTGTTTACCAGACATTATCTTCCAGATGGAAGATTTGTTAAAATTTATTTGTAGGCCAAGTTTCGCTGTATTTCTGTTTAAGATGTTCATGAGATGGGGGAAGGTATTTAATGGTGGGAAGCACAACCATGATGTCATCTATATATGCAAATACATTGAAGTTTTTATTGAGAGAGGGAAGGAAAATTCCAGGGAGGTTTTTTTCTATATCCGTCAGAAGAGGGTTGATGTATGCTGTGAAGAAAAGGGCACTGAGCGGAGATCCTTGAGGGATCGACTTGTATGGCTTGAAGCCTGGTGTGATCTTGCCATCAAGAGAGAGAAAAATCTCTCTGTTGTTGAG
The DNA here is from genome assembly GCA_028023455.1 of Epiperipatus broadwayi. Lineage (NCBI taxonomy): Eukaryota > Metazoa > Onychophora > Udeonychophora > Euonychophora > Peripatidae > Epiperipatus > Epiperipatus broadwayi. The sequence goes on from JAQFVV010012409.1 coordinate 638,995, forward strand.
CAGATTGCTGACCATCTGAACAATCCGGGCTGGAATGTCGCATTCCAACAGAATATCCAGGAGGATGTTTATCCGAACTGAATCAAATGCTGCCGCAACATCCAGCTGGACAGCAATAGGTTTTGATTTACGATGAACTCTGATGTAATTGAAGAGTGCAGTTACATTGGACATGGCATGCGAGGTTGATGATCCCTTTTTTACGTATTGGTTTGATGAGATATGGCTAAGAATTTGAGTTTGGATTTGATCTTTAATGACTGACTCAATTATCTTAATAAGTAATGAGGTCATGGAAATTGGCTGGATACTGTTAATGTCGTTTAGTGGTTTTTCTTTTTTAATAAAAGGCACGAGTGCCACTGGGTAAAGATCTGTTATGTTTCTGTTGCCAGAGGCTAGGTGATCAATCATTTTTTTAATAATTAATGTTTCTTACTGATAGATGTTCACATCTAAAAGAATTAAATGTAAAACTGCAAGATTATAATAAGAGAATTATTGTCATGTTTGATTTGATCAAAGTATTTGAAGTTGAATTATTTTCAAAATACAAATAAGTTCTTGACTGATTTAGAATCTCATGAGAAGCCAGATAAAGTAAAAGTGGCGCAAGAGTTCTGTGCTGTTATTCAGTCGATAATTGATAAACTTTCCTTAAGATTTACATAATTCAAAAAATTTTCAGAAACATCAAAATTTATTTTATACCCAGGCATAATATCAATGGATAGTCTCGAGTTAGAAATTTTTGAGTGGATTAATTTGGAAGATATGGAAATGCAATCAGTTGATTTTCAATCCAGTTCTATATGGAAACAGAAAGTTGTTGATTTGAGAAATGAGTTAGAAACAATGAAAAATGACGATTATTGGGCATATGTAAAAAAAGAATGCTGAAGAGGAACTATTGACTGCCTGGAATGGTATTCCTGAAACATTTAATTGTTTAAAAAAATTTGCGACCACTATATAATCAATTTTCTCCTCTACATATGCATGTGAATCATTGTTTTCAGAAATGAATTCAATTAAAGACAGTTCAAGAAATAGAATGGCAGATGAATCTAGTTTAGCAGGTACATTATTAAAAGTAACAAATATAATATGAATCAGATTTAAAGCATTTGACATCCAATGTACAACAGCAAAAATCTCATTAAATAATATCTATTTATATTGAATTTATATGTTTATTTCCAAAATTTTGTTTTAATTACTATTAATCTTTTACTATTACATTTTATTCAATTTGCGCACTTCTAAATAAATATCATTCAGTTGTATTTAGCTTATTTAGAAAGTTTGTTTAATTATTATTATTATTATTATTATTTTGTTTTATAAATTTTTAAAACTGTTTATATTTTGATTTAATAATTGTATGGCATGCCAATCATTCAATAAATATTTTTTAGAAATTTTTGGCACGCACACGTAAAAAGGTTTGCCATCACTGGAGCAGTACTTTTCAAAATGCATATTTATAATACAGAGTTTTTTATATGAATAGTATGCAGATACAAATTAAAATTATAGTATAAACAAATTTTTTAAAGAATAATAGTAATATAGTTAATAATAAATTGAGGGGACACATTTACATATATTTTAATGAGTGTTCAATCATTCATTTAATGAGGGGGGGGGGGAACTTGGAGTACCACACTTTTATTTTTTAAATAAATAGCAAACTGTCCGGTTTTCATTGCAATTAAATATGATCTAGGAGATATTCTTTTTTTTCAAATAAAATTTTATCATAAAACACATAATAGGAATCTCATTGATTTAAGAAACTATATCTCTAATTGTTTGATGACTTTAGCATTAAGCTTAGAAAACATGTTATTACATGAAATACTGCAAATCAAATATGAAAAGGATAATAAAGAATATATGTGCTTTCAATATAAACTGATGAAATTTTATTAATAAACATGATCATAGACAGCACTCCAAGATGGAATAACAGCTGCTGACATATTGTAAAGTTTATTTACAAATTTTGTGATCACATGTCATTCTGAGATGAAAAAAATGGCTGCTTGAGTATTGTAAAACATATTAATTTTTCGAATTTTAATATTTTTTTTGGTTATTTATTCATAATTTTTTTGGATAGTATATAATTGAAATCATATATATTCATGTAGCTTAGTTCAAATATTTAAATTTTAACATGAATTCAAATCTTATACATGTCTTATCACTATCATTTTCAACCATTATCATTCCACTGCAAAAAAACTTCAAGTCTATTGCGATTTCTCAATACCCAGCCTCTCCTCTTCATATAATACCAGCCAACTTCCTTATTTCACCAACCCATCTCACATGTGATCTCCTTCTAAATCTTTTGGAATCAAGTTTAATTAACTTCAACTCTTTTAGCAATATGTCCAGTCAAGTTCCAATTCAATTCTGTATGGTTTTAATGATGTCAGTAATACCTGTTTGTTCTCTCATCCAAATATTCTGCTTTAGATTTCATTATTTTTCACAACATAAATCTCTACGTATTTTGTTGAATGGTCTGAGGTCTCTGCATTACTCTTCTGTTATGTTTCTAAGTGTTAGATCCATAAATAAGATTTAATAAAACACAACTATTAAAAACCTTCCTTTTCAAATATGTAGAAATACTTCACTTAAATATTAAGCTCTTTCTACTAAAATATTCCAAAAAAGTTTAATTCTATGATAAATGTTATCCATTATGTTTCCATCTGTATTAATAATCTGACTAAGGTATTTGTAGTTGTTGGCCTTTTCTAAATGATAATAATCAATCTTTATTTTCTTCTAAGAAAATCCATTGAATATTACTTTAAAATTTTTAGCTTTTATCATTAAGCCTACTTTATTAATTTATCTGATAACTCTTGCAATATTTCCCGAAGCTCTGAAAAATCTAAATGAATTAAATAATCCTCATAGCTTTCCATTTAAATTCACAAATTACTTCTTGAAAAATTGTTGTAAATTTTAGATACAGAGTCACACAGTAATACAACCCTCTCAATGTTAAATATTTTCATATTCCTTATTTACTTCATGTATTGTAATACTCCGGAGAAAATTTATGGTAAACTATTGCTTTTTTATATCAGCTATCTTTACTGCAATTCTTAATGAATCACTTACTAATTTCATGGTCTGAACCCATTTCAACATCTGTTAATATTTCTGAAGATTAAGAATACCAAATATTAAATAGATTTTTAAAAAATAATTTCTATCTCTCTAGTTTTGCATTAACATCACACTTAAATCTTATTAACTGATGATCACTTTCTGGATTGAGACTATTAAGGATATTACAATTTTGAAATACACCTTTTCTGTTAATCAAAATATAATCCAATGCTGTTGTACCTTTATTTGTATGCTTTCACATCCATTTCTGTTTAGCATTTTTCGCAAAAAAAAAAAAAATCATAGTGTAGTTTTTCTTTTTCTACAATCTCCACAAGCCTGTGGCCTTTCTCACTTCTATCACCATAACCAAAGTTATCCACAGCATTTTCATCTTTCAATTATTTTCCAATTCTAGCATTAAAATCCTCGGTTGTTTTACAATAGCGTGTTGAAACCGCCGGAGGGCGTTATTTCTGTGATAGTGCACAGAAATATGTCGTTTTGGCGGTTTACCACCGCTAGCGAATGTTCTATTTCTAATGCGTAAGCCTAGAAATAGTCCATTCGGTACGGGGTGGCTGCTAAGTGTCTATTCTATGCTAATGCACAGAAACATGACATTGAATCTGCCACAGAAGCTATCATGTCAGCTTACAGCTCAGATTTGTGCTAAGCATTTTCGATGTGTGATCACATTTCATTTTTGGCTACAGTATCGGGTGAGGGTGTCTTGAAATTCCGAGTGTCAAAACTATTTTAATCTTCATTAAGACCACCTCCTCCTCTACCTGCCATCTTTTAGGAATGTCTACTAACAATTATCAACAGAGTCTCATGCTTCCCTAGCCCCCGTTTCCTGCTCAAAAAATTCGGCAAGGGTAGGTACAAGCGCAATTCGTATGAAATCACGATCTAAGTCCCGTTTTTGCGAGAACAATGGCGAGCTTCATCGAATGGCTGAAATGGGAAAACTTGCTGTGAATGTCAAAGATTCTCTGACTGTTGCTGCTGGAACCGGGTTATCAAACCAAAGAGCTTTGAAGCTGCATGCGTGCTGTTGTTCCTGAACATCCCTAAAAGTTGCTTTGATATGCCGTAAATATATTTATGTGGTATTTGCTAATTACGGGTAAAAAGTTGGTCAACCTTCGAGTCGGAGCATTACGTTCGCTTAGAAATTGTAACCACCCACCCCCACCCCCCTCTCCCAAAGTTGGACCTTTTGGTTGTAAATGTTCGGTACCGTTAAATGGAAATCGATTTGGTATTTGTAATTTGTTATAAAACAACAAAAATATCAAAAAGAAAATAAGCTGATTTTGTCGTAGAATACCCAACCGCCACCTAAAAAAAAAAATATGTTTAAGTATAGAGAAGAATCAAAAGTAACTACTTTTTAAAATTCATTTTGATCGATGTACCCCCCCCCCCTTTTTTTTTGTTAGTTGTTGCTTTCGTTCCAAAAATTTTATTTGATAGATAGTAGTAAGTTTTAAATGTGATCAACAAAATCAAAAACATACATATAACAAAAAAAAAAAAAAAGAATTCCCAGCCCCCCAAAAATCTAAGTAACGAAAAAAATAACAAAAAAAAAAAAAATTAAGTACTTTTTTAAATTCAATTTTTTGATTTCTGCAAATTTTTTTTTTGTTGTTGTTGCGTGTTCCAAAATGTATTTGATATTAACTTTACTTTGAAATGTGATAATAAACAAACCCGGCGGCGGCCACGGAAACAATATATTTATATTTGTTTACAAACAAACACCACCCTCCGACGGTTTCAACACGCTATTGTAAAAGAACCAAATCCTCAATGGCAATTTAAAAATATTGTTTGATCTGACTGAAAACCCTTTGTACATTCATATAAAAATCCTATATTTCTTCATCAAAAAGAGGACTTAAGGAATAAACCTGAATTATCCGCATTTGACATTTCCCATGAAATTGAGCAACTAATGCCGGGACTCTGTTTTATATACCATCAAGCTCTACAATGTTGTAGTTTTTATTTATAAACAATCTCATTCTACTTATAATTCCAATATCTGTGCCTTTATAGTAAAATACATATTCCATTCCTAAATCATCTTTTCATCGTTTCTTCTTCATTACATAAATACCATTTAACAATAGACAATTCTTTCAATTCATGCAATCGTCTTTCATTTAAAAGTGATTTGAAGTTGCAAAAAGTCATTATCGAATGGCAGTCTGGATCTCCAATTAGAAAATTCTTAACACTGTCACCTTCGGCAATTATCCAATGCCTTAGCTGTCGATTTTACAGCTTCCTGAGAATATGAGTCATAATTTAGTTTTATCTGTCATGATTGTAAATATCTATTAAAAAGAAAAATAAGTTTATTCATACATACTCATCCTACCTTCAAAAAACTCAACTGATATTACAGTTAGGAGCTATCAGACAATTGAAAAGAAAGACAAACACAGAGAAAAAAACCTAATAAACTTGTCATACTAGCTGATGTTTGATAGGAGCAACCCAAAGACAAGAACATATGGAATGGACATTAGAAATGTGACCTGCTTACTCCCTTTAATGTGACAGAGAAATCAAAAGCTCTCCTTCCAGTTAACAGCAAACTCTTTTCTTCAAATTTTTTACATAAGTTTACAAATAAATGAGTAAAAGTTGTTTCATATTAGTCTGTATATATTTTTGAAATTTGCTAATACTAGTATTATATAGCATTACATCAACCATTCCCTGGATAGTAGTCATTTAAGGATGTTGCAAACATTTGTTTCTTCTAATATATGGATAATAGTTGAGGGAATCCAATAAAAATGGTGGGACAATGCTAATAGTTATAAGCAAATTTATACACATATGCATGTGCACTCTAATTTATCAGATAAAAGAAAACCTTTAAATTAAACATATTCGGATAGTGAAATGGTATAGTGACAGTAAAACTTTTTTATGTATATATATATATTTCACTGACAATCAATAGTAAATGAGTATAGCTATTGTAATTTTAATAAAAAAAAAATGTATGAAGCCCAAATATAGCCAAATGTATTACAAACAGGTTTTTGATTTTTAATTTCAGAAGCACACTTATTCTTTCTGAAAAAATTCAATAGCTCTACATTTTATTCTAACTTAAGACATACCCTCTCAATGAAAGCAATCAATATTGCACTTCTTGGAATATTTTTGACAAAATCTTAAGAATCTGGTTCTTCCCCCAAAAAAATCATGCACCATTTATCATAAAATGCTTTTTAAAAAATCTGTCACAAATTAACTTGTATCACAAATTCACTCTAATACAAGTGTTCCCTTATAATAATATATTCAACATCATCTCATCCAACATGCACAAAAATATACTAACTGGACTTACATTCTCAACAGCGTATTTCAGAATATTATGAAACACGCCAACATAAACATTTTTTAGGCATTTAACATACATCAATGAAGTATTCATGTCAGTTCCATGGACTAAATTTGATGGATGGTAATTAATTTAATATGAAATTAATTTTTGTATCACTTAACTACTCCAACTAAATTAGTTGTTATTGTAATGAAATGAGATTTGAACTCTTTATTAATATAACACAAAAGCACTAGAAAGTCTTCATATAAGGATGCCATATAAGATTCTAAAAATACAATGGCAATATTATAAGACCAATAAATATGTTCTCTTCAGTATGCTGGATTAAATATTCCAGAATCTATTATCGGACATGTGAAACAAATGAATTATAAAAATTGGCAATCATCTGAAATCCGGGCACGGCTGCTTGGGATGTTGAACCTATACAAAATCAATCAAATATAATGCTACTCGGCCGCCACAACTTTTTTTTATAGAACATGATTTTTTTTTATTAAACAAATTTTTATATTCATTTTTATTGTTTTTTTTAAACCTGACATTTTTCTTTATTCAACAAATTTTGGTAATTTAATTTTGTGTTTATTTTTCTGATTTTAACAACTTTGGACTGTTTCACGAAAAAAAATTTGTTTTAACCCCGCCGAAAAAATATAATGGTACAATTATTTGGGACTTGTTTTGACTTTGTACAACCTTTTTTTTTTTGGTTGACTAAATTGTTTTATTCTTCTTATTAAATCAAAGTAACTTCTGTGTTGTTGAGGGTTAAAAAATTGTTTCGAAACCCCCACCCTCGGATCAATAATTGTAACAAAAAGTCAATAATTTCTTCTTTTTTTTCAACAACTTTTTCTCACTTTTTACTTTTATTTATATTTCGTTTGAATTACCTTTTTTTTTGGCCTTCTACAATAAACTGCTTTTTTGGGGGGTTTTCATTTATTGATCTCGTATATTTTCCACACTGAAACGTGACTTAGTGCGTGAGCTTTGTCGAAGCGTGTTCGAACATGTCCTTTGCCTGTTTTTTACATATTAACATTTTTTTAGGGAAGGTGGGGACCATATGACAATTATTAGTAATTAACAACACTATTTAAATATAAATGACATTAGTCTATGATGGAGTTTGAAAAGTTGTACCGACTTGAAATTAAAACACCTTCAAGCGATACGGTAATCAGCTACGAATAGAACGAATACGCGTACATAGTTTCGAAGCACAAAACAGGCCGTAATATTTTTGTGCAATATCATGTAAAGCGGCCTGCTTATGGGTTAATATAATATAAATGTTGTATTAACCATAAGGCTGGCCGCAGAAATGGCATTTTTATGTGTTTTGAGACATAAACAATGCCATCAGGCGGCCGTGCCCGGATTTCAGATGATTACTTAAAAATTTCCTAAAAAATTTTTTTTATAAAAATATGAGCACAATGTGTGGAAGTTATAGGATCTTTTTATGTTAAACCACTAAACATCGCATGATCACCATGTCTTATACTATTATTCTTATATCTTCTTTACTTTTTTGCATTTTTCTTATTATATTCATATATATATTACTTTTTCATAAAACTCATATAAACTAATGCAATTTTTTATATATAATTCCTACTTTATTTTTCTAACACTAATGCAATTTTTTATATATAATTCCTACTTTATTTTTCTAACAGTTTTGACTGTCCTGCAGTCTTCATCAGAGTTACAACATTTAAACATATAATCAATATTTTATATACACATAAAAATACATATTTTACATTATTAGTCATAATCACTTTTTATTTTTAACTCTATTTCTTTTATTTCCTAACCATTTCTTTATTTTTACTTCCTTTTTACTTCTATCTTATCTATTATTCTACATTATTCTTTAATATATCTATCATCTTTCTATTCTATTTTTTATTGTTCAAAAGAAGAATATAAGAAAGAGATAGAATTAATAGTTAAATAGTTTAAAGAAAATGAATATCCAGAGAAAATATTAGAGAAAAGTGTAAAAACATCACAAAAAAGATATAAAGGAAGAGATAAAAAAAAGAAGAGAAGGGAAAATGTAAGATAGAATAAAAAAGGATGAATATATATGAGTTAAAACATATAGTAATAATATAATAAAGAACATTCATAAAATTAATAATAATATGATAAAATATACGATAGTAAATAAAAAAAGGAGAAATATAATGGATACATTAAATAATAAATATATTAAAAAAATAGAAAAACATGAATGGAGTATATGAAATAGAATGTAAATCGAACTAAATATGTAGGAGAAACAAAAAATTCAATGTATCCAAGATTGAGTCAACATAGGTACGATAAAAAATCAATTTATATGCATTCTATAAAAACTGGACATATACTTGAGAAAAATAGCATAAAAATGATTGGTTATATTAATAAAAGAAGAGAGAGAAAAATAAAAGAAGCTATATTAATTAAGAAGATAAACCGAAATCTAAATAGAGATGGTGGGGGGGTAAAGACATTTTTATAGAAATATTATTAATAATAGAAAGGCAAAAAAAAATATAGATAAAAAGTTTATTAAGAAAGAAAAAGTTTAAGGAATAGAATAAAAAGTTAAGAAAATTGATAATAAGGAGAGGTATATTAAAGGAGTATATGAAAAAAAGGCTAAAGAATCAATGTAAAAAGGAAGAAGAAAGTTATAAAAAAATAAGTAAAATGAAATTAAAAATAAAAATTAATAAAAGAATAGGTAGAGTTAAATAATAGCAAGTAAAAAAATAAATTAGATTAATAGGTATAAATAAAAAATAGAATAGGAGAAATATATTAAAGAATAATGTAGAATGATAGGATAGAAGAAATAAATAATATAAATAAAAGGAAGTAGAAATAAAGAAATTAAAAAAAAATAATTAGAAAATAAAAGAAAAAGTTAAAAATAAAATATGATTATGAATAATAATGTAAAATATGTATTTTTATATAGATATAAAAATGGTTATATGATTATATGTTTAAATGTTGTAGCTCTGATGAAGACTGCAGGATAGTCAAAACAGAAAAATAAAGGAGAAATTATATATAAAAAAATTATTAGTGGATATGAGAAGATTTATAAAAAAGTAATATATATCTTTTTATATTATAAAGATCATCTCATAAACATCCTTCCAAAACTGAAATACTGAATTCTTTCATTGGGAAGCTACGACTGAGAATAGAAACAGCAAAGAGCTATATACTTAAAAAGTATAGTGATGAAGGATTTCAAAAATTAAAGTGCTTTTTTTTCCTTCTGGAGAAGAATGATCATATTCATGCTCCTGATAAATTATATCGATAAATAAAATGTTCTATCTTTAAAATTGTTAAATGCAGTTAATATTGCATTCATCATCCAAGTGAATGCCTTTTATATAAAAAATATAAATATTTAAGTTGCTTCATATCATGACTCACTCATTGATAAAGAACATTACTTACTAAATTAAAATCAGTATAGATTTCATGTAAAAAACATTAATAACATTTTGATGCTCATCCATTGAATATAACAAAGGAAGTATAATCATCAGCATACTACAAATCTAAGCCAAAAAGATGCTTTATTTTTGTTTTAATAGATTCACATTAAAAACACAATTAACCTATATCACATCCCCTGTTGCCTGTTTTATGAAGCTGCCTATAAAGTATTCAAAAGAACATTCATAAAAAAGAAAAACAAAAGTTCAGCTATTTGTTTTATGCCAACTTTCACTTCAAATATCTCAGATTTTCCACAACAGCTATAACAATTCCTTTCATATAATCAAACATGTCTGCAACAAATTCATAAACTATGTTGATAATGCTTTTTGATTTTCTAAAACAATGAGCTCTGTAACTACTAAGACTGCAAGCAATCTATTCAAAAAAAATCTTTGGAAAGAAAAAAAAAACACACAATATTACCTGATAATTACTACAATTTTTTTTATCCCTTTTATTTTCATGAAGTGGAAAAACAAAAATACAAGACTCCTTAAAAAGTGAATGATACAACTTTTTGGGTCCATATAGTTCTCTCAAAATTCCAATAACCTTGAAGTTAAAATATCACCATCCTATTTTCAAATTTCTCTACGCATCCTATTAAGTCAGGCAGTCTTGTTATTTTTAAGTTTATAAAAAGCCATATTAATTTTAAAAAGCTTGGTACCTCTGTTCTAATCTAAATGAATCTGCAGAATGGATATATACAATCATTGAAATATTCCATGTATCCAATATAACAACATAATCATATAAAAGAGGATCACAGGCTTGTACAATAAGATTAAATCATTTTTCAGATTCAACTTATTTAGGCATTTCCGAAACAAAACTTTGCATTTTTAATCCACCAACTTTTAAGTCTTCTTGTTAGAAATTGAAGTTTTGATTTTAGATATTAATATTCCTAATGAAGCTTTACAAGCATTTTATTGTTTTGGTAAGCAGAGATGTTTCCTTTTTGTTAAATCACTAATGTCATGCAATCAAACATGATGTTTCTTTTTTAGTAAACCCAATAACAGACATACTTGTATATACAAGTAAGTTTCCACCATGTTTTAATTACATGATAAGATTGAAAATTCAAATGGCAATTTTAATATTTAACAGCTAATAAAATTTAGCAAGAATAATTGTTGTTTCTAAAGAATCGATGTCAAATTTCTTACCAATACATTTAAGACAGAATTTAATTTTAATGCACTCGTCACTTTAACAATAGAGTATAATAATCTATGATCATCCAATAGTCTGTATTTATTAAGTGATTGTGAAATAATGACATTTTTAATAGTCTGACCCTGAAACTTATATGAGACAATTTAAAAGACACTTTTCTAGTGAAAATAGATGCATCAAAGTTTATAGTGATTTTTCAGCCTAAACAAGATTTTCATCATTGTTAATCCACATAGTGTGCAAAAATACTCGAATAACTGATCATTAAAATTCAATAGCAGCATCATTATTTCCAAACAACTTTAGATTTTAAAGCATTAAAATCACCAAAAAAAAAAACAACAACTAATACTTATGTAACTTGCCTACTGGAAAGCTTGCCACCCATTCTATTCTAAATAATTCATTTCCAGGGGCTTCCAACACATGATATAAACAATATGGGTGACTTTAAGTTATCATATTCAATATTTATAGATTTTTTATTTATTAAAATGATAAAGAAACCCAAAAGACCAAAGGGATAAAATTAACAACTTTTTTAATGTAAATGCAGAAAATAAAAAAAATAAAAAGCATGATTAAACAAACTATAATAAAGATGCAGATAGACACTGAAACAAACCAAAATCCAAAGGGTTGTAATTAAGAATTTTTTTAAATGTAAATTCACTACACCAGCTGTAAACTAATTGCAGTGCACTCACAAACTATGTTTTGGAGCCTTCTAACCAAGTTTCTTTCCAAACAGTTAGGCATTTAGAACATGTTTGCACATGTCACCACCATTGCATTTCCGTTTGCACACTAAGTGTAATATCATGGCCATTATCACATACTTTTCAGATGGGCACTATTCTGTAATTTTAAAAATATTCTATTGCATCTTGTTGTCGATGAAAGTTTCCAAATTTAATCATATTTCCAAAAATGATAAAACAAAAAAGAAAAGTTAAAAAAAATCAGCATGTGTTAACAAATGTCAACAAAAAAATAGCGTTAATTTTAAAGTGTTATTCGTTAGCCTTGTGTTAACATTTTGACATTATGTTGTGAATGGAATTTATTAAGCAATGTTTTCAAATTTTTTAAAATTAACATGTAAAGCTTATTAACTTTAAAAAATAAATAAATGAATTCTAAATGAAATGTTAATTTTAAAAAATTCACATACATTTCAATTAAAATAAATTCCATTCACAACATAACATCCAAATGTTAACACAAGGCAAACAGATAAGATGTGCTGATTTTTTTTAACATGTCTTTTTTGGCTTCTCATTTTTGGAAATATTAAAATTTGGACTCTTTCATCGAGAGAACAAGATGCAATGGAATATTTTCAAAATTACAGGATAGTGCCCATCTAAAAAGTATGTGATAACAGCCATGATATTACACTTTATGTGCGAATGGAGATGCAATGGTGGTGTTGTGTGTGAACATGTTCTAAGCGCCTATCAGTTGGAATGGAACATGGTTAGAAGCTCCAAAACATCGTTTATGAATGCACCAAGATTAGCATACAGCTGGTGGAGTCAATTTACATTAAATTTTTTTTAATTATAACCCTTTGGATTTTTGTATGTTTCAGTGGAATATTTTCAAAATTAGAGCATAATAAAGTGATGCCTGTCCGCATCTTTGTTATAGTTTATTTAATCATGTTTTATTTTCTTTACTACATTTACATTAAAAAAGTTTTTTCTTACAACTCTTTGGAATTTTGAGTTTCTTTATCATTTTAATAAATAAAAAAATCTATAAATATTGAATACGATAACTAAAAGTCAGCCATATTGTTTATCTATGTTGTTGGAAGCTGCCTGAAAATGGATAATTTAAAATAAAACGGGTGGCAAGAGTTCCGACAGGCAAATTATGTAAGTACATAAAAATATTTATTAACAATGTTCCAATAAAATTTTCCATCAAAAAAATAAAAGCTTTCTTTATTTAAACTTTCTGTAGTTGGAACATATTCACTAATAAAATACATATAGGTACCCTTGAACAAAATTATTTTTAATATCATTTACCTTTCATTAATAAATGTAGCATTTCAAGAATAGAAGATACCACATTTGACTATATGAAGATCAGTCTTTCTTAAAAAAACATAGTTATCAACTTGTTCAATTAAACTTCTTTCCTCTGGAAGATGAGTTTTACAACCCAAGATTTAACATCTTAACCATAAGCATTATTTTATATAAAGGTTTGAAGAGCTCTTTACTTTCTATATATATATCTTTACTTTCTATATATATATATATCTTTATTAACACCATTATCTTTTGTATGGTTACTATTAATACTCTAATATGGCTAAATAATACATTTTCAAACTATCTTTTCTAGACTTCTTCACATTTGTGAAGATTAATGGCACTCCAAAATCAGGCTGTCTAATTATACAATTAATGGTCAAGTGAAACTTTTATTCCAAATCCAAATCAAAAGAGATCCATCACTGAATACGTTGTTGTAATTTCATCTGCCAAACCAATATCTATAGTTGTTGGTTGAACATTAAGGATTTTGCATACTTTACACATTTATATACAAAAAAACAGGTCAAAATGAATCCATTTTATTATATTATCAGGCCAATAAAAAACAGGTCAAAATTACTGCATATTAACTAAAGAATGAAACGTGGTCTCACAAATACATTATTATAGTTAGTAAACAGAGATGATCAATGATGTGAGACTTATGACAATGTGATAGAAGACAATATAAAAAAAAAAAAGAGAGAATGAGAGAAAGATGTAAAATAAAAGAAAATAATATATCAAAAACAGTATCTAGCCTTTCATAAACCAACAGTGTTCTCTAAGACAGCAGCATATTTTTGTCTGGGCAGCATTTATTGCAGTTAATCATCATATTAACAGCCATTCCACTATCCACCAACTGTGGCTCCAATTAGTACCCTGATTTACAGCATCTATGTCACTCATCCAAATAGGAATCAGACATCACTTAAATTTAATGATGATAAGAAAATTGCTATTTTCAATACAGATATGTTTTCCTGTGATTTTGAGCAATTTGTAAATCATTTTGACCTGTCCAATGATCATAGAATTTTGATAAGATAGTAGACACTTCATATTAAATATACATACATAATGTATATATATAGAATTTTTTCTTTTTGACATTCCTGATTCATTTATAATAATCTTCGCGTAAACTTTATTGATATAAAAGGCTGCATTTCATTTAGATTTTTTCTTTGCAATAGATAAATAAAATGAAAAATTAAATTAAAAAATTAGGAATATCTTTGATTGAAATGATTATTCTCATAACATCAACATATTTTGAAGCAAACATTTTCAAATGTTTTGCAAAAAAGTAATTTGTTAATAAATACTCCAATGAATTAAATGAGTTAACTTAAAATAGATAAGTTACATATAAATACTTCTGCTAGTTTTGAAAATATATCACAAAAATGTTCCTCTATGAATATGGGCAGTATATGAATCATCTAGCTTATATTACAGATTTCAAATCTTTGGCAAAATAGATTTATTTTACTATTTAAATTTTTTTATATTTTTAACATTTAAAGCTGATTTAATTATTTTTTAAGTCTGCAACATTTTCTTTTAAAGTGAAATACAAATAAATCAAAATATAATTCAAATCTTCAATAATAATTATACTTATTACCTTCACAGAATCTATTTCAGAAAAAATTGTGTTAGAATGTAAGTAAAAAATAAAACATTTGTGATATTATTCTTTTTGAATTATTAAGTGAAATATGATGTTATATTTCAAATATTTATTATTAATACAAATGCCTTTAGCTTTCCTCTCTTTAAATTGGAAAATGACTATTTCAACTAACATTTATTAAGACTTATGTATATAAAAAATTTCTAAAACTCTAAATTTTAAATTGAAAGGGTATATTCTGACAATACAAATATTTCTCTATTTATTTTCTATACCAAAGTACAATTATAAATAAAACAGTAATATATATATATATAATAAAAAGAGCATATTAAAAATGTAAATAAATAATTAAAAACTTGTGACCATGATCATACCAATATATATAGACCCTTTTAAGTCGAATATAATAACCATATTTTAAAATTCATTTAAAACTAAACATAATCCATTTCTATCTTCCATCTAATTTTTATGTCAAATACAGTTTTCACCAGATTAACAACTTCAGAACAATTTTTATTAATTAAAAGAATCTTAAATTTAAGAATTAAAGTTTCTTTTTATTGATAAGTATGGTTTTGAAGTTAACGATATAATAAAACATTTAATATAGAAGGGAATTTTATACTGTTTTATGTAATATTTAAGTGTGTATATGAAACAATGATTGCCAGTTAAATTTTTTAACAGTTACTTAGCATTGTTGATGCAAATTTATGGTATTTTATTTCATTTGTAATTGCTAGCTTAGAATTAGGCAGGACTATATGCTTATATATATAAATAAGTCTTTAATCTGTTTTATGTAATATTTAAGTGTGTATATGAAACAATGATTGCCAGTTAAATTTTTTAACAGTTACTTAGCATTGTTGATGCAAATTTATGGTATTTTATTTCATTTGTAATTGCTAGCTTAGATTTAGGCAGGACTATATGCTTATATATATAAATAAGCCTTTAATTGTGTCATTCTATATTAAATGATTCAATATAAAATTTGGTGCTTGTCTTATAGATAAAGATGCCGTTGGATGGCGCCGTTTTCACGCTAAAATTATAAAATATGACCATTCCCAGGCCGTTGATTATAATAATTTTGCTGTGCTTTTTTGTAATGCGAAAATAAAAACAAAACAAAATCGTCTTTTATAAATATTATTTTTTATTAACGTATACGATTTAAATGATAATAATAAATATATAATAAAATCAACAAACTATTATTTGATTCGTGTTTTTTCTATCGTATATTTTTTCAATTGTGTAACGGCTTTTTTTTATCAATTTTCTATCGGATATTTTTTTACTTGTGTTACGGCTTTTTTTTTATCAATTTTCTATCGGATATTTTTTTACTTGTGTCACGACTTTTTTTATCAATTTTCTATTGGATATTTTTTTACTAGTGTTACGACTTTTTTTTTTTTGTTTAACTAAAAAATAGTAATCGTAATAATAAGTAAAATTTCTTAGTCTATTTTTTTAGGCTTCATTTTACTTTTTTTTTTTTTTACAGACAAAGAGATATTCCGGCTATTTTTTACTTCAAATACAATGACAATAAAAAGTAAAAGTTGTTACGGTTAGTTTTAGTGTTAGTGTTCTGTTGTTTGTAATGCTACAATAAAAAAATTCAAAATCGTAACCGTACTCGGACAAAATAAAGAAACTCAAACTTTTTTAAACAAAAACAAACACATATAAATTTCTTCTTGTTTATAATACTTTCTTTTTATGAAATTTACAAAAAATCATGTATATTTGTACTTTTCTTACTGGATATTTTTTTGGTACCGCTCTTTTTTACTTCAAAAATATACAGACCGTAGAATCTTCTTTGTCTTGTGTAATGTTACGAACAATACGTTACTTGTCGCGTTACCTAATTGCAACTCACTAAAAACATTGATATTTAACATTTTCCCAATTAAAACTTCAATACAGTACGTTGTAAAAAGTCTTAGAATTATTACTTTAAAAAATCTGAACATTTCAATACTTTAAAATAAAAAAAAATCCAATGAAAACAACATTTCCATCCAATTCAAATACAAACTCTCTCAACAAGCCGTAACTATTTTATAAACTGTGCGAATTCGGAAAATGTATTTGCTGCTATGCGACATAGCGGACTGCATTCTGTAGCACAACAAAAAAGTTGTTTTATAGAAAACACAGGTTCAAACGTGCCGGCCGCGGAAACAGCATTTTTATGTGTTTTACCTAAAATTTTAACAATTTTGAATCTGATCATTTTGGATTTTTTTCAAATTTGGCTCATTAAATATATTTACCAGAGTTAATTTTAAAAAAAACTAAAAATTTTATTTAAAATCTCCAGAAAATTGCAATTTTGCACTAATATGTAATTAATTACATAATGAATGATTATTCAAGCTAAAATTAAGTGAGAAGGCTACAGAATATAACAAATTATAGCTTTTTAAGACTTTCATATGATATGTAATATCTCTTGTTTAATTATTAATTTCAGAATCATTTATTAAAGTTCTACACGATTTTAAAAAAAAAAAACTATGTTAAACCAAAGATTTATTCTTTAAATATTTTATCCCGTGCAGTAATATAATTTCTACTTATTCAGATAAGCAATAATAGTGTAAATTTCACTGCATAAAAAACTGCAGCATGATTTAAAAATAGAAAAAATTTCTAAAATATATGCCAACATGAAAGTGATTTTGAAATCAAGGCTATATGGCATTTATTTGCAACAGCTTATGGTAAAGTTGAATGTGAAGGTCTTGAAAAAACTGTAATAAAAATCACAGTAAAAGAACATTTCTATTGATTCTTTGAAGAATATATTGTAACATCTTTTCAAGTATTTACTATAGTTAAGTCCAATATTGATTCTGTGATCTTTTTTTCTTCAATGAAAACAACACACAGAACAAGAGAAATTGTTTAAAAAGTATTTTTTTTAAGATGCAAATTAAGTATCAAATATCAGAAATTCGAATAAAATATTACTGATAATAGAGTTTTCAAAAAGTGAGGAATCATGCAAATATGTATTTATCAGGAAAGCTTTAAAATAAATTCTCAAATTAGCAGAAATAAAAAGATATATAATATACATACAATGATCATTGTTAGTTGGGAATAGTTTTGATTCAGAATGAGATAAATAAGATGTGAAAATGAAATTCCTTCATTCTAAACTTTTTTCCACTTACTTTATGTAATTAAGGGACATTAGTGATAAAATTGAAATGCTTGTTTCTCAAATTTTTACCTTCATAAATCTCAACTCTCCCACTGATTGCAATTACTGTCTTTACAAATAAAAAATGGATACAAAATTATTTTGTGTAAAGACAATTGAGATTACTCACACAGAATGACTTGTGACAATGTTGGTATGTACAAAGACACACAATGGGTTAAGATTTTTACTATGCAGACATAAATGAGTTATGTGGATTTAAGAATTTTAGTAGTCTTTTATAGCCCTCTAGTTTGCCATAATTCTTCATCTTAAGACATGATTTTCTTTCAAAATAATTGAAAATTTTAATATTTGTTTATTTGGTTTTCGTTGTAAAATATTTTTCAAAAATAATAAAATATATGATCCTTTTCTGATCATACAATAAAACTTTTCACAAATGATGCAAACATATTATTCTGATTTTTTTTCCCCAAAATTTTTAAAATTTAGGTTTTTAAAAAATTTACGATCACTAAGTTTATCAAATGGTCTTGAAATTAAAAAAAGGTCAAACCCTAAGAACATTGTATAAAACATGAAAGTTTATAAAATAAACTACAATTTGGTACTTTAATAATCCTTTTTTGTAAAATTGCATACGAGTACAAATTGTTTTTTTTTTATTTAAAATAGTACACCAGGTAAAAATTGAAAATGGTCAGATTTTTTTCATACAATCAAATCACTTGACATGGATGGATTGAGCAAATTGTATTCTTATTAAACAAAGAATTTTATTTAAAATATGGTAACATTAAATGTCTATTACTGCTTATAATAAATAATAAATTACGATTTACTTGCAAGCATGGCTTGGAAGGTCTTTCATGTAAAACTGCTCCTCTTCATCTTCTTCGAAGGTGAGTTCACCCATGCCCTGGGTAGCTGATGACAAATTTTTATCCAGACCATTTTGCAAAGGAATACCATCACTACCATTTACCTTTGTTTTAAATAATAAATATATTAAATAACAATACAATTCATTTAGCAAGGGCAAAACAGCATTTTATAGTCAATTATAGATTGCACATAAAAATAGAGAGAAAAAAAGATTATATACTGTACATTACATAGTAATTAAAGAAAATAAACAAATAAACAAAAAACGAAACAATAACATATAAATAGAATAATTTTAAACTCATCAAAAATGTTATTTAAATCTAAGAATACTATAGAATTGCTTAGAATCAACACTAAAATGATTAATATTAGTAAAAATCTGATTATCAAAAAAAGGTAGCCTAAATAAAAAAGAAAACTTGAGTACAAGGTTGAATACATATATATATGGTGCAATATGAGATGTTCCCACCATACCTGATTATATATGTATAATCTGTAAAAAAAATTTTTGTCTGAATGTCATCCTATTACTTTGATTTGGGATTATGAACGATTGAAAGCCCTCCACTTCATTTGAAAAATACATTGCCTTTCATGAGATTTAAGCTAATATTTTTTACTATTTTTATAAAATAGTTCAACATTAAATTTTTTGAGGAACCAAATTATTCATAATTAAAAGTGAAAAACATATTTTGCTTGAGATGTGAATGATAACAATATATACATCTTATAAACATTTTATTTAATTTTAGGGATATTATTTCATTAAAATAATTCCCACTTATTTATATACTAACAGAAGACTGATATATTTTATATGTTGCATGTGCTGATTTACATTTATATGTGCACATGAATGTTTGACATTATATAAATTTATTATTACAACAATCGTTTGAATATAAAATAATAAACAAAAGTCTCGAGCTAAAGTTGGACAGCAATAAAAAAAAAACCATTATATTTCTTTGTGATAAACATCAGACGTAGAAGTCTATATCATCAAAGAAGATCTTTTATTATTCTTTCACCTTATTTTTTCTTGGATTGTACATATTTATGCGCTTCTCTTAGCTACCTGAAAAAACTACATCATATTATATTGTTTTTTTTATAAACGATATAAAATATATTGAATGAAGTGCTAAGGACAAACCATGTTTACATCTATTCTAGATGGACCAGGATATAGATTAAGGATACACAGCAACAGAATCATGACCTCTATTGCATTGCAAAAATTCATTCTTACTTTCATCAAAAACGTTTATCAAAATTATCATTCGAATGTAAAGTAAACATATGCATAAAAATAAACATGTACATATTGAGATAAAATATCAATTATCATAAATGAAATAAAGTACCACTTCATTAAAGAAACTAAATTAAATTTCAACACTGAAACAGTAAGATTTGCTTTACAAATCTTTGTTTCACCTTCTCTCACTTCTTTCCTACCCTCATACCCTAGTTTAACCCCAATTTATCATAGTGTCTGTACTGCCGCTTCTATGCCGAAATCCCGCATAAATTAGATCACGAATGTATAAATGCTTGTGACATAGATAATTTCAAAACCTGAACATTAATAATTTATAAATTGCGAGTATGTGCATGTATATATATATTCATTTTAAAAAGTAGGTCACATAAGTCAAATTTACACACATACTGCGATAATATATTTTCAAACTTAATTAAAAAGAAAAGTTTCATTATTTAAAGTCATTTTGTTTAAATCTACTTATTTCAGAAATATTACATTCATAATATTTGTTTTCATTTAATAAAATAATATTTAACTTTAAATGGATTTAAACATTTAAAATTTAAAAGTAAATAATTTTGTTATTTTTAGATTTATAAAAATCACGCTACAAATTTTATGTAAAAAGTAAATGAGGGTTGGAAAGAGAACAATAGGCTTAATTAGTTACATTTTGTAAAATTCATTAATTAGTGGCTTAAATATTTTGCCATCAAGATAAACAACAGATGTTCACTTAGATATTTTTTAATTAAAATGTTAAAACCAAATTCGAATCCGAAAAACTAAATTCCAATCCGAATACCTTAAAAGTAAAATTTAATTATAAAATCCCCGTTTTCAGCTAATTGAGTTGAAGCAGTCAGACAAACAAAAAAAAAAAATATGGGAGTGTACAGAATTGTTGTAGACATTCGTTAGTATTTGTGAAAACTTAAAAAAAAAAAAAAAACAACAACTGCTCAATCCAGCTAGATTTGACACAGTTAATTTAAAATATTTCCCCCCATGGCTGGGAAAAATAAAATACACGAATATGCAATTATAGGCAGTTGTATTTCAATACGGGATAATATCATTGCAATCCGATTAAAAAACAGATATGACATATTGTGAAAAAGTTTCCTCAAGACAGTTAAAGAAATTGACCACAAATGCGATTGGCAGTTCAAAAGCCAATCAAAACTGGTCATTCTAAAAAAAAAAAAAAGACAGAAGCTCACCCTAGTGGAATAAAAGTTCTGTTAAAATAACAGTGTCCAGTGGTAACTCACGTAAATAGATACTTTTCTCATGTTATACCAGAGAAAAATAAAGAATGGCTAATATAATTGGCTCGATGAAAGCTTTTGACCCAGGCTGCCCCGAAAAAGTCAAGCTACAAAGAGCATCTAGTTTTTTTGTATGCAAAAATCAGATTAAGAAGTCTGAAATAAAATTAGCCACGTTGATGACAATAATCGGGTCTCAGACGTATAGTATTCTAAAGTCTCAAGCACCGTCCAACTTGGACTTTGAGAAGGCATTGGCGATTCTCACAGAACGGCTAACAGCAACGCAGAGGTATTATTTCAATCTCTATCCAAGCAGAGGGTGAAAAGGCTAAAGAGTTCTCCACAGGAATTCATGTATTGGCACTCATGTGTGATTTCAAAGAGTTCTTAAATGAAGCATTATCATTTGTGATATGACTGATCATAATTTAAAACTCAAATTATTAATGACACAGAATATAGAATATAGACTTTGAAACGATTGGAGCACACGCTGGAAGAATCTAAAATGTGTCAAGCGAGGGCATTAAATAAATAAATTTTACCATTAAAAAAATTGAACAGAAGACCGAGTCAGTTAACCATTCAGTTAGTTCAACAACGACGAGTGATAAGCGTTGTTATAGATGTAATGAACCGATGCATGCACAAACAATGTCCACACTGCTACATTGTGGGTTTATTTGGCAAGCGAATCGGGGATATAAGAGCTGCTTGTCTAAAGATGAAAAAATAAATAGATATGAAAATGGAAAAACCCATTCTAAAATATACCAGACAATCTTAACGAAAAGGAACAAGTTGCCTCTATAAATAATATCAAGAGCGGTGAACCTGTATTTAAACACAAGATCTTCATTAATGATACACTAGTCACAATGGTGTTGGATACAGGACAGGGTCAGCAGTGTCCATTGTATCAAAAAAGACCTGGACTATCATTAATAAAAATAAAAAGTATAAGCTGCATCCTAGTGGCAAGGCTGTCACAGAATATTAGGGCAAGAAAATAACTCTTGGGTGAGACAAGAGTCAAAGTGATGGAGTCTAACAAAACTACATTTTTACCACTGCTAATGGCATTTGTTGATTATAGTAATTTAGGATGTGACTGGTTCTGTCACTCAGGGTTTGCAGTAACAAAGGTCAACCAAGCAACAATGGTAAATAAATTATATAATGATTACCATGGAAGTTTTTAAAAAAGATCTAGATCTGTATTTGATAAGACCGATCAGTTGTTGATGCAGATCACTGCCATTGGCCTTGAGAGCTAAAGTTAAGTCAGAGCTTGAAAGGTGGGAGGCAGATGGGTAATATATCCCGCATTGTACAGAGAATGGGCCACCCCAATAGTCCCATTCATCAAAGAAAATGGTGATGTGCAGATACATGGGGATTATCGATGCACGATTAACAAAGTGCTAGCATTGGATAATTATACACCACAGTTAGCTAAGCAAATCCTAACCACACTGTCAGGTCGAAGTGTTTGAAACATGCATAATTGCAGCACCAGTTGATAATCAGGCAGCAAAGGTATTGTCAATAATAATTCATAAAGGCTTTTTAAAGATGAATCTGTTGCTTTTGGTATATGGGTTGCCCAATTATACTGCAAAGTCAGGAATCAACTAGCTGCTGGAATACCAGGGGTTCTACCTTACTTTGATGATTTCATACTGGTGGTTCACCAAAAAAACTCCTTGATAAGCTTAAAGCACCAAGCATTACAATAAACTTGGATACCCAAAGAACTTGAGTTTCTAGGATTTAGGATAAATGCAAGTGGCAGTCATCCTACTCAAAAGAAAATGCAAAAAGCCCAAATACCAAGTAACAAAAAAAAATTTAGTCCTTCTTGGAACTCGTAAATACCATAAAATTGATCATCTGAACCTCTATACAGGCTATTGGACAAAAAAGTCTGGAAATAAGACAATCATCATGATAATGCCTTTGAGAAAAACCTAATATCTGATACAGTGGTGGAAAAGGTGCTGGTACTAAAAGGTGTTGCATCATCACTAGTAACAGGGGCAATGTTATCCCATAGGAATGGTGATAGGCCATCCTGTCCTATTGCCTTTACATTAAAGTGTCTCTCGAAAGGTGAAAAAAATTATGCCCAGATTGATAAGAGACTGGCTTTAATCAATGTATTAAAAAAATTTCATGACTATCTTTATGGTAGATTATTCATACTGCAAACGGATCACAGACCCTTACTATTGGACATCTTTGCAACAAAGGAATCCCTCAGCATGCCTCAACAGGTATGCTGAGGTAGTTATTATATTACAATATATCGAGGAAAAACAGATTCCCCATGTAGATGCAATAAGTCACTTGCCTGCAAAGTCTGCAGACAAGCTAACTACACCAAGTCAATCAGTTAACATGATTGATTTGGGGACAAATAACAGTAAATCAGTGGTCGAGTGGACTGCAAACGATCCTGGGTTTCTAAAAGTTCAAAAATGGATCCAGCAGCGATGGCCAAATAAGAAACTAGAAGAGTTGCATCCATCCTAGTGAATATGAAGGCTAGAGCTCTCAATTGAAAATGGCTGTATTATCCCAAGGGTTCAACCTGTTACATAATAGGCATCCAGGGATTACACCCAAGTCAATCAGTTAACATGATTGATTTGGGGAAAAATACACTACTGAACTGTAAATCAGTGGCTGAGCGGACTGCAAATGATCCTGGGTTAAAAGTTCAAAAATGGATCCAGCAGGGTTGGCAAAATAAGAAACTAGAAGAGTTGCATCTATCCTAGTGAACACGAAGGCTGGAGCTCTCAATTGAAAATGGCTGTAGTATCCCAAGGGTTCAATCTGTTACATAATAGGCATCCAAAGATAATCCAAATGAAGATGCTAACAAGGTCATATGTATAGTGGCCAAATTTGGACACGAATACTAAGTCTAAAGTCAACCACTGCTGGCATTGGAAAATGAATCAGAACATGACAGAAAAAGACAAAACACTTCACTGTCCTATACCTGAAGGCTCCTGGATTAGATCCCATGTGGACCATGCTCGCCCATGGAAAGGTAAACTTCTATTAATAATAGATGATTCATATTCTAATGGCTGGACGTAGTGGAAGTTTCATCACTCCAAACCACTGGGAGGCTATTTGCTACCCATGGTCTTCCCAAGCTTTGTATCAAATAATAGCACAGCATTTACTGCAGTGACATTTAAAAACTTGTGACAATAATGGCATTGAGCTAGTTTTCAGCCCACCATTTCACCCTGAAAGCAGTGGCCAAGCTGAGAGATTAGTTCAAGACTAAAAAAAGATGGACACAGAAAGCTGGAACACCCATACTGCCAGAATATTGTTATCACAGCACCCTACACCAATGAGAAAACTCCAGCTAAACTACTACTTAATAGAACAGGCAAAACTCTCCATACAGTACTGCCAATCGGTGCAAGCCAGAGTAATCGATGGATGCCAGAAGGCTTGTGCATAAAATTCCCGTCTAGTGTCTACTCATCCAATATCCTCAGACTAGTATCTAGCTTGTGGCTTTCATCAGTGAGGAGCCTTGGATCTGAGAGCACTGTACCTAGATCTTAGGATCTAATACAACCCTACAGAAGCCACCTTTTATCTCTACTTAACTACAAAACTATGAGTGTAAAATTGAAAACACAATAATATTTTCAATCCAAGCTCATTAGCTTATAATCCAAGCTCAGTAGCTTATATAGTCATATAGGTCTGAATTCAGTTCAATACACCTATATTTTGATGTCTTTGTTTCTTTAATAATTATAGCCACCACTATCCTATTAGGTAGGATTGGTGTAAAACCACTATACATCACAGGATCACAATTTCTTATGCTTGCTCATAAATGTTATTAAAACAGGCAAAACTCTCCAATACAGTAGTGCCACTCAGTGCAGACAGAGTAATCAAGGGATGCGAGTTATAAGCAAGCATAAGAAATGGTGATCATGTGAGGTTTATTGGCTTAAAATGACTCCTGCCTAATGGATTAGGGATGGCTGTGGTTATTAAAAAACCAAAGAAACCAAAATGTATCGCTACTGAACTGAGTTCAGACCTATATGACTATATAAGCTAATGAGCTTGATCGAGAATATTAATGTTTTCAATTTAAGACTCATAGTTTTGTAGTTAAGTAGAGATAAAAGGTGGCTGCTGGAGAGTTGCATAAGATCCTAAGATCTAGGTGCAGTGGTCCCAGATCCAAGACTCCTCACTGACAAAGAGCACAAGACAGAAACCGGTCCGGGGTTTATTGGATGATTAAGCACTAGATGGGAATTTTATGCACAAGCCTTCTGGCATCCATTGATTACTCTGGCTTGTACTGAGTGGCAATACTGTATGGAGAGTTTTGTCTGTTTTAATAACAATTATAAGCAAACGTAAGAAATGGTGATCATGTGATGTTTATTAACTTAAAACCAATCCTGCCTAATGGCATAGTGGTGTCTATGGTTATTAAAGAACCAAAGTCACAAACATGTATAAGTACTGAACTGAGTTCAGACCTATATGACTATGTAAGCTGATAAGCTTGGATTGAAAATATTACGGTATTTTCCAATTTAAGACTCATAGCTTTGTAGCTAATTAGAGATAAAAGGTGGCTGCTGGAGAGTTGCATTTGATCCTAAGATCTAGGTGCAGTGCTATCAGATCCAAGGCAGCAATGAAGAAAGCCATAAGCCAGAAACTAGTCTGGGGATATTAGATGGGAATTTTATGCACAAGCCTTCTGGCATCCATTGATTACTCTGGCTTGCACTGAGTGGCAATCCTGTATGGAGAGTTCTGCCTGTTTAATAAGTTATAAGCAAGCATAAAAAATGGTGATCATGTGATGTTTACTTCTTAATAGAACTTTGTGAACTACTTATCAGCTCTGAAACATGATACAAATGAGGGAAAACAAAAAAATGACAATATCAAATTGCAAATAGGGACTAACATTCTATGCAGAATGTATAGTGGATCCCAGCAGTCATAATTCATCGGAAAGAACTCCACATTATAGTCAAAACAGCAGATGGATGTTAACATCATCGCCATTGGAATCAATTTGGACTCAATTATACAGGTACAACCACAATGAATGAATCTTCAGGGACAAGGATTGCAAGCAAGGAGAACCAACAAACCGAAGACGGCAGCAAACCAGAAGAACCACCAAAGCGGATTAGCCGTCCTCCAGCACACCTACATGACTATGTTTTCTAGGGCTAATATTTAGCAAGGAAGAGTGATGTCACAGGTCTCCTTTCCCTCAAAAGTGAACTGTTACACATTTCTTCTTTATCTAATCAGATTAAGCATTGTTTGCTACAGGCAAATAGGCTGATGTACAGCTAAACACATAGCCAATGATTAGTTCAGGCCAAAAAGCAATGATACTCGCTGAATCCAAATGCTCCATTGAGGTCAGAGATCTGGCTATAAATGGTCTGCCTTTTTGGAGGAAAGGCTTGAGAACGTCTCTAACCTACAAAGATGGTACGTGTTTCCAGAAGCCCTGCTAACCTAAACAGCAGTAAGCATTCTTACAATAGCAATATGCTATTTGTCCACACAGCTAAGAAAGTCTACATAAGGGCCAGACATTGCTAAGACTGCTAAAGACTCGAGGCAAGCTACCTGGTACAGCCAGAAGTAGTTCTCCCTACCTGTAAGGCAAACTATCGGATGTAGTTGGAAGCGGTAGTTTGTTAAGACTTGGATCCAAGAGTCAACAATATACTGTATTAGATATGTAAATATAATAAATATTATATTAATTACAATACTGGTGTTAGAATTGTTTTCTGTAGTTTGGATCTGTAATCCAGACCAAATACAACAGCCGTGTTAACTAATTTACTACAATTATCACTCAAATTTAGCCAATTACTTATCAAAAGCATTATAACTGAAACACACAGGCTTATTATATACCTGTGTTTATATATGTAATATATAGGGTACATGAGCACAGATTTTCACATGGCCCACCATTCTCCACACTATCTCATAACACTGATACACTTGAACACATATATGTTGAAAAGATAAATAATCACCAATAAACGTATTTCATGCTAAACCAGCAACCATCAGTTGGTCCAGATTACCATCTCTACACACATATATGCTATAAATGCTCAGATATATATTAAGTTAGCCAAACCTCATACTTTAATAGACAGACTTCAATCTACTCCACACTCCAACTCTTCAATCATCCATCCAATTGAAAATCTGATGATGAAATGCTCGAAGGCCACCCTGAGGCCAAGGTTCTTGTCACCCCCATGTGACCTAAGGTCAATCTGACCCCTCATATACAGGACATAATCCATTAAATACATATACAAGGGATGGGCAGACATCTCTACTTATGTAATAATTGAAACGCACAGGCTTATTACATACCTGTGTTTATATATGTAATATATAGAGTACATGAGCACAGACTTAAATGGATGTCCTGTATTAAATGAATTATGTCCTGTACATGAGGGGTCAGATTGACCTTAGGTCAACATGGGTGTGACAATAATCTTGGCCTCACGGTAACCTTTGAGCATTCCATCATCAGATTTTCAATTGGATGGACGGTTGAAGAGTTGAAGTGTGGAATAGATTGAAGCTGACCATTAAAGTATGAGGTTTGGCTATCTTAATATATATCTGAGCATTTATAGCATATATGTGTAGAGATGGTAGTCTGGACCAACTGATGATTGCTGGTTTAGCATGAAATACGTATATTGGTGATTATTTATCTTTTCAACATATATGTGTTCAAGTGTATCAGTTATGAGATAGTGTGGAGAGTGGTGGGTCATGTGAAAGTCTGGGCTCATGTACCCTATATATTATAAAAGCATTATGTAAATTTCAAGTGGTTTACACAATGTCTCATTTCCTTTATAAAAAAACATGCAAAGCTGCCCACATTAACAAGAAGAATAAATAAATAGTCTTGTGAAAGACTATAATAATAATAGTACATTACTTCAAATGCAAGATGCTTTTCCCCGAAATTTTTGACTCATACAAGAAAGGTGTATTTTAATTTAAAACCTAATATTTTTTAACATCTTATTTCTGTTGATCTTAGATTTACGTTATACATGCGCATAATATTATGATCATGATCATTGATATTCCTGTATAGAATAACATGTTAAATCTTTTTTAGTCAGAAGAAAAAAGATTTAACATTAAATGTCAATATTTTTTGGATTAATTTTGTAAACAGTTTTAACTCTCTCGCAAACCACTACTTTTAATATTATTTTGCCAATTTTACCATTATTTTATCAAAAAAACTAACTAAATAACCTTCAGAATTTTTTTACAACTAATAAATCAACACAATCATGAGATAAGAACCTGTCTTTGCTCTGATTGGTTGATTCTTGTTCTCTACACAAGAGTGCCTATCAACCATTTTAACACTTCCGATATCTTAGTTTTAATTTTCAAAATGAAAATGTATATTTTGGAATATTTTTTTACACAGTTATAAGTTTTTTCAGAAAATATTAATTATTTTAAAAGAATAATTCACATTTTAATAGAAAAATTTACTTTTACATGAAAACAAGTTGAGAAAAAAATCAATGGCATATGGATGCAATTTGTAATTGGATGATAAAAATATGTTATTTTTGCCAATTATAAAAAAAAAAAAATTTTTTTAATAAAATTTTCATTTACTTAATAATCTGACAAATTATTAGTTTGTATTTTAGAAAAGGTTTTTTTCATCAAAAGTAAAAAGATTTATCGGTAACAGTCAATGTCAATACCATATTTTAAATTCTTTTTAAAGAAGAATTAATTCATTTTGAATAGTTCATTCATAGCAGCCAAAATTTCGGTCAAGATTCTGGATATGAAGATGGGTTGCTATGCAATTTTTATTATTTAAGAAAAAGGGAGGGGGGAGCTTTCTCTCATTTATTCTTTGGGGGAGAGTTTTCTTTCATTTGTTCTTTGGGGAGATTTCCACGAGCAGAAAATTACTAAAGTAAATTGCGTGATATCTGTGACACAGAAATGTATAAGTTTAAAAACAATGGGTGGTTAATCCATTGGAATGCAGACATGAAATTGGCAGGTTAGTCATTCAGGAGGGAATAAGTTTAAAACAACAAAAAAACAATAGGCAATTAATCAAGAAAACAGACATAAATGGTTTGGAAGGTCAACCATTGGGGGGGAGGGGAGATGAAGGAACCCAGACAACATAAGAGCTAGATTTGTCTTTAACAAGGTTAGCTCGCTCTCTCATCATCAGTTATCCCGAGAAGTCTCGTTGCCGGGTTAAAGGAACAATTTTTTTTTAAAAAAAAAAGAGAGAGAAAAGAAATTGTTTGTTGTTTAATTTTCTGTTCTGTCTCCTGAATGATAAAACTTAGCCAATTTTTAAAACATTTGTACAAAATGACCATTGAATAAGCTTATATTAGGCGCACGTCCTGTTCTCTCCAAAATTGACCAACTTCATGATTTGTCTTACATCTAGATATACCAAATTTATCAGGAATCGGCGAGTGCTGAAACTTAAACTGCAGAGGAAATTTTGCTCAGGAAAAATTAGAGAAACACTGAGTTTATATGAATTATTATTTCACATTTAAATTTTTTAAGTTTAAAAGACTTGGCTATTTGTACTATTCAAAATTCAGAGAGAAAATTGATTTTGATTTCGTAAATAGGGCAGAACTGAACACTACAATCTCATATGAAGCATTAAAACAGTCGTAAGTGAACTGAGAAGTACATCAATAAGTGGACTTGTACATATCAAAAATTAAAAGCAAATTATTTTCAGCAGGGTGGAACTGAACACTACAATCTCATATGAAGCTTCAAATCTGAACACTACAATCTCATATGAAACAACAAATTAGTCGTAAGTGAACTGAGAAATACATCAATAAGTAGACTTGTACATGTCAAAAATTAAAAGCAAATTATTTTCAGCTATAAAAGTGTAGTTAATCCCCAGAACCCAAAATGGAGAAAATCCTATAATAGCATGAAAACTTTGTTATATTTTAGCATAGGAATTGAACTTGTATAAAAGTGACTCTTTCACATAAAGCCATGTGTGCAAAAAAAGGGGGAAATGAAAACACGAGATCGAAAGGACAATCCGGAAGGACTGTTTAAGTATAATTTTATTATTTGTTATTCATTTCTAACATTTAATCTTAAAAAAAAAAAAAAAATTTTTTTTAATCATATATATTCATTTAAAGTTAACCTATGTTAAAATTATTATTACCTTTTGGGAGTAGATAAGTTAATATCCAATCATTTTGTATGTGCCTGTATTAAAAGCTTTACTTTTTTTTTTATGAAGAGAGTGAGAAATATTGTTAAGTGAAATGTTTTTAAATCGGTTCAGGTATTATTATCAAACACTTAGACTTATTGATATGTTTTATAAAGGTTGTGTGAATGTTGGACTAAAACATCATCATTATAGTGTAAAAGTTCAGAGAGATAGTTTTAAAAATTTAATACGCATTTCTTATTACTATAATAAATAAAGTTAGACTTATTGATATGTTTTATAAAGGTTGTGTGAATGTTGGGCTAAAACATCATCATTATGGTGTAAAAGTTCAGAGATAGTTTTAAAAATTTAATACGCATCTCTTATTACTATAATCATAAAGTTAAAGTTAGATATAAGCTAATTAAGAGTTGGAAAAATTGTTGGCTAATGTTCTGGTATACTATTTCGTGAGAAGAATGTTGATGTGAAAGTTTTACTCTTACAAATTGATGTTAGACCTGTGTATACGTGGATGGACAAAGAGTCCCTACTAGTGGAGTCATAGTTTAGCTCTCACTAAGATGTTTATTCCATATTTTATAAAGTATTTAAATACAGTGGAAGAGTTTCCCACTTAGTTATTTTCTACAGGGTAAGATGATTTCTTTATTGATGGTCAGAGATTAATAGGTATACCCGAGTCTCCCTGTATGACGCGATAAAATCCTAACATATCTCAACCTTAGTGAAAAGGTATTTTCTCTTATTCGAGTCACTGCCTACCTCATATTAATGTTGATATTCCTTATGGGTGTATGAATTACAGCTATTGCTAATTATTACTTATAAATGTTGGTTACAGGGTCGCAAACTCAATTTGATGTCAGGATGAGTGCGGATAGTGTGTGTGTGATTAGTATACTTGAATATTGTTTTGTCGATATATTTTAATTGATCAATAAGAGCCAAGCATAATAACGTAAATGAATGTTAAACTTAAGGGTTAAATAAAACCCGAGAACATCGTAAGCACTGCGTATATAAAATTATCTAGAAAATATATCCACAGCCAGCTGAGAACTTTGCTGGAATGATAAGATTACTGAAATATTATTATTGTCATAAAAACATGAATATAGATTTATGCATGTATGATAATGTTTAAGCTAAGTACTGATTTGTTGACATTTGAAAAGTAACTAAAATTAACTTAATGGCGAGAAATTCAACCATACATAAAATATCTCCATTGTAAAGCATAGGGTGAAGGCATATTAGATTAAAATAATTAATGGAAATTATTAAATTTTATTATTGGGAGAGTTATCCTTAGAAATAAATCAGTAATTGAAAGCATTAAACACTGGGGGGAGAAATTTAATGTTCACTATGTCTTAGTTAAAATTAAGGACAAAATAAATATATGAAGGTAACTATTATCTTTATCTGTCTGTTATTAGTATTACTCCATGGCAATCATGATTCACTAATAATTAAGAATCAATATTTATATTTTAAAACCTCTTAAAATTATCTGTTGATTTAGGATTTTTTTTTATTATATCATACGGTTGTAGAACAGGGGAAAGCCATGTGAACCATAGAATTAATATACATATTATTTTATTGAGTTATAATTTGTTAATAAAATTTGTTATTTTTTTAAAATAAAAATTTGCGTATGTCTCAATGTTTTGTGGGTTATTACAATCTAGAAATCTCAAATCCAATCATACATCAATATATTATTACTATATTTGAAGCATCATTTTGGTAAATTATATCAGGTAAAATTTATTTAAATGGTTAATTTTCCGAGCTTATATAGCACGGCAATACTCAAGATTACCAATACTCCAAAAGTAATTCAGTATAGTTGAAATATAGATTATGAATAAGGATGGTTATTGGGTGATAGTAAATGCAGTGGGTGGGCATAAAATCCTTTCCCCATCCGTTGTATTCAAACACCTCTCTAGATGCACTTCCTTATGATTTTACTTTAATTATGAAAATGTTTATAATAATTTAATGTAAGCTTAATTATTCGAGCTTTAATGTAAGTGGACATTGGCTACATTAAAGTCAGCCAAGATCAACCTTGGAGGTGATCATGACAAGGGTGTTTATCACCAATAATCCATAGCAGCTTATTCAACCTCCAGACCTTATTGTTCTAAAATCCTGAGAAGAGATTATCATAGGAAATAAATGAGTTAGTACAATGGAAAATTTAAGAGAAACGAGATAGTAGTGAAACAGACCTATGAATGTGAGGATGATGGAGGGATCGATCAGGAGGGTGGAGATGGACATAAAACTATTTGTAATCTGAAACAAAATTTTAACTGTGACGTTAATGATAGTGAATGGGGAATGTGCTGAGAATATAAATTGTAATGGGAGTTGAGCTTAAAGTTTCTAATCTTTAACAGCCATGAGTTTCCAAAAGTATTAGTATTATTATTTTTTAGTGCACTCTCAGTGTTCTCTTAATCTATTATTTATTAACCCATTCATTAGATATCATTTTTGAAATTTATTAATAAGTTATTGAAATAAGGTTTAGCCTCAATATTTTCATTGAAGTTGCAATTTGGTGCCCTGGCAAATACGATTATAGATGTTTTATCCCATCATTATCGATCCTGAGAGAGGCTTTAGAAATGTTAGCTGGGAATGGAGAAGCACCCATCGATCCATCCGACCAAAAGATTATAAGTGTGTAAGAGTTGGGCAAAAGCTTATAAGTAACACGCAACATGGCCGCAAGTGTCTAAGAGCTGTTGAGAAGGTTATAAATGGCGCATAACGTGGTTGTGCGACCAAAAAGGTTATAACTGGCAGCCAAATTAGCGCTAGAAATATGCCACATACCTGAGAAGTCAGAATAGCCTCAAGTTCCATTTTGTAACAGATATTGTATGTGACAAATTATAACAGCTATCATATCCATAATATTATAAAACGGTTATAATACATATTAATAGAAGTTATGTGTTTGTAAAATACAAAGGCATTTATATTTGTTTGTTATAGATCTGAAGAAGATTGCTGGGGCAATTGAAATCATTATAAAATAAATGCATAATGCATTGAAATAATAAAGAAAGTGATTAACATGGATAAAATATATATAATAATGAAATTTAAAATTATGAGAATACAAGTCTCACAGAACCAATTTCAAAAAAACTCCATCAGCTGCACCAAGCTATAATATCACTAACAACAAAACAGGACTAGCTGGAGTCATATATATTAAGCAAATTTCACTTTGCTTCAAAGTGTGAAAAATGAAACTCAATAAATATAAATGAGAATCAAGCACCTTCTGATTTGTAGTTAATAATCTATTATCATAATTTGCAATACAAAATTTGGCTATTATTAAAATTTTATTTCTTAATTAGAGCTAAGAGAGTATTCTAAAATGTATTTTTATATTACAAGATAGAATTATCCAACCTTAGATGAGAGCCACATCCAGAATAAATAGTATTCTAAAAGGTACTCATTTATAAGACAATGTTCAACCTTATGAGGGTTGCATCCAGAATAATTAAAGTAAATATATTAAATTATTTAGAGTCCTATCATTACATTTAGCAAACACACTAAAATTTCATGTCACAATATATATAAAGTTTTTATTTAGACAGTAGACAAGATGCGATAATTATTTTATTTTAATGAGAACTGCAATTCAGTTTCATTTACTAGAGTATCTATATCAATTTCAATGCTTGTAGTTGCAAATGACAATAAATTTTAAAGATTTATTTGTTAATGAATATCTATACTTTGATTTAATCACTTTCAATATTGAAAAAGCAATTCCACAAATATATGTGTTCCTGAGCATTGAGCACATCTTGACTCCAAAGTTCTTCAATTTCGGATATCTCTCTTGGTAATAATTAAAAAACATCTATTCACTTTTGCAAGAATAAAAGTAAATGATTTCAAATCATACAATTACATCTGAAGATCAGATTTTGCATTTTCAATGTTGACAGTTAAGAGTTGAGTAAAAATTGAAATAGCTTCAATTTATTTAAAAACATAATGTTCTTTTCCATTAAATTCAATCAAAAAAATATAATATATACACTCCTTTTTCTTTCCAAAAACTTTATTTCTTACTTGTACAAGTAATTTGATGAAACTATAAAGTTTTTGGAAAGAAAAAAGGAGTGTGTATATATTATATTATTTGATTGGTTTAGTGGAAAAGAACATTATATTTTATAATTGATATATATTTTGAAAGAAAAAAAAAGGGAGGTGTGTGCTGTCGTTAAAAAGATTTTAATGGCAGTGATAGCAAGTAAAATATATTTTACTTAAAATCACTAAATTGATTCTCAAAATCCTCAGTGATTTCTACAACATATTTTACATATGATAACTCCATCAAAATTCTACATTTCTTCAGAACATTCTTAGTACAATACTAATTTAAAAAGTTTCAATGTATTTTAGCCATTCGAATGACCATATAATGTAGCATATTCTATTGTTTACCCTGCAGTTTCATGTTTAACTTATTCAAATGGTTAGTCATATCTGTTATAAATGCAAGATCTAATAAAAATATGCGATATTGCATTTGATTTTTAATTTCAGTTATTTTCTTGGTGAATTATTCAATAAATTATAGGGCAGTTAATATTATTCTGTTCCAACAGTTCACAAAAGCTGATTACAGTCCCTGTCATAGCTTTGGCCCCATCTGTTATAAATGCAAAAACATTTATGTAATCCTCCATAATTCGAACAAAAATTAGAAGTTGATTTACATCTACTTGATCAGTGGTTTAATCTAGACACAATGAAAAGCATTCACATTTTGCTATTGAAATATTCAAGTTTTTTTTTAAACATATTGATCCATATGTTCTACCTATCTTGAGAGAGTCTGATGAAATAATGTGACTGATCAAATATCTCAACTAATTTCAGCTCAATAAATTTTGCTATTTCACTTGTATATTCTTTCACTATCATAATATCATTAAAATCCTTTTTAGTTTTCGCTACGTCCAATGCTACTTTGTACAAAGCAGCAAGTAGAAAGACTAAAACATTAAGCAGTATATACTATATGGCCACTTGATGGCGTTGTTGGCAGTCAAAAACAATACAATGTACGGTTTACAGGGCCGTGTGATTTTTAAATCGGTTTTTTTTTTAGGTTATTAATTTATTGATTGCTATAAATTTTTTTCTTCATGCCTTTTTAATTTTGTATTTAGTAAACGACAACCTTTTTTTTTTATTTTTAAATCGCTGTTTTTGGACAAATTATCATCATTCCTCCTTTTTAGTTATTAATTGATTGATTGCTAGAACTTTTTTTGCGATGTCTTTCGCTTAATTATTGCTTTCTACATAACAAAACAACTATGCAGGGTTAGGGTTCTGTTGTTTGTAATGCTAAAATAAAAAATATCAATATCGTAACCGTAGTCGGACAAAAGAAAAAAAACTCAAACTTTTTTAAACAACAACAAACACAGATAAATGTCTTCTTTACTTATTAAACATGTTTATAATATGTGCTTTCTATGAAATTTACAAAAAATCGTGTATATTTTTATTGGACAGCAGAAATACTCGGCTTCTGTTTTCGGCAACTGTGGAAAAAGTTACGCGATCGCCAGCCATTTTATGAACTACGTGGTATTTCACGTGAAAACAAGATTTCGCACGCGAACTCGGCCAAATTCGTTTTGACGTACCCTCGGCAAGCTTTTACACATTATACCTTCTCTAAATAAGGGTGTGGCCATTTGGAAAATTACTATAAAGTCAGGTTTCTTAAATTCATTACAAATACAAAGACTGTGTAACGTATATTGTAAAAATTTGACTAATCAAAATATACACACATATATATCAAACTGTACATGAAAGATAAGTGTGTGGATTCACAGTAACTGTCACGAAGCAGAAATAGGCCATATTATTTCTGCGTTACGTCATCATCAACGGCCTTCTAATGGCTAAGACAAACATTAGATGTTTTCTATAGCCGTAATGAAGGCCTTTGTAAACGGCATTTGTTAGGTGTTTTGGCGAGCCAGAACGCCATCAAGTGGCCAAGCCCGATTAGGTTATAAGTACCTTAGATTCAAACCCCGAATCATTATATTCAGAATATTAAAAAAATTGGTTTATTTTTCAATTGCTTTAAAATATCAAATAATTCATATTGATAGAGTTATTGATAATACAGTGTAGTATAAAATGACAGTAATTATTTTAAAACTTTCTTAACAGATAGTGTAGATTGAATAGATTGAAATATGTATTAATATATTCGTTTATTAATATTTTATTTATTTACTTAATATTTTTATTTACTGCATAATTTAATAAGTAATACATATTCATAAAGAAACAAAATCATGAATTATTATTTAATGCATATATGCATGATAACATATTGAGAATACAATTAAAATATAAAATCGTATTTTCAAATATTATTTATATATAATATTTTAATGAGTATTTAAAAAAATACTGAATATTTTATATTAAATAAATAGATGTACAAAGAATAATTTCTTTTATTCAAATTATGAATTTAAGACATATTTTAAGTTATAAATTTATTGTATTATTACTATTTTTATTTTACAAACTATTTAAAACATTTTTATATCAAGGTACGCTAATATATTTCAACAACTTTTTATTGAGCAAAATTTTGATTCTTTATAACAGAGATAGTAGCAATGAGTTATTTTTGAGTGAAACTATAAGAATAATATCCAAGATGATGACATGTTTTCACCATCGGGAAAAAACATATAAAATACCCATGTTGATATAAAAATTGTTGGTTTGCATTATGATAATGAATGGCTAAGTAAAAGATAACATTTGTTCCAAAAGATATTGTTCTTTTGAGAGATCTGGAAACATCTTGGAATAAAATTATCATAATATAATAAATTAAAAACTGAAAGAATATGAAATAATTTCACTGATATAATATATATTTACCATAAAATTATTAAAAGGATATAAAGTGAAATGTATTATGGATTAAGTTTATCAAAGAATTCAATTTATCAAAGGATTGAATAGTAATGTTTATATAAAAACTGAAATATTAATGTTACAAGGATTTGCTATAGACTATACTATTTAAAAATGCTTACTTCATTAATTGGATAAAATTCTAGTTTTTGAACAATGTCATTGAAATATAGATAAACTTCAAATGTAATGTTTATTTAAAGGATTGTCTTAAACAAGGATTATTAAGAAGTAACAGGATTTATGAACATTAATATCTTATAGTAATTTTTTAATTATAAATTAATAAATATGCTTTAACTGAATAACGTATTAAAAGAATATCTGACAATCTTTGGAAAAGTTAACCAGATTGTATGTTTTCATTATATATATTTATTTACTTATATATTTGTTTAATGTAGAATATATGTTCACCTATATTGCATAAACTAACCAAAAAGAAAATTAAATTTTAAAAACAAACTTTAAATACCTTTCTTAATATTAATCTTGACTTTTATATAACATTTTAAAAGTGTATATTATTTGTTTTATTATCTATACAAATATGTGAAAAGTAATAGATTTTAAATATAAGTATAACAAATCATATTTAGGACAATGTATAATTCATGTATCTTTCTGGAAGTATTAAGTGTGTATTTAAATTGATCATATTCCATTTATGATTGTAAGAAAATTAAGAAACAAACTAAAACAAAATTAGTATTTTTTAAATATATTTTAAAAGTTGTTTTATTATTTACTTATACAAATAAAATGTTTTCTTTCTGGTTTATTAATGTATCATTGCACCATTTGATACATACATAAATTAAAAATTTAGACAATACATACTTTTATAATATTTATAATTAACTCATAAGCCAATATTTTAATCAAAAGTATTTAATCCACTTATCAACTTATATATATAATTTATTTATATATTTTTTGATAATAAATTTTATTTTATTAAATTTGGATCATGTAATTATTCGTACTATATTTTAATAAAAAACTATTAGTCTCTACATAATTTTATTTTTATATTAAATATTCAGCTAGCCAAAACATTAAATAAACATTTATATATTTTAATAGATTATGTTATTTTAAGTTTTCTCATTTACATTTTATTGATTATAATGAATAAATAATTAAGAAAGTTAAGCTTGTATCTTAATAAACACTAATTAGTTAAGTTACTATATTTATTTATTCTAAACTAATAAATGGGTGCTCAACATTATTTGTATTTTTATAATTTACACCTGGGTCTCTTTTTAAGCGGACTTATTTAACACAATTTTGAAGTTACGCGATTCATGTTTCGCCGGAAGTCTAACTCCGATAATGCGCTATTACTTTAAATAATAAATTTCGCGCACTTATGTTATATTGAAAGTAATAGCACATTATTGTAATTCGACTTTCATCTTAGTAATTTCAATATTTTCAGTGCTTTATAATAGTAAGATTTTATGCAATAATGAAATTAAAATCATGATTTCCACATTTTATGTATACACACATTAAATTTTACAAGATTATAATGTAAATTTGTTCAAACATTGTGCGTGTTAATTTTGCATTTTAAATCACATTCTGTTTTTGCTTTTTAAAAAAGAACATAATCAATTATTAATCATTTAGTGTTCACAAGTTTATTTTTAAAAGGTGAGTAATAGCAGTGGGCACAATTAAATTTGATAATTAAAAAATTACTTACGGTGACTTGAAATTAATGTGATGTGAAATTTGATTTTTAAACGGAATTGAAAATTAAAAAATTAAAAACAAAAATAAGAATTTAATTTTTAGTTGTTAGTTTCATAAACAATAAAATCATCGTCTCAAAGATTAATTACTAATTACGTTGTCACCAGAAAACCATTGACACAACATGAGTGTGAAGTTGGCGCTAGTTGTATTTCCTCTTGTGAAAAATTTGATTTTTTACCAGTTTGCAAACGAACGTGTTTTTCGGCAAATAGTGATAATAATTAAAACGTGTATAAAAAAATGTAAATTACTGTACTGTAAATTATGCATAAAAATATATTATTTTGAATAAAATTAAATATTATACTTAAAAAAAGTTTATCTTGTATCAATTTTTTTCAAATTTGAAATTTTTTATTAGTCATATTTTATTTCCTTATTTTTTTTTGCGCGAATTTTAAAGTAATTTTACGTTGGTGCTTTGCTTTTACGCGAATTTTGAAAAATCACAGACCGCATCCCTCTTTTTCAATGCAAGTTATGTCTATTTTTGCGCGATTTCGTTTGCGCGTGTTTTCTGAGGAACCTTTCTATCACGTAAAACGAGACACAGGTGTATATTCTTTAATGATTACTGATATTTCATACAAGTACAATGTAATATCTCAATGAAGGTATAAGAAAATCAGGTTGTTTTCTATTCTATTATGTCAGCCGCATGAAGGCGTTATTTCTAGGTCAATTCCTAGAAATATACCATTTCAGCGGCCTACACCCAACCTAAGAGGCTTCCTTCTAAGATAAAATACAGAGTCCTCGCGATGGCCTCAGCCAACCTAAGAGGCTTCTTTCTACAATAAAACATAGAAAGAGTCCCTACCAGCTAGCCGGTCTGGCTTTTTTCTATGCTAAAAGCACAGACAAATGCCCTATTGGCTGCATGTAGTTAGTTGTGTTATTAACTAATGTCTATTTTCTCTATACGTTTGTGTGAGAGTGTGTGGATTTTAGCCTGTCGTAATTATTTAATCTTTCATTACAAAGGTTTTTTTTTCAAGTGCACTAACCTACTGTTACATTGTAACTTTATTAACAATGTCATGAAGGTTCCATTACGAATGTGTAACCCTCAAAAATTGCTTTTAAGGGTGCGGCGGAGCAGTATTTCGACGGTCATTCGAAAAGTAATGTTTTCGTGAAAATTCGTCCGTGACAAGTTACTTTTTATATATACACACAAACAAAAACAAACCAGGGTCTGATTATTAATTACTGTCCAAAAAAAAAAGAAAATTAGTCGGGTATTATTTTTACATTTACTATTTAAATAAGATTAGTTTTTATATCTACACCCTAATAAAAACAATCCAGTTTCTGATTAATTACTGTCAAAAACAAAAAAATTAGTCCCACTTTCTGATTAATTACTGTCCAAAAAAAATGCAAATTAGTCGGGTATCATTTTTGAATTTAAAATTTAAATAACGGTATCTTTTTATATATGCACACTAACAAAAAGAACCCACTTTCTGATTCATTACTGTCCAAAAAAAAAAGAAGCAAATTAGTCGGGTATCATTTTTCACTTGAGTATTTCAATGACGGTCCTTTTTATATATACACACTAACCAAAAGAACCAAAAATTGTCGGGTATCATTTTAAAATTTAGTATTTCAATGACAGTCCCTCTCAGATTAATTACTGTCCAAAAAAAAAAAAGGCAAATTCGTTGGATATCATTTGAAAATTTAATGTGAATTTTTAAATATTGTGGGTAAATTGAATAATGTAGAATTGCGTATTATTTTCTATTCAAAAAAGGCCGTAACTTTTTATATATACACACAAAGAAAATAAAACCCATTTTCTGATTAATTACTGTCAATACCAAAAAAAATTGGGGTATGATTTTTAAATTTAGTATTTAAATAATATTACTTTTGATATCTACACACCAACAAAAACAATCCACTTTCTGATTCATTACTGTCCAAAAATAAAAATAAAAAGCAAAATAGTCGGGTATCATTTTTAAATGTAGTATTTAAAGAATGGTACTTTTTATATATACACACTAGCAAAAAGAACCCACTTCCTGATTAATTACTGTCAAAAAAAAAAAAAAAGCAAATTACTCTGGTATCATTTTTAAATTTAGCGTGAATGTAGAAATTTTGTGTAAATTGAAAAATAATTTATAATTGCGTATTATTTTCTAATAAAAAAATACCGTAACTTTTTATAGAAACACAAACAAAAACAACCCATCTTATGATTAATTACTGTCCAAAAAAACGTCAATTATTCGGGTATCATTTTTAAATTTAATGTGAATTTCTAAATTTTTGTTTTTAAATAGTAATATTATTTACTATTAGTTCCTCTAATTTCCTATCACAAAACTAAAAAAGCTGATATTTATATAGAATCACAGGCCCGGCCCGAAATCGTAATATGTATGTTTTAGATTAGCATCAATGCTATCAAACGGCTGACAAAAGAGAATAGAAAAC
This sequence comes from Epiperipatus broadwayi, assembly GCA_028023455.1. Classification (NCBI taxonomy): domain Eukaryota; kingdom Metazoa; phylum Onychophora; class Udeonychophora; order Euonychophora; family Peripatidae; genus Epiperipatus; species Epiperipatus broadwayi. The sequence continues at coordinate 681,145 of JAQFVV010012409.1, forward strand.
AACCTAAAATCATTAATTAAATTATATATTTATTTTATACTGTTACAAAATTAGTGTCAAATGTAAGCGGCTATTTACCTAATAATATTTGGTAAATCAATTATTTTATACATTTTTATTCCGTTTCAGATTTGGCATGTCCAAATCATGGGGGTTTGATTATAATTAAAACTATAACATTATACCATTATAGATTTTTGATATCCAAAGCGATATGCTATTTGATCAGCTATTTATTTTATATTTATATCAGTTCAATGCTTATGCAAAAAAAAAAAAATGGTTTGGTGTATCAATTTCTTTTTTTCTGCAATAATGGTCCTACACTTGATTTTTTGTGTAATGTAAGGTAATGTCATTTATAATATCTTTAGGCACTGATAAAACTTCCATGAAAACAAGACTGAATTTTATTCTTCTTTGTAATCAAATATTGCGATTCACATCTGCTTTGATATGTTCACTTTTTCTCTTAAATTTTTCTTTTCTTAGTAGATATGATTATTTGATGATAAATAGTAATAAAATTCCTTAAGTAGCAATAGATTACTGAAGATAACATGGAAATAAGTCATAATGCATATTGAATAATTTGGCGGAACAGCAGCAATACAATTTCGATAGTTAAATAAACAAAAAAACACTTACCATAGAATAAAATATGGTATAAAATGTAGACACGATTTACATGAGATAAAAGTCTTAAAACACGTATTGAAGATATTAATCAAAAATTATTCAAAACAAAATAAACAATTCACGTACAAAAGTTTGTTTTCAAAGAAAGCAATTTTAAAACTAATGTTTTTTAATTCCTTTTTACAAAATAAACATTTACAACAAATATCTATACAAACTTCATGGTTACATAACAAAATTAATATAAGCAATTTTTATTTATTTTTTCATCGCATGTTTACCCGATTAAAAAAAAAAATCTAATCAATCATACATAAATTAATTTGTTTTCTATTTATCACAGATGTTTATGGGGGGGGGGGAGTAGAAAAGTCTTATACAAACTCCGGTTGTCTTTTGATAGCCAATCATGGCCGCTTGTCAGCGTTGTTAAAACAATAAAATGTAATGTGACTTTTTTTGATCTCTTAAATTTTTTCTACTCTCTCTTTTAATATTTTATTTTTAGTGTTTTTTTTTTGGCTATACACCAATTTTTTTTTGGCTTTAACTTTTATTTTTGAAGACAATTTTTATTACCTTTTTTAAAAAATAAAAACCAAAAAATAAGTTCTGTCTCTAACTTTTACAAAGTATTTCTCAATACACCCCCACCACCCCAAAATAAAGTAAGATCAAAACTTTAGACTTTTTCAAGTTGCAGGTTTTTTTTTTGTTTAAAATATGGCCACTTTTTTTTTTTAGCCTATAAAGAGATATCTTTTTTGTCTTTATGTGTATACAGCTAAAATATTAAAACTTTTATTTTTAAAACCAATTTCTATTATCTTTTTCTAAAAATAAAAACAAAAAATAACTTTGGTCTTTATCTTTTGTCTCAGTGATGACAAAGTATTTCTCAACCCCTCCCCCCAAATTAAAATAATATCAAAACTTTTGACATTTTCAACATTCAGGTGAATAACATTTTATTCTTGCATGTTTTAACAATGAAATAATAAATGTAGAAATGCAAACACATTAATGAGAACGATTGTTATTGTACTGTTTTTTGTAGCAATGTGACTGCGCTACTTGAGAAAGAGTGTTCAGCATGTGAAGGTAAGCAACACCATTACAATACACAATAACTACTGTGCTGTTTTGGTCAGTTATAACAATTATGCTTATCTAAGGCTAACCAGGTTACATCTTAAGAAAATTTATCTGTAAACTTCTGTCGGTCCGCGAAATATTATCCTTATTTTTGCCAGTCCGCAGGTGTGAAAAGATTGAAGATCATTGCTCTAGACTATACATCCAAGATATCATGTAGATATGATCACCAATCCAACACCATTCAAAAGTAAACAATTACTAACCAACAATGAACAATAAATATATATTTTTGTAGTAGTATTAATTTTAACATAACGTTTTCCCAACTTCTTTTCTTTTCATGTGAAACAGTAAGGTCTGCTTTGCAGATCTTCGTTTCACCTTTTCTCACCTACTTCCTACCCTCATACCTTAGTTTGAACCCCAATCTATCGTAGTGTCTGCAATACACGTATATACCGAAAATCCCGCCTAATTTTAAACCACGAGCACAATGCTCGTATTATATATATAACTTATTCCCAAATAAAATAAAATATTATGAATTATGTATTTGTTCACATAATTTACATTTATTAAAAAGTAAGTTATATAAGTCGTAATTGCGCACACACTATGATATCCATTTTAAAACATCAAAATTATAAATTGTTAGTTATTTTGTTTGAATCTGTTTGCAAATATATTACCGTCGTAATATATTTTGATTTAAAATAAAATTCATTTAGTAAATAGATTCAAATATTGCAATTTAAAAAGTAAAATCATTTTCTTTAATTTAGTAAGTTATTCCAAATATTTCTGTTAAAATAAATGAGGGACAATAGTTTAATTAGTAAATGTTGTATAAGTTTATCTAAAAACAGCAGATGTCCACTTAAGATTTTCTTTAATTAATAAAAGTAATTTTAATTAAATCTTGTTTGTAATTCGAATGTCGACAGGGAAAGTAACAAAAGAAATTAATTTATGTTGAATTCCTTTAGACATTCCGATGATTTAATTACAGCTGATAAGTCCGATATTTTTGTAATGCTCCAGGGCAGTTCTATTGTTAAATTCCACTATAAAAAAGAAGTTTTTCTTTTGTTCTCGAGTGAGTTGTTTTTTATTCTAATGTGTCTAAGAGAAATCATTCTGTGTTCTATTCTAATAATTTGCTAACCTTGACATGTCCGAGTAGAGGTGTTAAGATGGCTATGTCCCCTCGGAATAGCCAGCCGCTGCTCTATACCATCGGAAGTTATCACACGGACCCCGGAACTGCCAAAAATATGAACATTCCAGATTTTGCTGCTGAATTATAAAACCTGCCGAACATCTAACTGAAAATGCTTCTCCAGAGGTAACCCTAAATTAACCCAAGAGCTATTGTGATTCCTAACTAACATGCTATAGCTATTTAAAATTGTTTTCCTTATATTTCACATAACTTCATTATGTATTTCTTTAAAGTGTTTAAATATACTCAATATTTTGCTCTATCCTTGGGTTAATATTTTCTATTTATAAAGCTTTCTTTTATTTTATTGTGATAATGTGTCAGAATCGTCTTTGACCGAGTGAACTATTCCCTCTATTGAAAAAAAGACGCCGCTATTAAGGCATATTTTAAATTTATAATTTTCCAATTTATTATCTTGCAAATCATTCGTTCGAGGGCGATTCTTTTCTTTAATATAATATAATCACATAGTTTAAAATCTACATGTTATTGATTTTAATCTAATATAAGAGTATGTGCGAAGTCAATGATTAAATGTGTCCCCTAATGCATGATTGCATATATAAATCTATACTTTTCAAACCCGCAAGCATGCATTTTCTTATTTTAATTACCGTGTTCTACTTTAATTACAAAGTTCATCATTGACGTAGAGAATGTGCGGACCCTTTTAAATGAATTTCGGGGAATTTGATTGGGCATTTCTCTTAATCCAAGTAAACCCCATTCAGTATGTTTTATATACACTCGTCTTGTATTGCTGGTAAATGAATTGGTTGTTGAGACCGCTTTGTTTTATTTTCCAAGGATTCTTTACATGGCAAAGTCCGTTCTTTTGCTTATTGCAAGTTTCCAGGCAGAAAGTGTCCCACATGACACCCCTGGGAATTAAACGCAATCGTCACGCAGTCGCTAAGTTTTGGCTGTTCATCAAAATACTTTCCTACGGGTTAGTGGCGAGACGCCCTCCGTAGTCATTCCGGATATTCGATATTGTTTTATTTTATATTTATTTTACAAAGCATTCGTGACTTAAACGTGTCACACCCTCCAACTTTAATAAATTCATTATCAGCAATACTGACCTCCCAATGCAACTCTATTATTACTATTCTCAAATAAATGCTTTGATCCCATTCCCACTTTGTTGCTTAGTAAGCTTTAGTCCGTGCTATTCTCGAAATCAATAAATATTTTAGAACACTTAAGTTTCAAATATTTTCTTAAACTTGTATAATTACTCAAAGCACCTCGCACATGTTCCTATCTCGTCAAGCACATTATCGTAATGCTATTAGCCCGAGGATTAGAATATATCACTTTGCTTTAAAACCTTTTGTCATTTATTGAAATATAATGCCAACAATTATTTAATACGTGTCCCTGTCTCATATAAGCAGACAGTGGCGTTATATATATATTTATATAAATAAATTGTGTGAAATTATTTAAAACTAAATTTGATCTCTTATTTCATTTGATTCCTATCACTGTCTCGGTCTATATATATATTTTCTGCATTTCTTTTGTAAATCCATAGACGTTAATTAGCCACCCAAACTTCTTTTAGTATAGAGTCTTTTGTTTCTCCCTGATCACCAGGCACTGGTCAAAGGTTATGCTAGTAGTGGCACCAGATGTGTTATCACGTAGATGGCACTGTGAAATTTGGACTTTAGATTCGAACTTAGTATATCTAGAAGGCAACCCCTCCTAGAATGTTCAGTTTCGTGTCTGGGGTTTGAATTCTGCAGTGTGTTAGCGAGATAGATGATTCTGACCGTTACACGTCTCCATTTTTATTATGCCGTACAGTGAAACATTACTTGGTATTGGGCCATTACTTTTTACATGTTATAAATTTTAAATTACATTCCCTTTTTCTTGCTGGTTGTATTTTTATAAATATCAATATTTATTTTATTTAATTTTATCAATTAATGTCTTCAGAATAGATGACTAACTCGTGTAGAAATAAAATATACATCTGCTGGCAATGAATAACTATAAAATATTTTAAAAATCATTAAACTCCCTAGTTTTTAACTTCAATTTTTTACTATTATTTTTTAGTATAAATTTTATTTATTTTCTAAAAACCAAGTTTAGGTTTTACCCAAAATACTTATTATAATACTAGCTTTAGATAGAACATGGAATCGCAAAAATAAAATAAGAAAATGACAGAAAATTTTCAGAATTACTGCAAATTAATTTTGAAATATAAATTAAGTTTTGCAGAAAAAAGTTTGTTGTTAACGAAAAAAAGATCTTTGACTCCTCTCACGGAGGCCTTTAAGGAAGCAAGCAGGGTAAATTCCTAATATCCACCCCATACGTTTTTGTCATTGCAACTATTATTACTATGTGATTATTTATATAGTATATAAACATGGATGGACTGCTCACCAACATGCATTAGCCATCATGGTGAGTTTATTGGTTTTTTACCTCTGAGTTTAAGATCAAAATATACCATGGTTTTTTTATTCTATGTCACGTGATAGCTCTTAACTGAAATATCAGTTGAGTTTTCTTGAAGGCAGAATGAATGTATGTGTAAATGGAAAAAAAAATTTTCTAATAAATATTTACAATTATGACAGACAAAAATAAATCATGGCCCTTATTTACAGGAGGCTGTAAAATCACCAGCCAAGGAAGAGATTGCAGGCCGAAGATGCTAAGAATTCTCTCACTGCAGACGCAGGCTGCCATTTGATGATCTTTTATGTAGGTACTTACAACTGCAGATCATTTTCACATGAAAAAAACTTGCAAGAATTGGCTCATATTAAATGAAGCATTGTTGAACTTTGTGAAGTTAGAAGAAAAAATGAGATGATTTAAAAAGTGGACATGTACTATATACTACAATGGTTACTAAATTACTATAATTGTCAAATATCTGAGAAAATATATTTGCCCTTAATGTTGCCAATATGCAAGTGGAGTAGGATTCATTATAAATAAAAAGTTGAAGACCAACATTGTGGAGATTGATGGTGTATCGGAAATAGTGGTAAGATTCGTGGTTTAATTTAATAAAAGATACCAATAGAAGATAATTCAGGTTTATGCCCCAATAAGTTGTCATAGTGATGAACTAGCAGAGAATTTTTATATGGATATACAAAATACTTTTGAGCAGACCAAACATTTTAAAATAGTCATGGGAGATTTTAATGCTAGAATTGGTAAATTGAAAGATGAAAGAGGTGTAGATTGATTTGGTTATGGTGATAGAAATGAGAAAGGACATACACTTGTGGAGTTTGCAGAAAAAAAAATTTATATTATGAATTCTTTTTTTTTTTTTTTGAGAAAATGTTCAATGGAAATTAACATGGAAGTATCCAAATGAAGGTATAGCAGAATTGGATTATATTTCGACTAATAGAAAATACATATTTCAAGATTGTATTGTTTCTTAATAAATTCAACACAAGAAGTGATCATCAATTAGTGAGATGGAAGATATTGCAATTCAAATAATTCTTCTTAAACTTTTTTCAGCAAAAACTTATTATTATTATTATTACAGTTTCGAATATACCTTGCAGTCTTCATCAGATCTACAAAATTCAAATACATATGACAATACAACCAATACATAATACATTTCATATTTTATACAAATTTATCAATTCTCAAAATTTCATTTTTTATTAACTTCTTAAAAATCTTTAATACATATTATATCTCTTATATATAATTACTTTTCTAATTTTTAATTATTAATTACTCTTTCCTATCTTCCTATTATTCTAATATCCATAATATTTTATTTTACACATATCTTTTATACACATAATATTTTATACACCCTAGTGTTACACTAGCCTTACCTTTTTTACTACCCCAATTTTATTACTCTTATCACTATTAATATATCATTCTTTATTCTTATCTTTTAATTTAATCTATTCTTACTTAATACATTTTTTACCTTATTATCTCAATTATTACACATAAATTTTACTGTATTCTCTTCTACTTCTCTCTATTCTCCATTTTCTACTAGTAATTTAACTTCCTTTTAATTTCTCTTGATGTGATGCACTGTGACTTCTCATTATACGGAGTCAGGAATCTCTCAGCAACTATGGCCAAAGAAACCTGATAGCCACTTTACCTTCCCTTTCCATTCTCCACCCTAAGTTTTCCCATAATCTTCTCCATCCCATTTCCACAACATAATCTTTGTCAACTCCATGACCTTCATATCTAATTCCACCTTATCTTTTCCCAAATCTAGCATAAAAACCAATAACTCACTTTCTGTATAATCTCTATTCATATTTAATCTTCCATAACTTCATTATTTGTACCTTTCTGGTTCCAAGCATTTACATTGAAGTAACAGATGCCTAATATTTTCTATGGCTTCCTTAAACAACTTGCAGACTAAATCATCCATATTTTTCCATTTACGTGTATATTCCCTTGTTGCTAAACATCCCTTTCAAGCCTTAAACAATAAACTATTTTCCTTACTATTACCATAAATTAACTCACACCCAAGGTTCCATTTACTTCTATATATATTTAAAATCATTTTACTCTCCATACTAGTTCTCCATCTCTCCAATTCCCTATTCTTTATTAATGCATTTATGCTTCTATCCCACTCCTTACCACTATAACACTCAACAATCCTCCTAACACAATCCCACCTATTGTACAAGTATACTGACATAACTTCTTTATCCAAATCTTTTGCATACCACATTACCTTTCTCACCCATCTTGTTGCCTGCCATTTACTTGTAACCCAATTAAATACTATTTTGGCTATTCTTTTATTATCCACAAACTGCAATCTACTGAACATTTTCAATTTGCTTTTTGCATCCCTCATATAAAAACTTGACCATCCCATTCCTCCTTGAATTGCCTCCTTTGCTGTCCACACCTCTGCATCTAATGCATGTCTTCCTACTTCCCTTTGTACTTTTTCTAAGTAATCTAATACCCCTTTATTAACCCATAACGCATCATTGCAGTATGTTAACCCTGCTACTGTCACTCCCTTCCATACAATTCTAGCTCATATTTATTATATGAAAACACTGTTAATTTCTTTATCGATCCCTTTCTTTTCTTTGCTTAATTTATCAATTTTTTCTCCCATTCATCCAAGCAATTTTTTCTGATTACTCAAGATGATTCCCAAATAACTATATCTATTCACCACACATATTTTTATATCCCCCAATAAGAAATCCTTGTCTTCTCTTTCTCCAGTATTCACCATCATTATATTTGATTTTTCTTCACTAAATTTAATCCCCATATCTTTACCCACCCTTGCACATGTCCTCAGCATAACTTCCATATCTTCTCTTCTTTCTGCATACAAAAAGACATAATCAGCAATAAAAAAAAGACCTGGCAATGTATATACTCCCTTGCCACCTATTAACGGTATCTCTATCCCTCTTCCTAGTCTTTCTATTGCTCTCTACATTTCACTCAAATACAACAAAAACAAAATAGGTGACATAGGGCATCCATGCGTTAGTCCCATCCCATTTTTAATTTTAACTGATTCTATATCTCCTAATTGATATGTAATTAGTTTCGTATAATTTCTTAATAACACCCACTAAGCCTTCATCCGTTCCCAGATTTGCTAAACTTATCCATAATCTATTTCTATTCGTTCTATCATATACCTTCTCTATATCTATAAAACATATATAACGGTCTACCTGAATCCTTTCATATTCCCTATCCCATAGCTCCCTCTATTATCTATTTTTATAACTACTTCAATATATTATCCTTAACCATTTTTGCACCTACCCCTAATTTTTCCCCCTTTTCTTATATTATCGCTGTTCTTACCCCCCTCCCAACCCTATTAAGATTAGGCTTAATTTCTTAATTAATATTGCCTCCTTTATTTTACTATCTCCTTCTTTATCTGTATAACTAATCCTTATCTCCTTCTTTATCTGTATAACTAATCCTTCTTATACTCTTCCAATATTATGACGTTTCCATAATATGCATACATATTGGTGACCTTTTATCCTACTTATGCTGTCCTAATGTAGTATATATAGAGAATTTTTCGTTTCACCCACAGTTATTTCTAATTCCTCTATACTTTCACATCTTACAGTCTATTTTATACATTCTTAATATTCTTCATTTACCCATTTATACATTTATTATCCAATATCTCCATTATATTTTTTATTTTCCTATTCACTATTCTATATTTTGTAATATCCTTAAATGTTTTATTAATTGTTCTAATCTACAAAGCACATACAATATGCAAGTTGCAGAAGCTATACACCTAAAAATATTAATCACTCAGTTAAGGCTGAGCACTTTAGAGGTTCTGTGCCTCATAATCATAGCTATATTGAAAACTGCGGTATTGTTTGTATTAGACTTACTATATGCAAATAAGAGAAGCAAATGAGTTAGGCCGTCCATTTTTTGGAAATATCGAAAGAGGTGTCATGTCTGTTTATTGCATTATTGTTGCCATTGATAAAATGTCTCGATTTTTCTTTTAGTCATTTATTTCTATACATACAATTTTGGGGTTGGAGGGAACGAAGTCATGGCCAGAGTTTTTTAGATGTTCAAGAAATGTAGAAGTGTTGTTGCTCTTCTGTGCCCTTTTATATTGAGCGGCTCTGTTGTTAATTGCTGTCGTGGTCATACTATACACAAACCTGAGATGTTTGGGTGAGGTCAATTTTATCCTTTGTTTTGTTAATAAGTCTGTTAGTATTAGCAGGTGTATGGAAAACTATTGTAAATTTGTCTGATAAAGTTATAATTAGTCGATTTGACACTTTAGCAATATAAGGAAGGATAATATGAGGAAGTTCCTTCCTTTGGTCATTATTTTGTGTATTTCTATAAAATTATTTGATCTTGCTATTGATGGTTTTATATTTGAAACCTGCTTTTAATAAATCTTTAATATAATTATTAATGTTGACTTTTTTGTCCGCCTCAAATTTACATAAATATGAATTTCTAAACAGTAAAGGTGTTCAAACCTGCGAATTTATGAGATTTAGGAGAATTAAGAATTGGGATGGATAATAATTTTATTTATCCCTTTAACTATTCTATTGTCATTAGTTTTAATTCCTATATATTTCTTTTTATTATCTTTCTTTTTTATATTTTCTTTACGTTCTTTTTCTTCCTCTTTATATTTCTCTTCTATCCTTTCTATATTCTTTATTACATTTTCCGGATAGTCATTCACTTTAGATTCTTCAATTATCATCCTTATCTCCTTATCATATTCCTCATTATTATTATAATAAATATTCGCCTTGTACACCTTTGAACTTATAGAATTAATTTTATACCTATTACCCATATTAGACACCCAATTCACAACATTATTACCTATTTTCCTTATATACTTCTGTCTCCACTTCAAGCTGTGAAGTGGAGACAGAAGTATAAAAGGAAAATAGGTAATAATGTGGTGTATTGGGGGTCTAACATGGATAATAGGTATAAAATTAATTCTATAAGTTCAAAGGTGTACCTTCCTTTAAAGGAAGATGTGAAGTGGTGACAGAAATATATAGGAAAATAGGTAATAGGGTGGCAAATTGGGGGTTTAATAAGGATAATAGATATAAAATTAATTCTATATGTTCAAAGGTGTATAGGGCGAATAATTATTGTAATAAGGAGAAATATAATAAGGAGATAGGGATGATAATTGAAGAATTTAAAGTGAATGATTATCCAGAAAAGGTAATAAGAAAGAATATAGAAAGAATAGAAGAGAAATATAAAGAGAAAAAAAAAGAAGGTAAAGAAAATATAAAAAACAGGAATTAAAACTAATGATAATAGAATAGTTAAAGAGATAAATAGAATTATTAGAACAATTAATAAAGTAGTTAAGGATATTATAAAATATAGAATAGTGAATAGGAAAAGAAAAAATATAATGGAGATATTGGATAATAAACATATAAATGGGGAGAGGAAGAATATTAAGAGTGTATGAAATAGAATGTAAGATATGTAAACAAATAAAGGAATTAAAAATAAGTATGTGGGTAAAACAAAAAATTCTATATATATTAGATTGGAACAGCATAAAAGATCACCAACATATATGCATATTATGGAAACAGGTCATAATATTGGGAAAAAGAGTATAAAAATGATTAGTTATAAAAGATAAAAAAAGGGAAAATAAAGGAAGCGATATTAATTAAGAAAATTAAGCCTAATCTTAATAGGGATTGGGGGGGGGGGAGGGTTAAGAACAACGATAATATAAGAAAAGGGGAAGAAATTAGGGGGAGGAGTAAAAATGGTTAAGGATAATATATGGAAGTAGTTATAAAAATAGATAATAGAGGGAACTATGGGATAGGGAATATGAAAAATAATGCGGTATGCAAAAGATTTGGATAAAGAATTTATATCAGTATATTTGTACAAAAGATGGGATGATTGTGTTAAGAGGAGTGTTGAGTGCTACAGTAATAAGGAATGCGATAAAAGAATAGATTTATTAATAAAGAATAGGGAGTCGGAGAGATGGAGAAATAGTATGGAGAGTAAAAAGAGTTTAAATATATATAGAAATAAACAGAATATTAGGTGCGAGTTAATATATGATAATAGTAAGGAAAGTAGTTTATTGTTTAAGGCTCGAACGGGATCTTTAGCAACAAGAGAATATACATGTAAATGGAAAAATATGGGTGATTTATTTTGTAAATTATGTAAGGAAGGAATAGAAAATATTAGGCATTTGTTAATTGAATGTAAATGCTTGAAAACAGAAAGGTTACATATAATGAAGTTATGGAAGAATAAATATGAAAAAAGTGACTATACAGAAAGTGAATTATTGGTTTTTATGCTGGGTTTGGGAAAAAATAAGGGGGATTTAGATATAAAAGCTATAAAGTTGACAAAGATTATGTTGTGGAAATGGGATGGAGCAGAATATGGGAAAACTTAGAATGGGGAATGGAAAATTAAGTGGCTAACAGATTTATCTGGGCATAATTGCTGAGATATTCTTGACTTTCGTTTAAAGAGAAGCCACAGTACATCACATCACATCACATCACATCAAGGGAGGTTAAAAGAAAGTTAAATTACTAGTAGAAAATGAAGAATAGAGACTAGAAGAAGAAGAGAATAAGGTAAAATTTATGTAATTATTGAGATAATAACAATGTGTTAAGTATAATAAAACTGAGGTAGTAAAAAAGGTAAGGTTAGTGTATGATGTATGAAATATATATAAAAAATAAAATATTATGGATATTAGAATAATAGGAAGATAGGAAAAAGTAATTAATAATTAAAAATTAGAAAAGTAATTGTATATAAGATATAATATGTATTAAAGATTTTTAATAAGTTAATAGAAAAATATGCAATGTATTATGTAATGCTTATATTGTTATGTGTATTTGAATTTTGTAGATCTGATGAAGATTGCATGATACAGTCAAAACTGTATAATAATAATAAAAAGTTTTTGCTGAAAAAAGTGTAAGAATTATTTGAATTGCATGCAATATTATATATGAAGATATCTGAAATAAAGGAAATGAAGTGTTTATAAGGATTATATAGAGATGTTAGATACATGTTAATGCAAAACTAGACAAAAATTATTAAAAAGTGATATTTACCGTTGATATCCCTAATCTTCAAAAACAATCTAATGAATTTAAATTTAAACCTTGCAAATCATTTTCAAATATTCAGAGTTTGAACATGATTCAGATTTGAATGAAACCAATAGGAAAATAACTGATATACTTTTAAAAACTGCAACAAAGATAGCTAATAGAAAACAGCAGCAATTAACCCATAAAATTTTACTGAGACTAGAGAATTTATGAAGAAAAAAAGAAATATGAAAATATATAAAAATGCATTAAAAAGAATAGATAATGATATATGAACGTATAATTATGACTAGCAAGAAAGCTATAAAAGAGACCAAGTCTCAAGAGTGTAAAACAACATTTTAGTATTGGTAGACAATTTATTTCTGTAATTAGGAAAAAAGATGGAACTATTACTAAAAAGAGAGATGAGTTCTATCAAAAATTATGTAGTAATAAAAAAACAAGAAAAAATACCTTCTATAACTATTATATCTTTTGAATTGCCCAGGATTTTAAATGAAGAAGTGAAAAATGCAATTAAATTTACGAAGAAGAGAAAAGCTCTGGGCAACGATGGAATTATAATCGATATCTTAAAAGAAGTAGATGAAGAAGTAGAAAATTTTTTGCAAAGTTATATACCAAATGTCTAAATGATGAAGATCTACCAGATGATTGGAAGAATGCAGTATTAATATTTAAAAAAAATGGTAAAGAAAATATTAAAAATTACAGACATCAGTTATTTATCAGTTTTATACAAGATTTTTACTAAGATAATTACAACTCATCTACAGAAAACTTTAGATTTCAACCAATCAAAAGACCAAGCTGGATTTAAAAATGGTTTTAGTACAGTGGATCATATCCAAGTATTGAGAGAAGTTATAGAAAGAACCAATGGATATAATTTGCCATTATGCTTTGAATTTGTAGATTATAAAAAGACATTTCACTCTATAAGCATTTCTTTAATGATTAAAGCATTGGATCATCAAGGTATAGACTCAGAATATTGTCATATCCTGAAGCATATTTATAAAAATGGCAGCAACAATTAGATTACATAATGATACTAAAAAGATTAACATTGAGAAGAGTGTATGAGAGGGTGACTCCATATCTCCAAAACTTTATAGCAGTATTGCGAGACGTATTTTGTGGATTGAAATGGGAAAATAAAGGAATAAAAGTAAATGAAGATTATTTAGGTCATCTAGATTTTGCAGATGATGTAGTTGCTTTTACAAATAATGCTTCAGAGCTTCAGAAAATGCTGCATGAGTTATCAGATGAAAGTAAGAGAGTAGAACTAAAGGTAAACATTAAAAAGACTAAAGTAATGTTCAATAGATTTTCTCAAAAGATGAAAATAAATAATGATGGAAATTAATCATAGAATTAACCATGTGTTGCCATGCTTTTGGTAGAAATAACTTAATATTAAAAGGAAATATACCAATGTGTTTGAAAAGATTTTTAATAAATGTGTTTTACCACTTCTTACTTATGGATTGGAGACTTGGACATTTAACTGAAGAGCAATACAGAGACTTCAGACCATTCAAAAAAGTATGGAGAGATGCATGTTAAGCATAACAAAAAGAAAACGAAATGACATATATGGGCAAGAGAACAAACAGGTGTCAAATGGAATTGGATTGAACATATTGTTAGAAGAGATGATAGTAGATAGACAGTTGAAAAGAGATCGTAAAAGACCTAAAAAATTACCACATGAGATGAATAGATAAGGAAGTGTGTGGGGGTGATGTGGAAAAGAGAAGTTAGAGAACTGAGAAGATGGATTCAATTTGGAGACCATCCTGCAATAAACTGATAATGGTTGAAAATGATGTAGAGTCATAAAAACACCAAATAAAATTACCAACATGGAAAGTACCAATTAGCGATACAATTAAAAAAATAGGTACTAGTTGATTAGCCACTGCACACTGCTTGATGGCTCTGTTGTTAATCAAAAACCAAGAGATATAACGTTACCAGGCTCAATTACAATTTTATTATTTATTCAAAAACAAATAAATATAACGCGTTCACCTGTTTGTTTGTTTTTAATAGGGATTTAATTTATTTTTTAAAAAACTGCATTTACTATTTTTGTTTCTAAATTACATATTTTTAATTACATTAGACATGCCAGTATGTAGCGCCGGAATGTGTACAGAGGGGAACCACTGTTTTTGATGATCCAAAGGATGGTCCAAAAGATGCACTATTCTGATCCAACATTTTTAAATTACATTATATATGGCAGTGTATAGTGCTGGAATGTGTGTGTATGTGTGGGAACGACAGTTTTGACAATCTGAAGGATCGTCCAAAACATATGCTACTCTGACCAAACAAAAAAATATATAAATATTAGAAACATTCTGCGACAACATTTTGAAAACTATTCTAAAAAAATTTACAAAACAATATTATTTAGCAAAATGTAAGAATTCCATTTTAAAATTACCGTCTGATCAAACAAAAACATGCACTACTTTGATCAAACAAAAAATTGATAAATATTAGAAACATTCCGCGACAACATTTTGAAAACTATTTTAAAAATATTTTTGAAACAACATTATTTAATAAAATGTAAGAATTCCATTTTAAAATCACCGTCTGATCAAACGAAGCTTACGCATTTAAAAATGACAAACCACAGCCATTTTAGTAGTCTCGTAGCTGTTATTGCGCAAAATACGATTTTCATGTGATTTCTGTAAAATGCTTCTGGACATACATTTTTGCAATTCATTTCATCTTAAAAAGATGTGTATGGAAGCGCGGTGATGATGGGTTTAAAATTATTACTATCTAAAACTATGTCAGGGTGTGTGAAAAATCATTACTTCGAATGCACATGAGAAGTTATGGCCACTTGAATTCTACACACCCTCACATCATTCCGTAGCGATTTGTGGTGTGTGATATTTGGATAGTACCGTGAAGCACAAAAGTCGGCCGTAATATTTGTATGCAACGTTATCTAGGCTTGCTTACAGCTAATATGAACAGAACTGTTCCATAGGCCATGTAAACGGCATATTTCTGTGCTTTTGCATGGAATCAGCAACATTAAGCCTCATGCGAGGGCTAATTGAGTAGTACCAAAAAATATTTAATATGCATTTTACCTAAATTATTTTTTTTCCACAAATGAAAAATAAATCCGTAGGCAGGCTGCAATTGGAACTGCCATATAAAAAAATATAATTTTATAATGTATTAATTATATAATTAATTATATGCATGCTTAATTCTATTAGAGGTTATATAAAATAGAATTGTAACTATAAATTTTATTAAACGCACATTATTATATTAAGTAATATTTGCTAAGGCTGTGTATGTGCTTACTAATTACACAAAAGAGAACACACGAGAAATCATTAAACTAAAATTTTACATAAAATCATGATCTGATAACACTTATCTTTGTTAACACTCATTAAATTTATAATTTAGATGATATAACTTTTAAATTTTATTTAAACTTTTCATCAAGAGATGGAGCCATTTAACACAAAAATTTTATTTTTAGTGGGTAATATTTTATTTCTTTCAGATATCTATCTTTAATTCATTTCATTTTAAAAATATATTTCAATAAAAAATCACATAATTTTTGACACCTTTATTTTTAATGAAAGTATACTTTAAAACATTTTAACTATTTTCATTTTACAGATATTTAATAAATAAACATATTTTAATAAATACATTAAAAATATATTTTTACAAGAGAGCATTGTTTGACAAAATACTTTTAAAAGATTAATACCTGTTAATTTCATAAAGTAAATAACACTTTCTTTAAAAATATATATCCGTGTATTCTCAATCCATTGTTTCCTAAGTGACCAACAAAAAAAAGATATGGAAAAGAGAACCTTATTAAAAATTAGATATGTTTATACTTTAATTCTTATTTACTGAAATACATGTGAAGTGTAACTCATTTTACAATATAAATAATCTATATTTTCAAAAAGTCCAAGTATATATTTTTAATATTGTAACATTTATATATGGTTTAAAAATTAGAATTAAAAT
Source organism: Epiperipatus broadwayi (assembly GCA_028023455.1). Classification (NCBI taxonomy): domain Eukaryota; kingdom Metazoa; phylum Onychophora; class Udeonychophora; order Euonychophora; family Peripatidae; genus Epiperipatus; species Epiperipatus broadwayi. Next base: position 697,828 of record JAQFVV010012409.1, read on the forward strand.
ACAGTACTTTTTTTTTGCTTTTACTTAATTTGCTCTACTTATAGCTGATTCAACCAAAATATATTGAAAGTAAATTTAAAGCATTTATCTAAAATAAAAATGATGAATATAAGATGCCAATAACTTCATAGAATAAAAAAAAAAAATTGAAAAGGATTTCATTAGAATAACAATATTTTTTGACAAATCATAAGATTTTATAAATATTTTTTAAACAATCAGAATTTATGAAAATGTAATTATTGCAGCATTATTCAATAATGAACAAACTAATTGTGTGTATATATATACATTATTAATATTTGAACATTCTTACACCCCACCCCAACTGAAGAAAACAATGTATCAGATGAAATATATGCAAAAACAGTTCAAAAAACGATGTCTATATTTTTAAAATACATATTTTAATGCCATTAAATTTCAGATCAAAGAAAGCAGATAATGGATGCAGAAAAATAATATGCATATGGATTGAGAATTTACTAAAATTTGGGGAGAAAAAATTATAATTTCTATCTATCCAGAATATGATTATGTGTGTGCTTATTAGCTATAAAGAATATTACATTTAATAATTGTTTTAACTTTCACATTTTGAAATGAAAAACAATATCTGCTTAATATAAATAACATTCAAATCTATGCTGATGACTTAGCATAGCTAATGAAGGTGGTTCTCCTGAAACCAGCCCTGTGAATTTTGTATTATCAGTTCACAATTTAGAATTCCGTTATACAATAAAATATTTAAATTTTTTTTTCTCCAAATAATGCTTTTACATAAATAACCCACTAAAAAGTAGAAAAATAAAGTAATAATCCATATGATAAAAGCATTTGAGATCTTTTCGATTTTTATGATTTATTTGAGACTTAAATAAATAAATAGTGGGCTATTTACATAAAAGCATTATTTTTAAAAAAAATTTTTTTTTTAACCGTTATTTTATTTTTTAGTATTTAGTTATAAATAAAATATATAATTTCAATTTAAAAAAAATATTTTCATTAGACTTTTTTTAAAATTAGATTTCTTGTCCTTTCCACAAGAGAGCACCTGCTATCAACGATTATGACAGTTGTATTCATTTTAATTTTGGAAATGATAAAAAAACATATTTCTCTAACTTTTTTTTTTTTTTTATAAAAGATTCAATTTTAATAAATTAAGTGAATTAATATAACCAAATTTAATATAAATATAATATTACCAATAGTTCAGTTGCCAGAGTTTTCTTCAGAAAAGGTTGAAAGTTCGATTCTAAATGGGACCAGATTTTTTTGTTAAAAATTCAAAAAATTGGACATCCAACAGAAACACAGATAGACAAGTTAATATAAAAGCATTTAAGATAAATAGCATTTAAATACAGTCAAACATAATAAATTAAAAGGATATAGGCAGACACGAGATGAATAAAAGAAATGTATGTATAAAAAGATAACACTATTAAAACAAATTTTGAGGAAAGCGGGAAGGGGAAGTACTAAGACTAAAGCCTTCTGGAAAGTTTCATAACTGCAGCTGTTTATGAAAATTCACTGTATGAATAAAGAATCTAAAAAATCATCAACCTATGAATATACTCAAAAATTATTTATTACATAGGCAATGGAGTGATTTCGAATGCTTAGCGGCCTTAAAACCTAGTTGTGTCAAACCATGGTGGACACAGGCAAGTGTTGACAAGTGGCAGCAGACAGGATTGGAGACCACTAAGTTACATCCATTGGATGAGAGTTAAATTTTTTTGGGTGTAAACTACTGAAGATTATGTAGAATATTAAAATATCAATCCTTACAACAGCAGACATTATTCTTAATTTCAGTGTAAGTATATGTCATATAATTTTACAAAAAAAAAAAAAATCTTGGAGGCTATCACTTCAAAAGAAACATTTCCACCAATTACACTTTCTGATTAAATGAATTTTCTAAAAAATTGCAAGATTTCTATTATTAATTTTTTTAAAATTATCATTATGCTTACCTACTAAAAATAGTTTAAAAAAACAAATCACAATAAGAATTTATTTAGGGTTTCCAATGAATAACAATTGATGTATTCACAATGGTATTTCTTTACAAATTGCATATTTATTACCATTAATACAAAAACTAATACTGTAACAAAAAAAAAACAGAAATATTAAGGATTCTAATATGACTTCAGACTATAATCAGTAGTCTCACTATTGCTAATGAAACTATCCCAATTATAGGAAACACACTTATCATAGCATTGACTTTGCTGCCAAACTATAGGCCTCTGTGAAAATCTTATCAGAAATAAACATGAATTTAAAGCAAAGAAACCTTTAAACAAAATACTTAATATGTGTGTGATTTGTGAGGGCAAGACTTAAGACCATCATTATGATAATATTAGTTGTGAAGGATATAAAGGTTATTATGAAAAATGTATATTCGAAAACTTCTACCAATTTCACCATGCACAAATTTACAAAAAAATTGAGTTATTTAAAAAATAAAAGATCAATGTATATTTATATCATGCTACATGAATATCTCTGTTTTGAATTTCAAATGTGCACAACATAAATACAAAGAAGACAGCCATTCTATGATTATTCTCAAAACAAACAACAACAAAAATTATAAAAGTGAAAGCTTCTAATACATAATTACTTTTGTCAGTGATTATGATGTAGCAAATATGCATTAAGACTAGTTTCCAAAGTACTGTCTTTTATAATAAATTGTTGCACAATCAAATCAGTTTTCCATGTGTATGAATAATACATACTAATTTCTCAACTGCACAGGACATATAAAAGGAGAAAAAATTGCACATATAAACTATAAGTTTATTCCTAAAACAAATAATAGAAAATTATAATGGTGAAAGATTTTAACATCTGAACATTATATTGGCGGTGTATATACAAGACTATAATTTGTGCAATAAATTTGTCATGGAGCAATAATTGATAAGACTTTTATTTAATGCAATTAAAAAAAAAAAGTACTGCGAGAAAACCAAATATATGAAGCAGCTTTGCCTTGATGAAATGTTCACTGAAATACTGAAAAAGCAAAATTCTTCATAATCAAATAAATGTAAATAAAGAATTTAAACTTATTTTTCTTTAATTTATAATTAATTTTATACAATATTGTACGAAGCATATTTGTCTGCAAGTAATAATTTAAATTTAATTAATAACCTTCTTAAACTAACAAATAAAGGAATACTTTTAAAGCATTTTCTTCTATTTTTTTGCCTATCATAAAATTTACTAATTTGAAAAAACACAAAATGCACGTTTCATAATAAAAGTATTCCATCTGTATAATTATGTTCACCGAAGTAATAATGATTATGAAAAGATTAAGCATTATCAAAGGTACTGCTAGTAATGTTAGTTGAAGAAATGACTTAGTATGGCTGCACACTATATTCTGTGCAATTCTAAAAGAATAGGAGGTAATACAGCATCTATTGAGCCACACTGTTCAATGGCGCTGTTGCTACGCTAAAGCACATAAATATGCTGTTTATAAGGCTGCTCATAGATCTTACGGCCTGTAAACTGTTCAAACACTAAGATGTTGAATGGTAAACATTATTAGCGACACGTATAAGACTCTCTAGACATTATTTTTGACTATTGTACAGTGTACGATATGAAGGTTTCTGTACTTGTAATGACGAAAAGTCTATTGAAAGGATTTTTTTTTTTTGCTTCGATGTATTGTAATTGATGTGAGTTGGTAAAAATTGTAACAAATTGTCAAACGCCCCACCCCTCCTTTCGTTGTCAGGGGTCAGAATTGACGAAATGAGTGTAAATCACGATTCGGCAAAGTTCACGATCAAGCCGCGCACTTTCGGAGATTTTTTCGAGATCAAAACAACAGTTCAATGGCAGACGACCGTTCGGCATTGTAGTTTTGAGATTGACCTGCTACAGAAGGCAAATGCACTGGCCTTCCTTCAACCCCCCCCCCAAAAAAAATATTTGACACAGCCAGAAAAAAAAGTCTTTTGTGGCGGTTTAATGAAATTAAGGCGTCATCAAACATCTGGAATGGAAGCTCGAACACGTCAATGCCGACGAAGGGGTTCCATTCGCACATGGGACAGGCTTTGAGGGCTGACTAGGAATCGCTTTTTCTCAACCGGTATGGCTAATTGATTCTTGAAGACGGTATCAGCTTACAGTGAAGCGTATTACAGCTGACTTGGAAAGGTATCAAAACGCCGAAAGAAATATGATCACAGGTCTTAGAGAGGTCTGTCGAGAAAGCCTTGTTTCTCGATAAACAAAACAAACCAAAAAAAAGTTTCTTCGAAAACAATCAAAAAAGACTTGGTTATAAAAAAAAAAACCAAAAAAAAAAGGTCGTTTCTTTAAAAAAAAAAAAAAAAGAGAGAGAGACCAGACAAAAAGAAATAATGTTTTTTTTTTGTTTTTTGTTAAAAAAAAAAAAAAAAAAAGACGGAATATTTTTAAAAGGCAAAAAAAAAAAAACATTTTTTGATTTTTAAGAAAAATATATACATCAAACCGGTTACAAAAAAAAAAACAATAACAAACAACAAACCAAAAAAAAAAAAGTAAAAAAATTCAAACCAATCCAAAAATTAAAACCAGAAATCACAAGAAAATTTGAAAAACAGCCCAGTAACGTTATATCTATTAGTTTTTCACTAGCAACAACGCCATTGTATGGTGTGGCTCAATAGATGCTGTATTACCAAATAGGAAAATCAACGCTAAATTATTGGAGAGAAATTATGCAGCATCCACTAATAAAATCTGAAAGTATGAAATCTACTCACTGCTGAGAGATCATTTGTGAATGATAATAGCAAAAGTGAGAGAATGAGGAAGGCTACATTATGGTCTTAAATTCAGAATAACATCCCGATGTTACATATATCAGGTAGTAATAATATTCATATATAAAAAGCAATAAGTTTTAACAGAGCTTTAACAACTTTAATAAGACTATTTAAAGTTTTGGCAAGCATTAGTAAAAAGCAAGATCTAAAATTGAATTGTTAGAATAAATTATCTTAAGGAGACAGTAAACCATGACAACCTATCACCTATAATTTTCAAGTATTATTGCTTGGTTATCTAATATGCTTTAGGAGAAAGAATGCAACACACATACCAAAAATACTGCTCTAGATTGGTCCACATGTTGTGGACCAATAAATTTTAAATTTTTTTTAATTACAGATTAAATGAAACATTGAACAAAAAAAAAATGGAAGAAAGGCGGATGTTTTTATAGAAAATATAATTATTGCAGTGGTTAATAATTTTAATATATATATTGTGAGAATACATTAAATCGGCCACACAAAAATCACCACTCACACATCTATCTTAAAATCCATTACCAACAAAAAATCATCAAAAGCACATTATTAATTATATATTAATAATTTTGTTAAAATTGTCAGTTAAAATTATATTCTTGACGATACTGACATATGTATACCAAACCCTTAAATGCAAGCAAGTAAAAATCTCGAAAAACAGAAGAAAGAAATCATTAATGTTAAATTTTTTTTTGTTTATTAATCCAGCATAAAATTCTATAAATATCAAAATGATGTCAACAATGAAAATAAAAGGTGTACTTAAAACTCATATATCAATAAATCAAACATAAGACAATATAGAACAACTTGGTTTTTCTTTTTAAGAAAAAAACAAAGGCAAATAAATTATGTCTTCAAGAAAAATTACTTGATAAATTCATAAAATTAATTTATTTGTCATCTTAACTATCCTCAATATTAAAGCTCATAAGCCGCTATAATTGCAACTTGAGGAAATTGATTAAAGAACCCGCCTTCCATAAAGCTTATATTTTTAATCCAAGTTATAAACTAGAAAAAAAGAAATGATATGTGGCTAGGAAGTGAGAAAACATCATGGGGATGGAATCGCTCGTAATGCAAACAAGAGTTCCTGACATGATTATCACTTAAAATTAATATCCTGACGACCATGCTATAACAAAAGATCTACAATGTGCTACGATAAAGCAAAAAAATTCTCAGCATAGGAAAGATAGTTTATAAAAGGAGTCACCCCCGCGAAGATCCAAATGGTGACCAAATATCATCAGATAAACTACCATTCAATTAATGCAATGGAGCTTTCCTAAAGGAAAAGATATTTGGACGTTCTTCAATATGAACTATAATATTTTGAATTGGTTAGACTACACTGGATTAATATTTCATGTTTTACAATTTTTTTTTTATTATTCTTCTGCTTGTTAAATTGATTTCTTTCTTTTGAAAATAGTTAATCCATCCAATCATCAATTAGTTTAGAGGGAAAGGGAGTCAATAATTATAATTTTTTATTTAATAATAAAAAATAGGTGCAGACTCTTGAGCTTGCTTGCTAATAAACCAAGTAATCTACTGACTTGAAAGGTGAGACTTGTTTTTATATAATATTAAGTGCTCACACTTTGATAATTATAATATTTGATGTTATATGTTTGTGTTCAATTAGTTTAATTATTAATTATCTGTTATTCGGAATTCGTGACTAAACCCTTGAATGATTGGTCCGTTTTATCCTAGACTTATATGATACCAGAATAGGAGGAGGCTCAGAATCTAAAAGCAACTCTCAACCAATCATAAAATATAAACAGAGTGGAAATTAATGACCAAATGACTTTATGGAATTTTAGTTAGCAAAGTATTAATTGTTAAAATTATCTTCAATGTAAATTTGAGATTGTTAAATTGTAATGATGAATGACTATCCTTCGTAGGAATCAAAGGTATGCGTTAATAAATGGTTAATGAATACAAACGAAGGATGATCATGCCTATACAATCACTAAATGTTAAACAAATACATAATTATGTTATAAAACAATCATGAATGGAAACCATCTGTTAAATATTAAATTTTTGTTTGATTTGTCTCTTCTAATTAATTACACAATAATGCATATCCAATACACATATCAGACATGAAATAGTCATACTTAGAAATAAAGTACACATACATTCTTCCTGAGTTTGAACTCTGGCATAACGAGGATATAAAAAAGGTGGAGTAAGGGAAGTTATGCAAATGTGAATTCCACCCCATTCAATCAGTAAACATCATGGGACCACTTCACAAAACTTAGGTATATCATAGATAACTGACTTGCTTTATCAGGTTTAATACCCTACCTTGAAGACAAATGGGTGACCGTAGTGAAATACTCTCTTCATGAAAAAAAAGACTGTCCTGTTACATCTGGCATAGCCAATCATTGGACTTGAAACACAAGTATGATACCAGGCCATCCCATTAAGAATGGCATGGACAATCGTGGAGTATTGATTAACAGGCAATTCCGTTACATATAGCATTCAATGATTGGGCTATTTTGTTTCCTATTGCATGTTTTCAATACTACAATATTCATCCCGTTACAATATATTTTCAAAGTGATAAAAAAACAATAATCGACAAAACTACACAAAAATAAATTAACTAATAAAACAAATTAACTAACAAAATCTAAAGAAAAACAAAGAGTAAAATTTAAATAACTGAATGAAATATAATTATAAAACCAAAAACTAATGTGATTGTTGCTGATTCTTTTCAGTAATTAGCTTGTCAAGTATTGGAGATATGTGTGTGTGACTATTGTTAATGATTTCTTTCTTTTGATTTTATGAGAATCACTGCTGAAAATGTCAATTCACATAAGAATGTGGTAAAAATGGCAATAACATTCTTAAGGCTTTTTCATGAAATTTCAGATATTCACTTTTAATTTTAACTCAAAATTGAGTTATACTTGTTGAATTAAATAATAACTTTAATGTACCATCTTAGTTTAAATCTATTAATTTTTCTGTTCCAAATCAGTTAGGTTATTTTCTTGTTCAATAAACTGATTTAAAACTCACATATTGCCTTTCTGTTTGTTTTCTTACTGTGGGTAATACAGATCAAATGCAACATGGAAGTTCTATTAAATGTCCACAAATAGTATTTTTCAATTCACCAATATTTATATCAACATCATTTATTAATTCTGAAAATGAATGAAACATGTTAGTTTTTCTTTCTACATGTTGACACCATAGTTTTAACTTTTTCTTGAATGCCTCAATTTTATACTATAAATCAAAATTGGATTTCCTTGCAGGTTTAAATTTAGATAATTTATTAATGAAACTATGTCCAACAAGTAAACCAGTTTAGCGATCCAATTATTGGCATGGAAAATATATTTCTCAATTTTGAATTTTGTTTCTAAAAATGTTTCGTTAATTTATAGCCTTATTAATATTTTCCCTCTTGACAACCATCATACTTCTACATGAAGAAGTAAATTTTCATGTCCAAATCCCATTGCACAAATTTGAAAATAGTCTTGAATTAGTGTGATGCATTTAATATAATTTATTATTTTTATCAATTGTCCGCTACTTGTTTGATTTTTTTTTGCAACTCCTGAATGTTTTCCAGTCATACTTGCTGTTCTGTCAGTACATAAACCAACACAATTTTTTCAATTAAATTAGTTTTTCTCAATATAATTATCAACTGCTTTAAATATATTCAAACTAGCTGTGTGATTAGAAAATTCAACACAACAAAAAAAATTCTTTTACATCATTGATTTCATAATCAACAAAACAAATATAATATAAAAGTATGGTTTTATTGGTAACATCTATAGATTTGTCTATTTGAATTGCAAACAAGGACTTGTTTATCTTTTGAATTAAGTGATCTTCAACATCAGTTGCTAATTCACTAAATCTGCATTGAATAATATTGTTAGAAAATTACAAAGTTATCATTTTTGTCTCAGCAACTATACCTAGGATTTCAGAAAACATGCCTATTAAATATGGTTTAATTAAGTTTTCAGCAATAGAGTACTGCTTTTTGGATATAGAAATCCTTAAAGCAACTAAATATGTTGTTTTGCTTAACTAAAAGAAATTTTTAAAAGGTGATTTTTGTTTTTCCAATTCAGCACTTTTACGTTCAAAAAAATCCAGTGGCTTGTTTTGTAGATTTTAATGTTTGGTTCGTAAATGATGCATTCATTTTGATGGCTTCACACATTCATTGGAGGGAATTTTTCTGCAAATAACACGTTGTGGTCTGGGTAAATTTTCCTCACACCCAAGTCAAAGAATAAAACTAAATTTTAACTAAAGTACATTTTTGTTTTGCCTTAGATGAATCATTTTGTTAATAAAAATATTTTCCTTAGCATTCATAAGTACTTATATTTGGTTTTTGGAAAAATTCTGCTAAAAGTTTTTGATGTCTGCTTATTATTAATCATTTTTAAATAGCTAAAATTGATCAAAAAAGTAAATATCAAATATTTAATAGATTTTAATTTATAGTACACACCTATTATATAGTAATTCTTATAACTGCATGCCAGCACAATTTCGATTAAATGTCTATGTCAAACTGCATGCTACATATGAGTGACAACTGTTAGGTCATTTTTGTACATACTAAAGTCCGTCTCAGCGCATAAAGTGGGCATGCACAAAATTGTTATTGGAGCAGTGTTTTTACTGTGAGATGACTGATACTAGGAAATAAAAACTTTTTTGTCTTGTAGACTTTGTTTCTTAAATTATTTTCTATGAATTCTATGAATAAAACAACTAAAAAATCTTACAACTGAATTAAAGCTAAATTTAGTAAAATTAGTCATAATATAAAAGATTGTAAAAAATTATATAATAAATAAGAACAAATTTATAAGCCTTTTGTGAACCATTAAAATTTTTCTGCGAACCATGGGTTGAGAAACACTATTCTAAAATTTAAACTAATAGAGGTTGATTGCAAGAAAACATTTTGTAACAAAAGAATTTGACATCATTGTCAAAGGAGTATCTTCACAAAATGCAGATTTAAAATAAAGGGATAACTAATTTAACATTAAATTTGAAAGATACCCATTGGGTTACAAAAAGTAAGAAAACTTCTATTAAGATTGAAGATATACAGTACTTGTGGTTTATGTAAAAATACACACACAACCCAATAGACATTTATTTAAAAAATATTCTATTTCATTAAAATATTTAAGCTTTTATTCTTCAAATAATTGTGATTAATCTACTGGGATTCCTCAATCATTTGCAATGATACCCACAAAAGTGAATTAAAATGACCAGTAGAGACAGATTAAATGTTTAAAAAATTTTAAAAATAAGGAAAAAAAAGTTTAACACAATAATTTAAATGTTTAATCGATATAAATCACAAAGCCATTTTTCAACAAAAAAACTGAAAAATGAACAAGGCAAAAACACAAACTATATATATTTGTATTTAATTAAAATAGGTTAAAATCATTCAGAATTAGAAATCTAAAATTATAAATTTCTTGATTAATTAAATTCAATTTTTAAAATAATAGCAATAATAATAATGCTATTCAAAAATTACGAAACATTTCTGTAAAAAAAATAATTTGAATCGAATGAGGAAATAATAGAACACATTATTGTCCAATCAATAATTTATGCCGAGATTTAATTCACCTGGGTATTACACTGAGATTTTTTTACAAAAAAGATAGAAATATTAATATTAAGTCAAAAATTCAAAATTACAGTATTATCATATCAAATGATGCAGAAAGTTTTAAAGAACATGAACAATTTATTTTTTAACACAACTACATATTTATCTAGCTAACGATAGTTTTTAAATGCATTAGGCTATTATATTACATTAATAGTTAAGCATTAACTGATAATGATTATAAAAAAAAGAAAGAATACAATTTTCGAATTACAACAGACATAGTAATTTTTAGTTTTGAGAACATGTATTTATAAGACAAAATATTTAATATATAATTGTTTTTTTGGTGCCTAATGACAAATAATAATGAATATATAGATATAGACTCTTTAGAAACTAAGATAGAATATTTAGTCCATAAGCTATGTAAAAGTTAACAAAAAAATGAACCCTTTTTATATATATAAAAAAATAGAAAGGACTTAAAAATCAACCAAACACGAAGTCAACGTTATTAAAACTAAAAACGACGAGTATAAATGTACGTTTAAATAACAACTGCCACACGTTTTTTTACAATTGAAATGCACATTAAAATTAATTCCTTTATAAATAATATAATTTATGTAGGCATTTTAAATACTTAATAAAATTTTCAATAGTAAACGATATGTGATTGAGAAAGAATACATAAAATAAACGTTACTGGCACACATACTTAAGATGTTTACATAAATGCTGTTCAAAATGAAGAACCAAATAACAAAAATTTACACAAAAATGCACAAAATCAAAATCACATTTAATTAGGAAAAATTATGTAAAACACTAAACATTAATAATTAAATAAAAATTCTTGAATTAGAAGTTTATAGATGTTAACGTTCGTACCTAATTATAAAACTTAAGCCTCAATAGCAACAAGAAAGCTAATCACATATGCGAATAAATTTTCACTTAAAAACTAATAAAATAATTAAAATACCTGGCTTTGACTTTGTCCATGATCTAATAATGAAGCTTGTGTCTGAGATTGTGTTTGAGAAGGTAGGGTAAAATCTGTGAAATCAAATCCAGATCCTTGAGTATCGGCGCCCAAGAGATCATTTTCTTCAGTATCCAAAAATGTTAACGTTTGCGAACTCGGTCCATACGCGTCGACGCTCATGATACATTCAAATGCTTTCTAATTTAATATAGTTTATAAGGATTAAAACAAAATGCTTCTAAAACTAACATAAACAGATTCCAAATGGAAAATATTTGAAAGCCTGGGCGTTCGTTCGATCTGAGTTTCACGCCATATTTCTTCCTTGAGATCTACGTCATGCCAACCAATCAACAAAATTGGGGACATATGTAGAAACATTTTGTAGACATCGATGTCGAGGCTACCCAAGATGGCGCCCATGTGATGGTGGCTTTCTCGATTTAGGTTGAATTATAGGTCAGAAATTCACCCAATGCTGTGCATTAAATTGACACAATTTTCTCTTTAGAAATAAGATATTTTCAATTCTGGAATTTTATTATAGAACCTCTGAATTTTTGTATATTTTAAATAAGTTATTTATTTGAATAGTCAGAACCATCACATTGGGTGCTTCTGACTGGTTGATTCGGAGCTCGATAACGTTCTAACATAAACGATTCGAAATTTTTTTTTTTTTTTTAAATTTAAATAATTTATTTACATTAAATTCTTTTTTTTTTATTGTTGGAAATATAGTAAAAGAAAAAAATTAAAATTTGAATTTTTAATTCAATTTCGAAATTTACTGCGTAAATTTCTTTGTTATTCATTGAGCGAAAGTAAATCAGTCATGAATACTGGGTTTTATCGAAACACTTTCACTTCACAATTGTATCTTACCCAATTGTTGAATAACACAAATGCCCAGGCTAATTCGTTGGCAGCATATTCATATCCAGATGCCATGCCTAGTTTACTTGGGTCTCCAGGCCTCATTCCTTTACCCCTAGATGTCATTCAGAAGAATACTATGTGGAATACATGTGGAATTAATCGAATGTCTTCTATCATTGGAAATTCTTCTTATCGAGAACGATATCATTCCCATTCTCCCAGGTCTTCATCAAGGGAAAGCCTATCGGATTCCAAGACACCAAACAGTTCTGAAACTGGGTTTCTCCCTACTCCCAAATCACAATCATCAAATAATCACGGTGGATCATTACAAAATACAATAACTAATAAAGGGGTCAAGTAAGTTGTTTTCATTATTTATATTTATAAGTACAGATGTAATTTTAGCTGCAGAAACAATGAATTAAGGCTCAGATAATTTTTGAATTTCTAACAATATTGATCAAAAACAATAATTATTTTAAATTGCAGTTTCGTTGACCATGTAGATTTTCGCTCTCGTTTAGTTTTTGATTTTCATTTTAATTTCATTGAAATCGTATTATTTTTTTCATAACTTGAAAATATAATTAAAAGTTTTTTTTTCCAGTATCAAGATATTTGATATCTTTGAGTCTTTTCTACATTTTCTCTCTCACCATTGTTTTTTTATATCGTAATTAATTCTTTTTTGCAATATTTAAAGAGATTTAATGTTAAATGTGTTATATTTAAATAACTTTGATATTGATGAATTTCTCTTTTTTATTCTTAATATCTGTGCAACTGTTCTCAATAACATATCTCACCTTATTGATCTCTTTTAACTTTGAGCCATCTTCAAAGTCTGCTAATATTTTTAAAGAATTGGCAAATTCTTTGATAAAATGCTGTAACCATTTTTTAATTTATTAAACGCTACGACAGCAAATTGGCGGCAGTATTGCACTTCAACATCCAAGTTTATATTTCTATCTAAAAATCGATCAAAATATTTAAATTGATTCACTTTGTTAACTTCAAACCAAAAATTGCTGAAGTCTTTTTTCATTCACTGATGAATAAAGCACTTGATTTTTTTTTGAACATTAATTAATCAAAGATTTAGAAATTTATACACACAATTTTTTTTTACACGAAAACAATATCTGATATGCCCATGTATTGTATACAGATAAAATATGCCTACGTATCTGCATTCATATGTATGTGCCCACAGCTGTAATTTGACAAAAGAGAAGGGAAGCAGTATTTTTCGTGCATATATATTAAATCTATATAAACTGCAAACATAATAACTAAATATGGAAATCACAATACCTTTTAATGTTAAAACATTAAATAATTAGAAGTCCTTTTATTTCCACCACATAATCTTTTTCAATTCGTTTGTTTATGAAATAAATACCATTGTCATAATGTACTATTTCATATGGTAGCTCAAACTTCATGAATTACATTAGCATCTAGTTTATTAAGAAAATTACTCTCTTCTATCTTTTTTAATTATTTTCTTCATGCAATATTTTAACTTTATTTAATTTAATACAAATTATCAATTATAAGTTTATGATCATTATACAAAAGGTGTTAGAGCATTAAAAAATGTCATAGATCACATGACCCCATTCTTTTAAGCTTATAAGATATAAACAGTGAGCATTGCCAATTGCTCAACAAGCTTTGTGATAAATGCTTAGCCAGAGAAAGCATTTAAAATATCTCTGTCACGACACCCCCCCCTAAACCTCTGACCAATGGTTTCATGCACCTCTCCGAGGAGTGCCAAAGCACGAAACCATTGGTCAGAGGTTTAGAGGGAGGGTGTCCTGACAGAGATATTTTAAATGCTTTCTCTGGCTAAGCATTTATCACAAAGCTTGTTGAGCAATTGGCAATGCTCATTGTTTATATTTGAGCATTATTTATTATGCTGCTTTATCTCTCATTTAATTATTGTTTTTCTTTTTTTTAAATTATCTTCATCGAACACCTAGCTTCATCAATTTATGAAATCCTGCAAAAGCATAATAATTTTATATGTAATGTTTTATGTTGTTTAATAACATTATCTTTAGAATTATTAAGTAACTTATTTATTTTAAATAATACCCTATATATATGATTTTAATAGTCAGACCAAAAATCTTTCACTTTATTACCTTTTGTAGTATACGGTATTGGTAAGAAGTTTTTGATTATTTAATGAGATATATATTCTTATATTGATATTAACAGATTGTCTATTCATTATACAATCTTGAATTTCTATTGTCTTCATTTAATATTCTTGTAGGATCTGGACTAAAGGTAAATCTAAAATTGCAAGATTTTTCATGGCCAAAGAAAACCAAGGTGATATTGAACTAATTATTCTTAGCATTTTTTATACAATTGGATAATAGTGGGGTTTTTTTAGTCTTTTTTCCAAAGTATATCTCGATTCCCCAATATATGACTTGATGCATCCTCATAATTTATTTGATATATAATATTATATTACTTTTTATAAATCTCCACGTATACTGTCTCATGCAGTTTTTTTTTATATAATTCCTTTAATTTTTTAACAGTTTCGACTGTCCTGCAGTCTTCATCAGAGCTACATTTGAACATAATCATATAACCATTATTCTATATACATATAAAAAAATACATATAAATTGTAATGCTCAGATTTGCACACTCATGTAACAAAATCCAGAGTCCAAGCAAAATACACCAAAGATGACCAAAGTGAGGTGGTTGAGACCTCTAATCTGACCAAACTTCAATCCATCTGCCAGTACTCCATAATTTAACACCCTATGAGTGACATTTTTGAGGTTACACTCAGTCTTCATTTAACTGCGAGCTGGCATAGGACAGGGAGAAACATGAGACTCAAGAGGTCACTACTGACTTATTAAATGGATAGTGTAGAGCAGTGGTCTTCAACCTTTTCACACCTGTGGACCGGCAAAAATAAGGATAAGATTTCGTGGACCGGCAGAAGTTTAGGTAAATTTTCTTAAAGATGTAACCTGTTTAGCCGTAGATAACCATAATTGTTATAACTGACCAAAACAGCACACTTGTTATTGTGTATTGTAATAATGTTACTTACCTTCACATGCTGAACACTCTTTCTCGAGTTGCGCAGAACAGTACAATAACAATCGTTCTCATTAATGTGCTTACATTTCTACGTTTATTATTTCATTGTTAAAACATGCAAGAATAAAATGTTATTCACCTGAATGTTGAAAAAGTCAAAAGTTTTGATCTTATTTTAATTTGGGGGGGGGGGGGCAGTGGATTGAGAAATACTTTGTCATCGCTGAGACAAAAGATAGAGACCAAAGTTATTTTTTGTTTGTTTTTATTTTTTAAATAAGGTAACAGAAATTGGTTTTAAAAATAAAAGTTTTAGTATTTTAGCAGTATACAAATAAAGCTAAAAAAAAAACGAAACTTGAAAAAGTCAAAAGTTTTGATCTTATTTTAATTTGGGGGGGGGGGGATAGATTGAGAAATATTTTGCAAAAGTTAGAGACAGAAATTTTTTGGTTTTTCTTTTTAAAAAAGGTGATAAAAATTGATATCAAAAGCCAAAAAAGATTTTATTTTAATTTTTTTTTGGGGGGGATGGGTGGAGTGGGTTGAGAAATACTTTGTCATCACTGAGACCAAAGTTATTTTTGTTGTTTTTATTTTTAAAAAAAAGTAACAGAAATTGGTTTAAAAATAAAAGTTTTAGTATTGGGATATTTTTAAACAAAAAAAAAAAAAACGAAACTTTAAAAAGTCAAAAGTTTTGATCTTATTTTAATTGGGGGGGATTGAGAAATACTTTGTAAAAGTTAGAGACAGAAATTTTTTGGTTGTTTTTCTTTTTAAAAAAGGTAATAAAAATTGATTTCAGAAATAAAAGTTAAAGCCAAAAAAGATCTTATTTTAATTTTATTTTTTTTTGGGTTGGGGGGTGGGTGGGGGTGGATTGAGAAGTACTTTGTCTTCACTGAGACAAAATTTATTTTTGGTTGGTTTTTATTTTTTAAAAAAGGTAATAAAAATTTGTTCTAAAAATAAAAGTTTTAGTATATCAGCGATATGCAAATAAAGGCAAAAAAGGTATCGCATTATAGGCTAAAAAAAAAGTGGCCATATTTTTAAACAAAAAAAAACCTGAAACTTGAAAAAGTCAAAAGTTTTGATCTTACTTTATTTTGGGTGGGGGAGGGGGTGTATTGAAAAATACTTTGTAAAAGTTAGAGATAGAACTTATTTTTTGGTTTTTATTTTTAAAAAAAGGTAATAAAAATTGATTTCAAAAATAAAAGTTAAAGCCAAAAAAAAAATTGCCGTATAGCCAAAAAAAACCACTAAAAATGAAATATTAAAAGAGAGTAGAAAAAATTTAAGAGATCAAAAAAAGTCACGTTATATTTTATTTTAACAATGTTAACAAGTGGCCGTGATTGGCTATCAAAAGACAGCCGGAGTTCGTATAATAAAAAACGTTTTTCTACCCCCCCCCACATAAACATCTGTGATAGATAGAAAACCAAATTAATTTATGTATGATTGGTTAGATTTTGTTTATGTTCTGTTTCTTTTTTTTTAATTGGGTAAAAATGCGATGAAAAAATAAATAAAAATTGTTTATATTGTAACCTTCCCCATCGTAAACCGCATACTCATCAACAAATCACTATGCACATTTTTAAGCGTTTAATTTCAAGGTAATCTTTGTCTATTACAACTAGATAGTATACCTTTTTCTGATCTCGCTCTCTCTGCTTCAACACTCAATCTAAGCAAATCTAGAATACACACCTATAATATTATAAGTGTTAAACCAAAGATAAGATTTCCTTATTGGCTAGGCTCACATGAAACTATAATCTTAGAGAAGATCACAAGGTGAGTAATAACTTCTGGTTAAACCAGCCCTAAAATCCATAAATAAGCAAACAAACAAAAGATTTTGAAATAAACTTACTCTTTATCAAACAAATAAATAACCAATGATTAGATCAATGAAATGAATATGAGATTAAAATACAAATTAAGCAATAAGTAAATTAAGATGTGGATAATGTAATGGATAATGAAAATAAATAAAAATTAAATAATAACATGAAATAAGTCTAATAATGAATAGAAAAGGAAGAAATATGTATTAGAATAATGAATAATTAAGATGATGATAGAATAAGAGTTAATGGATGATCAAGATGATAATGAAATAAGAGCTAATGAACAGTGAGTGAATTAGGATAAAGAATTAGGAGGAAAGGAGACTAAAGGTAGCTGGGAATGACAGATGAGAAAATGATGAGGATGAAAGATGAATTCCAGAAATCTAACTTTGATATTAAATTAAATGATAAGGAAACAACTAAATTAAATATGGACTTCAAGCCCAGCAAAACCAGAATATTCACTATAAAGTCAAAACAAACTATATATGTTTCAGATAAAGAAGCAATTAATATTTTAACATTTAATTGACTTTTACAAACCATTGAATGTTCCTAAACCTAATACAACTATAATAAACAATCAAATTTAAAATCTATTATAAACTTTAGCTTCTACACTACAAATTAATATAATTTATTCTTCTCAGGGTTCATATTACTTAAAGTTTATTATACAACATATACTTGGGTCAGTGAGAGGGATTTTGCCACTACCCAACTATAATGCACAAAACGATTCTCGATACAAAATTGAATTAATAAACACTTAGCAGTCCTAAGGAAACTCTATAACTAATATAAACTTTAAGCCTCCATTTGTATGAATAATTTTCACTAGCCAAACAAAGACTGATTGACTTCTTTCTCATAAATAAGTAATAACAATGTGATCAAGACCAGTGAATGATAAATCTGCAGGTTCAAATAAAATGATTAAACCCATATTAAATGATTAATCTTTTAGTACAACACCTAAAATAATATATACTTTAGGTTAACAATATTTTATTTATTAAGTAATGAAGCCCTAGATATACTTGTACATGACAGGGCTTAGTAAAATTACTCTGGTATACCAACGTATAGTAACTTATACACTATTGATTGATGATGATTTCCATATAATCATTGGATATGTCGATAGCAATAACAATAATAATGTATGTGTGTGTTAATTAGTAACAAGACTACTGATGACTAAGTAAATGTTTAACATAATAAAATTTATTTACAATATTCATATTAATTAGATACCTTACATGAATACCTTACATGAAACAATATTCCCTATCAAGGACAATCAGGGATGGGAATTACTTGATATCCATATTGGAATTATCTCAG
Source organism: Epiperipatus broadwayi (assembly GCA_028023455.1). Lineage (NCBI taxonomy): Eukaryota > Metazoa > Onychophora > Udeonychophora > Euonychophora > Peripatidae > Epiperipatus > Epiperipatus broadwayi. The sequence goes on from JAQFVV010012409.1 coordinate 716,545, forward strand.
TATTTAACGTACCAAATCAAATATCTCTACATTTTGAGAAAAGCAATCTTTTCTCTTTCTTAATGGAGTTTTAAAATTAGTATCTCCAATAAATCTATTTAATTTCTAACAATATGGTAAGGGCAATTACCATGTATAATACTATTACTAATGTATCACTATTCACCTTGAAAGATTTGTCATATTGATGTGGGACAGACGCCATAAGTTAAAATACACACATGACGTAAAATATTGCCTATGTCCAATTTACTCATTTAATAATAAAATAATCTTATTGATTCATCAATAAATCACCACTTGATAAAGATACTTTTACATTGTTCATGGACACCACTTGCTATTTCATACAGAAGTTCTACATACACTAATAAATTTGGTTGGTCTGCCTACCAACTGATGATGATTATACATCATCATCAGGACACTATCCCAATTAAACAAACACTATGGATATACTAGTGTCCCATAAGCGAACTTATTTTATCCTTGCCATTGGATTATGAATACTACTTTTCACCATACACGGTGGAAAAATAACTCTAACTTCGTGAAGGATCTAACAATAAAGGAGGCTCTACAAAGCAACATGGAAGCTGCATAGGAAAACAACATGAAAGTTGTATATAAAAAAAAAAAATGAAAGTTGTATACTAAAAATGGTTGATTCTACTACCTTCATTGGTATACAAGTGCGGGCAATGCCTCGACACGTAACATAGAATTCAGACCATGAAATTATCCTCTCTTAGGACTTAATTATGCTCTGAGCATTAAATCTTAACTAGCCTCACAATATCATCCTTTCACTTAATCAACAATGGGGAATTCTCCATAATCCCATGCACAATACATATATTATTATCTTTGATGCTTTTATATTTAGCATATCTCTTCAGCTAACAGCTGGTACAAATTCTAATTAATGCAATAGCAAGGTAAAATGACAATAATAATAAAAGTGGAAACATAAATATTCCCTTTTACAATGCATAAACTGTTAATGTTTGATAAACAAACCACCAATATCTAAATAAAACAACCTTTAATTATTCCAAAATAATTATTACACCTTGTCATAGCAAGTCATGTACATGCAATGATAGATAAACTTACATTTGATATCTAAAATGGACATTTAATTAATAGACAATATTAAGAAATGAAAAAGGTTTTTTTTTAAAATTATCTCTTATAACAGAACAATTGTGTCATGTGGTATATAATTTTAGCAAGTTCGGGTTTGTTTATTTCCTTTCAATATAATATTGACATTTATTTTAATAGAATGAAGATAAATATTTCTTACTTTTTTTTCCCATAAACAATATTTACCCCCATATATTTACTTGATACAACAACATAAAATAATGTGATAAATGATACTATTTTTATGCATCTCCACACCCTTACCAAGCACACTTTATAGTTTTCAAAACATATACTATATAAAAAAAATAAACCTGATCCTTGAATACTACATGAGCAAGAAGAAAAAAACAACAACATATATTGCAATATTATATGTGTCAATCACAACGATGAACAAACGTTTCCTTTCCTTAGATTTTATTATAATTGTTCCGATTTGATCCGATCTTATGAGTAACATTAGTGATAAGACGTATATAACAAGCAATATTCTTAGCAAATATAGACGTGGAATATCTTGTTTCACAATAACGCATTTAGACAATATTTAAGCATTTTTTTTTAAATGGCACGAAAATCCTATATTATTTTGAATAACAATATAAACACAACGAGGCACAATCAAGCAATATCAAAACATTTTCCACGTAATACCACTAAACGAAGTTTATCAAGAGTTATAAATACACTTTTCCTTTTTAAAATCCTAGAGAGATTGAGATGTTTGATGTTATTCCAGTGATTTGAAATTTAGCAACTTGAAATACGACCATGGAACAGAATGAAAATTATCACTGGTTTATTCTTCTTTCCTATCCGCAAAGATTTCTGTCTCAATTTTAAATAATTTTAGAGCAGCTGAGAATATCATTATTTTATATTTACCCAATCAAGAAAATTAAATACTTATTTATTTACTTCCATTATGCAATACATATTTAATAAGGTTAGCAAAGTTAATTTACTATTCAAGAATTGCCAATAAACTATACTTGACATTAATAATTTATCATTTTCTATTTTAAAAAAACTAAGCCATTCGCGGTAAAATTGAAGCATGAAATCGAAGCAGACGATATTTCTTCCTAATGACAATACGAAATAATTTAGGCATTTTTTTTTTTTTAGAACAAATTATTTTATAGGATTTAAAAATAAATGTTTAATTTATTTAATGTTTCTTCTAAAATTTCCACCAAAAGAGTTATGAACTATTTTTACGGAAAAGATAGTTTAAACAACAAATGTGTTTTTCAGATTAGCGCGAAAATTAAATTGACTTTAGTCCTTTTTCTATTATATCTTAATAATTCTAGTATTTTTAGTTTTAAGCATTTACTAAGAGGAATAAAACAACAATAATCCCTTACTTTTTCTGCTCTGATTCTTTCCTCCAAGTGGTCCATATGTAGGCAAATATTTCTTCCAAGAATAACATTTAATACTTATGAGGGTCATTTTTTTTTTCTTTTTCCAATGTGTAAAATCCAAAACTATACGGTCAATAAAAACAAAAGCAGCGGTGAGATGTCACAGAGTTATTAGTTTTTTATTTTAACATCTTTAGTTTCATCTAATCTTATAATTTTCTTCAAAATAATTTTGAAATTATTATTCTAGATTTTTACTTTACTAATTTTTCTTTTATGAGTGAAAATTTACGTCTTCTTTCAACTTTTTCATTAAGTAGTCTCCCCAGCTGATAAACTTGTTCTAGCCTTTATTGTTTGTCTTACCGGTTGTGGTTGGTTCTGAATAATCCAATCATAGTAAATGTACATAAATTAATATATTTAATCCATCTAGTGAGAAAAATCCAGATTGATATTTCAATTTAATGTAATATACAATGTATTTAAAGATCGTTTATATACAAATTTAGAAAAATTATCAATTGCTTTTGGTTCTTTATTTTTACTTGTTTAATGATAATAAAGTTTTAAATACTTTCCTACTTTCAAATGGGTTTTCTACTATTACAATATTATTTAACTAGCTACCACTGGAAATTGTGATAAAATACCTATGAGATAAATATCTATTCCACCAGATTTTCCGGTGCATTATCAGTCCAAATCATCATCAGTTTTAAGATATTTATGAGTGCTTTTGGTTTAATTAGAAAATATATAATCCAGTAAGCATTTTAATATATATAATGAATATTTATACACTACTTTTTAATAATTTATAAATTATTACAATTTAAAAATTTAAAATTTTACACACTGGACCCTTGAATAAAATTTCCTACCATGAGCCAAAACATATGGTTACAATATTAACTAAAAGTTTAAAATCTTATTATTTTGTTATTACAAATTTTCTTGCCAGTCTAGCACGGACCGAGAGAAAACTTCTGCGGCCCAGCACTGGTCCTTGGACCAGTGGTTGAAGACCACTGGTGTATGACACTTAACACACTATCTTAACTATAGAGATACACACACATATATAATCATTAAGAAATTGGGATAGTGGAATGTGGATTGGATACAATAATGTGGATTGGTTTGAAATAGACCCATGAGCAAGAAAGATATGGAACAATTTATATTTTAAAATGTTTATTAAAGCAACCACAATGATATAAATTAAAGTAATACAAAGGCAATGATTATATAACCTTAAATATGTATATTTAACTCAGGCAGGCATTTTATAATGAATGAGACATCAGTACAGCTGTTTCATTAATATATTAAGATAAAGGTATATGCGGTTCATAGATCATGCGTAATTATATAATATACCCATCCTATTGTTCTTGGTTTGCTGAAGTTAGTTCTAAGTTGACTGTTATATGTATTAATAAAGTGAGCAAAAAAAATAAGCTCAATATCATGCCGATTCAACCTGATAACCAAGATTCAAACTTCAGTCTAAAGCTGAATGGTTAATTAATAGGAGAAAAAGAACTGGTTATCTTTAGATTCACATATATATGCTATGGCACTTTATAAAATATTAAAGAGTAAGCTTGCAGTGCGAGTGAGTGATTATTCAGGAGCTTCAGCATCAAATGCTCAGTTTGCTCTGAGACCGGACGGTTTGCTGCTAATTATATATGAACAGATATGTTCAGGAACTTAGATTGGCTTTATGAAAACGGTCTGAACCTTCATGTTTCAGTTCTAATAAAAATAGCCATACCCGAACTAGGGATGGGGCGGTATGTCACCATGAACCCATTTGAAAGGTGCAGCAAAATGTAAACACACATACGTGTACTATATAAAGACACTCGCAATGCACACACAATAGAACAATACGTATGCGTATAATTAATTAAGTGCGCCTAAAACAGATAGCTTCTATCTGTCTTACTAACTCAACCCAGTTCTTAAAGTAGCATTATAATTATGCTAATAAAAGGGTCTTATATTATAATCAAGCTGAAATCCTGAATCTGCATATATATATAATCATAATTAAGGAGGGAATGTATATTTCATGGGAATTAATATAAACATTAACAAATATACTTTATTATCATCTCTAGCCAGTATATCCCCCTAACTCATACATATCAAAAGTTATGTCATATAAAATTGACTAAGCAAATCTTGCAAAATATATTGCAATTTATAATATATAAAATCAGGATAACGAGCGGTTAGTAATCATTTATTATCTATTAATATTATTTCAAAACAGCGATTTAATACGCCAGCAGCATTCTTAAAATGTTTAAAGTGGAGATTTAAATGATCTTCTTTGTAAGTTAATTAATTATTATTTGCTGTTTTAAAAAATCGGCATATTATCACATATACACCTGGGTCTCTTTATGTGGTAGATAGGTTCCTCGGAAAACGCACACAAAAGAAATCGCACAAAAATAGAAGTAAACAGAGCAAAACTCTCCATACAGTATTGCCACCTGTGCTAAACAGAGTAATCAATGGATGCCAGAAGGCTTGTGCATAAAAAACCTATCTAATGCCTACTCATCCAATATCCCCAGACTAGTTTCTGGCTTGTGGCCAGGAAATCTGATCATGTGATGCTTAAAAATAGAAGTACTTAACTTACCTTGAAAAATGGAGGATACGTACTGTAATTTTCCAAAAATCACATAAAAGCAAAGCAACAACATAAAATTACTTTAAAATTCGCATTAAAAAAAAATAAAATAAAATATGACTAATAAAAAATTTCAAATTTGAAAAAAATTGATACAAGACAAACTTTTTATTATTTTTTTTATTAACTACAGTATTTAATTTTATTCAAAACAATATATTTTTATGTGTAATTTACATTTTTTCGTAAATGCACGGTATTTTAATCATTATCGCTATTTAAGACATCAGATTCGTCATGATGTGATGTGAGGTATTGTAGCTTTTCTTTACACGAAATCAAGAGGAAATACAACTAAAATGTTTTCCAATCGCCTTCCCATTTCGTTAAGCGATCTAAAATTGAAATTTTTGTTTCCATAGAAATTCATTTCCTTGGGGTTTTTTTTCCTCTCCGTTAGAGGAAAGTTTAAAATAAAAATAAGAACTTAGACTTATGATAATAAAAAGACACCGACTTACCACTGTTGGGCAAAATTTAATTAAAACTAACAATTAAAAATTAAATTCTTATTTTTATCTTTAATTTTTTAATTTTCAATTTTGTTTAAAAATCAAATTTCATCGTTTCACATCACCTTAATTTTAGATCATGTTACATAATTTTTAAATTATTAATTACAATTAAAAATCCGTTTTAATTGTCAAATTTAATTGTGCCCACCGCTGTTACTCACCTTTTAAAAATAAACTTGCAGACACTAAATGATTAATTGATTACGTACTCTTTTTATAAAAAGCAAACATAGAATGCGATTTAAAATGCAAAAATAACATACATAGTATTTTTCATCTATAACGTTTGAACAGATTTACATTACAGTCTTGTAAAATTTAATGTCTGTATATAAAATAGGGAAATCCTCATTTTAAGTGAATTATGAACTTCTTTATTGCATAAAATCTATTACAATACTATTATAAAGCGCTGAAAATATTGAAATTATTAAATGGAAGTCGAACTCCGATAATGCGCTATTACTTTAAATATGACGTGAGTGCATGAAATTTATAATATTTAAAGTAATAGCGCATTATCGGAGCTCGACTTCTGATCTAATAATTTTTATCGCATAAAAGAAAACCGCATACAAAGATATTAAGAAAAAACATGAATTGCATAACTTCAAAATCGCATTAAATAAATCCGCATAAAACGAGACCCAGGTGTATTAAATTTAAACAGAATAATGTAAACAAAATTCTTATACAATAAAGTTAGGCATGACCGCAGTTTTTTTAGAAATTTAAGACAACTGATTGCAGATATTTAAAGATTACAGAAAGTAAAGTCTTTTAATTTATAAAAGAATTCAGCCAGGTTTACAAGGTTAAATTATAAAATGATTTCTTAGTTATTTTAAAAATAAGTTACAGATTTTAAGAAATCAGATTAACCCTAAATGATTTTCAATATATATATAATTTTAGACAAGTTTACACAGTTTCTTTTACAAATGATTTAGATTAAAGAATTTTGAGAATTTATCTAGAACGTTCTTTATAGTAAATAAGCTAGCTTAGATTAGAGTTATAGATTAATTTATAGAGCTGCATTCTTTTAAAAATATTACCAGTCTTCTTGGTAGGATTGAATGCAGTACATCAAACAGGTGGTAGTGGCTGGAATGTGGGGCCATCAAACAGTGGCATCGTGGTGTAGTGGCATTTTTTTCAGGACAGATTTACGGTCTCACGGCAGGCTGCAGGAAGATCTCTTCTCCTGGCGATACTGCTCATTCCCTTAGGCATACAGGAGAAATGGAGAGTCATTTCGGAACAGAGAGGCAGCAAAAAATCTTCTTCTAGCCTGACATATTGTGTGTGTCTTGACTTCACAAAAATTTACAGAAAAAAGAACCCTCTTGCAGTAAGAAATCTGCTTTATTTATATGTTTTTCAGACCAAAACCAGCTAGCCAGATGTTTAACCTAGAATCCCCCCCCCCCTTTGAGCTTTTATACTCATATACCTAATTTCCCTGTTAAGTTTTACGAGAGCCTGTTTCTTCACTTTTGATCTCTTTAATTGCTTAAAACTTTACTGGTTTTAGTCTGGAAAAGCGATTCATTACACTTGTAATGAGTTTGGAAAAAAATTATATTTTGTTTTATAGCCCATTTAGATAATGTCTGTCAAGTGACGGTATTTTTCTGGTTTATTAGATCAGAATTGAGAATTGCTCTAGCTTTTACCCGCTAAATACTGCATGCCATTCAAAATGTAAATTCCAAAATCAATATATTATTTAGAGATTATTTAATATATACATTCTTTTTAAAGAAACAAATTTTATAAAAAATATTATTTAGAAAAAGAAATATAAATGCTGCAATATATGTACATAAATTGATATTGCAGTCATTTATCCACGCATATGTGTGTTAGTACATAAATAACTGTGATGATGCTTATATATATGCGTATATACATGTACTAGAGGGTGTTTAAACATGGCATAGAAATGACTGTGGGGAAAATAGGTGAAACAGATATGAGGGAAGGAGTATACTGTTTCAAAATATACATATTTTACATTATTATCCAATATTAAATAAATATTTTTTATATGTATATAGAATAATGGTTATATAATTATATGTTTAAATGTTATAGCTCTAATGAAGACTGCAGGACAGTCAAAACTTAGAAAATTAAAGGAATTATATAAAAAAATTTGCATTAGAGTGTATATGTGGAGATTTATAATAAGTAATATGAATGTATGGAGAAATGCAAAAAAATAAAGAAGAAGATATAAGAATAATATATAATATTATTTTATCAATCACTTTACATTTGAAAGAACATAAAATGAAATATTTATATTTAAAACTAAATACTTTTTTGATAAATTTAGATTGAACATTATTTAAAAACGGTATAGATATCCATTTTTTTTTATTAATTTTATTTTAGTTTTGAATTTAGTCATTAAATTATGTGTTAAGTTAGATAATAATAATACTATGGTTTTATTGGATGTCACTGAGTTATATGGATCCGTAGATTGTCTTGTGTCTATATATATCGAGACTGCTTTATATCAAATTTCAATAAATAAATTTACAATAAAGTTTATTAGCACAGACCTTCAGACGACCCATCACTCTCCACTCTATCTAATAACACTGATACACTCAAGCACATATATGCTGAAAAGATAAATAATCACCAATATACGTATTTCATGCTAAACCAGCAATCATCAGTTGGTTCAGATTATCATCTCCCACACATATATACTATAAGTGCTCAGATATATATTAAGATAGACAATGTTCATACTTTAATGGACAGGCTCCAATCTACTACACACTCCAACTCTTCATCCAATTGAAAATATGATGATGAAATGCTCAAAGGCCATCCTGAGGTTGAGATTCTTGTCACACCCATGTTGACCTAAGGTCAATCTAAACCCCACATGTACAAGACATAATCCATTTAATACATATGCAAGGATGGGCAGACATCTCTACAATGTAATAACTGAAACACAGGCATATATAGACACAGGTATATAACAAGTCTGTGTTTCAGTTATTACATTGTAGAGATGTCTGCCCATCCTTGCATATGTATTAAATGGATTGTGTCCTGTACATGTGGGGTTCAGATTGACCTTAGGTCAACATAAGTGTGACAAGAATCTCAGCCTCAGGGTAGCCTTTGAGCATTTCATCATCAGATTTTCCAATTGGATGGACAGTTGAAGAGTTGGAGTGTATAGGAGATTGGAGCCTGTCCATTAAAGTATGAAGATTGTCTATCTTAGTATATATCTGAGCACTTATAGTATATATGTGTGGGAGATGATAATCTGGACCAACTGATAATTGCTGGTTTAGCATAAAATACGTATATTGGTGATTATTTATCTTTTCAGCATATATGTGCTTGAGTGTATCAGTGTTATTAGATAGAATGGAGAGTGATGGGTCGTCTGAAGGTCTGTGCTCATATACCCTATATATTACATATATAGACACAGGTATATAACAAGCCTGTGTTTCAGTTAATAAAGTTCATTGTGAACTGCTTAAAATTTATAAGTGATATTATTATTGCAACATTTAATGGTAAATATTACAAAATGACTAAATGATCTAAATATGAAGAAACTATGTTAAGTTCTGATAATTTTAGAAAATGCTAAGAATAATCAGTCGAAACTGCCTCAGATTTTTTTGACCATGAAAAATCTTGTAATTTTAGAATTACATTTAGTCTAGATCATATAAGAATGTTAAATGAAGAAAAAACATCATAAAAAGAGAAAAATTAAAGAGGCAGTCTGTATAAAGCAATTTAAAGCTTGTATAATAAATAGACAATCTGCTAATATTGATTTACATTTTTTGGAAAATCACACGATTTATGCTTTTTTTTTTTTTTGGCTACATTATTTCAATTGATAATGATTACAATGTAATCAAAAATACTTGTTTAATATATATATTGTTATTATCTATTACTATTATAATTTAAAATTTATCCATATTTATATGCAAATATATTTATACTTTTATATATAGATTTGAACATGATATATGACTGAAATATAGTTGTGAAACTGATATAGAATCAGTTTTTCTCTTAACATTTTTTTTCAATATTTTTATATTTATAAAAATTTAATCATTGTATAAAATAAAGAAGTTTAAGCTAATGGATGATACTCTTAATCATAATTTGTAGTTTTTATAATTTATATTTATGATTTTATATATGATTTTTTTGAACAGAAAACAGCATATGTGACTGAAAGTTACTTTGATTTGTACTTTCGCATTTACATATTTTTGATATTGACCTGATATGATTTCTTGTTGTATATTTTGAAGTCAACTAGAAAGTTTTCTGCCCAAATACTTGTCCATAATTCTACAAGAATAGAATAATAAATATTAGTATTTCAGCACATTTGTAATACAAATTCTTCTAAGTTTACACTTTTTTAAATTGTAGAAATGACTTTCCTTTGAAAATATGAAATTTTAAAAAAAGCATAAGCACTAAGAAAGTTTTCTAAAATATTAACTCTCCCGTTTTCCTATGCTTATTTTTATATATAGGAAATCTGACCAATTTCAAAATACAGAATACAGCAGATCGACATCTCTTTCAAGAGAACATAAATGCACACCTTACTATATGTCAAAATAGTTTTCAGCTATGTACATAGATTTCTATTCAAAAATAGTATGCCTTCATCTTTTATTCCTGAAAATATGTTTTGAACAGATATATAAATTAAACAAGTGAAACTTTCCCTTGAAAAAGATTGCTGTCAAGATGAAGCAAAGAGAATAATAATAAAAAGCACCAAATTCAAGTAAAATTAGAACTTAATAGCAATAAAATATAATATCATGATATATGGAAGTGAATTTAATTCTGATCTGGAATTGGATATCAAACATTTTTGAATCTAATTTTCTCTCTTTTGCTCAATTACATTTTTTTTTTTTCCCAATCCAAATGAGTTATCAACATTGATTAGCTTTTGATTTTATTTTATTTGATTGATGATATGTATGAGATATAAAAATATAAGAAAGAAAAACATGATACTTAGAACTTTAAAGTGCAAAATTACTTATAATCTCTATTAGTCTTATTAAATGAATTAACTATCAAAATATCTGATGTATGTAGTACATTCAGTTCAAATTTACTTCAACTAGAATAGTTATTTCTTTCTAATATAATTAATAAAAAAAAAACAACTAAATTTATAGTATTATGTGTATATTAAATGATAATATTATTAGAAATAAGTAAATTAATTGCATAATATTTAACAATACAATGTTTTAGAGAATCTAAAAGATAGCGATCTATGATTTAGTTATTTACAACTTCATCCGAAGCAGATAGTAGAAAATAGTCTTAGTTGTTGTGGTCTTTATAATATTAATATGTTGTTATGACAGATTTTAAAATTTACGTTCATTAATGAAAGCAGCAGTAAGATACAGATATACATTTAGCATTTTGCTTTTAAGATCTTTCAGTTAATCTACTGTAATTTCTCAGAAAAATTTCAAAATGAATTGAATATTAATATTTAACAACTTTTGCTTCTGTGTGAAGAAAAAGAAAATGAGTAGAGAGAATAACAAAAAAGTAAAAATAAGTTTTGAATTCTTTATATAAATCAGTACACACACATATATAACATTCATATTTATAACACTTTTTCTATTTATTTGACATATACTATTGCTGAATTTTAATTTCTATAGTATATGTTTAACACTGGTTAATTGTCCTATTTTCAGTTATATTTCCAAATAAAAGCAATCAATGTTGCATCTCTTTAAATAGTGCAGCAAAAATCTCTTTGGTTGCTCAACTTCATTATAAAATACTGCAGTCTTTGGGAAGTACGTTATTATTCATTCGCTTTAAATATCTAATACAAAGATGGTCACAATTAAGCTTATTCTTTTTAGTGAATCGACTGATTTTCTGACAGCAATCATATTATTAATGACTTGGTTATAAAAAAATATGTGGCATTTTCAAATTGGCAAAATAATAACCCTATAATATGGTGATGCATAAATAATCAAAAGTTTAAAGACTGACAAAATGGCCTTAAAATGTTTGCTGGATTAAAACTTTGCTAATAATTGTCATTTTATTTTGATGCATTGAAAGTAGTATATGTATCTAAAAACAGTATCAGTATATTTGTAAATCTCATATGATTTCAAATAATTAAAACTACTTTTTATAATATTAAAAACAGAAAAATTGCGCAGGCACTCATGAATAACTAGAGGTGACATTAATTTCAAAATTATTGGAATATTTTAGAAATATATGGGCCTATAAAATTGTGCTATTTGATTTTATGGATGTTTCTGTTCAAATTTATAAAAATAAAGAGAATAGAAAAGCCTAAGTAATTATTGTAGAATATTATTATCCACTATAATAGCGGGCGGCCATTTTTTTAGTGGTGTCGTGTTAAATCAATGTTACAGTATTATTGCGCGTGCTGATATGATTCTCCCAATGTTATTTATTATACATAATATAAAAATGGTTCAGTTATAATAGGCTTCAACATTATATATTATATACTTTGGAAACCCATCATAATTGGATCTTATATTATTGGTTGGTGAATATTTTAAAATACATAGAATTATCTGTGAAAAATACATTTTGTTAAATTATATTGCATTCGAAAGATATGATTAAATTTCCTTTGGCATGGAGAAAATTCATTTTTTTAACACTTAATAAAATGTGTATTGTTTATAAAATTGATGATTAATGTACAGTAATTCAATTTGGCAAAGCACATTTAACTTTCAATGGTTTAATTTTAAAAGCTGATTAATGACCTCTAACAAAATAAAACAAGTATTTTTCTAGCATTTATCAAAAATGTTTCAAAGAAACTCATTTTAGTGATATAAAAAGTCAACTTGAAATTGGAAGTTTTTTATATTCTTTTTTTCTTTAAAACTATGGACATTCGGAATTTTTCACTATGAGAAATTTGTTTTAATTACATAATAGATATTTAAAAGAAAAAAAAAAGTTGATTGACATAATTGTGCCTGATTGTTAGAAGAGACTGATTTTTCAAGGATCATATTAATACTCGTAATCGTATATTCAAAATTAAATATCCTATTATTAATAATTTAAAGAGAACTCGTATAAAAATTATATATTGGACACTTAAGATTTTGGATCATGAATAGATTTTCCCAACTAAAATATATATCAAAGTCACAATATTCTTAGGTAAACTGTGAATGAGGCATTGACATTGAATTTTAATCCTAACATACTCATTGAATAATTGAATTCTATTAAAGATGCTTTAGTTTTCACATTCTTAAAGCATGGAAGTACTATTCATATAAATTTTAGCTCTGATAGAGATTAATTAAATTTAATCTCAACTACACAAGAAGATTTTATGGAGATTCTTTGCGAAAATGGTGGAAAATATTAAACATTTGCGTCAATATTATTGAGGCATGTAATACTACTAGTCTGGATATTTACCCATTTACTACGTTCATATCGCAATTGAGTTCCTTTAAAGTTTAATGATATATTTAACACATTATACTTGTATATGCCAACTGGATAAAATATTTAAGTGTATGATTTTGAGTGAGTTTTATAAATAAAAGCTTTTAGTTTGTTCTTTTTTTTCTAATACTACATTTATGAGAAACCTGCATATTTCATAGTTAATGTATGCTGATTTTTTTTTCTAATGTGAGTGTGTAAGAAATTTTCTATAATAGATGTAAATGTTCAAAGTCAATAAAAATTTTGAAATTCCAATATATATTGCATTATTTTTTATAACCTCTATAATTATAGTCTTTGGGCTGTTATGTAAGGTTATTTATTTTTATCTTAAATCTGCCTATGTAGCAGGAATCATTTCATATTAAGTCTACATATTCAAAGTGTCATCTGCAGTGTATAAAGTTTTATCACTTTAACAAATAATTGTCTATCTTTTATTTTGTTAATGATAAGTAAGCATTTATTTTTATAGCGCTATGTTTTTATAAATTGTAATACATTAAAGATCAGCCTTTTCAAGCTATTGTGCATGCGCTTTTTACGAGTGTTAATAATAAATGATAGTATTTCAACTAGCAGAGGTGTCCTGTTCAGATATGATACTGTGCATGTCTTGCAATTACGTTTTTTAAGTGCTTGACTTTATTGAATGCCAGAAAAACATATAGATCAGATCTGTGATCTATATGTTTTTCTGGCATTCCTTTTTTTTTTGTATTTGCATTAATTACAGATTCTTTTTACAATGTGCTATGATGTAATGTTTAATGTTATATAGTTCAATAATCATATATTAGCTGACATTATAATTATAATTCAGTATCAAGTTTGGAAACTGTTAGTAGTAGTTAATTTTACTTATTGTAAAAGATAACATAAGTTCTGTAATAGCAAAAGATTTTTTTTTTTTCTTGTCATAAAAATATAGAGTCAACATTGACAGGAAAATATGAACTAAATTTCCTAAAGCATTTGGGTTTGAAAATTGCAAGATAAATATCATTCCTGTTGAGATTCCACTTTATATATTTTGTTACTTTTATATTATACTGTTATAATAAAAAGTCAGATGTCACATGACTTATATATAGCTTACACTTACAAATATGTAAAATTAAGAGCATGCTAATGAATGTTTTGAATCTAATGTCCCAACTCCTTACTGAAGAGACCCATAGGTCGAAACCGGTCTGGGGATGGGGACAATCCAAGATAAAAATGATTTGAATGCCTTCTCTTGTAGTAGCATTTATCATAAAATAAAATAAAAAAAAGCTTGTTTAGAGTTCATTAGCATGCTCTTAATTTTACATATGCTGTTATCTTATGCTAATATCTATTTTAGCAAAATTTTGCATTATTATCTTGTATTCACTGTTCACCCAAGTTTTAGTCACTATAAAGAGGGCACTCTTTGAAATTGCTTTCAGTATAACTATCATTTGCAGCACTCTTACTATATAAACATTTTTTTGTCTCTTTTTTTATTTATATTCTTCCTCTTAAGTGCTGATTATCATGAACTTTTCATACCATTAATCATCTCTGCATTAAGTTGATAGTGATTTTGTTTTTTGTACAGAAATAATTCTATTATTCAATTGCATGCATAGTGTAAAATTTTGTGTGTGTAAGTATACAAAGCTTTCAGAATTGAGAAAACACTAAGAGGAATATTTAATTATGATTTATATAAGGCAATACAACCATGGTTTTAGAACAGAAATTTCATTTGGTAAATTGTTTGGGCAATTTTATTTTGGAATTCTTTATTTTTGTAAAATTATTGAAAGAGGAAAAGGTCTAAAACTAGCTTGCCTTGTAAAATTTTGCTGAGTCACTGTATTTCATAGATTCTTCATTTTGATGATAGAAATCTTGGTAATTCTATAACAGCATTAATTGAGCACCCTTGTTTTTGAGCCTTTTTCTATATTAGCAATATTTCATCAATATATTTTCTATTTTTCTCTCATTGTAAAACTTCTTTTATTTTTATTTTTTAAATCAATTTTTTTTTATTGTTTTGTTTGAAACATTATATAAATTTTATTATATGTCATATTTTTTACATTCTGTATAGGTATTTTTTATATAATGCTAATAAAAAGTTTTTTTTATCCAATTTTTTTTTTTTAATTTAAATCAAATTGATTTTTAAAATCAGATGTAAATTTTATCTCATAAATCACATTTAGAGATAAGTCTTCCTTTGCCCAATTCTTTATTTATAAAATAGTTCTTATTTTATTTTGTAAAAATATATATATATAAAAATTCATTAAAATAGTAGAACTACACATGGCATTTTAGTTTTACAAATTTATAGATATTTTGTTAAATATATTTCTTTTTTGATGTTACTTCAAAATGTATGTATATATTAGTTTATTATATGTGTCATGCTATATACAGGCTACTCTTTGATTCAGAGTTGGCAGATAATGCTATGACCTTCAGGTATGAGAGTTAACTGAACAATCAATAGAAAGTGTTTAATTAAATGAATCCCTTGCTGCCTTGTAGGATATAATATTGGGTTTTTTTCTGTTTTTTTATTTTTACTGTTTTCAAATACTTTTTGTAGGATCCAGTTATTATGCATTTCATTGGTTGTTTCTTTATACTAACTGCATCCACAGTAATTCTGATTTCAGTTTTTTTTTTTAAGTTTTATTATAGTAAAAAGCCGTAGGAACTAAGAAAACAAAATAAGGATTCGTTCAGTAGACTGTGAATCTTTGTTGATTATTTTAGTTAGAGGTAGTACAATCACAAATATATCATATTGGCACTGGATTTGGACTGGAGTTTCAGTTTAGCAAAGATTGCATTGTTTTGGCAGCACTATTTAGGGTTTCCCTCATGACTATAGATGTGAAAGGTAAATAGATAACAATCCAAAAATGGCCTGTCTCACACACACTGGTTAGATTGTTTGCCTAGAAAATAATTCATTACAGCAAAAGAACTAATTTTAATACCATTAATAGTGATATTGGAGGAGCAGTTGTAATAATTAAAATTATGTGTCTCATGACATATAACAACATAGTAGTATGTATGCATGTGTATATAAAGTTGAAAGGAAAAGTAGAAATAAACAAAAAAAAATTGTAGTTATTTTCTTTATTACACTGGAATAATAGTTAAGGATTGAATAATTTTGAAGTTAAATTTTTTTATTATAATGAAACATTTAAAAAGGTCTAATTAATATTTTATTAATTCTGATTTTGAAATTAAAACAAATATGTTTTTATGTTACAATAGATATACTGGTAATTATAAAATTCCACTATTTTGATTAGATTTTTTTTTTTTAATTAATGTTTGTGTAACATGTTTTGATAAGGCTCCTATATTAGTAGAGAAAGACGGAATGAATAAAGTATGGAAAATTAAAGTGTTTGATATTGAAAAGAGAGTATATAATAGTGATCATAATTTTTTTTATATAATAGAAATAGTTACTAATATGATGGAAAATAGTAATAAATGTAGAAAAGATAGTGAAAGATGTGGTTGGAGAATTAATGATGAGAATAAGTTAGAAGAATATAAAATACAAGTAAAAGAAATTATGGAAGAGTTTTTGTTGGGGATAAATATAAGGACTAGTATGGTGAAATAGAAAAAGTGGCAAATAGGATTTTAAAATAATAAGAATAAGTTAGAAGAATATAAAATAAAATTAAAAGAAATCATGGAAGAATTCGTTGGGAATAAATATAAGGACTAGTATGGTGAAATAGAAAGTGGCAAATAGGATTTTAAGTGAGAATATTCAGAAGAATAAAAGTAATAGGAAAGTGAGAGTTAGTAAAAGTGTAAAAGAGAGAAAAAGCATGCAGAGAATATGTGTGCTATTAAGAACAAAGCATTTGATCAATTTAATTTCCTTGATTTTAGCAATTTTTGGCTAAAAATTCTTCATGGGGAGAGGAGTAGGTTTGCATTTGACTTATTTTTGATGATATGCTATAATATCAAAGTGGAGAATAAGTAATTTGATAAATAGAAGCTCTCGTATGATGTTCTTTTTAGTTTATATAAATCGCTGCTTTGGAATCTGATCGCAGATGCATATTTGCAAATATTGAATGCTAAATATTGATGAAATTCTTCTGTTTTTGTAACTCCCACCATTAATGAAGTTTCGTTATTTTTTTTGACATTTCCCATTAGAGTTTTTCTGTTTTTGTTGGAATTTGAATTTCATAGCGTTTTCTTGTTTTGTTTTTTTAATTTGTATTTTAGAAGGATTTGTTCGATTTTAAACATCAATCTTTACTAAAACTATTGAGTCAAATAAATAAAATTTATATTATTTAATTTTTACATTCAAGATAAAATATCTTTAATTATAACAATATGCTTATTATTATTTCATTTAGACCCAAATATATTTAATTATTATAATGCATGTGTGATTAAGATGATGCATAATGACTTGGACATTACAAGAAAAGAAACTATAGACACTTGGTTAATTATAAAACAACATTAACAGTTTATTATAATAACAATATAAAAATTTAAAAAATTTACAAATATTATATTAAAAAATATATTAAAACAGATTATAAAATTGAAAAATAACAATAAAAAATATTGATATGAGAAGTAAATAATTTGCATTTCCAAATTATTTACTATTATAAAATAACTCTTTCACCTTA
The DNA here is from genome assembly GCA_028023455.1 of Epiperipatus broadwayi. Taxonomy (NCBI): domain Eukaryota; kingdom Metazoa; phylum Onychophora; class Udeonychophora; order Euonychophora; family Peripatidae; genus Epiperipatus; species Epiperipatus broadwayi. The sequence continues at coordinate 734,540 of JAQFVV010012409.1, forward strand.
AACCTTGTAACTATTAAGACATTCCATCATACTCCTATACTAATCATATTAATAATGGCATAACCTATACATTATATTCTACATTTTCACAAAAACAAAAGTTCTTACAATTTATTTATTTAAATATTCCATAATAAAATAACTTCATAATAACTCTATAACTTCTCATATACTTTATTTTTTTTTATTTATTACAAAATAAACATAAAATTATTTCAATATTAAGTATGATATGGTATTTATTTATATTATTTCTAATAATATACATCATAGTCAAGCTTTATTTTTATTATTACATTTTATATCACTCCCACATACACACTATAATTTGATCTCTAAAAATTTTGGAATATAATAAAAAGCATTCCTCAAATCATTATTTCAAAACACTTTTAATATTTCACTTGTTTAATATTTAGCTCTTCTGGCATTAACTATATTCTTGATATCTTTTGATAGTCTGGCTATTATTCTTTATTCAACTTTGCAATTATCAAATACAATGTATGGACCCGTTGATAGTAGTGATTAAAAGTGGATTGACATCTAGAACTATGAGAAATAATGATAGCATGGATACATAACTTAAGGCCACATTTTTCTTGTGTCTACTTTAATTTTTATCTTGTCTTCTCTTTATGCTTTTACAGATTTATGAAAAAAATGCTACTGTCCATGTATCACAAAACGTACGGACTTATTTTAACTGTATTATACTTAATATTAAATATATCTCTATCACTACAGGATTTTCTAATAACTACTTTTCTGAACCACTAATTGTCTATTGAAACACTATAAATCCTAAAAACATTGCAAATAAACACTATATATCTTTTCATAAAAATAATATCCAAACTTTTAAACCTAGCACACCTTAAATACCAAGAAGATTAAAATAACATAAATGATTTATGATATTCAATTTTTCACAAGTACCTTCATGTAATTACTTATAACTTGTTCAGAGATCAATTATTCATACAGTGTATAATCATATAAATATTATAACTATATTCATACCTTTTGTAAATTATCACATGAATATAAACATAACAAATTAATTTATTTTACTTGAATTTTAGTTTGCATTATTAAATACCAATATCTTATTCTAAACATAATAAATGAAAGTTACCATAATCATATATTACTATGATTATTACTGGTGATCCTTTAGTTGATATAGTTTTAGAATCATCATAAACAAAAGTAAAATTTTAGTTTTTCTTTTTTTTTAATATATATCAAAAAAAAAAAAAAATTCTAAAATATTTTAAGTCTTAAAATTACTTCATAATAAGAATAATTATCAATATTAATATTAATCTAAAAAACTACATTATATTACAATAATTAGAAAAAAAAGTTTTCTTTCATCCCTTGAACTAAATCACCAGGGGTAAGCGCTAGTCTCCATAACAACCAGTTAACATGAACAATGATTTTTTTCTTCTCTCTGCACCAATTTCATCGCTTCTTGCGGCATGAATGCAAAAATGTGAAAGAAATCCAAGAGAAATGTTACTCACCAATAACAAAAAGTTCTTACAGTAAAGTTCATTCTTATGTTATTGATAAAGCAAATTTCATCAAATTAATAAACAAGCATTTATTATTTATTAAAACAATTATCAAATTTTAAGGTTTTTTTTCTTTCAGCATTCCACTAAATACTGCAAAATTATGTAGTTTTAGAAAGTTTTCCAAATAATTCAATTAACTATCTTAATAATTCCAAGAATATTGATAGTAGACTTATCCAATTTTATAGTTCTTCTCACAAGTTTTTCACATTTAGCATATTAATAACTCAGTAATATTTGTGACATTATGTAATTATAGTTCTCCTCCTGGATAGTATATATATTTATTATACTAAAATACTCATGAATAGCAGTTAATAAATACATTTTCACAAAAAAAAAAATTATTAGTCAGCATTGTCTCTTTCTTAAAATTATTAATGCTCTGCTAACGTCTCGTAAATTTAAATATATATATTAAGGCTATCACCTTAAGATTATGCACCTGAACTTCGATAGTAGGGACCTTTACAAATCTTTAACACAAGATTAACAATTTTAAAAAACAAGAGCAGCCACTCTTATCTTCAACCTACTTTTTAAATATATAGGCGAATTTAAAGCATTTTGATTTGAGAGTGTGAAGCCATTAAATACTTCACTGATTAAGTTCACAGTTTCTATTTCACACTAACGTTCGTGAAATCTTTCGATTTACAATGAGTTAGTGTTAAGATCTTATAGTTAGCAATTGTTTAAGACAATTTAAAGTTGTAATTATTATTAATTTGTTAAGCGCATACATATGATAGCCTTAATATATATACATATTACTTAGTAATGAGTATGCGCTTAACAAATTAATAATAATTACAACTTTAAATTGTCTTAAAAGATTTCTAACTATAAGATCTTAACACTAGCTCATAAATTGAAAGATTTTGCGAACGTTAGTGTGAAATAGAAACTGTGAACTTAATCAGTAAAGTATTTAATAGCTTCACACTCTCAAATCAAAATGCTTTAGATTCACATATATATTTAAAATGTAGGTTGAAGATAAGAGTCGCCGCTCTTGTCTTTTAAAGTCATTAATCTTATATTAAAGATTTGTAGAGGTCCCTACTATTGAAATTCAGGCACAGTCTTAAGGTGATAGCCTTAATATATATATATTACTTATGTAATGAGTATGCGCTTAAACAAATTAATAATAATTATAAATTTAAAATAAGAAATATAGTTTTTCTGAATGATTCTTTGTCTTACTACTACTTGTTAAAATTTTAAAAAAAGTTCTCTATTACTCAACATACAAATATGAATAAATAAAAATTCCTTATGTAGCCTTTGCATTGTCTGTGGGCAAAATGGTTTGATATTCTGCAAAGGTTTTTAACTAAAGGCATTTTTCTCTTCTGAAATATATTCTTTTCCTTCAATTATCATAGTTTCTTAATTGGCTTGTGTAGTGACGAGAAAGACTTTATTTTTCTATTCAATATTAATATAAGTATCTAAACTTTTTAAAATATTCTGCATGGTTGTTTAGTTACTGTTATTATTTTTAAAGAACAATATAGTAAAATTTAAAATAAATTTAGACTTAAATTTAAAAACTATAAGGATTATAGTTCTATTTCTTAATTTTCTCCTCAAAATTTCTTGGTTATCCTAAAAATTTTCTTGTTTATCTCCTAAAATTTTCTTGGGTTTTCCCCCTTCACATTTGTTCACCTGTATTTATAGAAATAATCTACCAGTACATGATTAGTCAATTCCAGACAAAATTTATATATTACTTATTTCTGTCTAGTTTTTTAAAACAATTTGGCAATAGTATGAATACTGAACCGTACCGCTTAATGGCGTTTTTCAACAACGCCATCAATATACCGTTTTAGAGCCCTAACTTACGGCTAACACTACAACTGTTGTTTAGAGCCATAACAGACCACCTAGAGAATGATGTATCCGATTATGTAACGAAATACTATGCCCATTGACTCAAGTGAGCACAATTCAACTCTCGCTACGTTCTGATTTGATGGCGGCCGTATTTGAAAAATGTGAAACTATCAAAAAATTCATTGTGGAAAAATTTTGAGAAAGCATAGTGGATTTAGTATTACATATTAAGAAATGTCAGGCCGCCACACAACCTGAAAAGGTTAGGGTTTTCAGCAGAGTTCTGCCAAGTTCACACACAAATTCATGTTTATGCGTGAATCCATGTGAGAACAGTAAAATGTCGGTGCGGCAAATGTTCAAAATTGATTGAAGGGGAGTGAATTGCCAGCCGCAGAAGTTGATGCTGTTGTGTTTTTCCAGAACAAACATCCTGCCAGATGCGAAGCTGTGCGTTTGCGAGAGGAGCATGGTTTTAGTCAACTACAGGATCTAGGGAATTCTGTTGCCATTTCTGCAAGCGTACCTGAGGTCTGCATAAGGGAAGTTGGTTGGCGGTTCCAAAATCCCATTACTTACAGCTTTGAGGTTCATCTCCTATTGGAGTCAAACAAACCGTAACTCCCTGCCCCCTAAAAAAAATGTGTTAAAATCGAACTGTTTAATTAAGGCTTTTTGAAAAAGGCAAAAAATAAAGGAAGAACTTTTCGCTATCATATAAAGGTTTTGGTAGTGTAAATATTTTTTTTTAAAAAAAAAAAACCCACCTCATAATAAAATAAAAGACGATAATTAAAAATCGAGCCAACCCCCCTCTACCCTCTAAAAACCAATAACAGTTTATTAAAAATGAATTGATTAATAAAGTTTTTCAACAACAAAAAAAAAAGCTCAAAATGAATAAAAAGTCGATAATTTAAAAGCAAACCAATAATTTGTATATTTTGTTAATCTATCTCTTTATATGTATTCTATATTCAAACGCATTTAAAATTAATATGCCAAGTTTCCAGTACATCAGCAAAAGATACTAAAAGATGAGAATTATAATTCAAACCAACCCCTCTCCACCCTCTAAAAACCAACTGTTGGTTTATTAATTAAAACTGAATTGTTTAAGGCTTTAAAAAAGAAGTTCAAAATCTAAAAAAAAGGCGGTAATTTAAAAGCAAACCAACTCCCCTCTACCATCTAAAAACAAAGTGGTGGTTGTTTATTAAACAGGCAAAAAAAAACGTAAGAGTTTTATGTATAGAAAGGGGTAAAAAAAAATTTTTTTTACCTTAGTAATATGTAAAAAAAACGATAATTCAAAATCCAAAAAAAAAAGCAGCTCAAAATCAAAAAAAAAAGTCAATAATTTAAAAGCAACCCCCCCCCCCCGCACACACACAGCATGTAAAAACAAAGTGTTTGTTTATTAAAAACGAAAAAAAAAAAAAACATAGGAGTTTTATGTATAGAAAGTGGCAAAAAAAATTTTTGTACCATAGTATTCTGTAAAGAAATCAACTGCCCGTGAATCTGTATATTGATGTGCATTGGGCGAAAAAAAAGCACCATCAAACGGTAGGGTTCAGTATTCATACTATTCCCAGCAATTTAATAATAAATATTATCAAATAATATATTTTTTAAATTTTAATTTATTACTATATTTAAATATATCTTTTAATAAAAGACTATTACAACTTACATTTCAAATACCTAAAATTTTATCACTTATGTTACTATAATATTTATTTTTGATACTGTTATAAAATTGATACAATAATATTAAAAGAAATGCAACATTTATTTTATACAAGTAATAAATTTACTTTAAGGATAAGGAAATAAAATTCAGTAAATTGTTACATAATTGTGTATACACACATATTAACACACATTTTATTCTGCATTTATTACCTCCTTATTAAATAATTAAATAGTAATTTTAAAATTAGACTTAATAATTACAAAATATTAACTTTAATCACTAACATTATTGATTTAACATTATATTATGTGATTTAAATAACTTACACTTTTTTAAAAAAATAAATAGCACTTTATATCTCAACTTAATTACTTAAATCATATTGCTTTACAATAACCTAGCTTAAGTTTAATATTGAAGAAACAGTGTATATATTAAATATGTTACAACTAACTATGGTAATATATATTAAGACTATAACCTTAAGACCATGTGCTTGAAAAATGACAGTAGTAGGGACCTCTACAAATCTTAACACAAGTATAAAATTTAAATTTTCTATGAAAAGTGGCTATTATTCCCATCCTAATAGAGTAATGTAACAAAATAGAAAAGCTACAATATATACATCATTAATTCAAAATCTCTGATTACAGGATTTTTATTAAATTTGTGAATTTTTTATCGTAAATCCAAACTGCTAAGTTAAAAAACAAAAAAAACAACTCACTACAATTAGACATTAATTTGGAAGCAATTGTAAATTTTTTTTTCTTTAATTTTGTTAATGTATATAGAAACTTATTTATTTATTACAAAAGGTTAAGCATTACCTTGAAAATTTTATTTAGATAATAGAAGTTTTTGAATAATAGATATTCAAATTATTTGTATTACTAATTTATACCTCATATTTTAACTTGTTTACACGTGGTTGTTAATGATTTCTAAAATTTTTATTTTTGTTCTACAGTTTCTAGACTGTACATACTGTTACCTCTGGAATAATGTTCTTTTACAATTTTTACATTCTTTACTCCATAACCTATTCATTTTATCTTTTAAGGTAGTACTATATCCATGTATGTAAGAATAAGAAAACATAGACTTCCCAATTAAACAAATAATATGTCGTCTGAAATGTGCTAAAACACAGGCAATGATGAAGGTAAGTACAAATTGTAATATTAATTGGCTGAGCATTTTTTGAGTTTTACCTTTTCATAATCATAGCAAGTGGGTTGTGTGAGCACAATAGATTATGCAAAATGGATTAGAGAGTCCACTTCTTAGAGAGAGAAGCATGCTTCCTTCCTGTTTATAATGTAGGTGTTGTTTGCTATAAGCCATGCTTCTTTGATTTTATGTTTAGAGTCATGGTGTTTTATGCATGCAATAGAAGCAGAAGGCAATTCAAATTTGTGGCTGGTGGACATTTGGTGTTCTAAAAAGATGGAATTATAGCTGGCTTTATTCAGAGCTCTTTTATATAAATAACTGTGCTCAGAGACACGAGTGGAGAGAGATGCGCAGTATTCACTACAATATATAGTACTGCAGCTGGTTTGGGGGCATGGGATCTTGTAGACTTTGTGAGAAGTTTGATCAGAGGGTAGGTGGTCTTTTGAATTATTAATTAATCTATTGATTGAAAGGAGTGTGCAAAAACTTAGCTTAAAAGAATGAAAGTTTTAATTTTTTAGTGAGAGAATGGATGTCATGGTATCTCATCCTTGGGAGGATTGGTATGTATAACAATATATAAAAGATTTCACTAACGTTAGATTCAGACCCAATCATCTCACAAGAAATATAAAACAATCTTACTAGTTTACATACCAATCTGCCCAAGGATGACAGACCATGGGTTTTTTCATACATCCATTCCCTCACTAAAAACTTTATTAAAACCTTTTCTCATACTTTCAAGCTATGCTTTCATATCCTCCCTTCAACCAATACATTAATTAACAATTCAAAAGTCCACCTACCCTCTGATCAGACTCCTCACAGAATGTATAAGATCCAATGTCTCCAAACTGCCATATATTATGGCGAATCCTTGCACAGCTCTCTCCACTGAATGTCTCTCAGGACTGTTATTTAAGCACCAATGTCTCCAAACAATGCCATATATTATGGCGAATCCTTGCACAGCTCTCTCCACTGAATGTCTCTCAGGACTGTTATTTAAGCAAAAAGCTCTGAATAAAGCCGAATATAATTCCTATATTTTTAGAACACCAAAGGTACATTCGCCATATATTTAAACCGTATTCTGTTTATATTGCATGCATAGAACAACATGACTATAAACATAAAATCAAAGAAGCATGGCTTTTAGCTAATAATACCTATGCTATAAACCGGAAGGAAACACACTTCTCTCTCTTCAAAAAATGAATTCTCTAATTCATTTTGGATATATTTAAATATTTGTTGCATACATTTTTTATCGTGCTCACACAACCTACTTGCTATGGTTATAAGAGGATAAAACTTCTCGAAAGCCCTCAGCTAATTAATATTACAATTTGTACTTAGCTTGCTCATTGTCTCCATTTTAGCGCATTTAAACATATATCCATTTATATATATAGTTTTTTTATCTGTAATAATAAATGTATTATTTTTCTGGCTTGTCTTAACTTTTGCTTTTCATATATGTATCCAGCTTTTTTTTTAAATTTTAGTGATTTTATATAGCAGTTATTATAGGATTGATGTGCTCTGTTTTATTGATCTACATATCTACTGGATTAGTTTTCTCATTTGGTTTTCCCAGTAACATTAAATCTTGAAATTGACCACATACAAATTAAATGTTTTAAAATACCAGTTTTCCTTGATCATGATTACATATGTGTATTAGAAAAAAAATACAGACTTTAGATCATTCAAAGAAGTATGGAAGATGCATGTTAGGAGTAATAAGAAGAGACTGAAAACGTAATACGTGGGTAAAAGAACAAACAGGTATTACTGACATCGTTGAAAGAATTAAAAGACAAGTGGAATTTGGTTAAACATTTTGTTGTAAGAGATGATAATAGATGGGCAATTATAATCTTAAACCGGATTCCAAGAGATTATAAAAGACCCAATAAAAGACACATGTGAGACGGATGGATGAAATAAGAAAGTGTGCTGGAATGATGTGGAGAAGAGAGGCTGAAGATCAGAGAAGATGGATTGAATTTGGAGAGAACATTCTGCAGTGGATTGATAATAGTTGACTTATGATGATGATTCCTTAATCATAATTATCATGTTTTTTCAAGTAAAGATCTTAACATAGATAAATACTTATCAGACTTTCCAATAGTACTCCAGAGAGGATTAGTAAAAGAAAAATTACCAGTCTTGTTAAATGTTATATGCTGAAAATTTTAGTTTTTCATTCTTATTTTAGTTCAATTTTTAACTTAAACTATCTTTGTACCTGTCCGGCATTCAGTGCAAGGTAAATTAATCAAAAACCGGAAATGTATGCTGAAAAACTAAAGCACTTTGTGATTATCATTTTTCTATCAAAGAGGATACTTTTAAATCCCTGATATGCTATGTAGTGCATAACTATTACCTCCTATGTTTCAAGTTTAAATTCATGGCTCGGAAGTATTTAATTTACAATAAAATATAATATTGTCCATAAAACTGTTCATAAATTGAGTGCCGTCAAAATTTATATGCCCTATTCTTTCTTATATGTGCATATATCTACATCTTTATACTAAATATGCTGTTATTTCTTTAATAAACAATACATCACCTATCTTTTTTTCAAGAATGAATGTTCCTTGCCCATGGCCAATTACACATGTAGTGGCTTCTAAACTCTTACCGTTAAAAAATAAACTAATGAGAAAATGAATAAACTTGATGCAGTCCTGATCATTACCCAAGTTGTGCTCTACATTTCTCTAATTGTTACTAATGTAATTCTAAGTTTACTAAAGAAATGATGGAGAAATCACTTTAAAATTAATAAATGGTTGTATTTTATAAATAAAGAAAATTAATAAATAAATACCGAATTTCAATAATATAAAATCTATACCCTTCTTTTTTTGTTTTATTAATTATTAATTAAAATGGTTAGAATGCTAATATAATAAACAAAATTTAGGAATTTTAAAATATTAAAATTATAAGAAAAAAATTCTGTTATTTGATACTAAATCTTTAATTGATCTAATTTTAGGAGATATTCTCTTGAAAATTATTCTTAATGCTAATTGCTTTGATTTCAATTAGAAATTATTAATAGATATTCTTGGTTTTGATTATTCATTTGTATAATATTGTTAGATATTAAGATTATATGTGTATAGGACAGACATTTAATCTGGTATAAATATGTTTCATTAAAACACATTCTTTAACAATTAAACACATAATTTAAATGATATTGTGAAAACTTATTTCAGGATTATAAATCAATACATTGGTATTGATTTATAATCCTGAAATAAGTTTAAGTTTCATGTGTCCAATGTATTTCAGTAACATTAACTTTATTAATATTTTGATATACTTCATCTTTTTTCCATCATATGTTTGTTGGCAGTTTATTCACATGTGGCTTTTTTTTTTTGCAATGTTATTTGAACTCTGCTTGTAAGATGACTTAAAAATCTCTCCGTGGATTCAATTCCAATATTTTGTTAGTAAGGAATTTATATTTATCTGTGTCTTTGATATGACATGTAGTAAAATGGTTCTGGTTGTTTTAGTAAATCTCCCATTTGATCAATCTATTTTTGAACTTTCTGTTTATTCATACCTGGATCATTTTGTCAGGAATCACTAGTAGGGTTGTATTGTCCAAAATGCATATGAATGAGAGAAAAACTCACATCATTTCAGATCTAATTGATATACAGTTACATCTGTTCCAATGAAGGCTTATAGAATTAACACATTGTTTATTTTTCCTACATAAAAAAATCGGAAACATTATATCACAAATTAATGGAGTAAGCAACTGATTTGAGTTGAAACAGTACATTTCAGTAGTGGTTATTTGAATTAGAAAATTTATATATTCCATTTCAATTAAATCACGATTCATTTATTTATTTATTTTTTTTCAATGTTAGAATATATTTCGTTTTAGTAGATTATATAATTTAATTATTATTTTATCCATTGTATTTAAAATTTAGCTTTATATATTTGCTTTTTTAATTGTATCTTACAATTAATTTGAACTTATGTTGAACAGTAATTTCATAGCTATCTAATCTTGACCTGTATCCTTGAACTATCTAATAATAAACAAAATTAAATCCAATTATGCAAATACAATAAACACTAGAATGACCATTAGATTTATGACATAAGGCATATGCTACTAATTTAGATCATTTACTTGTTTGTATCTTTAGCAATGAAAACATGCTATATATATATTTTAATTATTCTGCTGTATATGTATAATAATTTTGACCATAATCCTGATATTTGAGTTTAAAATGCGAAATAATATTGTCATGAAAAAAAAAATTGTATGAAAAGGCTGTGTATCTGTCAACAAATAAAAGTGTTACAACAGACACTATTAATTGACATAGAATATGCTTTTCCAAGACATTTCAGCTTTTTTTTGAAAAGCTAAGTAGAATGCTGATTTTAATGAATGGCATGAAAACAGCTTTTTTATGAAAGCAAAAGTAATGATTTGTTTACTAGTATAAGTTTGTTTTTTTCTTTTAGAAAACTATTTTAATTTTCACTATATGACATAAAATAGTGTTAGGACATGCTTGTGCAAAATGATTCAGGATCTTTTTATATTAGTGTTTGTAATCTAAGACAACTTGCTTGTAGAATCATATAATGATTTGAAACTATTTCAACATCCATATAGTAGGGTCCTTAATTTTTTAATAACTATATTTTTTATTCTAAATTCATATAAAAACCATTAAGACACCACATGGCTCCAGCATATAATTTTGGGTGTATTCTTACAGTTATATTTTTGATTTGTATTATATTTTTTCAGTTTAAATGATTCTTTTATTCTGGACTATAAGCTGGGAATGGCTTATACCTAAATACCTGTATTTCAATATGAGATACAATAAATAATATTATGGAATTAAACATTTTGTTTGCAGACTCTATATTAATTAACAATCTATTTAGTTCAGATTATCATTCCCCCATAGTTATTATCTGACATCTAGAAGAACTTATTTAATTCTCAGTACTATCTCACACAGATTAGTCTAAGATTGTGTATAGAGATAGATATTCTTGATATCCTTGTTAAGTACTTTTATTCTCTGGAATGATGGTCATAATTATGAGCAGTTTTTTTTAACCCTAGCAAATTATTTAATTTGTAACGCTTTGATGCTATTTCTGACTTTAGCCTTGTTGATGGGGGTATACTGTAATATATTTAGAAAATGTAACATACATATACCAAAAATATGAACTGTGGAAAAGAAGGTAGTTTTCTGTAAACAGTAATTCATTTGAATTTTTGGGAATAATTAGCCACATACTTCTGACATAGCTTATATTTTCTGGCATGTTTTTTTAAGATGGACAGCATATTGGAATATAGTCAGGCTAATGATTAATATATTAAACCTGTAAGGTATTAGGATTTACCATCAATTTTCTTCATAGTTGGTGTAGTGCATAAGAATCATTGTTTAGTCTATATTTATGGTGGATACTTTGATGTTTGGGTGATGAGGATGCTTAAAGGATAATTGATCATTCAAAATACAGTATTGTACAACATTGCTATATTTTAGATTTTCTGCGTGTAATTTATCTCACTATTATAAATCTTTCTTCATAGAATCATCTTTAGAGAGAATACAGCATTAAATATAGTTTTCAATCAGTAAAATTTGTTGTACTGTATTTATTATGTGCCTGCTGAGTGTATTAGCATTGTAGATTCCTTGGCAATAATTTTTGTACTGAATTTTTTCATAAGCAGAGACGATTGCATTAATAAATTATTAATTAATTAATTTCCATTTAAAAATTAGAAACACTTATGGTCAGTTATGATTGTTATTTCCTAAATAAGTTATTAAATTTCTGAAAGCGATAATAGTTATTATGACTTCCTTTTCAATGTCTGAATAATTGTGTTTTGCTTCTTTTAATGTTCTACTGGGAAATATAATACCCAAGGCTATTTAAAAAAACCTTATAAAATCTGGATATGCTAGGACAGTTTTTTCTAAGAAATTTTTGATGGTCTGCAAATCTCTCTTACTGAGCTGTTTAAATAATGTCAACAGAGATTATATTTTGAAAAAAGTTTTTAAAAAAGTGGTTGTAGAAATTACTAAAACTTATGAAGGAATTGTTTTTAATTATTTGACTTTCGAAAATCCTGACTGGTCTTAATGTCATCCATATTGCGTTTAATTCAATCTTTTTTCAAAAATGGTCTGGAAAGATCCTGTGCTAAATGTACTTATAGATTGGAGATACTCAGATGTTTTAAATTAGATAACAATAATGACACATGAGCATAAAACAATTTCCTTTAGTTTTTTGATAATACCCTCCTGATTTTAGGCATTGGAATTATCCTGTTCCACTATTTATTTTATCAAAGAGTATATCTTTTAAAGACATGAGCATTCTTTTCCTATCTGAAAGTGGTATATTCTAAATCTGTGTGTGCAAATATTTTTGCCAGTAGCTGGAGTTTAAATCTATTGTTCTGAAATTAGTTTTGCTTTTGATCTGAATGTTCAGTTTTTGATTGGCCGGAGATATATCTTTTTTGTACAATGATACCAGTTTACTGCTGGGCATTGAGACAGTCTCACCACTCCATTCTTATCACTACTGAAGGGTTATTATATGGTAAAGGGCTTTTTTTTTAATAATCCCCACATCAATATTTGATATTTTTTAATCTCCCTGTATTTTCTTCAGTATTTTTTATTTTAATGCAGTGTACATATCCTCCAATAATATTAGATTTAATAGAGAGCATATTTTCTTGTGTTGATCATTTTGCAACAGTAAATTGGATTTGTGAATCTTTACCTCTTTATTGAGAATATAGGATATTTTCTTGATAAAAATACTTCTCTGATCCTGAAAATCTTATAGATTCATTATTGTAAATGTTTGAATTTTAAAGATAATTCAATATGCACTGTTGTTTGTAAAAAAAAAAAAAAAAATATCAGATTCTAAGATTACTTGATGGATTAATTCTGGCATCACAAGGTGCTCTTGTACCTATGCCAAAGTCATTCAATGTGAATAAACATTACGTGTGGCAATATGTATAGTGAGTTTTGCCTGTTTTAAGTCATTCAATGTGTTTGAAAAGTAGTATTCATATTTTTACATTGCCCTCAGTAATTTTCTGAATCACATTATCTAATAATTTGATTAGACTCCCTGTATCAGTCACAATTTTAACACCCAACTCAGTTATTGCAGATATTAGTGGACATGTTACCTAATAACTGGGTAGCATGCATATCTGTCATTTAAAATTCGCCATAAAGAATCCTTTCACAATGTCCTCACTTCCCTTATGCTATAACTTGGCCTAAGCCTTCATTTTTAGTAATAGTCTGTTCATCGATCTGAGCTCTAACTTCAATTTTGAGGAGTTTTCTCCTTACTTGAACCTTTAAATTTTTTGATTGCTTATGGATTGAAAAAGGAGGTATAGGAGAGAGTGAAAGTAGATATAAATTTGATCTGCTATGGGCATTCCATAATTCTGACTGATATGTAATAATTCTGGCTTCGATAAGATTATGTTGAACTCTGGGGAGGGAAGATATCAATTATGTATACAACCTAATTTAGCATCTAAGCTTGCCTTATATTGCTCAATCTGGTTGTTGCACAGCATTTTTGTTTTTGCTATCTTCAGAAATTATACAGTTTATGTAATCTTTAAATGTTTGAGGTCTTATGAATTGTGACTCCTTTCAATTTTTAGCAGTTTCATATAGATGGTTGCCAGCTATAGCACCTTTTTCTATTAATTGGAGGAAGGAAAATTAATTCTCTCAGTCTTCACATATGTTCAAGAGAATTCTCACTTTCATCTTCTTTGAACATTGAATTTGGTCACCTGGCTTATTTTTACCGTGCTGTTAGCTATAACTTCTGGTTTTCATTGTTTTTGATGAGAGCTTGATTATTGGCTCAATTGGTTAGAGCGTTACCTTAAAATTCAATTACCAAGAATCTAAGGACCCAGGTTTGAATCCCATGCTAGTACTGTCACTGGTCAGACCAGCAACACCTGAAGAAGTGGGGAGAAAAATACCTCTCGAAACGTTGTGCATATACTAACCTGTTTGCTGTGATATTACTAACATTTCTTTGCTGTGATATTACTAACATTTGGTGCATATACTAACCTGTAACTTTTCTAAAGACATTCAACGCACATATTAGATGATGGAAATAGTCCAATATAAAATGTAATACCTCTCTACTAAAACAAATTAAAGCACTATGCTCATGTAACCTTGAAATTATGGGAAGCAAATTAAATTGTAATTTTCATATTTTGATATTATTCCCAAATTAAAGAGTATTCACCAAATAAGATCTTTCATAAATAATGAATATACTAATTGTATGTGCATTGTGCTAATTTCTTTAAAACAAAATGTTTTATATTAATACTTAAATGAATATGTTTTCTCTCATTTCTTTTTTACCTTCTTTAAAAAAAAAACAATTGATTTATGATGATAATGGTTTTGAAGTTTAATACAGAAGAAATTTTACATTTGATTTCATATATGAGAAATTTTTTTAGATACAAGAATGTCACTCAATATTTTTTTTTTCCTACGTTTAATAAGGTAGTCTCCATTTTGTAAAAATAAAACCTTGTTGATGTCAGTAGGTAATAAAACTGCATATTTCTAAAGGCATTGAATAATTAAGTAAAGTTTTAAATCTGTGAAGTTCTTCACTTTTTTATAAAATATAATTTTGTTTATAATAATACTTAAATTAATTGCAGTCGGAAACTTTAAATCAAAACTTCTAGTATTTATGTAAATTTTAAATTTGGCATTTTAACAACAGACAATATTTAAAGTAGAATACACTTTCCATAGTGTTTATTTCAATATAATGATTTGTTTTCACTTGAATTTTAATTTATAGCATGATTTTGTTTAGAGAATGATTCTTGGATTAAATTTCTGGCTCATGTTTATACAAATAGTTGTTGTTAGGTTTTTAATTATGAAAACTTAGTATTAATTAATATGAAATGTTATATCTTCATAGTGTTTCTTTTTTTATTTTAAAAAAGGAATACCATGATTTATAGAAGGAAAACTTTAATGCTATTAGCAATCTATGTTATTGTTAAATTTAAATGTTATTTTTTTCATAATATTAAATTGATATGATTGAGTTTTAAATAAAAATATAAATAATCTGGACAGACAAGTCTGCAGTCTTATTTCTCATTGACTTACCTATCTGTCCACCCTCTTTTAATCCCCTTTTAAAATTATATTGCATCTAAGTTTATAGGTTATCAATAAAGCAAGTCGTATATAATGTGACATTGCTTTTATAAGCTTGTATTTACAAAAATGTAATACAGAGAGCGTACCAATAGCTCAAACAAGCTCTTAATTGAAAAGTGCAGTAAGAGGAAACATTTAAAATCTCTATCTGGAATACTCTTATCTCCAAACCAATTGGTTTCCGAGCTTATTTATCATTTTTTTCGTAACAAAGGCTATGTTTCTACCTATGTAATAAATACATAATTATAAATTAATTATATGTTAGTAATATATAAATATATTAATTATAATATATTTATATTGTAATGGAATTGTAAATAGTGTGAATTGAATGCCTACATATATTACTCAACACCATCTCTAATGCTTAATGGATCATGATAATTTTATTTATTAATGAACATTAAAAAATTATAGTTCCACAATAATCACATGATGAATTCATCTCCTTCAATACCCATTATTACTCATAATGGTAGCTGGAATCTCACTGGCTGTTAATTTATATATCCAATTAATAATCAGAAATCACACATTAAATTTATGCCCTATACCAAGATATAACTAGATGTATTTTGAATAACACATAGAATGAAGAAGACTTTTGAAGATGTTAAATTTTAATAAAAGTGAATAATTTAATAATAATAAAAGCAATTATTATAAATACTATACTTTAAATAACAATATATAAAATGTAATTTAGATTGTTTTTGAATTGTGTGACAAACAGTTAACAATAATAGCACAAGTGCAATAAGTACAAAAATTTTAATTTATATTCAATATGTTCAATCTTTATGGATTACAGATCACATGCAAAGAAAATAATGTTGTTTCAGCAATACTCCAATTTACATATGAATATATTTATAATTTTTATCTACTGTACATTTTTTCGGTTTTTGGAGTTTATTAGTAGTAAAATCATAGCAGACTTATGTTGGCACAATACTATTTTTTTCTTCTTTCTCTTGTGTCATAGCATCAGCCGGGAAGCGAACCCAATACTATTTAAAGTGTACAGTTAATGTATTTGTTATATTTTTTATTACAGCATTAATGAAAATAGAGAAATGAAATTAAAAAGCTGCTCAACATTAACATTTATCTATATAAAATAATTTTTGTTAATTGGTAAATAAGGCTTATGTTAATTTTAAAAATTAAAACTCTTAATTGATTTTTAATTTCATATTAATGAATGTTTTTCAAGAATTATTTCTTGATCAATTTAATTTGACTACTTAATATGATATATATCTAATGCCGAACAATTAGTTTCATTTTATGCAAAAAAAAGCACTGTATTTCCTGATGTTATGAAAACTACTTTAATTAATAATAATTAAAAGCCGCCCGGCCCCGGCGCGGGGGTTGTGTGCCGTGGTTTTGCCTCGGCCTTGTTCGGTTGGCCGGGGGCCGGGGGTTTTGCCGTTTTAGTGTGCGCTAGGAAAGTGTCGTGTGTTTAGTGGTTTTAATAACTATTGCAAAAAATTTAATTCTATCAAAGAATTGTTTTTTTCAATTTTAAGTTTTTCTCCGTATTTTATCCCCTATTTGGTAAATAGCCTATTTTTTTTCTTACAAATAATATTGCAAACTAATGAAAAGTGCTTAGTTTGAGGTTGAACAAAGCTTTCAGTGCTACAATATCATCCTAATACCTGATTTGCCAACAATTTTATCAAAGGCGCCTCAGCTCCAAAAACTTTGCAAAAATTAGCTAATAAGTGTTAGATTGTCTATTTTCAATCTGTGGAAAAGTTTTGAGATAGCGACATTGGCAAACTAGGTGATAAATAAGTGTGCTTCTTATAGCTTTATTTTTGATTTCTAAATTGGGAAACCAAATATTATTGACATCCATGGCAACGTAGAGGTTTGCGTTTTAATAACATATACTATTGGTGAATTAATTCTATTGGCTGCAAGAAGTAACAT
The DNA here is from genome assembly GCA_028023455.1 of Epiperipatus broadwayi. Classification (NCBI taxonomy): domain Eukaryota; kingdom Metazoa; phylum Onychophora; class Udeonychophora; order Euonychophora; family Peripatidae; genus Epiperipatus; species Epiperipatus broadwayi. Next base: position 752,143 of record JAQFVV010012409.1, read on the forward strand.
ACATAACCCAGCATCTAATAGTACCAAAAAAATTTCTTTGAGAAATACGGGGAGATTGATGGGCCTTGAAATGTTGAATAATCATTATGTATTTAAAAACATCCCAGTTCTCTTTATAGCTCGATGAGTCGACTTTATCAGGAAATGAAACCTTACTTTTAGTATACGTGCATTTATAAAACAAGAAAAAAAATTGCCCAAGAATTTTTATTTATTTAAAATTTACTGCTGGTAGTGCTTCAGTGATGGTAGGACATTGCAGAAATATTCCTGCATATTTACTTCTTACACTGTATAATTTGTCAGCATTTAGTTATCAAAAATCTGGGTGAATACTTTTATAGGTCACTTAATTAAAGCAATCAACAAAATCAGAAGCAATTGATTATTTGGTCAACTTTGTATTGAAAGATAAAGATTCAACCCTTGCAGCTTCTGCAGAAGTTTGGTCACTATCAGGTCTTTGTATTCTGCCAATTCTAGAGTTCCTAGAAAACAAGGTGTGCTTGTGGTTACTTGTTTAAATAAACAAATATAAGCCAAGGTATAAATTGATTATCAGAACTAAACTGTCTTCCGTTGTTATGACCGTATAAAGAAATTTAAAAGCATCCTTATAATTTTTATGGCAAATATGTGCTTTTTTTACAGCGGTCCTTCTGTTTCATTTGTGGTTGAAGCTCTTAAAATGAATATATCTGATTGGGTTTTGGGCTTTTTCAAATACAAGTCAAACCCAAATTAAAAAAAAAAGGTAAAAAATAATTTAATTTAAAGGCTTCATATGGAGTTCTTGCTTCTTGGTTATAGGCTATATACAAAGTGTTTGCTTCCTTCATCACATTTACTGGAATGTGGTTCATATGATCACAAATCTGTTAATTAAAAAAGAAACAATAGCTTATCTGTGTTTAAAATGTTTACAAAAGTACAAATTTATAAAGTATGGTGTGTTCCCTTTTTCTTTTTCATTAGAATTATTTTTAATATATATTCGAGTCTTTATTTTATGTTACCTTCTTTCTTATTTTGTGTGTGTATGTTAATATCTTGTTTTAAAAATAGTATTATTTCAGCTCTTTTTCTTTTTTTTTTTCTTTTGCGTAGTGGTAAAATATAGCCTAAAGAGTGGGTTGGGGGTGCATTACGGGGTCTTTGTCCGGGGCCAAAGGGGGGCATCCTATGTCCCTCCAGTCTGCGTTGTGTTATTACTAGTGTTTTCATATAGTTACGACAGGGGGCCCACTAGCCGGTGGTTTTTGGCTTTTACCTCTGAGTTTAAGATCAAAAAAGGCAGGCCTGATAAGGCGAAGTTTGGTAAATGATAAATATTTTCCAATAATATATACAATTATGCAACAAAAATAACCCCAGGGAAGTCCCAACAAGGGGGGGAGGGGGGTGCATCCGTGGCCGCCTTTGTGCTTTTTGGTCTTCACGCTCTCAAGTGAAGGAAGTTGCAAGAATTAGAAGAGCGTCTTATATTAAATGGGACATTATTGGCTTGTGAAGTTAGAGAAAGGAGAAGAAACTGTTTAAAAAGGGCTACCTATTATAAAGGCAGGAAACAAGGGGAGGTTCATTATAAAAAAAGTCGAAGAATTGTGGAGTTGGGTGATCGGACAAGTGGCGTTAGTTATACATTAATAGCAGTACCAAATGCATATTCAGGTTTGCCCAACAATTCCATAGTGATGAAGTAGTAAAGTTTTTATATGGTGTACAAAAGGCTTTGATCAGAGTAAAAATTTAAAATTGTTATGGGAGCTTTATGCAGAATTGGTAGACAAATGAAAGTGAAATTGTGTAGGTATTTTGGTTATGGTAATAGAAATGAGAGAGGACATTGCTTGTGGAGTTTGCAGAAAAAGAAAAGCTTTATATTATGAATTCTTTTTGAGAAAAGTTAAAGGAGGGGAGAAAGAAGGTACGAGTTGGTATTTTTGCACAGAAAATAAATTTCAAGATTGTAATGTTCTTAATAAATTTACACAGGAAGTGTCATCGATTAGTAAGTGTAGTTGTGTTATGTAAACTAGAGAGACAAAAATTATTAAGAAAAACAATATTTACAGTTGTTTCCTAATCTTCAGAAACATCTAATGAATTTAAATTAGACTACAAATAGGTTTCAAGTGTTAGGAGTTTTGACAGATACAGATTTGAAGAAATTAATATGAAAATAACGATACCTTTAAAAACGCAACAAAATAGCTGGTAAAAAAGCGTGCATAAAATTTCTACTGAGCAGGATTTATGAAGAAAGAAGGAAATGAAGTATAAAAAATATAAAAGATTGTCTCGAATTTTGAAGGGGAAAAGAGTTGAAGAAAGAAGTACGGAAAGAGGGGGAAGAAAAAAAAGTCCAAAATGTTAAAAATTTGGTGGAGGAATTTATTCTGCAAAAGAAAAAAAGAGGATATTACAAGGGTGGAGGTAGAAGTTTTATCAAGAATATATAGTATAAGAAAATCTCCTTTCTTTCTTGCTAAAGAAGAAGGGGAATAAGGATGAAGAAAGGAAGAGAAAGGGATATTGATAAAAAGAGGGTGAAGAAATAGAAAAATTAGCAAAGTTATATAATGTCAAAGAAAAGGAAGTTGGAAGAGGATAATATTAATATTAAAAAAGGTGAAAAGAAGATATAGAAATTACAGCATCTTTTATCAGTTTAAAAAATTTTACCAAGATAATTACAAGCACAGAGACTTTGGTTACATGAGAAAGTGGTTAAAAGTGGTTTTAGTACAGTAGTTATCAGTATTGAGAGAGATAGAAAGGCAAATGAATATGGTTGCTTATGTTAGGATTTGTAGTTATGAAAGGTTGTTCTATCATTTCTTCAGTGATTAAAGCATTGGTCGGGAAGTAGGATATTGTCATATTTAAGAAATAAAAAAAACAATTAGATTACATAATGATACTGGAAAATAAAGAGAAGGGAAGAAGATCTCCAAAATTTAAGGTGAGAAGTTTTGTGGTAAAATGGGAAAAAAGGAGTGAAAGAAATGGAGAGTATTAATATTAGTACAGATGTGTGTGTTTTGAAATAGTTTCAGGTGGGAAATGTGGGGAAGATGAAAGAGAAAAGTAGGCAAAGTAAATGAAAAAGCTAAATATGTTTATGATTGCAAAAAGAAAAAAGTGATGAAGAATAGAAGAGTAAGTACAAATACTTGTCAGATTATAATAAAATAAAAATGGAAATAGAATTAAACTTGGTTGGGGTTTTGGAGAAATAACTGTACAAAAGGAAATAGTATGTGTTTGAAAAGGATGGTTTTAACAAATGTGTTTTACCAGTTCTTACTTATGGATCTGAGACTTGGTAAGAGGAAACAAAATCAAAGAAGTATGGAGAGGTGTATGTTGGGAGTAAAGAAGAGATGAAGAATGTATGGGAGCAAAAAAGGTGTTGATTATTGAAAAAATAAAAGATTGAAATGGAGTTGGGTGGCATATTGTAGAAGAGATGTAATAGATGGACAATTGAAATTTTAAACTGGATTCAAGAGATTGAAAAGAAAAGGAATGTGAGATGGATGGATGAAATAAGAAAATGTGAGGGGTGTTGTGGGAAGGAAGAAAGATCGGAGAAGATGGAATAAACTTGGAGAGTTATTGAGTGGATTGATAATGGTTGATGATGATGATGATGTCCCTTTATCTTTCATTAGAATTATTTAATATATATTGAGATCTTATTTTAATGTTACCTTCATTATCTTAATTTTGTGTGTGTAATGTTAATATACTTGATTTTAAAAAAAATAAGTATATAATTTCAAGCTGTCTTATTTACTTTTTTTTTTTTTTTACTATATTGTACGATAGTGGTAAAAATATAATTTGTCACTGCGTCATCTTATTTGCTTAAAGAAGATAAATTTCCAGGGAGCTAAGAGTAATTTTTTCTTGAAAGGGAGAGTATAAAATAACATTGGAAATAAGGATAAACTTTAAATAGATATTTTGAAAAAGTATATCTTTTATTTTTTGAATTAATCTAAGTCTTTATGAATTGAGGATGATTGCAGGCACATACTACCTGATTATAGAAGTATTACCCATATTTCAATATAGATAAGAATAAGATAATAAAAATAAAAAAATTTTCACAACAAACATAAAAATAATATAATTTATTTGAGAACAAATATGAAAATATTATCTTGAGTGAGCAAACAATGATTGAAAAAGAAAGATTTTTAATAAGTATAATCAATGCAAATATTCGATGAGAAATTTTATTAGTAAACTTTGCAAGAGGCTATGAAGGCAAATTAAAAAAAAAACAAAAAAAACCTAAAAATATATGTTTGAAAATGTAAAATTAATTTATTTAGGAAGAAAAACAAAATTTTTCTGAAATTGTTGTCAATGTGAACATTTAAGAAGAAATCAAATTATCATTTGCTATCAACTTTAATTTCTTTGATAATATTTCCATTTATCACACTTATTTGACACTATTACTGTTCACAGAAGATAATATTTTCAGGTTTGCTTTCAAAGAAAATTATATTATTTTTAAGATTCCAAATATCTTGTTTTTCCATTTTTTTTTTCACAAAAATTATGAAATTTATCAGTTACCTTATTCTTATCTACTTTGACATATCAGGATGGTAACTTCATCAGTTGTTATTATATATTTGAAACTAATTTCATTAAATGTGTGTACTGTATATCTGTAAATACATATAGTCATTTTTGTGTGTACATTTATATATATTATAGATGAATATATATATATAAATTAATGCTTAATTTATTAAAGTGATAAAATTTATACTTTTAAATTAGAACTGAATGCAATGCTTTTTTCTTTAACTTTTGTCTTTATTCCTTTTCTCATTCTGTTTTTTTATTTTCAGTCATTTTGGTTAGTATAGATCTAATTATTAAAAGCTTTGTGCTTTCAGTCATTTCTTGATACTAACTATGACAACGGGTTGTTGTATCTTTACAACCTCATTTTTGTTCTTGAATTAGTGTTTTCCCATTTATCATCTATTTGCATGGATGAACATTTCAGCATTGAATGCAATTGAAATAAAATGCTCTCAAATTGTAAACACTGAAATTGCCATGTGCAGTTGGTTCAATAATAAATCATTAACAAATGTAACAAATTTGATGTATTGTCCAATTAAACAAGCACAAATCATCACCATTATATCATTTTAATATAAAAAAAAAAATTATTGTTTGTAATTAATAAAGTTTTTAAATTTTTTTAAAAAAAAGATATCTTTTTTTTTAAAGTTTTTGATATTTATTTCTATGTAAAGTTACTGTTATTTGTGATTAAAACTGCAGTATTAGCGTGTTCGCTTGACCTGAGTTTGAATGTAGAAAAAATAAATCCACCTTTTTTATTTTTCAATTCTTATTAAAATTAATCAGTTTTGATTGCACAGCAATCTTCCTCAGAGCTACAAGACATATAAATACACGAATGCACAAATATATTTAATCATATTAACATACCACATTATATCTACTTCTAGATGACTCATTTCTTTACATGTATCTTATTACAATATATCAATATATACATACATCCCAAATATATATATCTATTCATCACTTATACTACACATTATCCTTATTTATATACAATACATAAATAATTATCAATATATATATCGAATATATATACATATATACCTTAAATATATAGACATACACTAAATTACTCAAAACTTATACATCTATATCATTAATTATTATTGTTACAGAAGTCAAATTTTAGTAAGTCCTTAATACCTATTAATTATTTTATATTAATATTATTATGAATATAAAAACTGCAAAATATAGTCAACTCATGAAACTTAAAATATATTTATTAATTTTTTATTATCAATCTAAATTTTTCTATCTGAAATTTATATTTAAAATTATTAACATTAAATTTATTGAACATTATAAATTATTTTTATTTTATTATATTATTATTTAACTAATCCCAATACTTACCTCTTTTTCTAACTCACTAATTTGAATTTAAATTTGCTTCCTTTAAAGCAGAGGTCTTCAAAGTAATTGGTAGCACCTACCAGTAGGCATTTTATATTTGATGGGCAGTAATTAATTTAATTGCATAATATTATCTTCTTCTTTTTTTAAAAAAAAAAACTGCATCTTTATTTTATGATCTTGTTTTATACTTTTTTTTTTTAATTTGTATATTTTGAACATATATTCTTAATATACAAAATTCTAAAATGTGAAATGCAAAAATCTGATAGATGGTGCCATATGTAATGTGAAACAAAAATGTTTGAGATGGCATATTGTAATCTCTCCATAATATGTCGAAGTGAGCAGTAAACAAAAAAAGGTTGAAGACCTCTGTGATGTGATGTGATGTGATGTATTATGGCTTCTCCTTAAACGAAGTCAAGAATATCTCAGCAATTATGTCCAGATAAACCTGTTAGCCACTTTTTTTACATTCCCCACTCTAAATTTACCCATAATCTGCTCTATCCCATTTCCACAACATAATTTTTGTCAACTCTATAACCTTTATATCTAAATCCCCCTTATCTTTTCCCAAACCCAGCATAAAAACCAATAATTCACTTTCTGTATAATCACTCTTTTCATATTTATTTTTCCACAACTTCATTATATGTACCCTTTCTGTTTTCAAACATTTACATTCAATTAACAAATGCCTAATATTTTCAATTCCTTCCTTACATAATTTACAAAATAAATCACCCATATTTTTCCATTTACATGTATATTCTTTTGTAGCTAAAGATCCCGTTCGAGCCTTAAACAATAAACTACTTTCCTTACTATTATCATATATTAACTCACACCTAATATTCTGTTTATTTCTATATATATTTAAACTCTTTTTACTCTCCATACTATTTCTCCAACTCTCTAACTCCCTAGTCTTTATTAATAAATTTATTCTTTTATCCCATTCCTTACTACTATAACACTCAATAATCCTCTTAACACAATCATCCCATCTTTTGTACAAATATACTGATATAAATTCTTTATCCAAATCTTTTGCATACCGCATTGCCTTTCTCACCCATCTTGTTACCTGCCCTTTACTCATAACCCAATTAAATACTATTTTAGCTATTCTTTTATTATCCATAAACTGCAATCTACCAAACATTTTCATTTTACTTTTTGCAGCATCTCTCATATGAAAACTTGACCATCCCATTTCTCCTTGAATTGCCTCCCTTGCTGTCCATACTTCTGCATCCAATGCATGTCTTCCTACTTCCCTTTGAGCTTTTTCTAAATAATCTAATATCTTTTTACTAACATATAATGCATCATTACCATATGTTAACCCTGCTACTGCAACTCCTTTCCATATAATTCTAGCTACATCATATTTATTATATGAAAATACTGTTAATTTCTTTATCAATCCCTTTTTTTTCTTTGCTTCATTTATCAATTTTTTCTCCCATTCATCCAAATAATTTTTCTGATTACTTAAAATAATTCCCAAATAACTATATTTATTCACCACACTTAACTTAATATCTCCCAATAAAAATTCTACATCTTCTCTTTCCTCAGTATTAACCATCATTATATTTGATTTTTCTTCACTAAATTTAATCCCCATCTCTTTACCCACCCTTGCACATGTCCTCAACATAACTTCCATATCTTCTCTTTTTTCTGCACACAAAAATATATCATCCGCAAAAAAAAGAACTGACAAAATATATACCCCCTTACTACCTATTAACGTATCTCTATCCCTCTTCCTAATCTTTCTATTGCTCTTTCCATTTCACTCAAATACAACATGTGATGTGATGTGATGTATTATGGCTTCTCCTTAAACGAAGTCAAGAATATCTCGGCAATTATGCCCAGATAAACCTGTTAGCCACTTTCTTTTACATTCCCCACTCTAAATTTACCCATAATCTGCTCTATCCCATTTCCACAACATAATTTTTGTCAACTCTATAACCTTTATATCTAAATCCCCCTTATCTTTTCCCAAACCCAGCATAAAAACTGTTTTAATGTTATATAATAGCTTCCTCTATTGACTTTTTATATAACTAATTTTTATCTTTTCTAAATTTATTTGAAGTTATTATTTAATATAGTTTGATACTGTTGATAAGGATAACTTCTTTGATTTTTTTTTTTTTTATCATTGATATATTAAATTATTTTAATACTATTCTTTTCCATCGAATGTAAATAGACAGTCAAATTTTTATCATATTTATGTTGTGATGATCTGTAATTGGATTTTTTGTTTCCCCAACAGTTAGGTTAATATTAAGATGGCATTTTTTAATGTATTTGTTATGTAAAATGTTAATTATATTTTTCTTTCTTTTATTTATTATTTTAAAATTTATTGTAATTCATTAAGATATTTATTAGCACGGTTTCCAACTGTAAATCTAAATAGACAGTAATCAAATGATTTTGGTTATAATTTTATTTTAATTTTTAACTATTATTATTACAAGTTTTTATAACCATGTAATTAATTTTATTATTATTAGAATTATTAAAACTTTTTTGATCATTGTTATTTTTATAAATAAATTTATTTTCTGTCAACCTTATATTATTATTTATAAACCTAATTTGGGTAATCATTATTTAAAATCTCCTTAATTAACTTTGTCTATTATAATCATCCATATTTGAACAATAATTTATTGCTTTATGAATTAAATTAGGTCATGTGACATCTGACTTGATTTTTTTGTGATTTTATTTTTTGCTCTGTGAATTCTAGAACTTACAGTATTAACTTTATATTTTCTATCTATATTAGAGTGCCAAGTTAGTAATATTATTATCCATATTCCTTTTTTTATATTCTGATGTTTCTATACTACATCTTCCATTTATATGGGATTTAATTAATATCACATTTAAATATGCAAGCTTATTTTCTTTTTCAACAGTAAATTTAGTGTTTCTGTCTAAATTATCTTCAATAAAAAACTTATTTGTCTTTGACTTCTGTTAAATATTAATAGGTAATTTCACATATTTTTAATGAAAATTGGAGCATATTTATTTTTTAACATTGTCTTCTAAATCTTCCATATAAATATTGCTTTCACTCCACTGAATGTTCTTCCTCTCAAATGTTATTTTTTTTGCAACAAATTTCAATAATCTCTTAACTATTCTATAGATAAATGTATATTTTTATTCTAAACTTTTTTATATCTACTAATTACTAAATCAATAGTTTTTTTCCACATTGATATTGTACTGGTCAAAACATGTTCCATCTAACATGAGCTGGATCTCAATGAAACATACTTCAAACCTAGTCAAGCTCAAGATTTAGGTCAAGGACCAACCTGGATTCGAACCACTCCCTAAACCCCAGATCAAATACCTAATGAAGAACATATAATGATGGCACACGAAAATTTATTCTAGATCCGGCCCACTAGCAGAACGGAGAAAACAATGAGACTACATTACAATTAAACTAAGTGGAGAAAAAGGAATTCAAACTACTCAAATAAGTTTAGACAACAAAAAATAGTTTAATATAATGAATTAATTATATACATTAATGTGTGTGTGAATAAACAATCTACCAAACGATAGATAATTACATATTGGAGTTCACACAAAGGGTTCTCATATGCTCTTACATATGGTTTTGAAACAAAGTGACTAACATTATTTTGGGGAGCATTCCAAGATTCATTCTATATATAAGAAAAACTATTTTCACATCATTGAGGTCGTGAAAATAAATAAAATACATTTGAAAAATTATATTTGATTATATGACAAACTATTGAAAATTCTTTTAATTAACATTTAAAAGACAGAACGCTGGATTTTCCCCAAGCCATATACTCTTAAATACAGAAATAATAAATTACGATGGTGGGAATGTATAATAAGACTGAAATAACATTAATTAGTAAAACTAGTAGTATTTGGAATTTACGTATATATTGGAGCAGAGTGCAATTTTAATATTATAACATGAAAACTGGGTCATGAAGCAAATGAAATAATAACTGAAGAAGTGGCAGTATTGACATAATGGCGAAGAAATAACAGGAAAAAGTCGTGCTTTTGGACGAAAATGAAGTGTAAGACCCTCTTCTTGGGCAGTGCTTAGAGAAAAGTGGATAGGCATAGCGTGTGTTAGACATACTGGAATCACCAGTGCCAGAGGCCTTTATACTGAATAAGTCCCAGGTAGCTCAACTATCCACGGGACAGGACATAAGGAGAAATCTATGGGTTTGATTGTGTCGCAACCCCCAGATTAAAAGCATGTGATATATATTCACGACGATAAGGCCAAATGTCAGTAACGCAGTACAGATAAATGTCACTAATGACATCAAATAGGATTTACTGTTTTAAAAAATAAATAACCCTTGTTTGAATGTCATAATTTGGACAAATAATATGCTATGCTGTTAAAATATACACGTATACAAGATTTTATTTAGTAAAAGAAACATTAAAATTTAGTGCCTTTTTTTCTGCTATTTAAAAATAATTCAATCCCACCTTTATGGATTTTGATAATAAATAGAATATTTAAACATTTGAGATTTTAAGAGTATGAAAAATAAAACAAACTAGCAATTGTATCGAAAACAACTAATAGGTCACCTTTTCAGAATTTAAATAAATAACATTTTAAAAGATTTCAAAGCATTAATTAGTTTGAGCAATGGATTTACCCCAGGTAGAATTACTTTATTTTATTTGGAGTTGAACAAATAATAATTTCTATAATAAACCAACATAAAATATTGATTCGTAAAAACAATCTGGCGAGCATATTAATTAATCATACATTATATTTTAAGGGGACATTAATAACCTTAATTCATGGAGGTTTACTTTAAAAAAAAAAGAGGAAAGAAAAGATTTTAGAAATTTAGCTCATCAGATTGCTTGAGATTGGCATATTAATAATAACTAAAACAGACATATAAAATCAAGTAATAAATACACATAAATAAATGACTGCACCAAAGTTAAAGAAAGTTAGAGCGTATGAGAGAGATTAGATAAAAAAAAATCATTTGAGAGCAATTTACATATTAGAAAGAGATAAAATTAAACAATACTTTAGGAGAAATCTTGATAGTAGAATTCGAGATTATTTAGACTAGATTTACTTTTAGGTGGCGGTATGAAAATCATTAGTTACCTTGCACAATTCTTAAAAGTCTATTTTAAAAATTCAACGGCAGCTAGGGATCCATGCGAGTTCTTAGATGATAGCAAACTTCTGATCAGCATTCCAAAGTTCTCCAGTCAGGCTTTTACTTCATTCTACAGGAGCATGATGACACGGTAGCAGCAGATTATCCACAAGGGTCAGAAAGGTGATGGGCTTTCTAATCAATCATCATTTTTAGATTTCACAGAAGCGTGGGTTATGTTAATAGTACAGTTCTCTCAATAGTAGCCAATATGTTGGTGATTAAAATCAGTCCATTTTATATCCTCCTCAGTTTTTTTGTGGAATGCTTTTAATTTCTTATTTTCAGCCCGAAATCTAATCTCCGGTCATACATTTTCTTTGTCCATTATTTTTGAAGATGTAATCATTTGATAACATTCCAAAAATATATTCAAATCTATTTCCAGATTGGAAATAGATTTGACAAAAATATTTATAACAAAAGTAAAATATATTAATCCCATTTCCCATTTTATTTTCAGTAAAACTTTAATTAAAAATACCTTCCCAAGATTAAAACAATATTATGTTCCCACTCCTTTAATTATTTTTGGACAATTAACGATTGCATCTTCCATCTTGGCTTTTACAAAAATATACAGTTTAATAGGAAAAATAATTTAAAAAGAAAAAGTTTTAAAAATGATATATAATAAAATATTTTTTAAAAAAATTAATATTTTGTTAGTATGTTTGCTCCTATAATATATATATATCTGAGCCGCATTTATGTACTTTAATGAAAAAGAATTAAAATTAATAATAATAAAAAATGTTATTGAAAAGTTAAAATTTATAACTTTTAGGCGCGCATCTTAAATATATACATAAAATATATATACACACTAAAGGAGCGGGATAGGACTAGGATTTAAATGTAGAACCATGAAGCTCAATCTTGGGCTAAGATTGACTGCTTCAATATTTATATTCATTAAACATCTATTTTTACCATTACTAATTTATAATTATTATATTTCTTCACTATATCCTTAATTTCATTTATTAAAATATTATTCTGAATATATGACTTACCATCAATATTAATATACTTTTTAAATCATTATTTGTCAACCATTTAGATATTATGAAAATAGGAATTAGAACTGTTAATAATTGATCTCAATAGTACCCCTTTAAAAAATTTCAGTGCTCCATAAATTTTAGCTGTTACACAATCTTTAACTCCCAAATATTTAAATGTAGATTGGATAAAACTTAAAAATTCTTTCAGATTGTAATCATCATTAGGATTTTTTCCTCCACCTATCTAGCATGTAGCAAATCTGGCTATATGTTCAATATTTGTTATTATATGAATATCTAGTTATATTAAGAATATAAATATTGATAAAAATTATAATTAAACATGAAGAAAATAATCAGAATAATAAAAAAAAATTAAAACAGTATTAATATTACTTTAGAAAGAATTTAAACCACTAAACATCACATGATCACCACTACTATTTAAAAGTTTAATGCTAAACTACTAAATACAAGCTTATAAAAGCAATATCACACTATATATGACTTGCTTTATTGATTATTAAATAATACAAAGGAAATTTTTGAAAGGAAGACTATTCCTGGAGTAGGGTATATTATCCCTTGTTTTTGCAAGAAGGTATATGTGGGTCAGAGTAGTTTGAGCTTAAATGAAAGAAAAAAGGTACATAAAAGTAGAGTTAGAAATAAATATCTTAGTTCTGCTTTGTATGTCCATGAAAAAGATATAGGCCACACTATTAATTTTGATGAAATAAAAAGAATTAAAGAATCTTTACTATTAAAAATTTTTGTTTCTGAAGCAATTAACTTATTAAAAGTTCTTTTAATATTAAGGGTGGATGGGAAGTAAATGGAATCATGGGTAATGTTTAATAGAAATATGTTATTATTTTGTAGTTCTTTACACTTGAGGTCTGCTTGTAGCAGTGAAACTATTAGTAGTGTTTTAGATTTTATTTTCTTCACTAGTCTGGTTGGGTTTTGGATTTGGATTAATTTTGATTATTTATTGACTAGTTTAGCTTTATACTTTTAATGTTTTGTATATATGTATTTAAACTATAATTTCATAAGTTTATTTTTGTCTTTTTGTTGAACCATGGATAAAATAAAATAGATGTTTTTATTTATTAATTATATTGGAAGTATTATTTAGTATATAAAATAATAATGATAACCAAAAATTGAAGATTTAAATTGCAGTGAAAGAACATATTTTAACATAAGTGTGTGTAAAATTTAGTATTAAAAGCATGTTGTTTATCTATAAATACAATTTTAAAAAAAAGTAAAGTAATTTTTTAGAAACACGATATGTAATTTTTCCGTGTAGTTCTTGAAATAAGATTATTGAACTATCAAAACACCAACTTTACATAATAAAGTTTAAACATTACTATAATTAAATATAATTGGGAAGTGATTTGCTTGATATAAGTTAATGGGTAAAACCCTCATCACCTAACAATCATCAGACCTAGATAAGTAATCTTTCTTTATCATACTGTGCCTTTATGGAGGGTTGTTGGAGAGGCTTCAGCCATGCAGTGTACCCTATAAATGTTATTTTATTTATACATGTCTTAGTACCATATAAGAATCTGAATGAAAAATGTTTGGAAATCTTGATTAAAATTAATTTTATTTCAGAAGTCAGCATTATTTCTTCAACTAATCCTCTAATCAAAGTATTAAAAATATATAAAGTCATTGGCATTAATCTATGTAAATTCAGTTTAATTTATGATCATTCGTTGTATGATTTAGCAGCACATAGGACTCCAATATTATATTCCTAAATCAATTCCTATCTATGAGAATTAAAAAACCAAAATCTCATAAAATCAAATGGAACTGATGCACTCAGTCGGTTAATAGTGTTTGAACATCATTTGACTTTCTTAATAACTAGGGATGTAATTAAATAATATTGATTATGGAACTATGCTTCCAGTTATCTTAACTTTTTTGCCAAATGCTCATATAAAAGAAACAGTCATTAAGCTTTAATAAAATAGATACAATGACTAGAAGTGTTTTTGTAAGGACTGACCAACCTGAGAAAGAAGATTATAGAGTGTTGAATTTATTATAAACTTTTATTAGATGACTTCTATACTCGGAATCCTTCTGTGTATCAATGCAAGTCTAATGATATTAAAACATGTTTTGTGTGCAATGGTATCTGCACTCATTTTATTAATGCATTTGTTTCAATATTAGATTCACAGAATTCAAAGAAATAAAACTTCTATTCTTTGCTGGATAACATTATTATATCAATATCATTAAAAATGCAAATTTTTTTTCTTGGAGACTAAATTTAATGCACACGTTGTTACAAACAATATATAGTTTGGCCAATAATTATTGGAAATGATGGAATTGATGCTATAAAGTTGAAGGTTCTTTATTGAATTATTGTACAATATATGGATTAATACTTTATTTCGGCAGAAAAATTGCTCTGAAGGAATGTGGATGCATCAACATTCAAAACAGTAGCATTTAATAGATATAATTAAAAGTAATAATATAAGTTCACTGTTGGATAGATCATAGACTAGTAAGCTTCAAAGTTAAAATGATAATTGCTTTAAAAAACAAATTTTATTCCAATCGTATTTGCAAGAAACTTCATATGTATTTTTTTAGAATCATCTACTATTTGTGAATAGCTTTTACAAACTAAAATTATTTCAGATGTTTATGATTGTCATTTTACTGAGGCATGAATTTTTTTAATGACTCTCTACTATGGACACAAGTGTGTCTATTCTTATTTTACTCAAAAAATAAAAACATTACAATTGACTTTCTAACGTAGATCTTATTATTAGTGGTTTGATTAATTGTAGACGCATCATTTTCTGTTTAGCAAAATAATAAAATGAAAATAGCATTTCATAACCATTGTAAAAATTTAGTCAGAAATTTAACAAGGAAGCTTAAAAAGATTTATAAATTGAAACTACAAAAGATGGAAATATTAACTGATTCTAGTCATTTTAGGATTTATTTTGGTATATTGAAAGCAAATATATGGACTTGAAAAATGATACAATTTTTTAAATCCATCAACATCATTATTTTATGCGATAACTAGTATTTAAAATAAGTCAAGATAGTATTTCGATTAATTTTTGAATAATGATAAGAGAATTTAGATGAATTTTAATATATCCATTTTGTATATTCACTTAGATTTGGATAAAGATATGCAACTTAGTGAAGTTAAAATAGTTCTTTGTAATATTAAAAATGGATGGCTGCAGTACTGATGAAATACCTGGAGATAAGTTTTAAAAATGTGATGATGAAATATTATTTTCAAAAATATTGGACTTTTTAAAAGAATTTATGAAGTTATGCTAGTTTGATGTTAAGGATGCTTTTATTGTTCCAATCTTTAAAAATAAAAGGTGTAGAACAATTGCAAAATTATCATGGAATATCATTTTTATCCACTACAGCAAAGATACTTTTAAAGATTTTATTAAATAGATTGCTTAGAGTCATAGAAAAAGGCTTATCAGAGATCAAATGTGGTTTTGGGGGAATTAAGAAACACTAAAGACATGCTTTTTATTGTTGGATAAATGCAAAAAAAATGTCAAGAACAAGGAATAATTTTTTCATTGCTTTTATTGATTTGGCCAAAGCATTTGACTCAGGTTTATTACACTGTTTGAAATTAGTTGATTGTCTGCCAAAATTTATTTGTATTATAAATGAAAAATCTGAAGCATTTGAAATAAAAACTGGTGTTAAACAAGGATGTATACCAGCTCCAACTTTATTTTAGATTTTTATATATAACTCTTTTCGGAACCGTTACTTTATGTTCAGCATTGTGAATCAAGTAACGAGATACGATATAGGTTTGACGGTGCTAGTTTAAAATCAGAATTTCACTTACTTGGATTTTTAATTTACAGTATGCTGATGATTCTGCTATTTTGCTAGTACAAAAGATTATCTATAGATTATGCTTAATATTTTAAATGCAACTTATAAAGATTTTGATTTAGTAATTAATGTTCAAAAAACTAATGTCTCTTGTTATCCAATGATGAACAAATAATCTTTAGTGATTTTTAATGTGGATAATTATTAGTTTAAGAATATGAGCCAATTTAAATATCGTGGTAACATTTTAAATGGAAATATGGATTTTTGGGGTTCATGTGCATCATAGACTCCAATGAACTGCTCTTGTTTTTAACCATTTAAAAGATATGGGATTTATTGCAGTGACATAATTAATGTAACTATATTAGTTATATATGAAAAAGTTATTTATCTAATATATTGTATGAAAAGTACCCTCCCCAACAACATAACCTTAAGATATTAGAAAATTTTCATTTAAGAATACTCTGTAAAATTCTGAAAATATGATGGCAAGATGCTAATGGCGATCATTGCAGTTCTCACTTGCTAGATATAATAGTTAAGAATTTACTATTAAACATGCAAATTCAATGAATAATACAAGACTTCTTTAAAAAGTATTTAATGGTGAACTTGTGCCTGGTTATTATCAGAGACGCAGACTTTACATTATAAAGATTGTCTCGAAGGTCTTCATAACAAATGCAATACTGATTGTTTTCATTGGGAATATTTGGCTACGATAGAATACATTAGAGAATTTCAATTATGCAAGATATTAAAGTCTTTCAGAAAGAAAACTTTGGTGCAGAAGCTAAAAGATTGGATTGTAGAGTATCAAAATAACAGAATAATGGCCCACATGTTTTATATATGAACGTATAGTATTTATGGTTCGCTGATTAGTTTGTATATTTATTGCAAAACTGTTTTCAGAGTTGAAATGATCATACATGTTGGTGAGTGGATATTGTTGATGATGAAATCCTATTCGTCACTTTTTATTTGAATAGCAATTTTTTTTTTAATTTTTTATGCGAATATGATATAAAGTAATTGACCACAAGCCTTGTAAATTTATTACCCTAGTTTGTTGTTAGTATTAATTGATTTTTTTTAAATCAAAGTGATACATTCAGAATTATTGGTTAAATAAAAAATTGTAATAGAAGAATTATTTATACATTTTAATCTTTGATAATGGAAGATTATTCTGACTTAATTGATAAAGAATTTAGATTTCCTTTGGTATTTGCTTAACCTTGATTTGCAGGTTTTCATTTTATATCAGTTTAGACAATTTTATTTTGCTATTACAAAACAATTGTTTTCCTTCAGTAATCATTTTTGAATTAGATAATTATATATAATAGAATTAAAAACAAATGGATTTACAAGTGTTATGCAAAATTAATATTTTTAAGAAATAATAATTTGTTCTATCATTGTATAACTTATTTAACATTATAAGGAAAATCACAAAAATATACTAATAGTTGCAAAGTAAGATAATCAAGGTTTTTTGACAAGTGAACAATGATCAGAAAGGTTGGTTATAAAGGAATGGGATGATCACCCATTTCATTAAAAATTCTGAAAAATTAAACAAGTGGTAGGTCATTCTGGAACAATGTCATTTATATGATCGTCAAAAGTTAAATCAGTTTGACTTAATATTAACTTGTTTTGTTAATAAATTTTTAAATTTGATAATACTGTACATAGTTAACTTATATAACAAACATGCTTTTATACTAACTTGTTCTGTCAGGGTGTCCAATTTTTTGAATTTTTAACAATTAAAAACAATCTGGTCCCATTTAAAATAAAACTCCGAACCTTACTTTTCACAAGAAAATTCCTTAACAACTGAGCTAAAGGTAATATTACATTTATAAGATACAATTTAGTTAATATTAATTTACTTAATTAATTAAAAGTAAATATTTTATATTCAAATATGAATTATTTTTCTGAAATAATTAATATTTCATATATTAAATCATATATAATTGTCAAAGTCATTGACGGAGGGCGTTCTTGTGTGAAAGAACAAGAAATATAATTTAAAAAAAAAAAAGAGTAATGAAGAAAATTATTTTGTTTAAATTGAAATTATGTTTTATTTATAACTAAAAAATAAAATATTTAAAAATATATTTTTTAAAAACAATGGTCTTATGTAAATAACCTACTAAAAAATAAAAAAATTAAGTAATAATCTACATCATAAAAGCATTTCAGGCTCAAATAAATCATAAAAATCAAAAAGGTCTCTAATGATTTATGATATGGATTATTACTTTATTTTTTTATTAGTGGCTATTTATATAAAAGCATTATTTGAAAAAAATCTTTTTAAATATAATTTTAAAAAAAAATTTTTTTAATATATATAAAAACTTACTATGCATTGATAAAGTGCTTTCTTATTACTTTTCATTAGTCAACTTTTGTGTGCTGATTTATGTTTAATGCAGTAGATATTTTTATTTAATATTTTGGAATATTCTGATTATATTGAGGATATTTAATTTTTTGTAGACGGCAACTAGATCTTACCTCGTCTCCAAAGCAGGGCGATACAAGTAAAAGACGTTATCAGGTGGATAAGCAGTCATGCTCAACTAAGACAAATGATTATGAAGAATTAAGAAAAAGTGTAAATGCATCACCTAATAGTACATCAGGCAAGAGGCCGCTCACTCTTACTCCACCGCCTACTCCTCGCGTTTCTTTGGAGCAGCATAAATCAGATAAATTGGAAGGGGTAATAATAATCAATATTTAAATATTTTTAAGAAATGATGTGAATATGTGATAGTTTATTTTAGTGTTTAGAATTTAATGCATTCTGGCAATAATAAACTAAATACAGTAAGCTTCCTCAACTTTTATAATAATTTTTAATTGAAGTAAGATGTTGAATGTTGTGAACTTTCTCAAATTTGGCAAATAAGTAATTGTACAAAATGAAGTAATAAATAAAATCTTTATCAAAGATTTGGAAAAGTGTTTACATCTATTGAGCATATAATTATAATACAATTTGTATTGGCTGATTGAATGTATGTATAGTTTTTTTTAATTGTAAAATATAATGCATTGAAATATTGAGCTTACATATAAAACAAATCGGCTATTTTACAATTTGTATATTGGCTAAACGAATGTATGTTTTTTTTTCAATTAGAAAATATAATATATTGAATAATATAATGCTAATGTGACTTATTTTCATATTATTATTCAACTTCTAGTTAAGTGTGTATGTGGAGTTGCATTATGTTAATTGCCCCTTTTTTTAAAAATGTATATATTCATACATATTACAGCAAATAATGTTTTTTGAAGTTATTTGTTAATTTTTATATTATTTAGAGAGGACAAATTTTGTAATGGAAGCAGTAGGAGTTTGATAACTTAGATTGTTGTGAGGAAATTAGAAAATTTATTTTACAAATAAATTAAGACCAGTGCTGCATTATTTTATGATAAACTCCCTGAAATATATTAGTTAGGTTCATCACTTATGATTTGTTCTTCATCTTTCATTATATCTAAGTGGTGACATTTGAGGGATATATATCATTAAATAGTGTAGAATTAATATTAAGAAGGATATTGCAATTTGTTATTAAGTATTAATTATATTACTTTTTAATAAAATCTTAAATGTAATGCATCAAAAATAATGAAAATAAAAATTAAGGACCAAAAATAATTCTACATTGTTTAAAACTATTCGATGTCAAGGAATCAGTGGATTTTAATGCAAGTCATTCTGTTTCAAAATGATAAAGTAAATTAAATGGAATTATTTATATATACTGCAATTTTAAATTATTAATGTTGATGATGGTGATAGTGATGATGATGATGATGATGTTATATGGAATTAGGAAAACAATTCAAATATTAATAAGTTACTATAAGATAATTTATTTGAATTTTAAGATTTGAATGTGTGAGTAAAGTGAAAAGTGGAGAGAAAAAAATAAATAAATTTATTAAACATAGGAAAGTATGTCTGAGACATTAATCTCTCTTTATAAAAAAAATATTTATGAATTACTATACCTGATTTATTATAGATATAAAATAAATCAACGATAATTAATACAACAAAATATACTTAAATATATTATTTACTTCAGGAAAGAAATATTTTTACAAAGATAGTTTAATGGCATAGTGTGTTCAAATACAAGTTAGTCATCTATTCAGAGATGCCTCCACTACATCCATTTGACATTGTAGTATAATGCAAGTATTATCTGAAAAATAAATAATAATAGAGTGATAGAACCAGGTTGAATCACAGATAAATATCATACTTACAAATACTTGATTTCATCATTGCTAAGGATAAGCAATTGAGACTCTTGGAACAAAGATATTAAACAGATAAACTTAACAAGTAGAGATTAAAATGGGGTCAGTCTTAAAGATTAACTATAAATTAATTAACAAAAAAGATTAAAAAAGTATTATTCAGCATAAAATATTAATTGCAAATAAAAATTGTATATTAATCAGTCTCTGAATAACTAGTATATCTATTAGGTAAGGTTTCCAGTTTATTTTCACAAAAACTGTACTAAAAAATCTTGGATGTTTATGACTAGAATTGGTAAGATTGAAACAAAGTTTGATTCCTCTTATAAAAATATATATATGCCTAATGATAAAATAGAAAAGGATATCATTGGTTGAATGTATTTATTAAACATTAATATTCTAACTTCATCCCATAAAAAATGTTGTCTTATTAAGTACTAGGTATTATTTTACTATGGTAAAAACTTTGTGAGTGGCTACATGTGCACGTATATGTGAGCAGAAAACATAAATGTGTATGCAGTAATAAATATGATAGAACGCAGTCATGTAAATATTATGGTAGATCACAGTAATGTAATATTTAAGAGAGAAAATTATATCATAATCTCAAAGTTATCTAATATAAATTAAAAAATATCCCCATCAATTAATGATACACGGGATCTAAAAAGCATGTAAAATAATAAATTCAAATATAAAGCATATTCTAAGTAAACCAAAAGTACAGCATCTTAAATATTTGTTAGTCCACAGTAATATTTTATTACTGCTAGAAATTATTATTTTATTAGAAATTCAAAATATTCTAGTAAATATCAATAGCTGCATAACAAGTTTTTATTTACTATATATATATGCATGTGCTTTGAGGATATTCAGCTTTCTCAGTAATTAATAAATGTGACATTAAATTTCAACGAGTTAAAAATCTTCTACAATGCGAAATGCTTTATCTCAAAAATGAGTCTTTGCTATATGAACTACTTAATATAAAAGATACACCAAATAAATGACAAGCAAAAATATAAAAAATTAGGAGAAATATTAATAAAAATATTGATACTAACTAACTTGAATAACCCATAATTTATACTGATATATGCATATAATAAAAATTTTAACTTTCATATCTCTAATGGTTTTGAAATGTTTATTAATAAAAATATATTTTGAGAAAATATTCTTTTAACAAAGAAATGTATTGAAATTTCACACCTTAAATTTATCCTTACATACTCATTTAATTTGAAAGATTTTTTTGTTTGTTTAGGCTTAAATCTAGGTAAAGTTAGGGAGATAAAATAAATTCTACAGCTAAATTTAGTCATGTAAATGATAAGTGAAACGGAAATAGAACCAAATGGTGTATTAGACATAAAATCCTGGATGTAAATTGTTACTAAACAAGAAAAATGGCCACTATTATAAAAAGGAACAAACTGTTATTAAAAATCTCTGGAGAAATAGATTGTCTGCTATAAAAAAATATAGTATTCTGAAAAAGTATTGATAATTCATTTAACAATAAACTTGCTCTGGCATAGTTAAATATATGTTAAAGAAAAAAATTTGCAGTCCATGAATGCTTAGTATGATTTATTTAATGTGAGAAAAATAGAACATAAATTTGAGTAATTTGTCTAGCTGATATGAGGGCAAGTACAATTCATCACTACACAATTAATATTTAAATAATTTAATGAACGATAATTAATAGGTTTTACTATTTACATACGATTATTTTATTTAATAAGGCCCGAAGGCATGCATAAATAATAGTGTACATCAATATGACAGGTAAGAATTCTAGCTGGCTTTGTTCACACTTGGAGGCAGCTCTTTGCACTTGAAATCGCTGTGCCAAGGGAGACATTCTGCTCCAGCTTATGTCCATATGTACAGATGAAGCTCCAAGAATCAAGTGAACTCTTCTTGATCCAATTCGTACTAAGGCATTAATTGTTTCCATCCCTGAAGTTGATTGACTCATACTCCAGTCGTTCCACTCAAGTGATACTTTATTTCATTGCTCCGTACAAGAATTTAAATTGTTATCTCTCTGAATTTAATTAACGAGTTATTTTTTTAGTTTATTGTTTATCGTATAAAGGAAATCGAAACTTGCATTTCTTGAATTGTTTTATTTCATTAACGATGTATTCTATTCTCATTAATTAGACTGTTATTACTTTTAAAAATTATAAATCTTTTACTTACTACTTAAACAGAATCAATCTTTTGATTTTCTTTAATTTATTATATTTTCTCATTAAGTTTATACCTATATATGTATGTGCATTTAAACATACACATACATATCATTACTTCCCCCCAAGTTCAGAGATCAGGTTTTAATCTCTGAACTCGATACGTAGTCATTAAGATACGTGAGTATTTTTATTTTCCTTTTAGCATGCTGTTGTGGATTATGTTCTTCCTCACTTGATGCATTCTCTGAAAATGTAGTTGTTTGTAAATCAAATCATAATTTTTATTTTTCCTCAGATCTACACTAATATTTGGCCACCAGACACGACTAAGGACTAGAGCTTTTGCTCTGCCGATGACATCTAAGTGCTATGGAACCACTTAACTATATGCTGCCTACCCTTGACTGGAGTCAACAACAATCGCCTTTTATAATGCAGCCTTTGAATACTGGAAGTTGTTTTAGGACATTCCATAGCACTTTGTGAAGGAAACGGACGTTGCTGTGGCCAGCCTTTTCGAATCTGCTTCATAATCTATTCGTAGCCGTTGTCTTTGGCTGTCCAACAAGTTCCAATTTTGTGTGTTACTCTTGATTTTAGTATGTCTTTGTACTTTGTTTCCTTATCCTTCTGGTCATCAAGGACCTTCTCTGACCTGATTTTGTTAATTACTGGCTTCTGGAAAGGTTTTTTCTCTCTGAGTATATCTATTTTATCCAAATTCATTTTAATCCACTTGAAAAGTTTTTCTGTCGGAGCTATTAATTTTGTTTGTAATTGTTATTTTTATTCCCATTTCGCTAAACCAGTCTCGTCCTAATATGGGGTAGGGATGTGTACTGCATATAATGATAGTACATTAATTTTGCCCTGACTTTCACATATTGGTGCTTCAACTATGCTCTTTATTCTAATGGTGTTACTGTTTCTATCTAGTGCCTTTATGTCAGTTTTTTGAATAATGGGTCTTTTCCTACACTTGGAAGTAACAGTATACCAATCGCAGACTCCGCTACCACTGTTGACCTTCAGAGATATGGGCTAATCACACAGCTTTAGTTTTAACATAATTTTGTCATCATAGATGGACAGTTTTTTAATATTGGTATGCTGAATAGCCTGGTCCTGATATGAACGTTTATAATTATTACTTTCTATGTTGGGATTGTTAAGTGTTTGTTTACACATTATTTCCATGTGCCCTCTTTTTTTACACTTTTTGCAACATTCTCTTTTATGAAAACAGTTGCTGGTTTTGTGGCTCTTTTCCCACAGCAAAAATATATAAACAGGTTTTTACTGTTAGCACTATTCTCATTACTCTTAGTAAATTCATTTTTTATGTTTTTACAAACATCTGTTTGCGATTTGCTATTACTCTTGAACTCTGTGAGTTTTCAAGATTGATCAAGTATGAGTTCATAAGCTATCCCACGTTTTATAGCCTCTATATAATTTAAATTGCCATTGGCCAATAAGTGTTACCGTAAACTATCATTACGCATGCCAGTTAGAAATTTGTTCCAAAAGGGCTTTGTCTAGGAAAGATCCATCGACGCAATTCTTTGCTAGATTATGAAAAGCACTATCGTAATCTTTTATACTTTTATCCCAATCTTTGTTTTGGACTCGGAATTGCAGTCTAGCATCATGCCTAGAAGATTGGAAGTTAAAGTGGTTTGGCAAAAGCTCTTTAACCTGATTGTATGTACAATCTTCAGAAGTTAGAGGTTCAGTGAGTCTGTTGGCTATCTTAATAACTCCTTTCTCAGCAAAGCATAATAAAGAAGCAATCTTATACTTCTCATCTTTAACTTTATTAATGAATAAGTATTTTTCCACATGTTGAATGTACCGGGGCGAACTACTTGCCTCTTAATGTCAAATTCATTGATTGCTACTTGCATTGTCTAATCTTCCTTTACCTAAATTTAATCGTTTAATAATAGTTGATTAAGGGTTCAAATCAAGACTATAAGTGTGCCAATTGCTATGTCTAGCTGATTTAAGAGGGTACTTCCCACAAATATAAATCACCATTATGCAATTAATATTTAAATAATTTAATGAATGATAATTAACAGCATTTTAACTATTTACATACATACGATTATTTTATGTAATAAGGCCCGAAGTCATGTGTAAATAATAATATAGAACAATATGACCTGTAAGAGTCCTAACTGACTGTTCCCACATTTGTAGGCCAGCTCTTCGCACTTGAAGTCACTATGCCAAGATAGATATTCTGCTCCAGCTTATGTCCGTATACACAGGTGAAGCTTCAAGAATTCATACTGAGGCATTAATTGTTTCCATCCCTGAAATTGATTGGCTCATACTCCAGTCTACCCGCTCAGATAATTCTTCATTTCACTGCTCCGTACAAGAATTTAAATTGTTATCTCTTTGACTTTAATTAACTATTTATTTTTTAGTTTATCTTATAAAGGAAATCTAAACTCGATTTCCTTTATTTGTTTTACTTCATTAACAACATATTCCATTCCCATTAATTAGACTGTTATTACTTTTAGAAAATAATCTTTTTCTAATCTTAAAAGTTATAAATTTTTCACTTACTATTTAAACTGAATCAGTCTTTTGATTTTCTTTAATTTATTAAACTTATTCAGTTTTCTCATTTTATTTATACCTATATATATATGAATGTGCAATTAAACATACATATCAGTAACTTTTATTTTTTTTAAATTAAATTTTCTTCTGGAGTCTTTATGTAGGTAATGGAAGTAACGATTTTAAAGTTGGTAAACCTTAAATGTTTGAAATTTTTCAGTATTTTTTTTTTTGTCTTTGGAAAAAAATAAAAGCATTGATAATAAACTGTTATTGGTTTTTTTTGGCAATAAATAGTCTGCTTTTAGAAATAGAACTTGAAATAGATATCTATTTAAAAAGTTTTACAAAAATCATAAATGATGATTTTATATAATGTGTTAAATGGGAAAAATTTAATATTCTACTTACGTGTTTGGTATCATTGGAATTTCAAAATGCCCTACTTACATTGTATGGAAAGAACTGTTAGAAATTTTTCTTTCCATAAGCTGTACTGGAAGGGTATGGGCAAGAGGAACAAATTCAAGGTGTTAGACACTGAAGGCAACAGAGGGCTATACCCCTTTAGTATTATATATATGTTTTTTCAATTTATGACATTATTAACTCCTCCCCTCCCTTTTTTTTTTAAAATTTAATCTTAATTATTGATCAAAAAATATAATTTTTTAAATATAAAATTATTGACTAAAAAGATTATTCTTAATAAATCATATGATCTTAAACAAGCCAATATTTATCTAATACAATTCCTCATAATTCCATGAACAATCTTTCTTGATTGAAAATTGTGACAATATTTCTGGTTGGAATTAGATGTTTTACCAAAAAAGGTAAATAATTTATACAGATCTAATAATTTAATATATGTAAAGTTATTTCACTGATATTTCCAAGTCACTTCATTTCTTTTATTGACAATTGTAAGCTATTTAAAAAATTGACCATGACAAAGATTAATAATAAAAGCAAACATTTATAAAGAGGTGAGCCATACAAAAGATAATATAGCTTTCATTTCTATTTGTTTTGTTTTTTATATATAAGCGCATGATCTCTAAAATAGAATATTTGTTAGACATTGTGAAATTTCATGTATTGGTATATGTTAAAAGTTTTCTTTAAGCAATTAAACTTTAAAAGAAATCTTCCAATTACCAGCATTTAAATATCTTCCTTGGGATCATCAGTTTAATTACAGTACATTATTGTGACCATATATTACTTTTATTTAGGATTTACTGGAGTTGTCAATTTTATAATTGATAGCAGCTAGTTCACAAACAAGTACATAAATTTATCTTTATGGTTATGAGATAACACATATAAAAAACTTTTGCTTACAGCAATGAGTTCCAAAATGGCTTTTCATTTCACAGGTTGTGTAGTATGAGTGTTAACCACAGAATCAGAAGTTATAGAGACCTAAATAGGTTTTTTTCATTCCTGTATTTTGTGCATCTTGTATAATTTTAGACAACTAAATAAAGAGATAATCCTGACCCAGAAAAATAATTCCCTACATAATGTTTTACTGAATATCACTTGATTTCAAAAGAGCAAATAATAAGCAGGAAATTCTCTTTTAATTTTTGTGATAATTATTAGAGATTAAATTAAAAAAAAAAAAATCTTAAATTTTTTTAAACAACTTTAATTTGGATAATTTTTATATAAAACTAAGAGTCTAAAAAAGTTTTTTCCAAATCGAATATAGTGGCATCAATTTCTCTGTGAGTTGACTATATCAACAAATTTTGAAGATGTTTTTTTTTTTTTTAAACAATCACATTTATTTAAAATGAAAAAATTTTAATTAAGCACTCATGACTTTCCTCTTTAGCTATTATCATAAAAAAAAAAAAATTAATGCATACAACTCCAATCTATTATCTGATTGTGTGTGCACTGTGTACTTGCATGTGTATGTGAATGAATGTAAAATATGTATATATTTTGAACATGCTGTTGTTAAATGCATGCAAGAATATAATACGTTAATTAAATTTGTAATTTTGCCTTTTTTAAAGTCTCTTTTTTATTAATCCTTTCCCTAAGATATCTGGTTTGTTTTTTTTCCATATTTGCAGATACGTTGATCATTAAAATATACATGTATATTAATGTACATTTTTTTTATGCTAGGAAAGTAATTCACTTACTACAAATTAACACCAAAACTTTTTTTTTTTGAATGAAATAAACATTATATTTTTGAGTTTGTGCCTCATTCAGCTGCAAACCTTTTAGAATACTGGGAATGATTATTCAGGCGTTTTTAGCTGAGAGGTCGACGCATCTGCCTTGCAAGCAAGTAGTTGGTTGAAGACGGTTGTGGGTTCGCGTCCCGGCCGGTGCTATGACATATGAGGAAATAAAAAACAGTACCATATTTAATAGTGAAATCTTGCATATCTACATGAAAAATTCACTTACTACAAATTAACACCAAAACTTTTTTTTTTTTTAATGAAATAAGCATTATATTTTTGAGTTTGTGCCTCATTCAGCTACAAACCTTTTAGAATTCTGGGAATGATTATTAATTAAAAACAGTACCATATTTAATAGTGAAATCTTGCATATCTACATGAAAAATTTTGATGTTAGAAAATTTACTCTTAGCATTTAGAAAATTTAAAGTTAAATAGAAAGACTGAAGTTGAATAGAAATTTCTCTGTGACAAAAAAACAATGACTTCTTTTAATAAATCAAACCAAAAATACATTTAAATTCACTTCATTGAATCAGTCTATGAACAATTCAAGAAAATTAATATCTTAATCCCTGATCCTTTTTTTCTTCTCAAATCTAGATCTTAGTTTGAACACAATTGTTTGCCTTGAATAATTCTTCAATTAATCTTTTCTCTTTTGCATTTAATTTTGGAATTACTAAGTGTCAATTAAATATATCAAATTTATTAAGTGCAAGCAGATAATATTGTAATAACGTGAAAGCTAAAACCTTCGAAAGATGCACTTTAAACATGCTTATGTGACAGCCAATCAGATGTAATAATAACTGCACGTGGAACTCTCAATTCTAAATCACAAGTCAGAACTATTTGGAATTTATTTTTCATTTATTTTTTATTTTGTTTAATTTGTTCTCTTTTAATCTTTTAGGTAATAATAATAAAACAAGTTTGGCTTAAAAAATAAATGATATGTAAAAATAATAATAATTTCAATTTAATGAGATTGTTGCATTCTTCCTATTCTGCTCAAATATCATTTGACTTCCTGGGCAACTGATTCTATGATATCTTTTTAAATTTTATTATTAAATAATATCAAAAATAAAAGTGTTTGAAAAATTATTAAAATTAACTTGAGTTATGGCTTATTCTATAATAGGAGTTTGATTTTTTTTTTTTTTGTAAGATCAAATAATTAAAAACAACTCTGATAAAGAATTATTTTCTAATAATTATTTTTTGGAAGATGAATTAAACTAAAGTCCCATTAATATCATTAAATAACTAAAAATCAATTGACAAAAAATATTCTAAACGTAATTGCTATTTTAGATCCAGGACTATCATTTAAATTAAGGAATATCTGTGTCTTTGAATAAAACAGATATCCAGGTAGCAATTTTATATAATCTCTCATAAAAGTTTACATCATACATTAATATTCTGTTATAGATTATTTTAGAGATAAGTATAAAAATTTGAAAAAAGTCATCCACTTGAATAAAATTATCAAATTGGAACATATAGTGAAATCTTTTGTACTTTACCCATTTCTATTATTTTCTAGAATCTTTTGATGGTAACTTTTTATATCCCAGAACCATCACCAAAAAGTTTATCTTTTTTTTTTTATTCCATTATTCCACTAAACATTATATGATCACCATTTCTCTTGCTTGCTCATAACTGTTATTAAAACAGGCAAAACTTTCCATACAGTAGTGTGCCACTCAGGGCTTGTGCATAAGATCTCTATCTAGTGCCTCTTCATCCAATATCCCCAGACTAGTTTCTAGCTTGTGACTTTCATCAATGAGAAGCTTTGGATCTGAGAGCACTGCACCTAGATCTTAGGATCTAATGCAATCCTCCAGCAGCTGCCTATTATTTCTACTTAACTACAAAACTATGAGTCTAAAATTGAAAACACAATATTTTCAATCCAAGCTCATTAGTTTATATAGTCATATAGGTCTGAATTCAGTTCAGTTTCCATACATTTTGATGTCTTTGATTCTTTAATAACTATAGCCACCACTAGCCTATTAGGCAGGATTGGTATTAAACCACTAAACATCACATGATCACCATTTTTTATGCTTGAAACTGTTATTAAAACAGACAAAACTCTCCATACCGTAGTGCGACTCGGTGCAAGCCTGAGTAATCAATGTATGCCAGAAGGATGTCTAACAGGATAGTGGTGTCTATGGTTATTAAACACCAAAATGTACGGTTGCTGAATTGAGTTCAAACCTATATGACTATATAAGCTAATGAGCTTCGATTGAAAATATTATTGTGTTTTCAATTTTAGACTCATACCTTTGTAGTTAAGTAGAGATAAAATATATCTGTTGGTGGGATGCATTCATTCCTAAGATCTAGGTGCAGTGCTTTCAGATCCAAGGCTCATCATTGATGAAAGTCACAAGCTAGAAACTGGTCTGGGGATATTGGATGAGTAGGCACTAGATAAGGATTTTATGTACAAGCCTTCTGGCATTTCATTGATTACTCTGGCTTGGACTGAGTGGAGAGTTTTGCCTATTCTATTATTCCTTGGAAATATTGTTTTATTGTATTTTTTATTGATAAAAATCATAGTCCTAGCGATGATGATCAAGAGGTCAGCACAGCTGCCTTACAAGCAGTTATCCTAGATTAGGGGGCTCGATTCCCGGCTGATGTTATGACACATGAAAAGAAATCATAGTCCTACCCCAATATTTTTTCACATGCATAGGTTTTTATTTTGAAGTGACATACAATTATTAATATTGACAAAAAGCTATTGTTGACTTTTAGAGCAAAATGGTTTAGCTTAGGGCTATCACTTTCACTTGGTAGTTACCTAGCAACATCATCGCTTGAACATATTTTTTTAATCATTTTCTTTAATTATTTACGTAATTCTACTTCCCATATTTTATTTGTTTGCATTTTAATTAATTCATGAAAACATCTAATATATATATACATTATAATTAGTTGTTTTTATTGAATACTGTTTCAGCTACTAAGTTTTACAAATTTTAATAATAAATTAAAATATATAGCAAATAATTTCAATTTTCTCAAAATAATTTTATTTCATATCAATTCCATTATCATTTAAAATCAAAACAAAAGCTATCCTATCTCCAAATCATTTAGTTGTTTTATATTTAAGCATTAGTCTACTTCCTCTTTCAATTGGCTAGTTATTGTTTGAGCCAAACTTCATACTTTGTATGGAAAAGAAATATCAATAAAAGACTTTACATTTTCTATTATTAGTAAATAAAAATAAAACATTACTTTTTTTAATATTACAAATAAGATTGTTACTTTATCAATTTTTTTTCAATATATGTAACACAAATTACACATTTTGCAATTAAATGTTTTGTTATAAAATATGAGATGTATTTTAAATGTATACCAGTGCATACTCATTAAATTTTTTTTATATATACATTTTTTTGGTCTTCCAATACTATTATTTTGCCATATTTCTTATTTCTTGTTTTTTCATTTTCTTGTATATTTCTTTAATTAATTACACATGGCTCGTTTACATTATTGTTAACAATTCAAATAATAGTCAAGACAGTTAAACTTTTTTTTTTTTGTCAATATTAGAGATAACACCTGATTTTTTTTTTGCATTTATTATATGTTTTAACAATAATAATAATAATAATAATAAAAAAGCTAAATACTATATGTAGAATGTTTTTTTTTTTTTCAAAACATATACATTCCTGCACTTATTTTTGTAATCATAACTTATTTGTGTATATAAAATGTTTGTCTAAAAAATATACATAACATTACATGTATATGTTGTAAAAGTAGTGATGATATCAATAGTTTTTATTAGTTATTCATTAGATCAGAGATTGTCCACTTTTGCCTAGTTATTGCAAATAATATGGCATAATAATCACGAAAGTTTTTTAAGTCCAACAATATCCCAATCCCTTAACTGTATTATATATATATTTTGTGTTTGGTGTTTGTAAGCTGTCATGAAATGCATTGTAAATGTTGATATACTTAAGGAGAGTAAATATATGTTTATAAGAATAAAAATATTTTTATAATTAAATTAATCATCAGTACTTAAATTATAAAATTATTAATAAAATTGCGAACATATGTAGATTTAACAGATCTTTGAAAAGTAGGCTTATAGAGTCCAGAATTTTTGACAACATGCTTTATGATTAAGCAATGTGAAATTAGATAATAATGCTTTCTATTTTATTCTGAACAAAAATTATTACAATATTTTAGAATAATAATTTTTTCTGTGGATAAATAGAAATTCGGTTAACAAAAGTTTGTAGGAGGAAAGATTATGTGAACAAAAACCCATAAGTATCTTAGTAAGGATATAAATTTTTTTTATTAGTAATAGTACTAGTATTAAAAAAAGATAAAAATGTAAGTTTATTTTTGTCTTTATTATTATTATAACATTTCAATCAATTTTTAGTTTATTTACAATGGAAAATTTAAATACTATCTAGATTAACCAATCACATCAATTCATAATGCTTCTAAGCTGCACTCATAATTGTTTATGCTATTGAACCAATGAATTGATTTGATTAGTTACATACTTGTTTCCAACATAGTGGTTAATTTTTACATAGCTACCTAGAGTAATACCTTTTCATTATTGTTATTCATGATCCCTAGTGTTTTATAAGATTGTTAAGTTGCACTTTAAAGTAAAAGTACCACAATAGCAATATCATTCTATGTTTGTTTTTTTTGTCAGTGAACATCATTCTTTTTTACTACAGAGGTTGATTGTATAATAGATTTATTTTTGTTTTAAAAAATCGTAAATATTTATTAAAATACATTATATTTAATTATAAGACTGAATTTTTATTTAGGAATGTCCATCTTCTTTCAAGTAGAAATGAATATTATTCCTATTATGTGATTAACACCTTGAAAGAAGGATTTAAAAAAAGGGTAATACAGCATCCATTGAACCACACCGTTCGATAGCGCTGTTGCTACGCTAAAGCACATAAATATGCTTTTTACAAGGCCGCTCATAGATCTTACGGCCTGTAAACTGTTCAAACATTAAATTGTTGAAGTGCACCCTTACCCCAACATCTCTAGTATGTTGAACATTATTAGCGACGAGTATACGACATTTTCTCTAGACATTACTCTTGACTATTGTACAGCGTACAATATGAAGGTTTCTGTACTTGGAATGACGAAAAGTCTCTTAAACGGATTTTTTTTTTTTGCTTCGATGCATTGTAATTGATGTGAGTTGGTAAAAATTGTAACGAATTGTCAAACGGCACTCCTTTCGTTGTCAGGGGTCAGAATTGACGAAATGAGGAATGTAAATCACAATTCGGCAAAGTTCACGATCAAGTCGCACACTTTCCGAGACTTTTTTGAGATCAAAACAACAGTGCAATGGCAGACGACCATTCGACATTGTAGTTTTGAGATTGACCTGCTCCAGAAGACAAATGCGTTGGCCTTCCTTCAACCCCCAAAAAGAAAATATTTGACACAGCCAGAAAAAAACAAACTGTCTTTTGTGGTAGTTGAATGAAATTAAGGCATTATCAAACATCTGGAATGGAAGGTCGATCGCGTCATTGCTGACGAAGGGATTCCATTCGCTCGTAGGATGGGCTTTGAGGGCTGGCTGGGAATCGCTTTTTCCCAACTGGTACGGCGAATTGATTCTTGAAGACTGGATCAGCTTACAGTGAAGCATATTACAGCTGACTTGGAAAGGTGTCAAAACGTCCGTAACGAATATGACCACAGGTCTTAGAGAGGTCTGTTGAGAAAGCCTTGTTTCTCGATAAACAAAACAAACCAAAAAAAAGTTTCTTCAAAAACAATCCAAAAAGACTTGGTTATATAAAAAAAAAAAAACGGTTGTTTCTTTAAAAAAAAAAAAAGAGATCGGACAAAAAGAAATAAAGACAGAATATTTTTAAAATGCAAAAAAAAAACATTTTTTGATTTTTAAGAAAAATATATACATCAAACCGGTTACAAAAAAAAACAATAATAAACAACAAACTAAAAAAAAAAAAAAAAGTAAAAAAATTAAAACCAATCCAAAAATTAAAACCCGTAAATTACAAGAAAATTTTAAAAACAGCCCCGTAATGTTATATCTATTCGTTTTTCACTAGCAACAGTGCCATCGGATGGTGTGGCTCAATAGATGCTGTATTACCAAAAAAAGATTTCTGTAATTTTTTTTTTTTTTGATTCAGTCAAAATGAGGACAAATGACAGCAAGATAATATCATTGATTATTGTGAAAACTTGGAGGAAGCTGAAAAAATTAATACTTTTTGTTATATAAAATTACTATTTTTACTTTAATGCATATTTACACTCCCAAATATATGAATTATTATTTTTATATCTTCTTGTTTACTTTTTTTGCATTTCTTCATATATTCATATATATTACTTTTTATAAATCTCCACATATTCACTCTAATGCAAATTTTTTTTATATAATTCCTTTAATTTTATAACAGTTTTGACTGTCCTGCAGTCTTCATCAGAGCTACAACATTTGAACATATAATCATATAACCATTATTCTATATGCATATAAAAATACATACATGTTTTACATTATTATTCATAATCATATTTTATTTTTAACCCCATATCTTTACTTCCCTTTTTTTCTTATTATTATTTTTTAATTATTTTTTATTATTTCTACTTTGTTTTTACTTCTTATTTTTTATATTTTCTTCCTATCTATCATTTTATATTACTCTCTAATATATTTTTTATCACTTTTTTATTTTACTTTTAATACCTATAAATCTAATTCCTTTCCTTTTTATTTTTTATCTTTACTTGTTTTTTATTCCTATTCCTATCTTTATTCTTTAGTCCCTTTTATAATTTACTTATTTATTTTACTCACCTTTTGCATAATCTTCCTCTTTCTTTTTAAATTTATAACTGGGTTTTTTTTTTTCAAAATCCTTAGCCTCTTTTTTGATGTTATGTGATGCACTGTGACTTCTTCTTATACAGAGTCAGGAATCTCTCAGCAACTATGTCCAGCTAAACCTGTTAGCCACTTTACCTTCCTTTTTCATCCCACCCTAAGTTTCCCCATATCCTGTTTCATCCCATTTCCACAACATAATCTTTGTCAATTTCATGGCCTTTATATCTAAATCCCCCTTATCTGTTCACAAACCCAGCATAAAAACGAATAACCCACTTTCTGTATAATCACTTTGTTTATATTTAGTCTTCCATAACTTCATTATTTGTACCTTTTCTGCTTTCACTATTTACATTGAATATTTTCTATGCCTTTCTTACACAACTTGCAGACTAAATCGCCTATATTTTTCCTATTACGTGTATTTTACCTTATTGCTAAAGAGATCCCGTTTGAGCCTTAAACGACTTTCCTTGCTATTATCATAAATTAATTCGCACCCAATGTTCCTTTTACGTCTATATATATATTTAAAATCTTTTTACTCTCCGTACTAGTTCTCCATCTCTCCAACTCCCTTTTCTGTATTAATGCATCTATTCTTCTATCCCATTCCTTACCACTATAACACTCAACAATCCTCCTAATACAATCATCCCAACTTTTGTAGCATACCGCATAACCTTTCTCACCGATCTTGTTGCTTGCCCTTTACTCATAACCCAATTAAATACTATTTTGGCTATTTTTTTATTATCCATGAACTGCAATCTACTGAACATTTTCATTTTGCTTTTTGCATCTCTCATATAAAAACTTGACCATCTCATTTCTCCTTGAATTGCCTCCTTTTCTGTCCACATATCTGCATCTAATGCATGTCTTTCTACTTCCCTTTGTACTTTTTTTTTAAGTAATCTAACACCCCTTTACTAGCACATAACGCATCATTGCCATATGTTAACCCTGCTACTGCCACTCCCATACAATTCTAGCTACATCATATTTATTATTTGAAAACACTGTTAATTTCTTTAACGATCCCTTTCTTTTCTTATTCAAGATAATTCCCAAATAACTATATCTATTCATCACACTTAACTTTATACCTCCCAATAAAAATTCTGTCTTCTCTTTCCCCAGTATTAACCATCATTATATTTGATTTTTCTTTACTAAATTTAATCCCCATCTCCCTTGTGCATGTCCTCAGCATAGCTTCCATATCTTCTCTTTTTGCACACAAAAAGACATCATCCACAAAAAAAAAAAGACCCGACAAAGTACATAATCCCTGCCACTTATTAATGGTATCTCTATTCTTCTTCCTGGTCTTTCTATTGCTGTCTCCATTTCACTCAAATATAACAAAAACAAAATAGGTGACATAGAGCACCCTTGCCTTAGTCCCACTTCATTGTTAACTTTAACTGATTCTATATCCCCTAATTGATATGTATAGTAATTATTTTATAATTTCTTAGTAATATCCACTAAAGCTTCATCCATTCCCAAATTTGCTAAACTTACCCATAATCTATTTCTATTTATTCTATCATATGCCTTCTCTATATCTACAAAACTCATATATAACTGTCTATCTGAATTCCTACTCATATCCATAATTTGTGTAACTACAAACCTCCTATATGCTTATCTGATCTAAAACCTCCTTGCATTTCCGCCACTACATTATTTTCTTTCATCCGTTTTGCAACTCTTCCAGCCACCATATATGAGAAAACTTTATATAAAGCTGATGTTACCGCTATTGGTTTATAATTGCTTAACTTTCTATGATCCTTATCCTTTCCTTTAAATAATAATCTTACTCTTGTATTACTCTAACTACCCAGAAAAACTCTCTTCTCTGCCATCTTATTAAAACATGTTAATAGCTTTACTTTTGCCCTATGCCCTACATTCATTACCATTTCTGCTGCCCATCCATCTAAACCTCTTGCCTTTCCACTTTTCCAATTTCTTTCCTGCCTCATTCAGTTCATTTTCTGTAAACCTAATATTCCCATTACTGTATGCTTTCATATTTTCTATCCCTCTGTCCTTCACATCTAACATCTTTTATATATCCATTACATACCTATTCAGGAATCTCTCTTAATTCTTCTCTAGAGCTACAGTCTATTCCCTCATCATCTAGTAATACTATCTCTCCACCCTACATTTCTCCTTTTAATGTAATTCCAAAATTTTTTACTCCCATCTCTTCCACTTTTATTAATATCCTCCAACAATTTACTATTCAATTTCATTCTCTCTATATAATTATCTATTTTAGCCAACTTCTTCTTTTCTAAGTATTTTTCCCATTTAGCATTAATATTTTTTTTATTGTCTTTATTCTTAATAGCACACTTATATTCTCTGCATGTTTTTTCCTCTTTTTTGCATTTTTACTAACTCATTTTTTTATTACTTTTATTCTTCTGAATATTCTCACCTAAAACCCTATTTGCCACTTTTTTTATTTTATCACACCAATTCTTATACTCATCCCCAGCCAACTCTTCCATGGTTTCTTCAACTTGTATCTTATATTCTCCCAACTTATTCTTATCATTCACTCTCCATCCACATCTTTCACTATTATTTCTACTTTTAGTTTTATTCTCCATCATATTACTAACCATTTCGATTACAAAGAAATTATGATCACTATTACATATTCTCTCTTCATTATCAAACACCTAATTTACTGTACTTTATTCATTCCCTCTTTCTCTACCAATACATAATCTATTGTGTGGAATATATTATTTCTAGACCATGTGTATTA
This sequence comes from Epiperipatus broadwayi, assembly GCA_028023455.1. Classification (NCBI taxonomy): domain Eukaryota; kingdom Metazoa; phylum Onychophora; class Udeonychophora; order Euonychophora; family Peripatidae; genus Epiperipatus; species Epiperipatus broadwayi. Next base: position 789,383 of record JAQFVV010012409.1, read on the forward strand.
TTCCTCATAAATATTTGATAAATTTTCATGCTCAAATTCACTTTCTCACAAAATTTTTTCAAAAGCTGTCCATTCTTATTAGCTACATCATCAATTTCTTCAATATGCCCATTCTTATCTTCTATAACCATTATTCACATTCCAGTAGCTATATAAACTATAGCCACCATCCATTCTTGTCTTCCCAACTTTATTTCAAACCACAAATGTTCTTGGCATTTAATAATAATTAAATATTTTTTGCTACACCTATACCACCACCCTTTTTTTCTTTCTCTTTTTTATTTACACCTTGCCATTCCAAATCTTGTAAAATAGGTTCTTCTTCTCTTAGATGCGTTTCCACTACTGCTCATATCTCAAGCTCTTCATTTTCAATTGCTTTGTTAATTCCAGCCACTTTTCTGGTCTCCTACCATCTTACATATTCAAATACCCAATTTTAACAATTTCTTCTTTCCTAACTACTCTTTTATAAATTCTTTTGATTCTTTCTTCTCCATTATGTTTATATATAATTTGTTTACCATTAATTTTACAGGCCCATTTTTTTTCCGCATCTATCTACACTTATATCGAAATCAACTACCCTTTGCTTATTTCTTACATCCTGTCCATTCTTCTTCTTTTTTTTTTTTTTGATATTACTACAATTTAAAACTTTCTTGATTCCCTAAGTGCAATCCCTCTTTATTATATAACTCCCTCTTTCCAATAAATCAAACCCACACATTCACAAACATAATATCATTTCTCTCACACAATTTTGTCAAATCTTGGTAATAATCTAACTATACTTACCCTTCCTTAATCTTACTCAAATTCCTAATCAATTCTATATACCCATCCATTACCCTCTATGATGGTTCTGACAAATTATTAGTCCCTACCATAACATACACATCTCTATTACCTTGCTTTTTTACTTTATCTGTCACATTCCTAATTCAGGCAAACCTACTTTTACATATCTACTTCTATTTTCCTTTGCAATTATATTCCTACGTTCTCTAATTAGTGAATGTCCTAAATATTCGTGGTCTACTTTCTCTGCTCAGTCCATTACATTTTCTACCACTTTCTGGATCTCCTTATCATTCCTACTCAATAATTCTTTTAGTGGCTCACACTTCATCTCTCATGATTTTAATTTTGCTTCTACATCTTTCACTTCTTCCTCTATCTTATTATTCCTTGGTTAACCATATCCATTGCAGTAATAATTTCTTCACCCGTATCTCCTGATAGTCCACTAAAACCATACTCTGCTTCATTTTCCTCAACTACATTTTGCTCTTTTTCCTTTGACTCTCTTTAGACTATCTACACTTAGACACCACCTTCTCACCTCTTTCATCACATTTACACACTGTCTACATAACCATAAACCTGTTACATCCTTCCTAGTCTTTTTCAAACATTTCAAGTGAAAAACCGCATCACACACGGTACACTCTCTACCAGAACATGCCTAGTTTCTTTCTGCTGATTATACATGCATTGTGGAATATAAATGCAATCCATATTCCTTATTTTCCAGGTCACCTATTCTATATTTGACTTTATACTTCATCTTCTACTCTTCAAACCCCCTTGCATGGAAGGATAAAAACTTTACTTTCTTTCAAAACTGATCAATCTATAACCATGTGTTTTCCAACCTTAGGCCTCCAAAATGTTACCTTTTTTTTTCAAAATAATTCAGTGTACTTAAATTTTAAAAAAAAACTTTAGTAGCAAACTTACTAAAAACCCATTAATCTTACATACAACTTTGTTATAAATATTTTTTACACTAACACATACTCAACAAAATAACTTTTTTTAAAAAACTTCTATATATAAAATGGCGGATGAATAACTTTCTAGCCTTTTTAAAAAATAAAATAAAATTTTTTTCATTCTTTCAAATTTCAGTTAACACACTCTTTTATCACAGTTTACACTTATACACAGTAATCAGTTTTTATATCGATGATCTCAGATGATTAATCATATACGCAAGAAACAATCACCAAAACTATACTATACAATAATTATGTAATGACAATTTGGTCTTTATATATATATTCTTTTAATACAATTCCCTCTATTATCAATTTCTTTAACTTTTTATCCTATTTTTAAACTTTATTTTACAAAACTTTATATATATACTTTTTCTTTATTATTAATATTCTTGTAAAAATAATGTCTTTACCTCCCCCATCTCTATTTAAATTTAGTTTTATTTTTTTAATTAGTATAGCTTTTTTATTTTTTTATCACTTCTTTTACTAGTATATCAACCATTCTTATGCTGTCTCCGTGAGCATGCATATAAAGTGGTGACTTTATCATACCTATGCTGAATTAATCTTGTATAGATTGAATTTTTCGTTTCTCCTACATATTTAGTTCTTATCTTCTTATTCCTACATGATCTACATTCTATCTCATACATTCCATTTATATGTTTTTCTATATTTATTATCTAATATATCCATTACATTTCTCCTTTTTTTATTTACCATCTTATATTTAATTACATTATATTTTTTGTATTAATTTTTCTAATAATTTTATTAATATTCTTAACTATATTATTACTATATGTTTTAACACCTATATATTCATCCTTTTTTATGTTATCTTTCTTACATTTTCCCTTTTATTTTCTCCTTTATATCTTTTCTGATATTTTTACACTTTTCTCTATTATTTTCTCTGGATATTCATTCTCTTTAATTATTAATTTTACCTTTTTCTTATACTCTTTCATTTGAACAATAATTAATATCTCTATGTACTCTTGAACTAATACTACTTATTTTATATTTATTACCCACATTAGAATTCCTTTTCATTATACTACTGTCCCCATTCATTTTCTTATATACTGATGTTTCTATTCTACATTTTCCCTTCTCATATGATTTCGTTAATAATATATCTAAATAAGACAACTTATTAACTTTTTCTACTGTAAATTTTATATTCTCATCCAATTTATTAATTTTTTTTAAATACCTATATTTGCCTTTCACTATTATTAAAAATTAACAAATAATCATCCACACATCTTTCTAACAGTATTGATTCATTCATCATTACTTTTTCCTTTTTCCCCCATATATATATATATTACTTAATATGCTACTCAATGCCCCTCCTATCAATAACCCCTTTTTTTTTTTGCTTAAAATATTCTTCATTAAATTCAAGTTTTATTTTTTTACAACATATTTTCATAATTTGTTTCAACTTTATTATCAGTTATAAATTTAAAAAGAAAGAGGAAGGTTATGCAAAAGGTGAGAAAAAAATATATAAGTAAATTATAAAGATAGGAATAGGAATAAAAATTATTAATAATGAATAAGTATAGATAAATAATAAAAAAGAAGGAAAGGAATTAGATTTATAAGTATTAAAAGTAAAATAAAAAGGTGATAAAAGTATATTAAAGAGTAATGTAGAATGATAGATAGGAAGAAAAGTAAAAAATAAAAAGTAGAAATAGTCAAGAAATAATGAAAAAATAATAATTAGTAAAAAAGGGAAGTAAAGGTATAGGGTTAAAAATAAAATATCATTATGAATAATAATGTAAAATATGTATTTTTATATATTATATTATTATATGTTTAAATGTTGTAGCTCTGATGAAGATTACAGAATAGTTGAAACTGTTAGAAAATTAAAGGAATTATATTAAAAATTTTTGCATTAGAGTGTATATGTGGTGTAAAAAGTAATATATGAATTATGCTTGTATTTCAAAAAATAAAAATATTTAATATATATTGTAAAAAAAAATTTTTCTGCTTTAAAACCATCTGTTATAAACTTGAGTAATCAGTAGTTATTAGATGGTAATGCTATATCTAAATCCTTTGACTAGTTTCTGACTATTAACTTCCATCAATAAGAAGTATTTGATTTGAATGTGACTATTATGATACGATCATGTGGTATCTGTTAATTATTCAGACTTACCAATACTGGCTCTAGAATAAAAAAAAGAAAATTGTATTAGTGCTTGTAAGATTTTGAAATTATCTGGAGAAGATTGCGATGATTTTCTTAATAAAACTTCATTATTGTTATGTGTTGAATTGCTTTTTTTTTCATTAATAATTCATTTCATTAAAATAAATAAAAATTATTTGCAAAGTTATAAAAACTTTGTTATAATAATAAAAGCATTTTTTGTTTCAGTGAGATTTGTAGACATGAATTTTCCTTTGATAACATTTCATTTTAGTGGCTTTTGTCATTTTAATTTTTTATCAGGGAATCATTTTTTTCATTTAAAAATTTAATATTGTTGTAAACTTACATTATTAAGAATTTAATTTATTTAATTTTTCATAATTTTAAACATTTCTTCTATATTTTCATTATAATAATACCACAATAATCTCTTAAATGAATTTTAGCTTTCAGATTTAATATGGCATCATCATATTAAGCACAAACAAACTGATGATTTATATAAGAAGAAAGTCATGCTTAAAGATGCTGTGTATGGAATCATAAGAACAGTATTACCTTGTAAGTATTTTTGAAGGGACTAAAAATAATTGAATATTCATATTGTTATTTATTTTATTTAGTTAAAATATAGTGGTATTTTTTAATTATTAAAATATATTAATCACATAAGTATTAAAGCTAAATAGAGGAAATCCTTGAAACATTTATGAGTCCTGTTAAAATACTCGTTTACATGGGACCATGTCTTTCAAATATAAAAGTTAGTATTGTAATTTATCTGATTAAAAATTACCAGAGTATTGCTTCAATATAATTGCTGAAGAGAATAAAAATATTTAAACTATCAAATTTGTTTGCAGTTTAACAAAATAATATTGTTTGTATAATTAAATATATTTGTATGCTTCTTTTTTTATATATGTCATCGAAACCAAAGCAAAATAATATTTTAATTGTTTGTTTATGTTTGCTGCAAAAATTGTTTAAAATATTAAACATTTTGCTGCTGACATAACTAAAGGAAAATTAAAACATTTAAATCTGCTTGGTTGATGAAAAGAAAAATATAATATTTGTTTCTAAATTACTTTTGGTGACTTAGAAACAGAATAGGTCTTTATATGTATCATTTTAAGAATATTTTAATTATTATTACTTAACTTGGATAGTTTTTATAAAAGCTATTTCAGTAAATTTTATGTTTTTAATTCATGGTAAAGAAAATCTCTTAATTTTTTAGCATTCTATTTTTAATTATTAATAACTATAAGTAGTTTAAATAAAAGATCATTATATGTATTTTAATTATTCATATACCATTTACAACTTTCTTAAACACTTTAACAATACTATTTTTTATATCAAAACTTTATTCGAACAGTTTCGACTGTCCCGCAGTCATCATCAGAACTAGAAAATCCAAATACATAATTATACAATTAGTACATTTATACAAATATTCATATACATAATTAAATACATAAATAAAATTACATTTTAACCTGACCATTATAAATACTCATTTTCCATTTTCTTACTTTACTCTTAATTAATTCTAGCCATATATATTTTATATTACTTTATTTTATTTTGAAAATTATTTATTATAATTTTAAAAAACTTTTAATTTTTTATTCTACTATTTAATATATATTATTGTCTTTTTACTTATATTTTTAATCAACTTCTAACCTTTCCTTATTTTATTAAATATTTATAATTAACTATTAACTTTTTTCACATTACAAATTACTTTTTTACATTACAAAATTACTCACCTCTTCATCTTTTTTGAAAAACCCAACTGGCAAATTTTTTTATACTTTTTTAACACCTCCCCCTATCATCATTTTCTTCAACTGTATTCTCTTAATCTTTTTCATATTCAAACTATTCTTAATAATATTTGTTTATAAAATTATTGGGTAATACAGCATCGATTAATCCACACCATAAGATGGCGCTGTTGCTAGTGAAAAACGAATAGATATAACGTTACCAGGCTGATTTGATTATTATTATTTTGTAATGTTATCGTGGTTTTTTTTTTTTGGGAACGTATTTTCTTTTTTAAATAAATAAATTGATTTTTAAATATTTTTTTTAATACATTTTGTAAAAACCTTTTTTTTTCTTTTTTTTTTTTTTGGTAAAACTTGTTGTTTAACAAAATTGGATTACGGTCTTTTTTTTTTTTTTAAAGTAACTTTTTTTATTTTTTTTGGCTTTTTACTTTCATTAAACTACCACAAAGGCAGTTCTTCTGGGTGAGGAGAATATTTCTCTGTTGAAGAAAGGCCACCTCATCTACTTCTGTAGTCTGCCATTGAAATGTTATGATCTCGAAAAAGTGTCGGAAAGTGCGCAACTTGATCGTGAACTTTGCCGAATTGTGACTAACAATCCTCATTAACTGAATTCTGATCCCTGACAACGAAACCAGGGGCATTTGGAAAATCGTTACAATTTTTACGAATGAAAATAAAAAAAAATACATCAAAGCCAAAAAAAAAGTTATAATATAGTTTTCGACATTCAAAATACAGAAACCTTCACATCATACGCTGTACAATAGTTAAGAGTAATGTCTATAGAGAGTCTTGCATACTCGTCGCTAATAATGTTTAACATACTAGAGATGTTGGGGTAATGGGTGCACTTCAACATCTTAGTGGTTGAACAGTTTACTAGGCCATAAGATCTATGAGCAGCCTTGTAACAGCATATTTATGTGCTTTACCATAGAAACAGCGCCATCTTATGGTGTGTATCAATCGATGCTATATTACCAATTATTGTATTTACCACAAAATCCCTATTAAGATTTGATTTTATATTTTTAATTAATATTGCCATTTTAATTTTTGTATCCATTAAATTAAAGAGGCGATATTGATTAAAAATATAAAACCAAATCTTAATAGGGATTTTGGGATAAAGACAATAATTTTATAAACTATTATTAATAATAGTTTAAATATGGAAAAGGTTAAAAGAATAAATGACAGTGGAGGGAAATGTTAAGCAAATATAAAAATTTTGTCAGTTGGATTTTTAGAAATAGGATTGTAAAGAGGTGAGTAATTTTGTAATATAAAAAGGTAATTTGTAATGTGGGAAAAGTTAATAATTAATTATAAATATTTAATAAAATAAAGAAAGGTTAGACATTGATTAAAAATATAAATAAAAAGATAATAATATGAATTAAATGGTAGAATAAAAAGTTAAAGTCTTTTAAAAATAAAATAAAGTAATATAAAATAAATATGGACAGAATTAATTAAGAATAAAGTAATTAAATGGGAAATGATAATTTATAATGGTCAGGTTAAAATATATGTTTTATTTGTGTATTTAATTATGTATATGAATATTTGTATAAATATATGAATTGTATAATTATATATTTGGATTTTGTAGCTCTGATGATGACTGCAGGACAGTCGAAACTGTTAGAATAAAGTTTTGATATAAAAAATAATATTGTTAGTGTTTAAAAAGTTGTAAATGATATGATAGCAAAAGTAGAAATCAATAAATAAGAAAAGAAAGAAAGAAGAAAATCATATATTTTAATTATTGTTTTGTTATCATGCAAACATGACAAAAGGTTTATGTGTATCACTTTAATAACTTTTTTTATATTTAAAAAGAAAATAATTTTAACAGATTTTAAAAAATAAATTATTTCATTCTGTAGTTTACATAATATGTGGGGAAATAGGCAGGGCAGCTCTCCATTATTTTATGTAATCAATGCTTATTTAAGCTTACTATAGATGGCAATAAAGAGTTGCTCTTGTTTTAAGATTATCTTAAGTAAATTTCAATTATCTTACATAAAATTGTAATAACAATTAATAAACTATACTATATTAAAAACTGTATTAATAAAATTTTGTTAAGTGAATTTTTCTGGATAAGATTTGTTTATGTACATTTGTTTTTATGTATATATATTGTACTGGTCACTTCGATCACTGAGGGAAAAATTTAATTTACAGTGATCAAAAAGTTAACGATAATGATCAATGCTACCAACTAGACTCAGATAAATTAAGAAATGAACACAGAGACAAATCAAACGTTAGCCAAAAATAATTATAAATAATTGTAAAGTTTATTAAATCTACAATATTTGTCAAACAAAATATGAAAGTTTGACCTAGATTTTTCCAGAAGATTTATTAAAGAGTGTCCAAGAATATTTTAACAATAAACATCATGGCAGATAATTTTGTTTTTTCACCTAAGAATTAAAAGGGGTTTATAATGTCTTCCTGCTAGAGATTTATATAAACAAATTCCAGTTTTCCTTTATTTAGAAATTTCAAAAGAGAACAATCTTGCACGGAAGTTGATGAACAGCACAGACAAGCTTTCCTTAGCCTGGAAAAGAAACATCAAGACCTAAGAATGTCAAATGCTCTAGAAAAGGCCATGTTTAAGACCCCCCATGACTGATTCCAACAAGAGAAACAATAAAAGATTACGATTTTACGTAATCTTAAATAGGTAAAACAAAATCTCCACAATTTAGGAAAAACAGAAGAATACACTTGATAAATCGCTAGCCAAAAGGTTTACAGTCTGCAGGAACTGCAAACCAAGCTTATCTAAACTAATTATAATGAAAAAGGGACAGGTGAGTTAAAAGAAAATTACTAATATCTGCCCAAGCATTTATCAAGTGTTAGTAATATAAAAAGAAAAAAAAACACTAAGCATATAAAATATAAACTCACAATACAGTCTCGGATAAATAAATTTTATTAAAATATAAAATCTTAAAACTAAGACTTCAAAACATGTAATAATAAGAAAAATACATAATAAAATAATTAAAGATATTTAAATGATTATACATCTTACTATAGGTGAAGGTTTCTTTTTAGATTAAGCTGAGACTTTAACATAAAGATTTAAACAAGAGATTTAACCCTGGTTATAATATGAAAATGTTTGTTTACCTTGAAGCATGATGTTCAGTTCGGCTGATTTCTTTTAGTGGAGTAACACATAGTTTATTCTACCTAGAGTTTATCACGAAGGTTTTTGATGTCCATTTATTTATCTGTTCGGGAGTTTGAAGGCAATCGTTAGAATCATTTCTGGACTAGGCTTTTAGGTCACATTCTTGAAGGCACAATTGCAGAGCTCTGGGGTTCGTCTTTGGGTTTATTTAGCACTGCATATTGTTAAGATCTCTCATGGCATCATAAATGGATGGCCACTAATAATATGCCAAATAGTAAATACTATTAGCAGTCCGCTGAAATCCAACTTCGGCGATTCGCATTGAGCAATTAGCAAATATAAAATTAGAACAGCAAGCCAAATAGGTGTCATAATAAGAAGCAGAAGAATAATCCAGTCAAAAACTTGGGAGTATTTATATGAAATGTTATCTCACGCCTATTCTTTAATTAAAAAGTTTTGACCATGGTATATCTATCTTCAGCTTAATCTTAATTGAAAAAAATAAATTCTGACCAGAATTGAAAAAAAAATTAAGTCTCAGCTTTTAAAATAAATTACAAATCAACACAATTAAAAGAAACTGATCACAATTAAAACTTTTTTAAATTAGAATGTTTTTACATTTGTCTATAATTGAGTACATGTATTATGGCACATACTCTTAATAAATAAAAAAAATAAAGTACAAAATTTTTTAAATACAGTTTGCTTTTGAAAACTTTATAAATAAAAATGTTAGTTTTAATTTCATGATGGTTGCCTTTGAAACGGATAAAGTATCCGGTTCAATATATATATAAGAATGCAGTTTTCTTGCATATGTAAAAGCATAGAACTTGGTTAAATAATTCATAGAAAACTTAGTTGTTTATCTTTGCAATTCTGAAATAGCTATTTGTTAATTAGTTAAAATATAAGCATAAAAACTTCTAAAATTTAGTCAGAAATCAATTATAATAAAAACTAGACTTCACTATAATGCTACAAAATTTGTACGGTATTTATATAAGAATTGTTAATATAATTTTTATTTTACACAGATATATATAGGCATTGTTAATTATATTTGCTTTTAAATTTAATAAGTATGAATTATTTTCAAATGATTGTTTTGTAATAAGCTATTAAAGCATTAAATAACAAAAAATTTATTAAATTTTGTAATAATTTCTATCAGAAGACATGAATAGAAAATTTAAGAATTGTTGTTATTGTGGTTCTTGTTTTTTTGAACAATATCAAACTATAAATATCATATGATCACTATTTCTTATGCTTGCTTATAACTTTTATTAAAACAGGCAAAACTCTCCATACAGTATTGCCACTCAGTGCAAGCCAGAGTAATCAATGGATGCCAGAAGGCTTGTGCATAAAATCTCCATCTAGTGCCTACTCATCCAATATTCCCAGACTAGTTTCTGGCTTGTAGTTAAGCAGAGATAAAAGGTGACAGTTCTATGTGCAGTGCTCCCAGATCCAAGGCTCCTCACTGACGAAGGCCAAAGCCAGAAACTAGTCTGGGGATATTGCATGAGTAGGTATTAGGTGGGGATTTTATGGACAAGCCTTCTGACATCCATTGATTACTCTGGCTTGCACTGAATGGCAATACTGTATAGAGAGTCTTGCCTGTTTGAATGTCAAATAAAATATTTGTCAGTTAGAAATAAGTTGAGTGCGATGGTAATAATGTGGCAATGTTCCAAAAAGATAAGTGTAAAATTATTTTTTCAATAATTTTTATCAAAATATTATTTAAAAATGTTTGAATAGTACTTGAAACTGAAGCCCTAACGAAGTCAACGGGATTATAAATAGTTAACAAAAATATATGTCATTGTTAAAAAGAATGAAAAAGATAATCTTACAAAATATTATAAGCACAAGCTTGAGAGATCAATAGTATCAAAGAACATCCATTAACAAGTAAATGTTAGTAGGCTAAAATAGGCGGACACATTTATAATATGTTTAATTTTTTAATCAAAAAATAAAAATATGTCAAAAATATATAGAAAATGAAATTCATATTAAGGGAGGCTTTTTTTTTTTATTAAGGTTTTGAATCATATAGTTTATCTTTTAAATATATTATATTCAAAATGTATTAACTTTTTTTTAATAAAGGGCAACAAGCCATGTGGTATTCAAATACCAAAATAGAAAAGAAACACATTTCTATTTGGTTAATGAGACAGATTTTTTTTCCCCAACTATTCAAGACTTGTATTAATTGAAATATAAATAGTGAAAATGAATCGTAGATAAAAATTGATTCTATGTTTCATAGATTTTATAGGAATCATTTTTATCTGACAAGCAGTACACAGAGAACAAAATAATAGATTGCTATGCATATACTTAACGATTTGATTATAAGTATCCTGATAATGAATTGCTGTAAACCACAATTGAAAATGAAAAACTGCTTGTAGTTTATGGAATAATAACGCATTGAATTATTAGATTGAGTGATATTCACTCAGGTGAAAATTTTTAAAATTAAATTTATTAACTTTAATAAATATCCATTGTTGATTTCACTTTTTCATAAGATTATAGAGATTCCCCAAAATATTTGGTGAATAGATATAATAAGACTATATCCCTTTCATGGTTACTTTGATTGTGCTAAACAGTATGTCACTAATATGCTAGATATTAAAAGTCTATAAGATAAATTGAAAATTTCCCTTTATTAAAGATAAAAATTGGTTGTTTCTTATTTTGTTTTTAATTAACAAATCCTCTGTAGGTTTGGTGATAATCTAGTGCTTGCATCTTTTCTCAAACAAAAATTCTATAAAAGTAATATAATGCATATTTACTAATCACAGAATGATTTGTTATATTTATCATTTTCTACAAATGTAATATTAAATAATTAAATGTGTGGTTTATATATGTAATGATCAGATATTTTACGGTAATATCTCCACACTAAACTCTAATATATTTATTTCTATACTTAGCGCTTTTGTAGGAACAATGCCTTCATTTTCAAAGCTGTAGATAGCTCTAATACCGATGTTCACGTTTTATGCAATCTCGAAGAAATGGCAGACCTGATTTGAATAATTTTGCATCTGTTGAATTAAATAAATAAATAAATGAACATCGGTATTAGAGCTATCTACAGCTTTGAAAATGAAGGCATCGTTCCTTCGAAAGCGCTAAGTATAAAAATAAATATATTAGAGTTTAGTGTGGAGATATTACCGTAAAATATCTGATCATTAAATGTAATATTAGAGCAATAAATTGTTTTATTTAATTTATTAAAGTCATTGAAATTTTTTTAATATAATAAAGGGTTGAAATTTTCCAAAACTTTAAATAGCCATATAGCAAACTGTTTTGAATTCAAAACATTGAAAATTTCTGTTATTAACTTGAATATCAAATCAAAGTAAAAGGTGATTGTTGAATGGCTCTAGTGTGGAAACTGTTTCTTATTGAAGAAAGTGAATAACCACAAACTTAAGCTGGGGGTGGCTCTCTTTGGCATAACCAGCCATTAATGAATAACTCAATGATGGGTCTGCAGTGAGGTGAAAAGACGAAGATTATTTCTATCAAATGCAGATTAAATATAAACAATTGATCTTGGTAATTTCAAAAAAATTATAGAAATAGTTTATTAAATAGTCATCAGATAGCATTACGTTTGGCTCACATAGCACTGTTAGAAGAGTGCTTATTAATATAATTTAAAAATTTTGGTTTCTGTTTGTATATTTTATATGTATTTAATCCCAAATACGATTCTAAAGTAAATGCAAGTACCATTGATAGTTTTAAATATAAACATTAGTTCACTTTATTTGGGAGATGGCTAAAATGTTGAAAAAACTGGATCTAGATATTTCTGTGTGTAAATTGTGCAAATTATATTATACTGATTTGACTGCTATATATGATATAAAGAGCAAAGAGAAAAAAATTTCAATTTTATACTAAAGAATATTTCTCCTTGTGGATGATTGAATGGTTACGACGGCATTAGCATATAGAATTGACCTATCATACCAATATAATAATTAATTAAATGAAATTATTTTATAACAAAAACTTAAACTAGAATATGTACATGACTGTATGTGATGATTGTTTTGCAGATTTAAGAAAGGTCACGGAATTTAAATGTTTGAAATCTACGGAGAAAAATGAACGGTGAAGCTAGGCTGACTAATAAGTGAGTGACAAATTTGTAAAGCTAATGTTGCCAAAAACTTTACTTTTCAACTGGCATATAATGTACGTGAAATTGCAATTGTCTCACAATGCACAAACAATCAAATGGGAACAGATACTCAATATATAAAATCTAGAATCTTGAAAGATGTCAAAATATAAATATTGCGTAAATGAAAATCATTGGATAACCATTAAAATAATGTTAGAGCAGTTTGTATGGATAAAATTCATGCCAAAAGTTAGAACATAGTGTACACCTGTAGAGTTAATAACAATCAACTTTTAAGCTCTCAGCAATGTTAATCTGTAGTCAAGGCAACCTCCTTTAATAATAAAGGTGGCATCTAATAATGCAAAGAAGTTTAAACAAACCCCATTTAAAGTTTGACTACAGATTAAGATTGTTAATAGCTTAAGAGTTGATTGTGATAATCTATATTTATAAACCTATTAAAGCTGTGAATAATTGGCTTTGTTGTCTTAGTAAAACCTGTAGAATTATCCAAACTGCAAGACTCACTCTGCAGCAGAATTTCTATGCGTGAATAATGTATTTAGCCATTTCGGAAAACAAGAAATATGCTCTAAAGATCAAGTACCATCTACTTATCCCGAATTACCTGTAATATATGAACTTTTTTTTATAAATCTGTAATTTATTAAAGAAATTAGCATGAAGTTCATTCTTTGATTTATTGCTTAAAAATGGGGGATTGTAGATATATGACTAGCATGCTTTAATGTTTTAAAATATCTCTTGAATAAAAGTGTAATAATGATTTTGCAGTGTATTATGCATAAAAGAAAAAGTTCAATCTTATCATTTGCTTCTCTAAAAAATGTTATAGGATCTGTTTTTGAAGATATGCTAAATAATTATGATGAGCAAATTTTATAAAACGGATTATTGTCACCACTAGAATCATTATTATGCATTGGAAAATGTAGAGTTTTCTGAATAGTATTAAAAATACTGCAAGTGATTACAGTAACAGCTGTATTTAATTAAAGGATTAAAGAAGTACGTCTTTGATTTAATAAGAGTTTAATAATTTTTATTAGAGATCTAAGCAGATTCACCTGGATGAAATATTTGAAAAGTTAACTGTGAACATTCTTTATATAAGACAATAGTATATAGATTTGCATCTAATCTTTGTTTGCTATTGAAAGAGAATTTGTAAAGAACTAAAAAAATTTAAGTATGTAGTTGTGTAGAACAGAATACGGAAATGAAATGAGAAATGTAATTGTAATTGATGAAATGAATAATGTTTTACTAAATATATACATCATAAGCATTATATTGTTGTTTTTTTACAGAAGTTAAACATTTATAATCTTTATTAGTCATTTGGCATTAAATAAAATATTTAAAGAAAAAGTTTAATTGTAAAATGATTTACATTTCATATATAACAACAACAAAAAAAATTGAATGCACTTAGTAAACCCTGGTGATGTAATAGGTATATAATTTTAAAGAGAGAATTCTTATTAAACGTGAATATTATTTAAAGTGAAATAAAATTATATTGAAAGAATATATTTATAACTAATTATTCAAAAAGAATGAATCTCAAAGAAGTAAACTTTTATTAATTTATCATCATCATTATTTCAATTATTATCCACTACAGGATGATCTCTTCAAATTTAATCCAGTTTCTTTGATCTCTAGTCTCCTCCATATCAACACAGTGCACTTCCTTATTTCATCCAGCTATCTCACATGTGATCTCTTTCTAAAAATACAATTTATCCAAACCACTTCAAACACTTTTTAGCAAAACTCTTTATTTGTACATATATACATACACCTTACGTTTCGATTGTCTTGCAATCTTTTTCAGAGTTATGATATAGAACAACATAAAATAAAATGCATAACTATATAATAATACCATAAAAAATATAAACAATAAAAAACTAAAAACAACATAAAATACTAATAAAACTGAAATAAATAATCAAACCCAAATAAAAGTTAATATAAAATAAAATGTACAACATAAATAGAAAATAAATATAAATTATACATGTGTATTCCTAATTGTATACATATATATATTCAAGGACAACTATTAATCTAAATATATTATTTATTTTTATTAACAATTTACTAATTATTTCTATTCTTCATAAACTTAAACCTCATGGTTAATAACTAATATTCTTTTAATTTTATATCATATAATATCTATTATTTCCTTACGCATTCATCTGTTAAAAATAATCTTTTATATTATTATTTTTTCATATCTAAAATCTATAAACATTATAATCTTTGAACTTATGCAGTTCACATTAACCTCTTAAAAAAACGTTTTTTGTTTTTTTTTTCAAAAAATTCTTATATCCTAGCTCCCTCTATTACATATTATTTAAATCAAATATATATATTCTCTATACAACTCTATTTATATATATTTTATTTTATACACTTTAACTTTTATTGTTAATATATAATTCTCATAAATTTTTATTATACTGCTTTATATGTAAATATAAAAATAAAAATGAGGTTACGTACGAAAGTATTAAAGAAAGGAAAATAAAAGAAGCTATATTAATAAGAAAGATAAAACCAAAATTTAATAGGGATTAGGATGAGATTGGTATAGATATAGTTATTAAATAAGATATATAAAAAGATAATTGTTTATGAATGAATTGTGGGTGATAAAAAATGGTTAATAAATAGGAGTATAAACATGGTTATATTTATAGATATTACATAATAAAAAAAAACTTAGCATAATATTTACATATAAAACAGTATAATAAAAATTTATGAGAATTATATAATAAAATATATATAAATAAAGAGTTGTAGGGAATACATATATAAAAACATATGAAGCAGTATAATATAAATTTTATGAGAATTATATAATAAAAATAAAAGTTAAAGTGTAAAAAAAAAATAGATAAAGTGTTGTAAGAAATATTAAATAATATGTAATAGAGGCAACTAGGATATAAGATACTTTTTTGATAATAAAAAAAAAAAAGATAATAAAAGAATAATAAAAGTATAGCCAAAGTAGTTTTTAAATGGGCTATGAGTAAATGGCAGGCAACAAGATGGGTGAGAAAGGTAATGTGGTATGCAAATGATTTGGATAAAGAATTTATATCAGTATATTTGTATAAAAGATGGGATGATTGTGTTAGGAGGATTGTTGAGTGTTATAGTGGTAAGGAATGTGATAAAAGAATAGGTTTATTAATAAAGAATAGGGAGTTAGAGAGATGGAGAACTAGTATGGAGAGTAAAAAGAGTTTAAATATATATAGAAATAAACAGAATAGTAGGTGCGAGTTAATATATGATAATAATAAGGAAAGTAGTTTATTGTTTAAGGCTCGAACGGGATCTTTAGCAACAAGAGAATATACATGTAAATGGAAAAATATGGGTGATTTAGTCTGTAAATTATGTAAGGAAGGAATAGAAAATATTAGACATTTATTAATTGAATGTAAATGCTTGAAAACAGAAAGGGTACATATAATGAAGTTATGGAAGAATAAATATGAAAAAAGTGATTATACAGAAAGTGGATTATTGGCTTTTATGCTGGGTTTGGAAAAAGATAAAAGAGATTTAGATATAAAGGCCATAGAGTTGACAAAGATTGTGTTGTGGAAATGGGATGGAGCAGAATATGGGAAAACTTAGAGTGGGGAATGGAAAATAGTGGCTAACAGGTTTCTCTGGGCATAATTGCTGAGAGATTCTTGACTTCGTTTAAGGAGAAGCCACAGTACATCACATCACATTGAAAAAATAAACGTTTTTTAAGAGGTTAAAGTGAACTGGGTAAGTTCAAAGATTATAATGTTTATAGGTTTTAGATATTAAAAAATAATAATAAATATAAAATATTATTTTTAACAGATGAATGAGTAAGGAAATAATAGATATTATATGATTTAAAATTGATAGAGTATTAGTTATTAATCTTAAAGTTTAATTAATAGATTGTTAATAATAATAAAAATAGATAATATACTTAAAATTAATAGTTGTCCTTGAATATATAAATGTATACAGTTAGGAATACACATGTATAATTTATATTTATTTTCTATTTATGTTGTACATTTTATTTTATATTAACTGTTTTATTTGGGTTTGATTATTTATTTTAGTTTTATTAGTTTTTTATATATTTTATGTTGTTTTTAGTTTTTTATTGTTTATATTTTTTATGGTATTATTATATAATTATGTATTTTATTTTGTTCATTATATCATAGCTCTGAAAAAGACTGCAGGACAGTTGAAACGTAAGGTGTATGTATATATGTGCAAATAAAGACTTTTGCTAAAAAGTATTTGAAATGGTTTGGATAAATTGTATTTATAGGATATTACAGCAAAATAAAGAAAAGTGTGACTTTGGTAATATTTATGATCTCTTTCTAGTAATTTTACAATCTTGGAATCCAATTTAAAATTTCAACTGTCCATCTACTATACCATCTCTTTTGTCATTATATCCAGCGAAGCTCCACATCAATCTCTTAATTCTTTCAATGTTGTCAGTAACACTTATTCGTTCTCTCATCCATGCATTTCATTTTCAATCCCTTTTTGTTATTTCTAATATATAGCTTTTCATACTTTGTTGAGTTGCCCGAAATCTCTATATTGCTCTCTCTTAAGAATCAAGTTTCAGATTCATATGTAAGAACTGGTAAACATATTTATTAAAAACTTTTCATTCTAGACACATACGCATGTTTTCTTTTAATATTAAGTTATTTCTATCAAATGTACTACATCCGAATTTAATTGTAGGATTAATTTCATCTATTATTATTTTATCTGTATTAATAATCTGGACAAGATATTTACAGTTGTTAACTTCTTTTAATTCATCATTATTAATCTTTATTCTCTTCTTTTGAAAAAATCCATTGAACATTATTCTATTCATTTTAGCATTTATCTTTAGCTCTACTTTTTTACTTTCATCTGATAATGCTTGCGACATTTCCGGAAACTCTGAAACATTCTTTGCAAAAACAATTACATCATCCGCAAAGTCTAAATGATTTAAATAATCTCCATTTACTTTTACTCCCTTAGTTTCCCATTTTAATCCACAAAATACTTCTTCCAAAACTACATAAAAAGTGTTGGGGATATGGAATCACACTATCATAAACCCTTCTCAATTTTAACCTTAGCATAACTGTAATATAATAATGGCTGTCGTAATTTGATGAATATTCTTTAAAATATGACAATATCCTGGATATATATCTTGATGATTCAATGCTTTAATCACTGAAGCTTATAGAATCAAATGCCTTTTCATAATCTATAAATCCAATGTTTTAATAGCAGCTCAATATTCATTGGTCTTTTGTATAATATCTCTCAGTAGCTAGATGTGATCCATTGTGCTAAAACCATTTTTAAATCCAGTTGTGGTTTTTTTTTTTTTGTTTGTTTGTTTGCTTCAAATCCAGAGTTTCTTGATAGAAATTTTGTATAGAACTGATATAAAAGACTGATAGGTCTGCAATTTTTAATATCTTCTTTATCATATTTTTTAAATATCAATATTACTACTGTATTCTTCTAATTATCTGGTACATCTTTATCATTTAGACATTTGGTATATAGCTTTGCCAATAATTTTTCTATTTTTTCATTACCTGAAACTTTCCCCTTCTCGTAGTTTTAATTGTGAATTAGCAAGGAAAAGTATCAAAAGTGTACAATATTTTGGTATTGGTAGGAAACTTATTTCTGCAATAAGAAGATGGAACTATTATTAAAAAACAAAGAGATATAATGAAATGTGTGGAAAAGTTTTATAAATAATTACATACATCCATATAAAAATCCTCTACTTCTTCACAATGAGAATCTTCCATTAAGTTGAATATCTTGCCACTCTATCTGATAAACTATCAATCTCCGCAATATTGTTGTTCCATTTTTTATTTATAATGAATCCTACTTTATTTGTGTTTCTATTATTTGTGTCTTCATAATATGACCACTTTTTAAATCAATTTTTTTTTCATCTTTTTTTCATTTAATATGAAGCACCTGAGAAGAAAGATCATGTTGTTTCTTGATCTTAAACTCAGAGTTAAAAAGCCAATAAACTCATTATGTTGGCTGATGTATATTTATGAGCAGCCTATCCAAGTTTATACATATTAATAATCATATAGTAATAACAACTGCAATGACAAGGAAGTGTGGAATGGATATTAGAAATTTACTCTACTCAGTGCCTTTAAGTTCTCAACTTTATATTTATCAATTTGCAGTAGTTTATTTTTATTATGACTTTCTATTGATTTAAATTATGATCATTTACCCTTTCAGTATTGCAGTCTAAAGGCCACTTGGTCATGGGGACAAGGATCTTTGATTTCTCTATCAGACTTGTAGCTGATTTCATCATGCTTCACTTTCTCACTAGATGACCTAATGTCTTTAAAACAACATATCTAATAGGCAAAATTATTTCTTCAGACTGATACTTCTTAATAGTGGCTTTTGTTGCAAGCTAATGCTAGTTTTCATGATTCTCTGTTCCATTCATCTTTATAGTCAGCTTAACCATATGAATTTAACTCCTACAAAAACTGAGCTGCTTCCAGTTGTTTTGTTTTTTTTGTCTTTATCTTTCTATTATTGTTCTAGTAATTGATGTTGCAATTCAATTTACACGAGGTGTTTTTCATTTCTAATTTACCTGTTCTAAGGGAAGGAAAGTATTCCCTTGCCTTTGGAATTAATCCTCTAAATCAGATCATATTATTTGTTTAATGATATTGTTGATAGGTTGTGGGTGTTGATTGAAATGGAGTCAACTCTACTGAAAATTTTATCATAGGTATTTGATATACAATAGGAGATATAATATAGATGCTTTTTTTTTTTTTGTAAATATCAAAGACTTAATTTCCTTATTTATGCTTAGCTTTTAGATGTTAATATCATTTTTAATCTGCTTGCAAACAAACATAATTCTCTTGATTATTTTTTGTTCTACTTCCATTTCATATTAGTTAAAAGTTATCATTCTTCCAATTAATTGTTTATATATTTACACTATAATTATTGTTGAAAGTTATTATTTAATCAATACTCTTTCTCTATATCTACTTACCTATCTTTATATTGATATGTATGCTTGTTTATGTATGTGTCTTCCTAAAGATACATTTAAAGCATATATCTGATAAGATTGCATCATACAATGTTATTTGATCATGCTCATTGCCATTAACTTAATTTATTCTAATTTTATCTTGCTTAGGGTTATATATAAATTAATATTACGAATAATATTCTTTATATCAGTAAGATATAATAATTGTCTGAGTAAATACTTTTACAAACACAAAATTATTTCACGTATATAATTATTTTTAATAAAATAGTAAACAATTAGGAATTAATATAAATATTATATAATAATCTCTATATATAATTGTGATCTTATAACTGTTTCTATTTTAATAATATAGTTTTTCTAAAAAAAATAACAAAAGTAGTAAGGAATTTAATTGATTCTATGGTTTCAATTAGACATGAATGATAAATTTTAATATAAGAAAGAAATATTTGAAGGGTTTTTAAAAATAATATTAATGTTTTAAAATATTTAATATTTTAAAACCTTCTTGGTGAAACTATCAAAAGATTAACAGGTAGATCCATTTTGGACAAAATATATATATATACAGTTTTTCAATTCACATAAGTATTTTAGGTAACTGAAAGTACTTCTGCAAATTGAAAGACTGTATGATAATAGTTAATTATCATTATATTTATTATTTTTATTGTTATTACAATATTTTTTAATTAACAGACATTTTATTTGTATAGAGAGAGAATGACAAGTAAAAACGGTGTCACTGTGAAACTAGAATCACATGATATCAAATCTATTTACAAATCACAGAAGTTTTTAAGAATCCTAGGCAATTATGTGAAAGAGGCGTGTTATTAAATGTATTGTATCTACAGTTTTTATAACAAAATGTCTAATATTTATGTGGTCCTTTATATGAATATAAAATATATTGTTACAAAAAAAATCAAGTCAGATGTCACATGGCTAATTTAATTAAGCTTGTGTTTACAAATGTTATATATAGAACTCGCAAAACAAACTCTTAACGAGCTTTGTAGAATACCCATCCGACCTCAGACCGGTTTCTGCTACTGGCGTCCTCAGTGAGGTGCTAGGATATTCAATCATTAGATTAAACATACCAGGGCAAGCCCAGCACTTTATTTAATGTATAACTATTAAGTAGAAACTCTGAAATTTTTCAGACTTCCATATGTCCAATCCATCTATCTAACTTAAATAGCCATATGGGACTGAACTAAGTTCAGATACACCATATATTAATAGCTTTGGCAATATAAAATTGCCTAAACCATCATAGCAAAAAATAAAATTACAAAAAAAATCAAGTCAGATGTCACATGACCTAATTTAATAAAGCTTGTCTATATATAACATTGCTTTGTTAAATTAGGTCATGTGACATCTGACTTGATTTTTTTTTTGTAATTTTATTTTTTGTTATGATGGCTTTGGCAATTTTATATTGATAAAGCTATTAATAACATTTGTAAACACAAGCTTTGTTAAATTAGGTCATGTGCCATCTGACTTGATTTTTTTTGTAATTTTATTTTTTGCTATGATGGCTTTGGCGATTTTATATTGATAAAGCTATTAATATATGGTATATCTGAATTTAGTTCAATCCCATATGACTATTTAAGTTAGATAGCTGGATTGGAAAATATATGGATGTCTGAAAATTTCAGAGTTTCTACTTAATAGTTATACATTAGATAAAGTGCTGGGCTTGTCCTGGTGTTTTTAATCTAATGATTGAATATTCTAGCACCTCACTGAGAACGCCAGCAGCAGAAACTGGTCTGAGGTTGGGAGTATTCTACAAAAGTTGTTAAGAGTTTGTTTGCGAGCTCAATATATAAAGTATATTGTGTATATAGTAAGATGAATATGTCATATCATTTCATCTATATTAATTTATTTTAAGGAATATGAAATATATTATTTATTCAATTAACTTGTTATATCTGCTATCAGCTCTTTTTGATGAAACTACAATTTTGTCTAGAATCTCTAAATACTGGGCAATGATGTAAACAGAAAACATTTCTATTTTAAGTAATCTCAATAATTATAACAAATATTATTTCATAGCACTAATTAGTATTTGTTTTATCAAATAAATGTGAAAAAATCAATTTAGTTAGTAAAAGTTATCAGATATCAAACAAATGAAAAGCGAAGTATTTACCCCTAGTTTTACCATTGATACTACTACTTGTCTGAAATTTTATTTTCGACACACACGTGTATAAATATATCCTAAGAATGAACCCATATTTGCTTTTCTTCCAATGATATTTCAAAGAGAATACAGAAAAAATGCTAAATATTTCAAAAGCATTGATGTGACAAAATCTGAAAATGATTATATATACATTACACAGAATTATTTTTTTAACTGGACAGAAAAATTGGATTATTATTCTGTGAGATAATCACAAATGATAAAGTGAGATTATAATTTTGATTAGGTTAAAAATTAGGTATTTTTATCTTAGTATTTTTTGACTTTATTGTCTTCCTGCATTGACATTTGGCAATTTATTGAATTGTCAAATCTTGTAAAAAAAAATCACTATAATCATTCATTGTGTGTTAAATTTTTTGCCCGAAGACAACCTGAGACAACTTATTAATAAGGTATTACAATCTGTATATCTATTCCTAAATATTGAGATAATTAGTAAATTATTATATAATAGAAATAATTTTAGAGTTGGGGTACTTGTTTACATTATAACGAAGAGATAACACTGGATCACTGTTGGTAGTTTGATAATTATTTTATTCCAATTTATCAGTATTGGGTGTTGCCTTATAAATTTTAATGAATTCTTTATATCATTAAAATGCATTTTGTTATATTAAATGGTAATTATTTGTGAACTTCGTTTGCAATCTAGAAAAAAAGTTTTTGCATAAATTTCAATTACTATGTGAATAAACCACTAAACATCACATGATCACTATTTCTTATGCTAGCACATTACTGTTATTAAAACAGGCAAAACTCTCCATACAGTAGTGCCACTCAGTGCCAACCAGGGTAATCAATGGATGCCAGAAGGCTTGATAGGGATTTTATGCACAAGCCTTCTGGCATCCATTGATTACTCTGGTTGGCACTGAGTGGCACTACTGCATGGAGAGTTTTGCCTGTTTTACTACGTGAATGTGAGAAGCATGAATATATTTGTGTTACTTTTAATGGTGTTTTATGACACCCTAGATTTTATAATTTTAAAATTATTAAAAATGCCACATAGATATAAAAATAAAGTGGGCCATCACTTGGAGGCCTTTGAACATCTGTGCGAAACATTTTTTGTTTACATTTAAGAATATTTCCATTTAAAGTGTTGTGAAAGCTAGAAAGAAAAATTTGATTTCCAAAAAGAAATTTGAAAATAGAAGTTAATATTAAGAAATTTGAAATTATTGATAGCAGCAACAATCAAATAACTACAGTGAACTGTTTTTAACTTTGTGCATGGAAGTATAGAATAATCTGAATTCTTTATCTTTTAAGAATGATAAATAAATGCAATTTTAAGCACATATATGTGAAAAATTCACTCAGTGAAATGACAATGAGAGTTTGGAAGAGTGTTATAAGGGAAGAATTAAGTAAATCTTCTAAGTTCAAAACAAAGCAAAACTCTCCATACAGTAGTGCCATCTTGTGCTAACAAGAGCAATCAATGCTAGTATGAGATAGTGATCATGTGATGTTTAGTGGTTTAAATCTTCTAAGATTATTTCAACTAAGGACTAACATATAATATTTTCTAATATGGATAGAGGTAATCTACGGTGGTAGTAAATGAATTTAGTAATAATTTAAATGAAGAAAATGTATTTATAGTTGAACATTCTAATGAGAAATATGGAATAAAGTCAAAAGTCAAGCTTTAAGTAAGTCTCATTGACGATTCAATAGTAAATTTGCTAATATTAAGGAGATGGAAAATATTGAAATAAAGAAAATTTTCTTATCTTTAAAAAGCTTAGGCATGAGATTTTTGAGGTTGCTATAATTTTGGAAATCTTAATTTAAGTATGTTGAAGATATGGATATTGCTAAAGTGTAGATATAATTAGTTGAGATATCATATGTGACTCAGATAATACCATTATTTGTACATGGCAATAAATTTCAAATATTTAACATTTGTTGTTATATATATAAAACAGGGAACCTCTGATGATTCTTGTATTCTAATATATATAGGTTGTTTTTTTTTAAATAACTTTGTGTTCTTATTAATGAGTGGAATGTGTATTTATATTTTGTATTTGTTTTGCTTGTTTTTATTTTAAAAATTTTTAATTTTTTTTTGATTAAAATTCATAATCCAAGTTCATTATGTAATAAATTCATAAACTTATAATAATTTTGCACTTAATATTTATGTATTTTAGTACGAATTTTTACAGCAATGCTTATTATTTTATGTTCCAGGTTGTAAATTGTATATAGTGGGTTCATCCTTAAATGGATTTGGCAGCAAGTCCAGCGACATGGATATGTGCCTTATGTTAACAGAGAATGAAGTACGTTTTACATGTATGTAATAATATTAACATAACTTTTATTTATGTCTTCTGCAGAAGTTTTCCCATTTTAAGCAGCAATGTTTGAAGAAAAAATAAATAAATCTTTTGTTTTCTGTCAATAAACCTGTTGACATCAGCAATCCTGGAAACCACTTGAGACTTCATCGAACTAGAAGCATAATTTCTATTAA
The DNA here is from genome assembly GCA_028023455.1 of Epiperipatus broadwayi. Lineage (NCBI taxonomy): Eukaryota > Metazoa > Onychophora > Udeonychophora > Euonychophora > Peripatidae > Epiperipatus > Epiperipatus broadwayi. The sequence goes on from JAQFVV010012409.1 coordinate 814,443, forward strand.
AATTTACTCTCAATTATCAGTACGATTTTAATTTTGAAAAGCAATGTTATTTAAAATGAGTTTGATTAAAAGTGCTTTGTTAATTAATATTAAGCTGATATAAAAGTTGCTTTAGTTAATTACAATTACATTTGTCTTTCAAACTTTAAGATCATATAGAACATTGTGAGTGCCCTTAAATAGAAATTGTATTGCTATATTTGATGGAGTCTCAACTGGTTTAAGGCTACTGATGACACCAGATTTATTGGTAAAACATGTCCAGCAAGTGATTGGTTAGTTTTTTTGGTCATCGGAACATTTTTGTAATGGGCATAAATAAAAATTACATTAGTATTATTATACATGTGTCTAGTGTTTAATTAATTAATTATACATAATATATAAAAAAAATAATTATTGATACGAATAACTTTTACACATTTGCAAATTTCATAGACATGCTTTGTTATTGTTGTTTTTAATATTTTTTATGTTATTTAAAACAAATAACTATTATGGAGAAAGATTCTCTGCTTAAAAGCAGATTCAACAAACAAAGCCTTAGATTACTACAACTAAGCCTGTTGAGTGATAATTTGCTGCTAACTGATTTCAAATTAGTATCTTGAACACAGAGTTATATTATAAACTTTAATGACTCACACATACAATCTTATTTTTAAACAATATTTAATTTTTCTTTTGAATAATTCATTGTGGAGCAAAAATCACTCTTGCAGCTCTCTACTAAGGCAAACTGTGGAGAAATCAATAATAGGTTGCTGAGTGGGAAAATTTTAAGATTTATTTTTCTTATTTTACCAATCAAAAATAAATATCTATTTGTTGACTAATAATAAAATTGTATGTGTGTATATATATTCCATATTGTGCCAGAACGTATATAACGTCCATGCACAAAATGGCTGTTGCTGACAATTCAGCACAGCTAATCTTTAAAAAGATTAGAATTTAATATAAAATCAATTAAATAGATTGTAATTAAAACACATGTATAAATGTTTATATATGTGAAGTAAATAACTGGGTTTGGTCTATACTATATTCCCATTTCACCCACAGTACGAGTGTATGTGTTGTATTATTAACAAATTTATCTTATAAAAAAAAAAAAAAAAACTACATAAAGAATAGTTTTAAGTTTGTAATGACTTTTGTTTACGTTGGGAACAGTTTTGTTTTATTTGTAATGTTCCGATATACGTATCCAGAAATGTTTGTTTTTTGATATTTTTAAATAAATGTTTTTTTTTTTATAAAAAAATAAAAAATATATAATGTCAAATTTTATATTTTCATTATAATGGATTTTGTTTTTGGTAATTATAAAGAAAAAGTTTTGGTAAATTGGAATTTATTTTTTTATATAAAAAGAACAAAAGATGGAAAGGAATGTTTTGTGGTAAAAGAAAATTTTTTTCTTTTGATCTGTTTTAAAGATAAAAATTAAAAGTTGGTTTTATCTAATGTAATGAAGCATAATGGGTGCTCTAATTAATTAAGATAGAAACTGTATAATTTCCATGATTAAAAAAGTATACTTTGTAACAAATAAAATTAAGAAATGTATAAAGTAGCTCGTAGGGGGTAGTTTAATTGGCTGAAAGGGGACCATATGTGCTATCTATTAGGTGGGGAGAGTCAGTCGCTTCTGAGCAGTCCAAGTAGGCAGACCATAGTCTTTAAAAAAAAAAAAACTAAAAATCACTCATGATCAGTCCAAGCAGGCAGACGATAGATTTTGGGAGAAAATCAAAGTTGCTTACGAGCAGTCTAAGGAAGCAGTAAGATCCGATATTATATCACCATGAAGAAATGCCTAGTAATCAAAATGAATTTTAAAACTCAACCATATCCGATATTATATTATCGTAAAGGAATTTAAAGAAACCAGAATTAAAAAGAAGAAAGACGTGAAAGTGATAATAAAAATCAGCCGTGTTAAAACCTATCTACCGACAAGAAGTACAACTATAAATCTTCAAATAAGTACCTAATAGAGATGGCCATTATAGTTGTTCCAGCATATAAAAAAACCATGGAGTAGGTCATAAGCAGCAGTACACCGCCAGTTCATCCCTGAAGCCCTACGATGTCTTAAAAGAAGCCACCCAAGACCTGATAACAAGGACTCTTTGACACGTGTAATGGAGAAGGAAGCCCTGTCCGCCTTATGGAGTAGCTCGTATGGTCCACTCGAAGTCGAACTTTATAACAGTTGTAAATACAGATGAGTTTAGATCTCTTGATATTTATTTATTCATTTATTTTTTTTATTATTCTATAACTCAGTAATGTGTTTCTCTTATATACTCTTAACTATAATCTTTTATGTAATCTTCATATCACTTATATTATATAATAGTTGCACGCATGTCTCATTTAGATTCCCCACGAGGAGAATCTCTACCTCATATCCTTTATTATGGCGATACCTTATGTAGAGTATCCTTTAGCCATATTATTTCTTATTAGGCATCATTTTATACGTTTAAAATAAATAAACGTAGATGCGTCTCATGTATAAATATTTAAACACCAAACATAAATATGCATAAAATATTAATAATTTATTGATCCTAGAGGTAATCAGTAGACATGCATGTAAACTAGTGTATTATTATTTTTTTTAAATGGATTTAATACCTATATGAATTATGTGTCTTCGTAGGGAAATTTATTACATACATTTGTTTCTTAAACTTATTTTTCAAGTGGGGAAAGGGGAGTATAGATCACACCCATTATGCAATTATTTTAAAGTGACATTTTCTTTGTAAAAATGTTTTTTGTAAATAGATGTTTAACCTAAGTAATATTTTTTTGTTTTCGCCAGTTATATGAAATCTTTAACCTGATAAAAACATTTAAAACTAATAATAAAGAGTAAATTTTTTTTTATTAAAAAAATGGTTTGCCACTCTTATTTGCTTAGTTCAAATTACTTATTAAATCATTAGCATGTAACCGGAGTTCTTTCAAGTAAACGGATCGAACCAGTCATTAACCTGAGATAGGGAAAATAAATTATGAGCTAGATAGGGATAACTTACCGGGGGGTTATATTGTCTCACATTTTATGTCCGAATATATTTAATTTTTTTTCTTATGATATATAACTGTGATCATTTTATTTGCACACTCTCTTGGGAAGGAAAAGGGAGGGTCAGCAATATATTTCTTTGTTGGGGGTGGCGCTAAAGACTAAATAAAAATATTTTAGTATTTTTAAAGATGTGTAAATTAAAAGAGTGACCACAGTTAGTTAATCGGACTGGTGTGGGATGATGTAACAGGGAAGGTTCCGATTGACCTCATTTTCTTTAGGTTGTATCTCCTTCCTCTAATAATTTTTTGGGGATATTTGCTTTTCATATTTAACCATCGATATCACAGGGGAATTATCGCTATTTCATTTCATTACATACGTCACTTTCATGCTTGGTGCGTATGTGGGTCGAAAGATTTATAAGACTGTAAAGGGTGGAATGGGCAGACCGGTACAATATATTAAACCAAGTAAAACCTTCAGCCATGATTCAACTGGGCGACCACCAATCACAACAAATAATGCATTTTAAACACCGCAATCTAATAATTAACAGTAATAATTGTCTCATGATTTGAAGGATTTATCTGCTTTAGGAAATGGAAAAATTCCCACAATAATTTCACCATTAGTTGGGCTCTTTGTTTTCCTGCTTACTTACTGAATTAGTAACGGAATGGTTAGAGCTTCTATTTTTATCCTTATTTTCAAGATCAATTTATAATAGATTGACTTAACTCGTGAAACATTCCCCACTTAGATTTTAGATGAAATACTATTTTCTTTAACTATTAGCTATAGTTGTCTAATATTCTTAAATTTTATTTGCGAATTTGATTAATATTACAATACATGATTACTAATCATGTAACTTCTGCCCAGGCATGAGAAAGTCAAAGCATAAAATATTTCTAACTCCTTTTTGTGGACATGCGGCTTAGAAATATTTTAATCTATGGTCTATATCAGTTTTTGTTTTATATGAGGTACCATTAAATATGATAGTTAAATATCTTAATTATAAAATCGTAAAAGTCTTTATAAATTAATCAGCATTAAAAAAATTATACATCAGGCTTAATTTGTCTCACCAAGAAAAATATGAGATAAATATAATTAGCAAATATTGTTTTAACTGGAATATTAATATGAATCTGTTTTAATAAATATAAATAATCTAAACTACTAACCAGCAAGTTGCATGTGCATTTAAGAGTCAGTAAAAGGAAATGATTAGTATTAGTTCTTTTTTACTTTTATATTTATAATGTAAGATACGTGTTCACATAAAGCTAGGGAATTAAAGAACTTAAAAAAGACAGTATTAATAATTGATATACATAATCTTCAAAAATTGTTCAGTAAATTTAAAGTAGAACTTGAAAATCATTTTGAAATATTAATACTTTGAAAAATATATTCATACAATTGGTATAAAAAAAGTAGCAATTTACCAGTTAATTTCCAACTGAAACAAAACAATGTATGAATTAATCTAAAAATATTTTAAAGTGATCCATTTAAAAGATTTGAATAACTGGAATTATATAAAATGATTCAAAAAAGAATTGATTTGACATTAAAAATATGCGTAAAGTAGGAAGAAAAGCTGTAGAAAAAAAAAGCCATCGTCTTAGTAATGGAAGGAAATTGCTTCTGTAGTAAGAAAAGATGTCACTACCACTAAAAAGATGATGATATTGTAAACTATAATAAATAGTAAAGAACAAGAAAACAAATCACACTCCATAATTATGATAGTCTTTGAAATTTCAGGTAGTTTGTGAGAAGAGATAAATTTGAGATCGGAAAAGGTTCAGAAAATAATGGAATTCTTGTAGGTCTTTTAAAAGAAACAAATTAAGAAATAGATAATTTGTTGGTGAAGTCATATAAATCAAATGTCTAAATGATAGACATATCAGATGTTTGGGAGAATTCGGTAGTGATGTTGATATTTATGAAAGTTGGAATGGAAAATATTAGAAATTGTAAATATGTCTGTCTTCTGTCCGCATTATTTAAGATCTTTATTAAAATTATTGCAACTCTGGAATGAAACTAACTAAGAAGCTAAAAATGGTTATAAGACAATAGATGACACATAAATATTTAGAAGTTATTGAAATGACCAATGAATATGAGTTGTCATTTTGCTTTGGATATGTAGCGTATGTAGCAAGATATTTGGTTCTACAAACATTTCGACAGGGATTAAAATTTAGAACATTAAAATCTAGACTTAGAATATTGCCAAATTCTGAATAATACTTACTAAGATGCAACTACAATTATTAGTCTATATAGTTATGCGGCAGAGTGATCTCCTGTCCAAAACTTTTAGCGGAGATTAAGCTAAAAGGTATGGATGATGTGATTGTTTTAAAATTGATGCTTCAGAGTTTAAGGAAATGTTATAAGAAGTATTAGAATAAAGAGAAGAAAAAAAATAGAATTAAAAGTAAATGAAGAAATAATGAGAAAATACATATTATTAATACATATGGGAATATGATGGATGAAAATTTAAGTTAAATTTTGCGGATGATGTGTTTGTTTCTACAAATGATGCTTCAGAGTTTAAAGAAATGTTACAAGAAGTATTACTAGAAAAGAAAAAAAAGAATTAAAAATAATTGTTGAAATGACTAACCATCATATGGTCACTGTTTATTATGCTTACACAAGTTGTTACACAGCGGTTAAACTCTCCATACAGTAGCAACACCATTGATTACTCTGGCTTGCACTGGTGGCGCTACTGTATGGAGAGTTTAGCCTCTGTGTAAGTATTGAAATGACTGCAGAAAATGAAAAAGTACATATTATAAATACATAATGGATGAAATTAATTGTAGAATTAAATTTAAATAGAGTACTTAATATTAAAAGGAAAGACAACTGTGTGCTTGAAAAGGAATGTTTTTAATAAACATGTTTTATTAAGTTTATATATGGATCTGAGTATTGGTATTTAATTGAAAAATAGATTTCAGATTCACAATGAAATTGTAATGGGAATAACAAGGATGTATTGAATTTCAAGAGATTGTAAAAGAACTAGAAAGTGACAACTTGGATGAGATAAAAAAATTGGATGAATATTGTGAGAAGAGAAACTATGGATTGGAGAAAGAAACTGGAATAAATTGAAGAGACCTTCATTTTGCATTAAATTAATGATGCATGAAAATGATGATAAATTGATTTGCTGTAGTCTTAATAATAAGCATTTTTTATTTCACTTTATATCAATTTACTGTATATTGTTTGTTAATTTTGAAATTTTAAATCTATTTATGTCATGAAACTTTTTATATCTATCGTTCTTTTGAGAAGGAAAAAAAACAGTAACATCTTGACATAGATATTGACTCATTACATCTGGACTCATTTAGGTGTTAGATGGCCAGCCCATGCTCAAAATATCTCTTTTCAATATAATGTTCTTTTAAATACAATAAACAAAGACTGTGATCCACTTTATAATGACCTGCATAGTGACTCTCAATATATAATTACTTAGAATAAACAATGACAAGCCTGTAGATCATTGATATGCATATAGTAGTAACTATGCATTGCCATAGATGTACAGCATTAACTGAAGTATATATTGTCTAAAAGTCATGTTTTGTGTAATTTACAAAGTCAGGACTTTCTATAATCCAATCTTAACCTATTTACATATAAGGTTCTCATAACATTCAACTAATTTTTAATTTTTATATTACTAAGCAATGTTATTCAGGAAGCTGTTTGTGTCTTATTTGTTTTGACTTCATAAATTATACAACCTAGTGTTCAATAGGAAATAATCCGCCAAGATTCTGCATCAAGAAAAATTTCGATCTTAAAATCCTATCATTTTATTGATATCTAATTTTTGAGAATATTTTAATGAAAAAATTACATTTTATACTATTACAAACTCTTTTTAAAAATTTGTTCTGCATATCAAACAAAGATGCATTATATCTTACTGAAATTTCATTAGCTACAATTCTACATAAAAACAGGAAAAATACGTCATTGCAACCAAGGAACTTTGGATTATGCTAATTAACAAAATCTTTGTAGGTTTTCTTTTTTTTTTTTCATACAGATTTTGCAACCAAAAGATGGATTTTCTCATGGTTTCTCGAAGTCTTTCAGTTCTGTCCTGGATTGGCATAGCTCAAAACCAGTCTGGGGATGGGGACAATCCTAGATAAAGATGATTTGAATGCTTTCTCTTATAGAATTTATCATAAAAATAAGCTTGTTTAGAGCTATTACCATGCACTTTATATTGCATATATATATATATTTAATGTAAATAAAGTTTAATTGAAATCTTGTATTTTACGTACAGACTGGACATTAAAATTATTATCAGTACTCTAGAAAATTAGTATAATGCTGAAAATCTGGATTTGATATTAGCAAAGTCAATATATATGTAAATGAGCCCTATGACATAGTATGAATTGTATAAATATAACTGGATACATTCTAGTGGGGCAGAGCAGCATTTTATACAATCATGTGAGTAGTGATTGTGCAATCTTGTAAACAGAAAGCACTAATCATTGAAGAAGTCAGTAAAATGGTTAAAGTCTGATATTGGAAATAAAATCAAAATAAATGGATACACACAGATAACTGGACTTGTATAATATTTGTGTGTATGAACTGTTTATCATGCAGCAAATTATTGGAATTGCTTAAAGAAATTAAAATGATTTCGCTCATTTCATTTTATTATACTCTCATTCTTTTTGTTTCTTTTAGTTAATGTTGTTGTCTTATTAATTTATTTTCAGGTGCATATACAGCTGGTAAACATAAATTCTCCCCCTGTATATGTAGCATGTCCTTATATATTTAAGTAGATAATCATTGATTAGGATATGTAGGTTGTATTTGCTGCAGCTAAATAAGAGTAAATCTATCATGGACTACCTTTGAAGAAGTTAAGCTTGGCTATTAAATATAGTTTTAAATTTATTGATAAGATGACAGAAATGCTTGAGTAGTGTTGTATGTGGAAAAATGTATTTGTTTTGGATCTTTTCTGAACCGATCTATTATGTCATAATTCTTTAATTATCACGGATTTCCTGATTTTGGTTTTAAAAATTATTTTTTTCTTTTCCCATAATTCTGAAGAATTTTGAAACATTCAAATATAGGTATTTTAAAAAATTGCATAGCTTTTTATATGGTTTTTTTTTTTTTTTTTGGGGGGGGGGGGATATACACATATTCTAAAGAAATATGTAATATGATAGATGCATTTCATTTTGAGGGTACTATTAATATTTTTCATAATCCAATGATTAAAATCTCTATGCTATAATAGCTTGTAATATATATTAGAAAAATTGCTAATAGAAATTGACAATCCCTTACTCTGATAGATTTTGACTAAATGGTAATAAAATTAGAGCAACAAACATATCAATTTGATGATATCTAACATGTTTATCAATATATATATATTTTTTGTCTAATAATAAATAATGAAAACTAGTGTTAGAGCTCTCTTAGGATATTTGCGCATTCACTCTTTAAGAGAAATCATAATTTAGTGTGTAAGATTATCATTCTTAATTTAGACAAGATAGCAGTAGCTCTTATTTGTAAAAGCATTCAGAATTAAAGAATTGCCGAACTTGCTTGATAAACCTATTGCTTCAAAAGTTACTTTCTGCAGATCTATCTTTGTAACTCTTAAATTCTAAAACCTGATCTTATTGCAAAGGATAAGTCCTTAATTGTACTCTCATCCTTATTAAATGTTAAAGTTAACAAGTTCTGGATTTCAGAGTTTATAATCTGTAGAAGTAAATTAAATGTTTTATTCAAAATGTCCTTAAATTTTTATGTAGTATTGCACCAAATAAAGTTCTGTTTTAAAAGGGATCTAACACCAACGATTTGAACCAAAAATTATTCGACTATCCAAATTCTCCATTATTTCTTGCTTAAAAGATGTAGGCATTGACAAGGTCCCATTTCACCCAAAAAATATCTTAGAATGATAAACTTTAGTCTTTTTTCTATATATGTATATGGCTTCTTTACAGATTTTTTTTTTAAAAAACAAAACAAATAAAGGGCTGTAAAATATGGTTTGTTTAAAGATCACTACCATATAGATAGCATTAAAGATAAGAATATTTAATTTCTGTCTTCAAAATAACAATAAATGACTTATGTATGGCAGTCGATCACATGTAAATATTAGAGGAGTTATCAAAAGGCTCAATAATTACAAATTGCTATTTTAGTTTAGATTTGTAGATTATGAAAAGGAATTTGATTCTTTATTTATTTCTGTACTGATTAAATCTTTGGGTTATCAAAATCTATACCTAGAATATTATTAATTTTGAGGAATACTTATTAAAATGCAGTAGCACTGATTAGACTATATGGCGCCAATGAAAAAATTGACATCGATGGTATCCCCAAGGTGATTTCGTTGTCCCAAAAGTATTTCTAGCAATTTTACAAGAATTATTTTATGAATTAAAACAGGAAGCAAATAAAAATATAAAAATAAACGGAGATTACTTACTTAGGTCATCTGGTTATGCCGATGATGTATTTTTCTCAGAAATAATGCTTCAGAATTTCAGAAAATGTTACAAGAGCTATCAGATGTAAACAAGAAAATAAAATATTGTTCAATTACTCTTCAAAAAGGAAAAAATAATGACTGATAGTAGTGAGTTAGAAGAATATCAATGAATACACTAATCAGTTAATTCAGATGAAACATAATAGAAAAAGAAATCATTGAATTAAACTTAGAGGGTGTGTTTTTGATAAAAAATAATCTACTATTAAAAAAGAAATGTGTTTACGAGCAGGAAAAGGAAGGTTTTAAATAATCTAATGTGTATGGGTTTGAGATTTGAAGAAGAGCAAAGAAGAGACTTAGTCTATATACCTAAATAGATAAGTGCATGTTGTTAAATAAGAGTTTGAAAAATTAAATTCATGGTTAATAGATCATGCAGTTATTCCTAACATATTTGAAAGGATTAAAAGTTTGAAATGAAATTAGAATATTTTTTAAAAGAGATGATAAGAAATAAAAAGAATCCATATTTGAGATGGATGGATGAGTTAAGCAAATTTTCTGAAGCAATATGGTGAAGAAAAGCTATGGATCAGAGAAATTAAACTACACTTGGTATCTTCTCATTCTGCAATGGTTGAAAATAAAATTGAATTTATTAAATTCAGTAATTACAAAGTAAGAATAACAGTGAGATGGGGGAAGAAAAATCTTTTTTAGTTTGAATTTACAATATAATAAAATCATATTAAAAATAAAATAAAATTTCTCAGTCTTGAATAAATAGAAAATGTAAAATAACAGCATCTCTAAATCTAAATACATGTCTATACAGACAAAAGTTTAATTCAATATCTGTAATAAAAATTTGAATCAAGTATATGTTGTAAATATTTTATACGTGATTTCATTCTAACCCTTGTTTTGGAAATTAGATATAAAATGAAATATTATTAGGAAGAATATTTATAACAAACATAATGTGTCTTTTTATTATCATATCATAAATTATAATGTCAGAATATGTTTAGATGTGTGTGTATAACCATTAAGCATCACATGATCACATTTCCTATACTAGCACATTAATTGTTAATTGCTGATGAAGGCCACAAGCCAGAAACTAGTCTGGGGATATTGGATGAGTAGGCATTAGATAGGGATTTTATGCACAAGCCTTCTGGCATCCATTGATTGCTCTGTTTAGCACAGGTGGCAATACTACAGTATTGTTCTGTTTATGTGTGTGTATACATATAAAGAATAAAAAAAATATTAAACTAAAGGAAATATGTATATAAAATATATATATAAAATTTCTTGTCTGTGCAACTGTTTTTTAATATTTAGCCAGAGGATTGGCTTTCATTATAAAATGCAATTAAATGAAATATATATATAAATTAGCATATATACCGTAAATTGAACACTTTACATACAATCTATAAAATGAAATTTATTTATTTTTGTTTATGGTTTCAATTGTTCAGCAGTCATCATCAGAGCTACAATATTCAAATATATATATAATCAATATTTATCTGTACAAATGTATTTTTATAAAAAAAAAAACAACAACAACAACAAACAGTATATACAATATCCTATATTATGTATTTTTTTTAAAAAATATAAATTTTTCAATTATCCCAATAACTAACCCTATATGCTTATTAATCTTTTATTCTTGATTTCATTTTCATAACCTGTTTTATATTTTTAATATATTTTTTTTTTACATTTTTACGACTTTTAAGCTATTTAATAATTTAATTTATATCTGTCATTTTAATTATTCCCCTTTAGTTTTAAACATGCACTAATTAATAATATCATAATTATGTAATGCTATTTTTTCACAACTTTAATTCTTTTTAAATAACTTTACCTCTTTTATATCCTTAATAACTTAAAAGAACTTTAGGCTTCAATAATAATCTTTATTAAAACTTTGTTTACAATAATTTACATAGCTTTGATTGCAAAGGTTACAGGCACAATTTTGTTATATTAAGTTTAAATAGTCCAATTTTAAAGATTACATCAATTATCTTAAAATTATTCTTTTAAATAGATTATAGTTCCTGAATTATTAATATATATGCAAGATATTAGTTTTTATTTTAGTTGCCAGAAACCAGTTCAATACACAGTCAAGGTAGTAATGACTCTGTTAATAATGTGCATGCTAGTCCATATCAAAAGTTTGCTGGCCATTTGCGGAGGGACCTGGTTGCAATGTAGGTGTATGATTGGCGTTGTCTGAGAAGTAATTGGTATCCGTGGAAATTGGATCTCTCTGATCTGATTCAATGTTACCATCAATGGTTTGAGTTTCAATTGTCCTTGGTTTTCTGCTTTCTTGGTTTGACCTGTTTTTCTTTTGTTTTTAATGGATATGGGGGGAGGGGGGTTGCTTACTTCTGGAGAACTGGGAGTAATACTTCATTTATTTGGAGTGAGATTTTGTTGACAGTATGAGAAACATTTTCGATATTATAAGATTGAGGTTTACTTGGTTGTTGAAGGGGAGACTTTTTTGATGTAATCATAGTTGTCTCAATAGGTTTAAGGATTTGACTGTCTTTCTAATTAGATATTCGAGTGCATTTGTCTGGGTCAGTTTGTTTTGAAGAATCAGTGTTTGGATCATTAGGAAGGGTCTCTAAATTGATAGGTATTTCGTGGTTAGTTGATCATTGTTTCTGTTGCCATTAATGCTAGAATAAGTTTGATTTTTTTTTTGCTTATTTGTTCATCAGATATCTTTGTTGTTGAATTCTGTATTTGTGAGCCTTAACTGGCAAGATATCCCAAGTTACTGCAGACATAACATTGGGAGTTCAAGCCTCGAATATATAAACACAGTGTAGCTTCTTGGTCTAGAATTTGTGTGAGGATATTGTTGGAGTCAATGTTTGGTTGGAGTTGTAGCCTGAACTCAAAACTGCTGGTCACTATTGATTATCGCATGTCCTTTAGATAGATAAACTTAATGGGGTAATTTTTCCAAATGGCTGCATTGGGGGGGGGGGTCATTTAGAGATTATCCATGGAAAGTGTTTTTTATTACTCTTGTGATGCAGCTCTGACAATTTTTGTCAGTTGTTAAGAGTGAAAATTCATTCAATGTCTTGATCCATGTTTGAGATTTGTCTTTCTGCGAGCTTTGATATTATTGGATTGCCATATATCATAGGATTTGGATGCTCAGCAATACTTTGTATGGAATCCCATAGTCCTTACTGGTTGATTGCTTCACATAACAATTGAAGTGGAAATAGTTGTAGATATATATTTGTCCGTGGCAAATATCATAATAGACCGGGGGGGATCTTTTAAATTTATGTGAACCCCCCCCCGGATAGTAGTATTAAAATTTCTCAGTAATTTCAAGCATTTTGCTGGTCCAATTGGTGTTGGGGAGATGTAAGCTTTTATTATCATCTGCGTTTGTTTTTCTAAATCGTATATTGGTTTTATATGAAGCTAAGAAACTATCATGTTTGTCATTTCCGCTTCTGATTTTGTTGTTGATTTCTGCATAGGTTGTAGTGGACTTTAAACCCACCGTAATGGAATCGGCAACATTGGTACCATTCACCAAATCGAGAGATTAGCTAATCACGTCTTCCTTTGTTTTTAACTATTGATAAAATTATTAACATAAAAAAATGTATATATACTGATTATTTTTGATTTCAGTTGTGTGTAGTTGCACATTTTACTTTGTTAGTTGAATTCTAATAGTGATTTATAACTTTAAGATAAGGGAATATCAATATCGCTCAATCAGCTTACCATTCAAAGGCTGACTGCAGAACAAAGAACGAAACGATTTTTAAAATATCTTAGTAAATAAAATAAAGTCATATATCACGTGTTTTATCTTCATAAGCGTGTAAGTTGAGCTATTAGCACGCTCATTATTTTATTAAATGTGATGTGATGATTATCTTATATTTATATAAATCTTATACTGTACTGTATTTTATACTACCTCCCTCTATGAACATCTTTTAAAACCACATCTTGTTTTTATTCTCAATTAATAAAGATTAATTAATGTCTTCAAACTCAAATTTTTATTTAAAGATGACCTAAGATTTTTAATTTTTTTTAATCTTTTTATCTTTTCTATTATTGGTATTATTAATCATTTTTATATATCAGAATTATGTAGATAAAACAAAAAATTCGTTAGCTTCACATGTTTACATTCAATTTTATATACTCAGTTTATACAATTTTATTATATTAAATTTCATTACATTGTTAAACTTTTTATTAATCTTACCTATAATTTATAATATTGTTGCTATAAGTTTTTACATCTATGTATTTATTTTTGTTGATTTATTTTCTCTCTTAAATTTCTTTTGATAGTTTTATATTATCTTCTATAATTTCTCTGTTATTATTAAATCTGTCTTCTAACAATTTTATACTATCTTCTATAATCTTCATTAGATAATCATTATTTTTAAGTTCCTTAACTATTAACTCAACTTGTTTACTATAATCTTCTTTATTTGGGAAATAATTTATAGCTCTATACATTCTTGAACTAAAAATATTTATTTTATATTTTTTGTTCATACTCAAATTCCACTTAGTTGAATTATTATCTATATTAGTTTATATATATGAATGTTTCTATCTTATATTTACTATTAGTATATGACTTTATAAACAGAATATCTAAATATGGCAACTTTTTTTTTTCTGTTGTAAATTTTATGATTACATCTAAATTGTTAATTTTTTCAAGGAAAAAAAAAATCTGTTTGCCTTTGACCTTTGTTAAAAATTAATAGATTATCAATATATCTTTTCATAAATATTAGATCATTCTTATTGCTCATCATTAACACTTCTAGAACCTCCATATATACATTAAAACAGGCAAAACTCTCCATACAGTAGTGCTACTCAGTGCCAACCAGAGTAATCAATGGATGCCAGAAGACTTGTGCATAATATCCCCAGACTAGTTTCTTGCCTGTGCCCTTGGTCAGTAAGGAGCTTTGGATCTGAGAGCATTGCATCTAGATCTTAGTATCTAATGCAACCCTCCAGCAGCCACCTTTTATCTCTACTTAACTACAAAACTATGAGAATAAAATTTAAAACATAATAATATTTTCAATCTAAGCTCAAGAGCTTATATAGTCATATGGGTCTGAACTCAGTTCAGTACCCATACATTTTGGTGGTTTTAGCTCTTTAACAAGCATAGTGGTCTTTGGCTTTTTACTACCATAACTACCGCTATCTTAAAATGTATGGGTACTGAGTTCAGACTCATATGACTATATAAGCTATTGAGCTTAGATTGAAAATATTATTATGTTTTAAATTTTATTCTCATAGTTTTGTAGTTAAGTAGAGATAAAAGGTGGCTGCTAGAGGGTTGCATTGGATCCTGAGATCTAGGTGCAGTACTCTCAGATCCAAAGCTCCTCACTGACAAAGGCCACAAGCCAGAAACTAGTCTGGGGATATTGGATGAATAGGCACTAGATGGGAATTTTATGTACAAGCCTTCTGGCATCCATTTCTCTGGTTGGCACTACTATATGGAGAGCTTTGCCTGTTTTAATAACAGTTATGTGCTAGCATAAGAAATGGTGATCATGTGATGTTTAGTGGTTTAACACCAATCCTGCCTAATAGGATAGTGGTGGCTATGGTTGTTAAATAGCCAAAGACACCAAAATGTATGGGTACTGAACGGAGTTCAGACTCATATGACTATATAAGCTATTGAGCTTAGATTGAAAATATTATGTTTTCAAATTTTATTCTCATAGTTTTGTAGTTAAGTAGAGATAAAAGGTGGCTGCTAGAGGGTTGCATTGGATCCTGAGATCTAGGTGCAGTACTCTCAGATCCAAAGCTCCTCACTGACAAAGGCCACAAGCCAAACTCTAGTCTGGGGATATTGGATGAATAGGCACTAGATGGGAATTTTATGTACAAACCTTCTGGCATCCATTTCTCTGGTTGGCACTCAGTGGCACTTCTATATGGATAGCTTTGCCTGTTTTAATAACAGTTATGTGCTAGCATAAGAAATGGTGATCATGTGATGTTTAGTGGTTTAACACCAATCCTGCCTAATAGGATAATGGTGGCTATGGTTGTTAAAGAGCCAAAGACACCAAAATGTATGAGTACTGAACGGAGTTCAGACTCATATGACTATATAAGCTATTGAGCTTAGATTGAAAATATTATGTTTTCAAATTTTATTCTCATAGTTTTGTAGTTAAGTAGAGATACAAGGTGACTGGTGGAGGGTTGCATTAGATCCTAAGATCTAGATGCAGTGCTCTCAGATCCAAAGCTCCTCACTGACGAAGGCCACAAGCTAGAAACTAGTCTGGGGATATTGGATGAGTAGGCACTAGGTGAGGATTTTATGCACAAGCTTTCTGACATCCATCGATTACTCTGGTTGGCACTGAGTGGCACTACTGTATGGAGAGTTTTGCCTGTTTTAATAACAGTTATGTGCTAGCATAAGAAATGGTGATCATGTGATTTTAGTGGGTGTTTAACACCAATTCTGCCTAATAGGATAGTGGTGGCTATGGTTTTTAAAGAGTCAAAGACACCAAAATGTATGGGTACTGAACTGAGTTCAGACCCATCTTACTATATAGGCTATTGAGCTTAGATTGAAAATATTATGTTTTCAATATTATTCTCATAGTTTTGTAGTTAAGTAGAGATAAAAGGTGGCTGCTGGAGGGTTGAAACAGAACCTAAGATCTAGATGCAGTGCTCTCTGATTCAAAGCTCCTCACTGACGAAGGCCACAAGCCAGAAACTAGTCTGGGGATATTGGATGAGTAGGCACTAGATGGGGATTTTATGCACAAGCCTTCTGGCATCCATTGATTATTCTGGTTGACACTGAGTTGCACTACTGTATGGAGAGTTTTGCTTGTATTAATAATAGTTATGTGCTAGTATAAGAAATGGTGATCATGTTATGTTTAGTGGTTAAAATATCTTCATAAATCTTGTGCTTCACAATGTAATTTTTTCTATTATATTTAGAGAGAAAAATATTTTCAATACTTTTTATAAACTAATCTTTTATATTTTTTTTAAATTCATAATATAGGATATTATATATTATGGGTTTTTTATATATAAGTATGTATGTGTGTTTTTGAATATTGTAGTTCTGATAAAGACTGTTGGGCAGTTGAAATCATAACAAGAAGAAATAAATTTTATTTTATAGATTGGCTATATATGGTATTTTATATATGTATAAATCAATGCAAAATAGGATAAAAAGTGGGGGGAAATTATAATACTTCCTAAATGAAATGCTATCAGAAAATTAAAAATTATTGCAAAACCTTGTAAAATAAATAATTTCTATAAGTCAACATCTCCCCCCCCCTTTTTTTTTTTTTAAAAAAAAAAAAAAAAACTTTACTTATTTTCTTCAAAAAATACATAATACGTAGTCATCTGGCAAATTGAAGTATTTACGATATCAGTCTATCTTCATTTTTATGTAAAATATCAAATCTGTTGTTTGTTATATTTACAAGTAAGACATCCATTATCCCCACTTGAAAAACTTTTTTTTTTTTAATATTATTATTTATAAATTTTGTTTTCACAAATCAATTCCTAAATATTCTGTGTCTTTGATACACAACTCAATAGGTAGAGAAAAATAGATTTTAAATAATCTGCAGAATTTATTATTAATACTATTGGCAGTTTTATTTTTAACTGTCAATTGCAAAAGTGTAAACTTAATATATTTAATAGATTCAAATCATTAAGCAGGAATTAACAAACAGTTTATATGTTAGAATAACTTAATCATGGAGTTGACATTTTGTATAAAAATGAAAATAGATTGATATCTAAACCTTATCCTGTACCAGATCACTCTATTATTGGTTTAATTAATTATTTTTCATAACAATTTTTTTTATTTTTATTTTCAAGTTTTAAACTTTATATCCACATGGAATGAATCTAAATATAATTATTATCCTAATATACTATTTTTGTTTTTTATTATATATATATATAAACAAAAAAAAAAAAGGTACTTGTACATTAACCTGTTTACCAAGCTTGACAGTCAATTTTTTTTAAAAATATACAGTTTCAGGGGCATACAATAAATGTTAAAAACAAAATGGCTGACAAGTAGCAGTCTTATTTAATATTTACATTTTTTTTATTATTATTATTTTAATACATTAAAGATCAGCCTGTCAAGCTATTGTGCATGCGCTTTTTTACGAGTGTTAATAATAAATGAATACTTTGACTCTCAACACAAGATATAGTATTTAGGAAAGAATAAAATGAATCCACTTATTCTATCCAACCCAAATGCTTATATATGGGCAAATCTTAAGTATTTATTTACATATGTTTAAGTTTCATTTGAGAATGACATTTAGTAAATTCTAGATAATTTCGCCGACGTCATGTATTCAGACATAGTAAACAGTAATTTAAAGTGAGTGGTCTATCCTCACGCTTTCACTTCCAGTACTTAAGATTTGCCCATATATAAGCATTTGGGTTGGATAGAATAAGTGGATTCATTTTATTCTTTCCTAAATACTATATCTTGTGTTGGGAGTCAAAGTATTCATTTATTATTAACTCTCGTAAAAAAGCGCATGCACAATAGCTTGACAGGCTGATCTTTAATGTATTACAATTTATAAACATGCGCTATATAAAATAAATGCGTATTTACATATTATTATTTTAAAAAAAGTAAAATTTCTGCAATAAGTATTAAGTCAAGTATTAATATAAAAATAATAAAAATATAAGAAACATAAAGTGTCATATCGTGCAAATTAATGCAGACTTCAACTTATTAATATAAAAAATATATAAGAAATGTAAAGTGTGTCATATCATGTGCTTTGCAGGAAAGCAGAATCCCATACCTTTGTAAATATTTTACTGCATGCTGTTCTATTAAAAGAAGATTCCAAACTTTCATCATTTTGCCAAACAAACTATGACAATGTTTGTTATACATAAAAAATAAAAAAATTAAGCAAAGCTTTTGAATGGAATTTATAATTGATTTATTATTTTTTTTAAACTTAACAACTAACATATTCGATAAAATGAAATGGTAAAAAAAAAAAAAATACTTGTATGCCCCCAAAACTGTATCTTTAAAATGAAAATAAATTGCTTCTGAGCTTGGTAGACAAGATTACGTATTCATAAATACCAGAAAAATTTCTATTTCATTAGTATTAACATTCATTAATTAATATTATTTAAATTTGATTATTTAGTGTATCAATAATTTTTTTTCTTATATTTGAGATTTGCTATGAATATGCAGTATTTTTTTGTATATATGTATTTTTTAGTTAATGAATCAATTATCTAAAATTATATTTCCAAGTTTTTAATAATACTGTTTTGTTTTTGTTTTTTTTTTGGAAGAAAATATGTAAGACATTTATTTCAATAAATTAGCAGATGATTTGCTAAGCTCTCTAAAGTTGGATGTTTGTGGTACTTAAATCTTTCGGAATTGTTTACTTTATCAGATTTAAAAATAATTTTAATTTTATAATTTTTCATTTAGTTATATTTTCTCATGAAAACCAGTTATTTAATTGCACTATTAAAAAAGAGCTGTAAAGAAATATAATCATTTTCATTTGTTTATGCATGCATACATGTATTTATTATTATAATCAATTATTTTACAACACCGGTGTTAATTTTTGTATTGATATTTTCCAATATAGATTGATCAGAAAAGAGAAGCAACTGAGATTCTGCAATATATTCTGAAAGCAGTTCGGAGAAAAAGTAAGATAAAAGTGAAATCACATTTGTTCTTAGTTAACGATAGTCTACATTAATATATAAATGTGAAAGTTTGTTTGTTTGTGACTTTACAACTCTACAAATATTGCACCAATCTAGATGTCTCTTGAATGATTTTCCTTCTTTTTTGTGTAGAATTTTATAGGCTATAAATTTTTACTTTATGGTACTTAATTGTTTTAAAACGTTGGTAATTTGCAATATGAAAAAGAGGATAAATTTAAGTAAATTAATAAATATTTAAAAAATGGAGGGATTGGAAAATATGAACGGCATTTATTTTGTAAATTGCTTAGATTATAAAAGAAATAAGAAAAATGTTTCATATGAAGGAACAGTAAAAAATAAATTGGAATCTAGGTTAAAACAGCATTTAATAGATAAAAATTCTAATATATATCTACACATGAAAAAAATCTAAGCATTTAAAATTTGAAATAAAGATGTTGGAAAATGTGTGATCTTTTAAAGAAAGATTAATTTAAAAAAGTTTATACAATAATGTAAAAATCAGTTTTGAATAGAAAGTATTAGGAATCTGATGTAATTGTAGAAGAATGATTATAATAACTGAAGGGTATCTATATCTATCTACGTTAATATATGAATGTGAAAGGTTTTTTTTTTGTGAGTGACTTTATAACTCAACAAATATTGCATCAATCTTGAATGATTGTCCTTCTTTTTTTGCATAGATTTTTATAGACAGTAAATTTTTGCTTTATGGTACTTGTTTTAAAAACTTCTGTAATTTGCAGAATAAAAAAAGAAAATAAATTTAGATAAATTAATAAGTGTTAGAAAAAAAAAAGGGAAGATGGGAAATATGAATAACTTTTATATTGTAAATTGTTTAGATTTTAAAAAAATTTCATATGTAAGGACAATAAAAAATAAATTGAAAACTAGATTAAAACAGCATTTAATGGATAAAAATTTTAATATAAAAAAGTCTAAACATTGAAAATTTGAAATAAAGATGTTGGAAAATGTGAAATCTTATAAAGAACAATTGGTTAAAAATAGTTTATACAGTATACAAAATGAGAAAATGGGATTTTGAATAGCAAGTGTTAGGAACCTGATGAAATTGTAGAAAAGTAATTATAATAATTGAAGGATATTTATATTAATATATAAATGTGAAAGTTTATTTATTTGTTTGTTTTTTCTTAGCTATCTGTGTTAACTCAATAAATATTGCACCAATCTAGATGAATCTTAAATTATTTTCCTTCTTTTTTGCATAGAATTTTATAGGCTGTAAATAGTTGCTTTAGGATACTTAATTGTTTTAAAAACTTTGTTAATTTGAAATCTATAAAAAGAAAATAAATTTAGATAAATTAATAAATGTTTAAAAAAAGGAAGGATTGGAAAATATGAATAGCCCTTATATTGTAAATTGCTTAGATTGTAAGAGGGATATTAAAAATATTTCATATGTAGGAACAATAAAAAATAAATTGAAAACTAGATTGAAACAGCATTAAATAGATTAAAATATATATATACTTGCATATGAAAGAATGTAAATATTTGAAATATAAAGATGTTGGAAAATGTAAGATCTTATAAAGATTAGTTCAAGAAAGTTTATAAGATATATAAAAATGAGAGAACCAGTTTTGAATAATAAGTATTAGGAATCTGGCGTAATGATAGATAAGTATTTTAATAAAGGGCATCTATATCTTTATGTTAATATTGTACCCTTACTTCTCGATGTATAATATAATTTGAAATACGACTAGCTCAATTGAATTGTAATGCTTAATTAAAATTTGCATATCTATCTTTAATATACTTTTATATTATCATATTCGAATTAAATTTATTATTAATTATCAAAATCAATATATTTCTATAGTATGTACTAATTAAATAAGTATTTATTAAAATCATGAGACTGTGAAGTAAAGTTACAAAGTAATAAGTAGATTTACATTGAGTCAATATCTTCCAAGACATTGTCTCAATGGCATAAGAATACTGTCACCTCCCTATTAACTTACTACTACCTCTACAGCATTCTTATGGCTTTTAAATAAAATAAACTATCTTTAATAATAATAAAATAAATAAATCTTAACTTTTAATTTTAAAATATAATTAAATAATCTCAGGTTCTTCTAATTATCTTAAAGTAATGATAACTCATGTAAATAAGTATGATATGGGATTTTACATCAAACCTAAATACACCTAACTTATTTTAATAATAATAATAATACTAATCTTAGAGTATAACCTAATCTTCTCTATTTCTGTTATATCAATAATCATTAAATAAATAATCATATGTATATCTTTTATTTTCATATAGTATCTTAATTTTGGAATAGATCAAAATCTTATAATTTAATAATCTGTGGCAATAAATAATATTGTACTCTTATATTATGCATTATAATTACTCTATGACCATTGTAATATGATGTAATAATGTCAATCAATTCTCATAAAATGATAATCAGGAAAATATTGTATTTATTTCTAAAATAATATTAATAAATTCACATTGTGCAAATATTATGTTTATTCAAATTATCTGCTGTCAAATGCTGTGGTGTAAAATAATGAACTCGACACACTTTTAAAACAAATTAAACAAATTTATTTACATTAACTTCAACTAAGAATTTATTTACAATATTTACAGTTCAAAATTATGAAAACAAAGAAAATAAAAATAAGAAAATAATAATACAATATGTTTACACTGTTATTAACTCATACTCCTAATAAGTAATTATACATTCTTTTAAATGCTGTACTAATAACATTGAAGTATGTTTTAAAACTTAGACTTTAAATAAATATCAGTGAACTTCAATTATTACACAGAAAAATTTATGTAAATAATATTTATGTAGCATATGTAAACAATTAAACTTTATTAATTAAATTGCTACATCACTTAAGTATTACTGTTATTCATTTCATCATGTACTAGTATGTGTTTACTTTACTATCAGCATTACTTTAATAGCATAATATAGAAACTAATGTATCCTTGTAATGTAATAACAAAGAATTGATTATAATTTTATATTTCACTTATTGCAATTCATGTTACATGTTTTATCAAATATGCATTACATATATGTACTGTTAAAAATAATAATATTTAAATTATTAATCAATTTCAAATTCATAAAGTATTACATTAGATAAATTCTATGATTCTTTTCTATGTAAAATTATTACCTTACTTTATGTGTTATTCTACTCCTTTTAAATAACTTTCTTTCTACAAAATATCCTCTAAAACTTATTTAAACTTTCCGGAAAAACAATCATCAACTTTAAATAAATACTAATTATCCAGACTATTTATACTACGTCATCAATATTCAGTAAACCTTTAATTCAAACATAAACTTCTACATAAAACTTAACTTAATTTATCCAATAAAATAAAAATAAAATATAGACTTTGAGATCTCTTCTTAACTTGAAATAAAATAATTACTTGTATGAATAATAAATATAATTCTAATACTCCAACATAATAATAATAAAATAAAAATCAAAATTTATTTACGAAAGAATCATATAATTATTTCTAAGCTTCTTATGTAATGTTGTATCATATTTATATCATAAATTCAAATTATGCATATTTAAATAAAACTGTTACTGCCAATATAATGTGTGTGTATTTTTAAAATATTTATACATTCATCCAACAATAACATCTTAGTTGGTTGATCTAAAGAAAAACATGTCAAATATATTAAAATTATTATAATTATACAATTTTTACCATAAATAAGATTTAATGTACAGTCCATCTTCCAATATTCTTCGGAATTACAGCTTCATAGAATAAATCACATTTACACTCACAATCATTCTTTAACATATTACATTTTATATTAATTATAAGATAAACTTATGCAATTTATTATTATATTACTTTAGTTATTATTTTAAGAAATGTACCTATCTTATTTTTAATAGATTAATAATATTTAACTTTTATATTAGATAAATAAAACAAAATTCATATTACATAAATCCAGCGATGTTTCCTTTTCACCATAAAGTTTTTTAATCCTAGGCACATATTCACTAGCACACCATTTCCTGTTTCCGGTCCATCACGTGTTTTTTTAAAAGTTTATGAAAAACGAAAACGTTCTTTTAAAACCAAAATAAAAGTTAATCAGTTCTTTTATATAAATATAATAAATTAAAATAGTTTATCTGATCCGGATTCAGTTCTTTTAAGAATATTATTCAAAAGTTATTATTTTAACTTAGTCTATAGTTTATAAAAATTTATATTTAATTATTTTAAATTGACTTGGACGTCCACATATTACTTGCGCATTTCTTAACAAAATATCCAGGTAAGAATAAGCTTCTTTATTTATAAACGACCAGCATTTAAATTATTTCAATATAATAATTTTTATTATATTAAGACTTTTAGCTAATTATATTTTCAATTTATTTGCCTTTTAAAATTGTCAACATTCAGTCTTTTAAACATAAAGACTTAACAAGGCAAGTATTTATAAAACTACTTTTATTTTTAATATCTTTACTTAAGATATATATTTAAATTTATAGCTTGCAAAAATACTTTCTTCATAAAGAAGTATTTTATTCTTTAAAATATCTATTTTCTAATAGTCAATAGTAATTAGCTTTTAAAATTATATACTGTCCAAAATATTACTTTTCTCCATCTCGTAATTTTCCGAACTAATCCAGCGTTTGTCATATTTCTAAGGTAAAGTTTCCGATATATTTTCACTATATATGATGTTTCCATGATTATTTGCTTGCAAATTGAGCTTAATTAGAGACGACCGATAGGGAAAAATTAAATTAACACTGCATGTCTATCATTTAAAACTTTTATAAATTATTTATAATGACACTCTTGTAATTTTAAAATTGATTTTGAGAGCGTCTATCAAATTTACTTTGCTATTTTTAATAACACAATTAACTTGAAAATCAATCACAAAGTCCTCTCCTAACAATTGAACTGAGCTTTTATACCGGAAGAAACTTCCCATTTGATTGGTAGATTAAACAATCAACTTTGCTGGCTTATTTACATATTTTACCAACAACACAAAATTAAAAATAAATAATGACTTATTTAATATTTAATATTTATTACATTATTAAATTTCTAAAATAATCTTTATCGTTTATTTAAATCTATTAAACATTTTTTTTAAAATATTCTTACTTACTTGATTTTAATTTTAACTTTTATAAGATTATTTTTAAATAAACTAAGTATTTTTTTATACGTTATATTTTTAAAACAATATTTTAAAAAATCAGATTTAATATTTTACATTGAATATCTTTATTTTTATCTCGTGATAACTCACGTATTATTTATAAATTTTACAACATGATTTTTAAAATAGTTTTGCAACTTTATTAAATAACTTCCAAGCATGTGTGTGTATATTTAACTAACATCTGTTCTTTACAATACAAGAAACGCTTGTCATAGTCTAAAAATAAACTAACAATTGCATTTTTTTAAAATAAATATTTTTTTTAAATAAATAAGATATTATAATAGATTTTAAAATAATTATCCAATATTATTAAAATCAAATATTAGTCTTTTATTTAAGTACTTACAATAATTAAAATATTTATATTCTTTTATAATATTATTTTATCAACAATAAATATATGCATTTAATTTTACTTGTCTTTTAAACACTTTTAGCTTTAAATACCTATTTATTAAATATATTAATGCAGTATTGATTATGGCCATTTTTCTCCCAACCATATATTATAATCATCATCATTTAAAATGTCTCTTTCAATATCAGCACAATTTCACATATCAAATACTCATAGATTGCTTTAATTAAACCTTTTGAAATATTACCATAAGCAAAATTAACATCACATATTCAAATATATCTTAAATTTAAAATTTTTAATAGATTAGCACAAAATTAGATGGTGACCCATACAAAAGGGCACAATATATAAATGTGAAAGTTTGTTTGTTTGCTAATGACTTTATAATTCAACAAATATTGCACCAATCTAGACTAATCTTGCATGATTTTCGTTCTTTTTATATTTTGTATAGAATTTTACCAGTACATAAATTTTTGCTTTAATTGGTTTAAAAAAATTGTAATTTGCAATTTAAAAGTTCTTGGAAAATCTTTATCATATTTTCGAATGACTTTATGTAAACAAAAAACGGGCAGCACTAATTAAAAGATTACAGAATTGGACAATTTTTTTAATGAAAAATGTGTAGAATTTGATTTTATAAATATATTTTAAATCGATTAAATTGCATTTGTAATTACTCATTTAATTTCTCAGCTGAATATGACAATTTAAACCAGTTATAGTAATGAATTTGAAAAAACTTTTAGGATTTCAACTTAAATGTACTTTTAATTAAAGACATGTTAATTAAAGTAAAATTTAAAATGGCATTGGTTCAATAAGAGAAATACTACTGTATTTGATAAACTTTTACTATGAAATTGATAAACTTTTAGGATCACTATGATGGTCAAATATCCAATATGATTTATTTGTCCATAATGTTGTCACAAACAGAAATAAATAAATAATCAATCAAACAAGATTGAAATAAACAACTATTAATAATTATATTTAAATATTTATTTAATAATTATATTTAAATATTATTATTTGTTTATGTGAATTGTATAATATAATATCTTGAGAAGGTCTCAATGGAGATGAAAGCCGGTTTGATAAATATTTAAATGTAATTATTAATAGTTGTTTATTTCAATCTTGTTTGATTGATTATTTATTTACTTTTAGGATATCAATTTAAATGTGTTTAACACATGAAAAAGTAAATTTTAAAATGGCACGTATTTAATTTCTTACTTGCATATATTGCGTCGATGTTAAAATTTTATAGCTGTTTTAAAAATTATCACGAGAAATATAAAATAATTTATTTTAAAATTATTGTTTATGGTATTTAATAAAAGTTATATTTTTTGCAGTACTGCTGTTGATAATTATTTCATACAAATATTATGTAAATATATTTTAATTATCAAACTTTCTATTAATGCAAGGGTACATTTCGAAAATGGAGATCATTAGCAAGTAAAAATATTATTTGATATTCACAATATCAAAAATAGAATACATAAATATATTTTAATTATTTAACTTTCTAGTAACATGAGAGGGTATAGTTAGAGTTCAAAATGGAATATGTAAATATGTTTTACTTATCAAAGTTTCTAATAACAGCAATGGGATAGCTAGAGAAATGGATAGAATTAATGAGGGAAATTTTTATTTGGTATTCAGTACATCAAAAATGGAATTCAGATAATAAAATATTATAAAATTTCTATTGCTCAGAATATATCCTCCTTATCTCTATAATTTCCCTTCTTTTCTTTAAATATGTAATTCTATGAATTAATGTTAGTACCCTAATACAAGAAAAGATTACATTTTGTTAGACAATTAAATAAATGTGTGCCGAGCATTGCTTTAGATCTGAGAGGTCATAATCATAGCTCTTCACCTTGTCAATGATTTTCTTCAATATTAACACCAGCTGGTCTGGCAAGCTGAAGTCCTAACCCCCCTCCACGACCATACACACACATCCTGGTTGAAAGTAATGTTGAGCAAATTATTTATTTAATTGTCTAACAAAATGTAATCTTTTTTATATTAAAGTATTAATGTTATTCATGGAATATCCTTCTTATATAAATTAGAAATATATTTTAATAATCAACTTTATTCTTTTAGTTTTATTATTATTCTACTTACACATGCAAATCTGTGGTTCTGAGAATTAAAATGTACTTAAAGAATATTTGTATGAAATAATAATACATGACTTAGCAATAGCAGTTAAAAATGACTTACAACATTGTTTATAAAAGTGCATTACAATACACCTGGGTCTCGTTTTATGCGGTAGATAGGTTCCTCAGAAAACGCGCACAAAAATAGACTTAACTTACATTGAAAAATGGGGGATACGTACTGTAATTTTCCAACAATCGCATAAAAGCAAAGCAACAACGTAAAATTACTTAAAAATTCGCATAAAAAAAAAAAAAGAAAATAAAGTATGACTAATAAAAAATTTCAAATTTGAAAAAAATTGATACAAGACAAACCTTTTTTTTCTTTTTTTATTAATTACAGTATTTAATTTTATTCAAAACTATATTTTTATGCGTAATTTACATTTTTTTCATACATGTAGGATATTTTAATCATTAACGCTATTCGAGACATCAGATTCGTCATGATGTGATATGAGGTACTGTAGCTTCTCCTTAAACGAGGTCAAGAGGAATTACAACTAAAATGTTTTCCAATCGCTGTTGATCCTTCCCATTTCGCTAAGCGATCTAAAATTGAAATTTTTGTTTACAAAGAAATTCATTTTCTTGGGTGTTTTTTCTCTCTGTTAGAGTAAACTAAAAGTTTTAAATAAAAATAAGAACTTAGACTTACGATAATAAAAAGACACCGACTCATCACTGTTGGGCAAAATTTAATTAAAACTAACAATTAAAAATTAAATTTTTATTTTTGTCTTTAATTTTTTAATTTTCAATTCCGTTTAAAAATCAAATTTCATCGTTTCACATCACCTTAACATTACGTAATTTTTAAATTGTTAATTACAATTAAAAATCAGATTTTAATTGTGCCCACTGCTATAACTCACCTTTTAAAAATAAACTTGTGGACACTAAATGATTAATTAATTATGTACTTTTTTTATAAAAAGCAAAAATAGAACGTGATTTAAAATATGAAAACAACAACATACATAGTATTTTTCATCTATAACGTTTGAACAGATTTACATTATAATCTTGTAAACTTTAATGTGTGTATATAAAATGGGGAAATTCTGATTTTAAGTGAAGTATGAACTTCTTTATTGGATAAAATCTATCGCAGTACTATTATAAAGTGCTGAAAATATTGAAATTATTAGATGGAAGTCGAATTCCGATAATGCGCTATTACTTTAAATATGACGTGAATGCGTGAAATGTATAATATTTAAAGTTATAGCGCATTATCAGAACTCGACTTTTGATCTAATAATTTTTATCGCATAAAAGAAAACTGCATACAAAGATATTAAGAAGAAACATGAATCGCATTAAATAAATCTGCATAAAACGAGACCCGGGTGTAATTATTTTTACCTGCTGTTGATAAATCATGTATTATTATTTCCAAAATATATTTTACTAATTATCACTGCTGTTAAATCTTTGTTTAAGAACAGCACACATCTTTTTTTTCTTTCAAAATATATATGACTTATAAAATATAATGTTCTTTTCCAGTAAATCCAATCAAAAAATATATACACTCCTTTTTTTCCCCAAAAACCGTATTTTTTCCATTACCATATATATACATTTACTTGTTTACCACATCCAACGTTTCGACCATTATCAGGGATCTACAAAATAGATATTTACATCTTTATAATTATCAATACAATTAAAAATAGAATGAAAATATAAAAAATGCATCTATTCCTATCATAAAAAACTAAAGGAGTGTTTATATATAAAAAGAATAAATTTGTAGGTAAAGGTATTGTTTTAAAGCAATTACTTAAGAGGTATAAAAAGGAAAGGAAAAAAAATATTTGTAGTTTGTTTAAAAAAAGAAATGAATAGGTAAAAAAAAGGAAAAAAGTTTGGGGAGAAAAGAAGCAAGTATGTTGCTTCTTTTCTCCCCAAACTTTTTCTTTTTTTTTACCTATTCATTTCTTTTTTAAACAAACTACAAATATTGCTTTTTTCTCCCCAAACTTTTTCCTTTTTTTAACCTATTCATTTTTTTTTTAAACAAACTACAAATATTTTTTTTTCCTTTCCTTTTTATACCTCTTAAGTAATTACTTTAAAACAATACCTTTACCTACAAATTTATTCTTTTTATGTATAAACACTCCTTTACCATTCTCTCTCTATATAGTCTTACTTTTACCAACGTTTTTATCTTAAAATCTACATATCCAAATTCCTTTCTGTGTATGTTAACATTCGAATTTTTATCACCTAAATGTTAGTTTAACCTCAGACAGGATGTGATTCGGTATATTATGGGGAAACTCGGGCCACAGTGAGCAATAGACTGGCTCAGCATAGATATATATATACAAAAGCCACAACTAAAGGAGAGGGCAGCTCAGTATTTGCTGATCATCAGCAGGAGCAAAGCCATAGATTTGAACCGTCTAAAGCCGACATCGTGTGCACAGAGAGGAACGATGTTAAGAGGAAGATTAAGAAGGCATGTTACATCACCAGCGATGCCATGTCAATCAATAGAAAAGACACGTGCTTCGCGACCTCGAAAAGGTGGATGTTATAATTTGCATGCATTTGCATTGAATCAACAGCATGTAAAAAGGACTATGATTATGGAGCTGTAGGTGCTCCGAAAGCGCTAAGTCCATAAATAGAGGCTCACTAATAACAAACTTATAGCTTCACCTCAGCTATTAATCTTAGCTTAACAGTAATTAACCTTGTCTCTAATTTATTTTTTGTTGTACCTATATATGACACATTTCTATTTTTCTTTTTTTACAATCTAAACACTCGATTCTATAAATATTATTCATATTTTTAACATTCCTATTTCTTGTTTCCTTTATTACATTACCTAAATTACACTTCCTTTTATATACTGGTTTCAACAATAAATTACATTTCTTTCCATATTTTTTATTTATATCCTTCATTATCTTTTTAATCTTAAAAAAAGTATTTTTTGAAACCGATAACTACTATATATAAATTCATTTTATTTTTCTTTCCACATAATTTATTAATAATTTTAATTGGATAATCATTTTTCATTACCTCTTCTCTTATCTTATCCATTTCTTCCTTTCCTCTGAACATAAATTAATTCCTTAATTATTTTATTATTAACAATATTTATTTTATGTATATATTCTATATCTGATTTCCAATTACTTAACCCATAAAAAGTACCCTTCCTAAATATACTTGTCTCAATCTTTACCCTACAATTCTTTATGACCTTTTTAATTTTAATTATAATTGAATTATTTATTTCTTCTTCCATTTTAAATTTAATGTTTTCATCAATTAAAGTAATATACTTTAAAAAAATATTCTGATTTCCTATCATTACCATTAAACCCTAAAAAATAATCATCAACTTCTCTCTAGGCTTGTATTTTGTTTTACTAAAAAAAAATTTGTTCAAAATAATTTATATATAATGATGCCAGTAATCCACTTAAACAATTACCCATATTCGAACCTTTTACATTGCTTATAATATTTTTCGTTGTATACAAATATAACATCTTTTCAACATGTATTCAAAATGTCATATAATAGTTTACATTCTATTTTAATACTTTCATTATCATCTTTAATATACATTTCCGTAATTATTTCAAATGCTTTACTTGGATCTATATTTGTATGCGTATTACATATATCCAATTTAACAAAATACATATTTTTAACATTATTATTTCCGTCCAAAAACATTCTTAACCTTTTAATAAACTCATTTGAATTACTAACATTTTTTTTTTCTTTTCCCCCATATTTTTTCAAAATCTTTTTAAATAACCATTTTGATATTTTTTCATAATATGTATCCATATTATTAATTATAGGTCTTCATGATATAGCTATCTTATGCGTTTTTGATACTCCATATCTCACAGCATCTTTAAAATCCATCCTCTTCAATTTCACTAAATCCTGCTTACCAATATTTCCTTTTATGTACATTTCTGTTATAATCCTGTTTATTTTTTTATTTTTCTCTATTTTCTCATTCTTCTTGATTCTTCCAAAACAATCCTCTCTTAATAATATTTCCATCTTTTTCTCATATTCTTCTTTCCTTATTATAACCATGCTAGATATTTTATCCTTTTTTTAAAAACAATACATCTTTATATTTATTCATCATATCCTTAATAATTTTCCATTCACCTTTAGTAACATATTTACATCCCTTATAGTTTTACATGTTATATTCTAATTCTTCCATCCTATATTGAAATTCCTTCACCATCATATCATAACCATTACTCTTTCTTTCATTATTATTATTCATATTATTTATATTTTTAATCTATCCACTACTAATTTACATTTTGCTTTTATTTCAAAAATTTCTTTTTAAGGTCAATGTATTTGCTTGGTATATATTTTAAATCTTTCTCCAATATTTTATTTTCATTTCCTTTAAAAATCTTATCTGCTAAATTAATTATAAATTTATTATTATTATTATTATCATCATATTTTTATTCCTATTTTTAAATTTACTTCTACTTCAATTCTTATTCTCATACGTATATTCCTTATTTCTCTTTCTTATTAACTTCTCTAATTTTCTATTATGCCTTCAATTCACTTTATTCTTAAAAATTCTCATTCTGTATACAAAAATATCCCTTAAAATACTTTCTTCCTTTAAATTAATTAATGTTCTTAATTTTTTATTTATACCCTAACTCTCCTCAAAACTTCCTCTTTTTTTCTACATAACACACAAATATATTTTTTAATCAATTTTGTTTGAAACCTAAAATATATATTTAACATCAAAAATATTTTTAATCACTTTAAATTTTTTTAAAAAAAAGGTATTATCTTATTATACAGACAATTTTTCATAAAAGTAATATCCAATTGTTTTTTAACCACTTTTAATTTTAATTTCATCTATTCATTAATTACCGTTACACAAATATTACTAATATTCATACCCCTAATATTGTTTTTTAACCACTTAAAAATTTTTTATATTCATATTTATATATCTTTTTGTTATTTAATATTGTTTTTTAACCACTTAAAAAACTTTTATATTCATATTTATATATCTTTTTGTTATTTTTATTTTTTAATTTTTTAAAAAATTTTAAAAATATTATTCAACTTACAATCTTCTATATATCTATACAATAATATACCATATTCCAATAACAATTTCTTCTTTTTAATCAAAAACCGCTTTACAAAAATAATAATTAATTAATTAATCAATATCAATATAACTACAAATGTAATATATTTCTTTTTTTTTCTTCTTTCTTTCCACTCTTCTCACCATATCCTTTCATGAAAATGTCACTATTCTTCTGATTGTCCAAAAAAACCATCCTACAAGTTTACTAATTCCAAAATATATTTTACTATTTATCACCGCTGTTATATCCTTGTTTAACAACAGCACACATCTTCCTTTTTTCTTTCAAAATATATATCACTTACAAAATATATTGTTCTTTTCCACTAAATTTAATCAAAAAATATATAGACTCTCCTTTTTTCTTTCCAAAAACTTTATTTTTTCCCTCACCATATATATATACACATTTACTTGTTTACCTCATCCAATGTTTCAACCTTATTTATAATAATTCTCAAGGATCTACAAAATACATATTTACATCTTTATAATTATCAATACAATTAAAAATAACAAAAAATGTATCTATCCCTATCATAAAAAACAACATTTTTCTTTCATATATCAATACATCTTTTTTTACATATACTAGATTATAACCTCAATAATATGCGTATAAAATGCGATAGTAGGGACCTCTACAGGTGTTTTAACCACAAGCTTATGCTATGGAAGAAAAGAGCTTGTGATTAAAACACCTGTAGAGGTCCCTACTATCGCATTTTATACGCATATTATTGAGGTTATAGCCTCAGTAAATATTACTTACATAATCAATGTGCGTTTAATAAATTTATAATATACTAGATTATGTAATCATGTATTAATATATGGAGTATCTGGATTTAGTTCAGGTCCATATAGCTATTTTAATTGGAGAGCTGAATTTGAAGAATTAGATGTCTGAGAGTTTCAGGTCTTCTTCTTAATAGTTAAATATTGGGTAAATGCTTGGCTGGAGTTAGTATTTTGAATCTGGTATCCTAGCTCCTCACTGAAGAATGTCATAGCTCGAAATTGGTCTGGGGATGGGGACAATCATAGATAAAGATTTGAATGCTTTCTCTTATAGCACTTATCATATAAAAAATAAATTAAAAAAAAAACCAATAAAATAAGCTTGTTTAGAAATATTGGCATCCTGTTTATTACATATTGTCATATACAAGCTATATATGTCATGTGATATGTGACTTGGTTATATACTACATTATATTTATTTAAGTTAGATAGCTGGAATGAATGACATTTTTTTGGCTGAAAACTTCAGTTTCTACTTAAATATTACGTATGAAATAAGTGCTGGGTTTTGAGTTGATATTTTAGATCTAGGGTCTGAATATTCTAGTTCCTCATTGAGATGAGCCATAAGCTCAAAACCAATTAGTCTGGGGATAAGAGTATTTCGGATAGAGATTTTAAATATTTTCACTTACTGTACTTATCAATTAAGAGTTTGTTTGAGCTATTGATACGCTCTCTGTATTACTACATTATATATATATACACTACACTTACTTGCTTCCTTTCTCCCCAATTTTTTCCCTTTTTTTTACCTATACATTTCTTTTTTTAAACAAACTATAAATATTCATTTCCTTTTTTTTTTTTTATACTTCTTAAGTAATTACTTTAAAACAATACCTTTACCTACAAATGGATTGACTATTTATTGGTTAGATCCTCTTAATGACAGCAATCAGATTTTATGAGCATCATTGCCTATTGGTCTGTTGTTGCTATTGGATGTATATTATCTATTTTTACATGCATTGATGTGTGGTGATAGTCCAATATTTGAAGGTAAGGTGAGATATAATAGTAACAGTCGGTAGAAATTTTGTATATTTATGAGATGCTTCTGTTTCTTTATTTTTTGTTTTTAGAAGGAAGTTTAATGAGTGGTTTCCAAACCTTATGGATTATCACTATTGTCATGTGAACAGATTCTTAATTTTTTTTTCATTTTTAATTCTTTTATCTGCTCCATGTTGATCAATTGAACATATGTTTGTTGGGACGAGCACCACCTGTTACTTTAGACATGTTAGTCTTTTTCTCTGCGATCATTGTTTTATATTTCTTAATCATTTTTCAGTGGGGCAACATGTTTCACCAATATGTGTTATTTCACATTCATGTTGGCATTTTTTAGATACGGTTCTTATTTTTCAGCATTTCATATGTAGATTTTGTAGAGGTTATGATTCCCTACAGTTTGTTAAAACCATAGCACACTATCAGGAATTCTAATTTCTACAAAACCTTAACTTGTGGATGTAGAAGAACGTAGTTTGTTGAAACTAATTGTGTTCCATTGAAAAGTGATTAATAAAACAAAACAATGATTAGAGAGAGAAAGACAAATAGTTCTAAAATAAAAGTAAAAAGAGAAAGTTAAAGAAACTACTTACATAACAATCTCAAATAACCAGCAAGCATCACATGATCACATCTCCAATACTAGCACATAATTGTTTATAAACAAAGCAAAGCAAAACTCCATATAGTAGTGCCACCTGTGCTAAACAGAGTAATTAATGGATGCCAGAAGGCTTGTGCATAAAATCCCTATCTAATGCCTACTCATCCAATATCCCCAGACTAGTTTCTGGCTTGTGGCCTTCGTCAGTGAGGAGCTTTGGATCTGAGAGCACTGTAGTTAAATAGAGATAAAAGGTGGTTGCTAGAGGGTTGCATTAGATCCTAAGATCTAGATGCAGTGCTCTCAGATCCAAAGCTCCTCACTGACGAAGGCCACAAGCCAGAAACTAGTCTGGGGGTATTGGATGAGTAGGCATTAGATAGGGATTTTATGCACAAGCCTTCTGGCATCCATTGATTACTCTGTTTAGCACAGGTGACACTACTATATGGAGTTTTGCTTTGCTTTGTTTATAATCTCAAATAACCATATAAGACAACTTATTGGGGCAATCTATAATACTGGAAACCATACATTAACTTTGCCCTTAAAAAGGAAAAATGCAGAATCTCAGGAAGATCTTAATAGATAATATATAAAATTTCTACTGGCTATTACCTTTGACAAAATAGCCCTTCATCTTAACTTTAATATTTATGAAACAGAATATTATTTGCCAGGCTAGCAATTAAATAAGAGAGGAAAGTATACTAATCAGGGTGCTTTTACCAACAATTGAATATATTTAGAAGAGAATAAATGAAGTCTGAATTTTTCTAAAAGCATTTAACAATTCAACTATATGCTGGAAATAATCCAAAATAAACTACAAATAAAGTGCACTTTCAGACAATCAAATATTTAATGTTTATTCTCAGAATTTTTCATTCTTTTACTTCTTGGCAGAAGTGTTAGAGTAATAGACTTAACATATTCTATGAAAGAATAGATGTAATTTATAGTGTCATTTAATAATTGTTCTAAATTCTATCCATTTCACCTATTGTTTATTTTACATACTCATTACAGTAAATTTTATAA
This sequence comes from Epiperipatus broadwayi, assembly GCA_028023455.1. Taxonomy (NCBI): domain Eukaryota; kingdom Metazoa; phylum Onychophora; class Udeonychophora; order Euonychophora; family Peripatidae; genus Epiperipatus; species Epiperipatus broadwayi. The sequence goes on from JAQFVV010012409.1 coordinate 850,398, forward strand.
TTTACTATCTTAAAACAGGAATTTTTTAAAAGATGTCTAGTTTCCTCAAATTAAAGTTAAAACAAAAAAATAGAGAGAGATTTATATAAGGTTTTATTTTGTGTTTCACCTAATGTTAATAGATTTATATCAAATTTTATGTAAATGCAAGACCTCCTACATAGGTGAATCAAGGCATAATCTTAAGAAAAGGTTAAAAGAGCATAAATTGTTTTGTGAATGTATTAAAAAAATAAGAGAAGTAATTTAATATCAGCATTTGTTTTCTTTGATCATGAAAAAACATGCAAGTTTACTTTCAAGTTTGATCTAGAAAATACTAAAAAAATTTATAAGGAGAGATAACATAATAAAAAGAAAATTAAGGAAGCAGTTTTGATAAATAGAATATCTTTAATTAATAGACAATGTACAAACATTAGAAATTATGAATCTTGGGTTAGAACATGGTCACATTTACTTCTGCTAAATTTAAATTATTGTCACTTGAAGGAGGTTAAGAAATTAACTGAAGTCTTCTGCAGTTTATTAGCTTATTGACTTATTGGTATTGTAGTTATTTATAAAATATATTGTCATCCATTATATTTTATTATTTTCATTATATGTATATGTGTGTGTGTTGCAACAATTAAAAAATAATAATCACTTACCAATAATGTACATATATAGATATATTGAAAATTAGGTTACTATTCTAGTATAAAGAAAAATTAGTTAGATGGTTCATTGAATACAATATGGCTATTTAACAGGATATACTTTTTATTTCATTACGAGAAAGAAGTAGAATCAACAATTTAATTAAGAAATCAAACAATAAATGTTTGTGAAAGAATGTTAAGATATTTCAAATTTGCAAAATGAAGAAGATTAAACTAATTTTGGTTATAAATTTTTAACTGTAGAAACCATATCAGAAAAAAAAATCATAATCTTAGAAAAGAAAAAGAAATTATTATTATTATTCATATTTTATTTTTAAAATGTCATTTGTAATAACAATTTCTTGGCTTTCATAGATAATCTGATATATTCATTTGATTTGTATTCGATTTAAAAACAGAATTGCCCATATAGTAAAGTTTTAGAGAAGAAATTTTAATGCTTTCAAAAATAAATATTTATAATCTTGAAAAATCTTCTTTTTTTTTAAAAAAAAAAAAAGATAATTTGTAAAGAATTTTTTTTAAATATGATTTTTTTAAATGTTTATTCAATTTCTATTATTACAAAATAATAAGTATATGTATTTTTATCTTTACAGATTTTATTTGTAAAGCAGATCTTATTCGTGCCAAAGTTCCTATAATTAAATTTAAAGACAGGGTCAGGTAAGTTGGATTTCATTTTAATAATGAAAGTATAGATTAAATTATGTTTGAGTATGATAAGCAGGGGTAAACTGATCATCAATAATTTTGTTTTCATTGTGGTGATCTATTTGTTTTGATTACAGAATCTTTTTTGGAAGAGTCTAATATATGTAACCTATGATATGGTAATATGGCTTCTATTAATTAAATTTTTTTTTTTTTATCTGTTTAATGTGTTTTGAAGATTTTATCTCTATTAGAAACTTATAAATATTTGTAAATAATGAGTTAGGCAATACAAATATTTTTTTATAAATTATTTATGGTGCTTCAAACAAAAATTAATAATAATAAATAATCCTCATCAAAAATAACAGGTGATTACAGATTTAATTTGGTTGATGCAATATCAATATCATTGCCAGTCATTATTGTGTCAAATGTAGAATGGTCTTCCAAGTTTAATCTTGTTTCTCCGATCCCTAACCTCTTTTTTACAATTTCCTTGATTATCCCATTATTTCATACGTGGTCTTTTTCTAGTTCTTATATAATCTCTTGGAACCATTTTAACACTTCAACTGTTCACCTGTTATCATCTTCCCTAGCAATATATCTGACCTAACTCCATTCGAGTCTCTTAATTGTTTCAGTGATGTCATGATATCTGTTTGTTCTCTCATCTGTGTAGTTTGTTTTCAATATTTTCTTAATTCTCTTAACATATATTTCTCTACAATTTGTTGAATGGTCTAATCTCTGAATTACTCTTCTGTTTAGTGTCCAAATCTCAGATCCATTAGTGAAAACTGGTAAAATACAATCACTAAAATTTGTCTTTTCGAACCCATAGACATATCTTCTTTTTAATATTAAGTTATTTCTACCAAAAGCATTCCATCCAAGTTTAATGCTTTGATAAATTTTATCTATTTTGTTTTCATGTGGCCAATGTATTTGTAGTTCTTAATTTTTACTAATTCATAATTATCAATCTTTATTTTCTATCATTACTGTTGCATTTTGATAAGTATTTTTCAGAATATGACAATATCCCGAGTCTCTATCTTGATAATTCAATCTGCTTTAATCAACATAAAAATGTTTATAGGATTAAATGCCTTTTCTTAATTTACAAATACTACACATAATAGCAATTCATATTCATTAGTTCTTTTTATAACTTTTCTCAATAATTAGATATGATCCACTATATTGAAACAGACAATTTTAGCTTGAGGTTGAGCTTCTTGGTTCTATCCACTTACCAAGTACTAACCTGTGTTTAAACCTTATATCCCATTCCCCTCCTCTAGTCGAGTATATATATATATTTGATGAGATGCGAGCCTAAAAGTTATAAAATTTTAACTTTTCAATAACATTTTTTAATACTTATTAATAAGTTTTTTTTATTAAAGTACATAGATGCGGCTCAAATATATATATTATAGGAGCAAACATAGTAACAAAATATTAATATTATAAATATTTTTATTGTGCGTCATTTATAAAACTTTTTTTTTAATTGTTTTTTTTCTATTAAACTATTTTTGTAAGATCCAAAATGGAAGATGCAACCGTTAATTGTCCAAAAATAATTAAAGGGGTGGAAATATAATGTTGTTTTAATCGTGGGAAGGAATTTTTAATTAAGGTTTTACTGAAAATAAAATGGGGAATGAGATTAATAGATTTTACTTTTGTTATAAACAATTTTGTCAAATCTATTTCCAATCTGGAAATAAATTTGAATATATTTTTGGAATGTTATATAACGTTTGCATCTTCAAAAACAATGGACAAAGAAATGTAAGATTTTTGTTAGATCGGAGATTGAAATAAGAAATTAAAAGTATTCCTCAAATACCTGAGAGGGGATATAAAATGGGCTAATTTTAAAACATCAAAGAGATTAGCTACTATTGAGAGAACATTCTGTGCAGTTAACAGAATCCATGCTGGTTTGAAATTTAAAAATGATGATTGAATAGAAAGGTCATCATCTTTCTGACCCATGGAGGTCATCTGCCGCTACCGTACCATCATGCTCCCGTAGAATGAAGTAAAAGCTCGACCTGAGAACTTTAGAATGCTAATCAGAAGCTTGCTGTTCTCTAAGAACTTGCATGGATCCTTTCAATTGCCCTGATGAGCTGACTTTTTAAAATGGACTCTTAAGAAATTGCAATATAATTATTTTCATGCTGCCTAAAAGTTAATCTATCCTTACTAATCTCATCAAGATTTCTTTCATAACTGATTTAATTTTTTGTATCTTCCTACTATGTAAAAATGTAATTTGCTCTTAAATAATTTCTATAAATCTAATTTTCTCTCATATGCTCTAACTTTCTTTAATTTTGATGTGGTCATTTCTTTATATGAATTTATGATTTATTTTATTATTAATATGTCAATCTAAAGCAACCTGGCGAGCTCCATTTATAAAATCCTTTCTTTTAATTAAATTAGACCTCCATAGAGTGAGGTTATTATAATATTCTCCCTTTTCTAGATCTTAAAATGTATTATTAATCAATACACTCGCCAGATTGTTTTTCCGAGTTAACTTACTTTATGTTTTAGTATAAAAATTGTTATTTGTCCAACTCCGAATAGAATAAAGTAATTCTACCTGGGGCGAATCCAGAACTTAGGCTAATTAATGCTCTGAAACCTTATTTATTTTATAAATGTTATTTATTCAATTCTGAAAAGGTGACCTATTAGTTGTTTTCTATAACTGCTAGCTTTCTTTTATTTTTTCATACTCTTAAAATATCATATGCTTAAATATTCTCAGTTGTTGTAAAATCCACGAAGGTGGGATTTAATCATTTTTAAATAGCAGAAAAGGAACGGGGTAAATTTTAATGTATATTTTACTATTTTAGTTATTAAGTAAAATCTTGTATATGTAGGTATATATATTACAGCGGCATCGCATATTATTCGTATAAATTATGGCATTTAAACTAAGGTCATTTATTTTTAAAGCAGTAAATCTTATTCAATGTCGTTAGTGACATCCATACTGTGTTACTGATATCCAGCTTATCTTCGTAAATATATTACGTGCTTCTAATCTGGGGGTTGCGACAAGATCGAGCCCATAGATTTCTTCTCATGTCCTGTTTTGTGGATAATTGAGCTTCCCAGGTCCACCTTCATATAAAAAGCCTCTGCACGGCGGTTACTCCAGTAAACCCTGGGCCGTGCCATGTCTAATCACACTTCTCTAAGCACTGCCCTAGAAAGGGGATTTTAGACTTTGTTTTCGTCCAGAAGCACGATCCTTCTCTTTGATTTCTCCGCCATTATGACCTAATTTTAGTGCTATAATAATATTAAAATTGTGCTCTGCTCAAAAAATATATATATTGTAACCTTCTCCTCTGATCATTGGACAATCAGGCCTACACATTTCTGGGTCCATAATCCCCATTGCCTTTCCCACTAATCTAACTAGTCCAATTTACATGATAAACCAAAGATGAATTCTTTATTAGCTAAGCTCAGAGAAGATCACAAGGTGATTAATAATTTCTGGTCAAGCTAGCCTCAAAATCCACAAACCAGCAAACAAACATAAAATTATAAAATAAACTTCGTATTTGTCAAACTAATAAATAAATAATAATTAGATCGATGGAATGAATATGAAATTAGAAGTATAAATTAGGCAATAAGCAAATGAGGGTGTAAATGATTAAATGAATGATGAAAATAAGTAATAATTAAATAATAAATAAAATGAGTCTGAGAATGAAGAGAAAAGAATAAAGATGTGTAAGAGTTAATGGATGATTAAGATGAGAATGGAATAAGAGCTAATGAATGATGAGTGAATTAGGATAATGAATTAGGATGAAAAAAGAGACTAAAGAAAGATTGAAATGACAAGTGAGCAGAATGATGATGATGAAAGATTATGCACAGAACTCTAAATTTGATATTGAATTAAATAATAATAAGACAATTAAATAAAATACAGATTCTAAGCTTACTAAGGCCAGAATATTCACCATAAAGTCAAAACCAACTCTACATTTTAGACAAAAGAAGTATAAAGTTTGGTTGACCTTATATCTCACGGTGAATGTAACACAGTTCCACTCTAATTACAATAATTAACTGGATACCAATTTATCATTAATTCCAATCCTATCACAAATTGATATAATTTATCCTTCTCAGGGTTCATATAGCTTAAATGGTGATATACAAGATATACTTGGGTCAGTGAGAGGGATTTTGCCACTACCCAAGCATAACACACACCAAATAGCTCTTGATACTAAATTGAATTACTAAACAATATTCAATAATTTCAAATAAATTATTATAAATTCCCTAACTATGCTAAACTTTAAGCTTCAATAGGTAAGAGTAGTTTTTCAATAGCTAAACGCAATAGCTTTCCAACTTTCTTTCTCCATTAATTAGAAACAAGGTGATCAAGACCAGTGAATGATAGATCTGTGGATTCAAATGAACTGATCAAACCAATATTAGGTTTTTAATATTTTAGTATATCACTTAAACTAATATTCTTTAGGTTAGTATGTTTAATTATTAAGTTAGGATGCCCTAGATATACTCATAAATTATAGGGCTTAATACAATTATTCTGATATACCTACATATAGTGACTTTTACAATATTGATTGATGACAATTTCTCTATAATCACAGGATCTGTCGATAGCAATAACAATAATAATGTGTGGGTGTGTTGATTAGCAATAAGAATACTGACAACTAAATAAATTTGTAGCACAACAATATTTATTTACATTATGTACAAGTCTCTTTCAGACACATTACACGAAACAAGATAAATCCATTCCAAAATTAGGGATGGAAATTAATGATGTGGTAAGTAATGACCAACTAATATGACAAATGTTTTGGATATGTTTCTTTATTATTCTATCAGGTAGACTAAGACAGTTAAACTTATTTGAGCTATCTTAGCAGTGAAATTGCAAACAAAATATATTAATATCCTTTGGATATACGCAACTTTTAAATATGAAAAAAAAACTCTAAATTACAATTTATTATATCAAACTGGAGCTGTTTGAGTTATTAGAATATGATAAGGGCAATTATCACATTCCAATACAAGTAATAATTTATTCTAATTTACTATATAAAAAAAATTCATTGCATTGATGTGGGGCAAACATCACCAGTTAAATGCACAGATGACACCAAAAACATTCACTATGTCCACAACTTAACCATTTATTAATTGACTGATCTTACTAATTCATCAGTACATACCTACTTGTTGAAAACCAATCCACATTGTCCATGTACACACCTTGCTCTTTTATGTAGAAGTTCTACAAACACTAGTGAGTTTTGGTTGGTCTGTTTATAAACTGATGAAGATTACACATCATCATTACAAACACTATGGATATACCAGTGTCCCGTAAGCTGACTTATTTTATCCTTGTCATTGGATTATGAATACTAATCTTCACCATACACGGTGGAAAACTAACTCTAACTTCTTGAGGGATCTAAATAAAGGAGGCTCTACAAAGCAACATGATCGTTGTATATCAAGAAACAACATAATAGTTGTATAAGAATATGGCCAATTCTGATACCTTTTCATAGGTATTAAAAGTGTGGGCAGTGCCTCTTCACTGGAAAACAGAATTCAGACCATGGGATTATCTTTTTTTTCCTTAGGCTTAACTATGCTCTAAGCACGAACTCTTAATCAGCCCCAACAATATCATCCTCTCATATTAATCCTCAATGGGGAATTCTCTATCATCCCATGTACAATATTAATTATTATTATATCTAAGGCTATTATATGTAGCCCAAACTCATCCTAGAATCTATCACAAATTCTGATCAATACAATAGCAAGGTAAAACAACACTAATAATCTAAGTGGAAACATAAATATTCCATTGCACATTGCAGAGACTGTTAATGTTTTATAAACAGACCACCAATATCAGTAAAATAACCTTTAATTATTTCAAAATAATAATTATACCTTTTATTATAGCAAGCCCATGTACACATAAACAAGGAGGATTAAACCACATTTTGTATTTAAAGCGGACATTCCCGTTCATAAGCCCAAATTAAGCAATAATAAAAAAGAATACTTAGTAAATTATTTTATATAATAGAACAATGGTATCATTATGTGTATATTTTTGACCAGTTTGGGTCTATTTGTTCCCCTCCTCAATATGATATTAACATCTGTTTTAGCAGTGAAAGAGATAAACATTTCTTTTTTTTCCCAGACAAATAATATTTAACATTATGCTTTCCCTTCATTGCGAAAATAATATAAATATGGATAATAAATGTATATAACTTTATACACAGCTACATCATTACTTAGTATATTCTATACCCTGATATATATATAAAAAAAAAACCTAATACCTGAATAACACATGAAAAAAAAAAAAAAAAACGCATTACAATATTATATATAGCAATTAACAAACTAAACAAACATTACATTTTCTACCATTGGACTTTATCGAAGTTTGATTCGTTCTTATAACTAAAACAACATGAAAACGGATATGATAAGCAAACATTCTGAGTAATATATATATTGGTTATCCGGTTCAATATTAACATCTTCAGACAAAATTCAAACATTTCTCCAATGGCAATAGAAATCCTTTATCGGTTTGTGTACTAATGTAAGCATACTGAAGCAATATTGAAAACATTTTTGAGAATAAATCACTTAAAATAGGTTTAATTAATATCTATTGATTTGTCTATTTTTGTTTTGTTTTTTTTTCATCTGCGCGACGATCTGTCATACTCTTAAATAATCTGGATGATTTTAAAACCATTTGAAATATTATCACGTTGCAAGTTATTCACTAATGATAAAATAAATGAATATTTTTTTCACTTCCCTTTTATCAGAAAATTATGATGTTTTAAGTTATACTGAGAAGAATCTATTTAATTATAAATACGATCTTCTAAGCGATTTTAATTAATATGTAACATATTTTTCCAAATGTAGCACAATTATAATCAGTTTATTACGATCTTTGAAAATAAACTTTCAAATCATTTATGAATTTTGTTTACTTTCTTTTTCCCGTCCACTGTAATTGTTACAATCTTAAATAATCTGGGTAATTTTAAACACTTAAAATATTATTACTTTATATGTTGTATAATCAAGAAAAAAAAATCAATATTTCTGTATTTACTATTATTGGCAATTTATTTCATATTTAAGAATGTTAAGCAGAATTGATTTAATAGTAAGCAATTATTAATAATATATATATACGTGACTGCTTCCCGGGGAATATTTGAGCAGATGATTTATTTCCCCAATGAAATAAGAAATAGTTTATGCACTTTTCTTTTCAAACTAATTATTTTATAGGATTTAAAATGAAATTTTAATTTCTTCATTATTTCTGGAAACTTTTCTTCAAATGATTTAGAATATTTTCTTGAAATATTAATTTATACACAAATGGATTTTTCTACTTAATGCTGCATTAATGGTAGCGCGAAAATTAAAATACTTTAATCTTTTTTTTTTTTCAGTCTAAATAACTTTTGTGTTATGATTAGTTCTGATAATTGATCAAAATAAAGAAAACAAAAATAATTGCTTACGTTTTCTGGTATTATTTTCCGTTCCAAATGGTACATGTTTCTGCAAATACTTATTCAAATAGCGGTCCTTCCAGTGTTTCCTTCAGTAGGCAAAGTTAAGAATCCAAGATCGATGAAAATTGGTGTAGAGATTTCACAGGGTTATTGAGTTTATTCCATAGTATTCCAATCCATATATTTATGAAATTTTGTCCCAATTAATTTAAAAAAAATTATTATTTTCTAGCTTATTTCTTCTCTTTTACTTCAGAAGTGGAGTTGTAGTCTTGTTCCATTTACATTTCTTAGAGTAGTCCTCCTCCCCCTACAAACTTTTATATTATATACTTTATATTACATGGCAGGATTGGTTCTGAATGAGCCAATCACTGTAAAATGTGAATAAATTAAATTTGATCCCTCTAGTGAGAATCATCTAGACTGATGCATTTCAATTTACATTAAAATATAGTATATTTAAAGATTGTTTATAAAAAAATTTAGAAGACATATAAATTGATTTTGCTGTTTATTTTTAATTATTGTTTAATAATAAGTTTTAAATACTTTCTTATTTTCAAATTGGTTTTACACTATTACAATATTATTTAAACTACCACTGGAAATTGTGATAAAATATTTATGAGATAAATATCCATTCCATCAGAATCTCCAGTACATTATCAGTCCAAACCATCATCACCATCTTAAGATATTTCTTAGTGCTTTTGGTTTAATTGGGAAATCTATAATCCAATAAGCCTTTTAATATATATAATTAATATTTACACACTACTTTTTAATAATTTATAACTTATTACAATTTTAAAATTTAAAATTTTACACTTTTGTCCACTGGATAAAACCTACTATCTTTGAGCCAAAACATATGGTTACAATATATGTCACATATTACTAGTTTTGTTAATTAAAATGTTATTTCAGTCGTATTATACAATCCCACCATCATAATTTATTTCTTTATTTAAGAGCATATGCATTGGGGAAAACAAAGCGTTTTTCCTTCCAAATGTTAAGTAAAAGAGTTGTTAACGAAACTTTTGTCTCGTAATCAAATATAATTGTTAAATATTTTCCATTTTCATGGCCGACACAGCATGAAAATAATTTTATGATATCTGTAACGAATCTTGGAACGCTGCCCGAAATAATATGTTAGTCACCATGTTTCAGAACTGTAAACCAAAGTATTAATAGCAATTTTATGTACTCTTTTTAATAATTGATTAGGATCTTAATACTATACCCACCAAAGATGTGTGTTAAATTATATATACTATTTAGTTAATAAAAGAGCATATGAGAACCCTTAGCGTGAATTTCAAGATGTAATTATCTACCGTTTGGTAGACCACTCATTCACGCACACATTAATGTATATCAATAATTTGCCACATTATTAAACTGTTTTATTAACTAACTTGTTTGAGTAGTTCGAATTCCTGTTTCTCCACTTCACACATACAACCGTATGCCTATTTAATTAAGTCATAATATAGTTAGTAAATAAGTCTCATTGTCTTCTCCGCTCTGCTAGTGGGCCGGATTTTAGAATAAATTCTCCTGTGTGATCATTATATGTTATTCATTAGGTGTTTGATCTGGGGCTTAGGGAGTCGTTTCGAATACAGGTTGGTCCCTGACCTAAATCTGTGGCTTGACTGAGTTTGAAGTACGTTTCATTGAGTTCCAGCTCATGTTAGATGGATCAACATGTTTTGACCGGTACAGTATTAAACCCATTTTAAAGTCCAGCATATTCTTTCGATTGGTTAAAGTATAAAGTTTGCTATAGATGAGTTGTAATTATTTTGGTAGATTTTGTGTAGAACTAGAAGATTAATAGAACTGTAATTTTTAATATCTTCTCTATCATCTTTCTTAAATATCAATATTCCGACTGAATTTTTCCATTGATCTGGTTTATCTTTATCATTTAGACATTTGGAATCTAATTTTAGCAACAATTTATTTTTTCACTCCTTTTAAAATATTTATAATTCCATTTTTTCCTGAAGCTTTTCCCTTCTTCATATATTTAATTGTGTGTTTCACTTCTTCATTTAAATTGCTGCCAATTAAGATGTAATAATTTTAGGGAATACTTTTTATTATTATTATTACTATATAATTCTTATCTCTCTTTTAAGTAATAGATCATCTTTTCTTGTTATTGCAGAAATAACTTGCTTTCTAATAGCAGGATGTTGTTTATACTTGTGAAAGTTTTATTCTCTTCTAAAACTTTTCTTGTCAATTAACAAATACACCTGGGTCTCTTTTATGCGGATTATTTTAATGCGATTTTGAAGTTATGCGATTCATGTTTCTTCTTAATATTTTTCATATTTCACTATATTTATTAGATATCAAGAAATTTAAATTATTAATAACTTAATTTGACTTGAAATACTTTTTTTTTTCCCAAAAATATAACGTTATATTAGCAACTAACGTGCATATGGCCTGAAGCTGTATTTAGCATTTTAGCTTCTATGTAAATAACCTATTTATACTAATGAGTAAATAATAATAATAGATTTATACTTACATATAAAAATATCGCAATAAATATTCAAAAAATTTAAACTTTTAAACCGTATTTTGTTATATATAACAGAAATAAATAATCTTTTAGATTTTTAAAATAAAAAACGAAGATTTTATAAACTGAAAATAATATTTCTAATGATAATGTATAGTCTTTTTGTTTTGATTACGATCTCATTTTTTTAATATAGAAACAGAAAACCATTAACACAGCTCAAAACTAAACGTGGCGCTAGTTATACATCACATCACGAATAAAAATAAAGTAGCTAACAGGTTTCTCTGTGCATAATTGCTGAGAGATTCTTGACTTCGTTTAAGGAGAAGCCACAATACATCACATCCAATCTGATTTCTTCCCAGTTTACAAACGAATGCTAGCGGTAATGATTAAAATATGTATGAAAAATGTAAAATTAAATACTGTAGTTAATAAAAAAAGTTTGTCTTGTATTAATTTTTTTCAAATATTTGAAATTTTTTATTAGTCATACTTTATTTGCTTATTTTTTTAATGTGAAATTTAAAATAATTTTTTCTTGTTGCTTTGCTTTTATGCGAATTCTGAAAAATACAGAACCTATCCCCCATTTTTCAAGGTAAGTTAAGTCTATTTTTGTGCGATTTTTTTTAATGCGGATTTTCTGTGGAACCTATTTACCACATAAAACGAGTCCTAGGTGTATATTTTTTAGATTGTTATTAATACTTTTTCATATCATTTTCTAAAACTAAACATTCAATTTCTCTTAATGGATCATTTTTAAAAAAATCATACTCCTTTTTATTCTATATAGAGCTCGCAAAATAAGCTCTTAACAAGCTTTGAGAATATCCTCAACCCCAGACGGTTTCTGCTTCTGGTGTTGTCAATGAGGTGCCAGGATATTCAATCATTAGATTAAAGATACTAGAACAAGCTCTATATATAACATTTGAAAATACGAGCTTTATTAAAATTAAGTCATGTGACATCTGACTTGATTTTTTATTATTTTCTTTTTTGCTAATAAGGCTTTGGTGAATTCATATTGCTACAGCTATTAATATATGGTGTATCTGAACTTAGTTCAGTCCCATATCGCTATTTGAGTTAGATAGCTGGATTGGAAGACATATGGATGTCTGACAGTTTCAGATTTTCTACTCAATAATTGTACATTAAATAAAGTGCTGGGCTTGTCCTAGTATCTTTAATCTAATAATTGAATATCTGGCATCTCACTGACGATGCCAGAAGCAGAAATTGGTCTGGGGTTGAGAATATTCTCAAAGCTTGTTAAGAGCTTATTTTGCGAGCTCTATATATAACATTTGTAAATATGAGCTCTATTAAAATTAAGTCATATGACATCTGACTTGATTTTTTATTATTCCTTTTTATTCATACATCATTCTGTCTTAGAAGAAAAGTTATTGGTAAATTTCTGCTTTTCTGTACTAGCTTTTTTTGTTGTTGTTGCAATTATCAATAATATATCAGTTATCTTCTTATTGATTTCATTCAACCTCAAACATCTTAAAAATCTTTTAATATTTTAAATCGAATTTCAAATTCTAATTTAAATTCAGTGGAGAGTAATTCCAAAGATCAGGAATTCAACAGTTAAAATTTTTTTTAAAATAATTTTTATCTAAGAACATCACAATCTTGGAATATGTATTTTCTGTTAATTAAAATATAATTCATTTCCACTGTACTTTCATATATATGCTTCCATATCTATTTATGATTAAAATTTTTCTCAAAAAAAGGGTTCATGATATGCATGCAGATTTTCTTTTTCAGCAAATTCTATACTTTTTCTGATTTCTTTTATTTTTATCACTTTAACTAAATTTATCCACAGTAGTTTCACTTTTCAATCCTTTTCCAATTCTAGAATTAAAGTTTCACATGACAATTGTAAAATATTGTTTGATTTAGTCAAAAACCTTTTGTACATCTATATAAAAACTCTATGAGACCTTGTTGGGACATAAACCTGAATTATCTGCATTTGGAATCTACCATTAATTTGAATTACTAATCGTATCAATCTCCATATTGTTGGTTTTCCTTTTTTTTTTTTTTATAATGAATCCTACTCCATTTGTACTTTCAATATTTATATTTTTGTGGTAAGTCTTCATCTCTTTTTAAATCAATTGTCTTTTCATCTTTTTTTCTAATTTCATAAAGTTTCACAATGTCCCATTATATTGGATAGTTCTTTTAATTTGTTCATTCTTTCTTCATTCAAAAATGATTCACGATTCTAAGTACTTAAATAAAAAGATTATCATTGGATGATAGCTTGATGTCGCAGCCAAGAGATTCTTAACACTATCATCTTCGACCACCAGGCTAGCAACTTTATAGCCTCCTGGAAATAAGGGTCATAATTTAATTTTGTTTATCATGATTGTAAATATCTAAATAAATAAAATTCATTCACATAGACAATGCATTCTACCTTCAAGAAAGCATATGAATTATCATATAGTAATAACATTTGCAATGACAAGAATATATGGAGTGGACATTAGGAATTTACTCTGGACTCTTATTCTCAGGGGTGTGGGTTTGTGCCCCACATTGGGCGCCACTGTAACGGTCACTGAAAGAAGTCTTAACGTATCTGCACTACACGGGCACCATCTAGGCATTTGAACCTAGAAAAATTTATATAGTAGGCAGATACTAAGTAATCCCCAGAGGAAATACCTTCTATGAGCGTGCTGATAATTGGATGTTTTGGTGTATAAATTTGATTAATCAAGATTCTACAGCCCTGAAGAGAGGATCAATTGTTGAAAATGTGAAATATGGTATCATCCTCCCTATGGCAGAGTGAGCAAACAGGGTCCAAAGAGGAAAAACCTCTGTATATCACAATAAAGTGGCTTGTGGGAAAGGCATTGAGATTTAGCTTTAGAAGGAAGTCCAAATATTTTGGTTCAAGATTCCATCTTTTATATTTCTTTATAATGGTAAAGTTTGTACATATGGGATAAAATTTATTTACAAAGGTTGACATACTTTCTTTACAAAAGATTTTTAAGGAAAGTTTCATTAATTTGAAGAAAATTTTGTCAAAACAGGATATCTAGTACACAGGTGTTTGTAATAAATATTTCCTAGGTATTTGCTTTTATAATTTTAGCAGACAAGAAATTGAAGTTTTAGCATTCTTTGAATAGTTTAGCAGATTTTAATTTCATTTATCCGTGTATTTTTAAATTATGATGTTTCAGATGTTTTGTTATTCATTTTGACAATCTCGAGATGCATTTGTTCAAAGGGACAAATGATTTGTAAAAATCTACTTCTTCATATTTAAAAAGCAATGACCAATATGACTTAATTTAAATACTGGCCCAGAACAATTTATCCAGCAAATGAATACCAAGGAAATAGATTCCTCTCATACATATATATTTATAGGTTTTTACCATGTGACTGATTTCATCATCCTCACTCAAATTTTTTTATATTATTTCCATGGGCACAAGATATTTTCAGATGATAAAAAGATCTTTGAAGAAAATATAGCATCCATCAAAATAAAAATTATTTTAAAATTATAAGTAATATTTTAAAAACATTTAAATAAAATATATATTTCAGTAAAATTAATCATGCAGACTATATTATCAAAATAAATATTAAGTTAAAAATAAATCGTAAGTGATAATTTTATGTAACGTTTAGTTAAAACAGAGGAATTATAAATTCTACATATATTTGTTTGATATCATTCTTTTCTAATTTTATCCAACTTTAATATAATATTGTTGAAATTTTAAAAAAACAGCCTATATATTTAATGTATAGAAAGAAGTATTAAAAATAAATATTTTTACATAATCTTTGCTGAAAGTATAATGAAAGTAAATGCATTCACACAATAAAAGTTTTGAAATGTTATAGAATTAGGAATAACACATTTTAGCAGCCACAAAGCTTGTTAATTTATGGTTGAAGTAAAATGGTTGACTATATTGATTAAATGAATGTAGTCATAAGAAGTTTACTGCTGCTGTGAATAGTAATTAAGGTAAATGAAAAGTAATTCAAAAATAGTGTGATATTTAGATGTGTATGTATATCTATGAAAATTATTCATACGCACAAAGTTATAAAAATTGCGCAGATTACTAGATCAATTATTTCATAAATTTGTGAGTTCTGTTGTTAATCTTTCAAGAATAAATCAAGTGAAGGTTATTATAATAGGTTAATAAAGATAAAATTCACTATTTATTATTATAGATGTAGCAAATAAAAAAGTAGCTTTAGATTTAAAATGAGTGGCAATACGTATAGAGTTTTGCCTATTTTAATAACAGTTTAGAGCAAGCATAAGAAATGGTGATCATGTGATGTTTATTGGCTTAAATAAATAAAACTGTTGATTTTATTGTATTTATTCCTGTTAAATACTTCAAATACATTTTATTGAATAGATCGATAATATTAAAACTTATTTTATATGAAAATTGGACATTAAAAAATGAGCTTATTTAATTGTAAAGTAAAAAAAAAAAATTCTTATTGACTTTTAATAATTTATATCTTTTAAAATTGAATACAGTACTATAAATTAAAGAAGAAATTAGAAAGGCAAATAAAATAACAATTTCAAGTTCCTTTTTTTTTTTTTCCATCTCCACTTTTTTAAATTAAATTAACCATTAAGAAAGAATATAAATGAGAGCAAGATTGGTCAATAGGCAAGTTAAGATATCAGTAAATCAATTATCATATTTTTTGAAAAACAATACTGCTTTCAGTTTTAGGATAACATGTATAATTGCATAGAAATACCATAGGTATATAAAGGCCTCAAAACAGTACTGGAGTCTGTTGAGCGGAATTAAAGGCAGTGAGTCTATAATTTCCCAGAGGGAGTTGTTGAAGTTATTATCTCAAGAGAAACTTATGTCAAGCTAAATCAGAATTTGAAACCTTCAGTAATCATTATTTTTAATTGCCACTATGATAAATTTATCCTATGTACAGCATGCAAGGACATGTGCTAAGCATAATTACTGGTGGAGTATTGAATATAGATTTTTAAGATGCCATACAGTCTGTCTGTCTATTGTCTGTCATATACACCGAAATATATCCCTGAATACATAATCTGACTTTAGACAAAAGAAATTCACTAATATTATTGACATAGGATTGATGCTTTGAACAATACTGAGCTTATAAAGAATAAAATTTAGCAAAATTACTAATATAGGATTATTGCTTTGAGGAAAACCAACACTTGTAAAAAGAACAATCAAAACCTTACCTTGAAAAGGAGATATTACTTCGCAAACTATCCAAAGTGTATTTTTTAAAAATTCTAATGAACACAGTGAAAATAAATAATAACTTTATAAAGATAATACAAAAAATTGATATTAAACAATGAAATAGTTATTAGAACTTGATTTTTAAAATCTTCAATAATTATAATTAATTAAAATATTTTCCCTACACTAACATTAATTTTGATAATAGAAGACTTTAATGAATTATTCATTAATGATTTTTCTTATATATATGTAATATTTTTGAATATGAAATGCTTAGCCAGATAAATTTTCATAATAAAATATATCTTATTAACTTATGGTGTAGAATTAGTAAGTGATTTAAGAGAGTTTTTACAATTTGTGCATATAACTTTCAAGAGGTTTTTTCCTCATACTTTGTCACAGATAGTTAAATAAAATAGTAAACTCAGCCAGAGCTATACACAGATCTGCAGTTATTCATTTATTGTCATTTTTTATGTTGTATGTCATCCCTGATTTTATTTCATTTAATTTTTTTGTTAATGTCAGTATCTTCTATTTGTTTTTTCTTCATCCATGTATTTACTTTTTTCTGGTTATTCCCAAAATGCACCTCTTCATACTTTGTTTTTATCCAATAGCTTGTAACATTTTTTTAAAACTCCAAAACTTCAAAATAACTACATTATCTGCAAAATTTAGACAATTAAAAAAAATTTTATCTATTTTTTTATTTCTCTAGCTTCCCATTTCAACTTACAAAATATTTTCCTAAAAATTGCCATAAAAAATTTGATGAGATAAAATCATTCTGTTGTGGTTTTTTATCAGTGCTAATCATATTAGTATGATCATTATTTAATCAAACCACTGTTATTGGAGAGAAAATAATAAAACTTAATGTAAAATATTTATAAAACTAGTATCAATTAGAATCTTTGTTGATTCTCCTTTAGAAGCATTTATAGACTAATGAATGAACTGGATTTAAAACATTTATATGTATGAATGAAATTTTATATAGGTGTCAAGATAATTAATTATCTATCATAGAACTATATGTTGATGTATAATTGAATGGTGAATCCAAACGTCATTTTTAGTATAATAAATAGTATTTTAAACAGACAATGAAAGAAAAGAAATGAAGAGATAAAAAAAAATGATATCATTACTTTACATAAATAATAGAGTGAGTAATATGATTACATCAGTTATTTCTGCACATTTCAATAATAGCATCAAGTATCAGTAGTAGATTAATTATTAATTAGAAAAGACAAGGTTTTAAGCCAATAACAATCACATGATCACCATTTCTTATGCTTTCTCATAACTGTTATTAAAACAGGCAAAACTCTCTATATGTATTGCCACTTAGTACAAGCCAGAGTAATAAATGGATGCCAGAAAGCTTGTACATAAAATCCCCATCTAGTGCCTACTCATCCAATATCCCCAGACTAGTTTCTGGCTTGTGGCCTTCGTCAGTGAGGAGCTTTGGATTCTGAGAGCACTGCACTTAGATCTTAGGATCTAATGCAACCCTCCAGTAGTCATCTTTTATCTCTACTTAACTACAAAACTATGAGTCTTAAATTGCAAACACTATAATATTTTCAATCCAAGTTCATTAGCTTATATAGTCATATAGGTCTGAACTCAGTTCTGTACCTATACATTTTGGTATCATAAGCCAGAAGCTAGTCTGGGGATATTGGCTGAGTAGGCACTAGATGGAGATTTTATGCACAAGCTTTCTGGCATCCATTGATTATTCTGGCTTGCACTGAGTGGCATTACGTTTAGAGAGTTTTGCCTGTTTTAATAACAGTTATGAGCAAGCATAAGAAATGGTGAACATGTGATGGTTATTGGCTTAAAACCAATCCTGCCTAATAGGATAGTGGTGGCTATGCTTATGAAAGAATCAAAGGTACCAAAATTTATCTGTACTGAACTCAGTTCAGACCTATGTGACTATATAAGCTAATGAGCTTGGGTTGAAAATATTATAGTGTTTTCAATTTAAGACTCATAGTTTTGTAGTTAAGTAGAGATAAAAGGTGGCTACTAGAGGGTTACATTAGTGCAGTGCTCTCAGATCCACGGCTCCTCACTGACAAAGGCCACAAGCCAGAAACTAGTCTGGGGATATTGGATGTGTAGGCACTAGATTAGGATTTTATGCACAGGCTTTCTGGCATTCATTGATTACTCTGGCTTGTACTGAGTGGCAATACGTATAGAGAGTTTTGCCTGTTTTAAAGATAATGTTCACAATATTAATAAGCTTCAGTTTGTGTACATGTGGATAATTTTACATGGGATAGTCTAAATGTGCATTTAAAAATAGAATAAATAAACTACACTGGCAAAGTCAAGTTGGTATTTACAGAACATGCTGTTTTTAATGAGAGTTTTTATTTATTTTATATATTATCAAAAATGGAAATAATGAAATCCAGTAATCTGTTACTTCATATAAATTACAACAACAAAAAAAAAAAATCGTATAAGACAGCTTATACAAATATATACATTAATCATACATGAAAAGCCTTTTTTGGCACGTGGTTTAGTGCTCTTTTCAAATATTAATAATCTATTATAATGTTAATGAATTATTACACATTCACCACCATCTAGTGTTTCATAATAGAAGTAAAACAACAACACTAACAAAAATAAAACAGTAAAATTATGTAAACAATATATATAAAGTTGTATAATATATGTATTATTTGTTTTGTATAATGTTGTGTTATATAGTCTTTTTTTTTTCTTAAGTTATATTGGATCTTCATATGATTTTATTCTATTTTACTAATGTTTCATTTTTATTATTGTTATGGTTTTACTTCTATTATTGAACTCTAGATGGTGTTGTATATGTAATAATTCGTTAACGTTATAATAGATTATTAATATTTGAAAAGAGCACTAAACCACGTGCCGAAAAAGGATTTTTATGTATAATTAATAAATATTTATATTAGCTGTTTTATATGATTTTTTTGTTGTTGCATTTTATATAGATTATAAATATTCCAGATAATATGATGAATAAACATTTAATTGTCTAATAATACAGAAATTATAAAATGTTGACTAAAAATCATGGTCAAATGTTATTTTGTAATAAGCCATGAATTTATTTATTTATTTATTTTTGTTAAATGAAATGCAACCAAAAATGTTGTGTCAACATACCATAAACTGGATATAGCTCATATTTATTTAAGTCAATTTCCTTTTTCTGAGATCTTTAATCATTTGCTTGGAAACAAGCAATATAATATTGAACTAAGATTTTCAAATATATACATGTTTGATGTTTATTTATATATTTTAATGTTAGTATATTAAATATTACACAGTTAAATCCATTTTTTTTTGTTTTTATTATATATAAATTATATTTCATTATCTATGAAGTATATGTGTGTCTGTTTAATTTTAAAAAAAGTTACTTGTGGAAGGTAGTAATCTCCAGATGAAAAGTTGATGAAAAAATATGAATTTATTGCAAAAATCTTTTATCAGACAACAGGAGTCAGAACAATATAATTAATCTAATTAATGAATAAATATCACATGATCACTATCTCTTACACTAGCACATAATTGTTATTAAACAAGGCAAAACTCTCCATACAGCAATGCCACCCTGTGCCAACCAGAGTAATCAATGGATGCTAGAAGGCTTAGGCACTAGATAGGGATTTTATGCACAAGCCTTCTGGCATCCATTGATTACTCTGGTTGACACAGGGTGGCATTGCTGTATGGAGAGTTTTGCCTTGTTTTATGAATAAATACTAGTTTACTTTTAATGGGTTTTGTCATTGAATAATATGGTTAATGTCACTTGAAAATCACATAATAGAAATTTAAAAAATCATTTCACTTTCATTTTGCTCACTAATAAATGTTTCCTTACTGCAGAATGAAATTGAAAATATTCATATCAAGAAAAAATCTATTCAGTATCCAAATTTTGTTTTGACTAATACATCTTTAGTATTTGTCCATTCTCGAGCATTATACACAATCTAGTCAATTTATATCTGATTCATCAATTTAAAACTGACTGTGGAGAATATTTTTAAAATGTGAAATATCTAGAAGGGTTTTTATCTGGCTTATTAATAAAAAATATATTGAAGAATTCACAAGTGATATGTGCACTGTAATCTTACATTAGGTTTACGTTTAGGTTTCTAAATGGGGTTTTTCCTACAAAGGCCCTGCTGAATAGTAAGCTCCCTATGAACTTAGAACCTATTTGCGTGTTATGTAGAGTAAAGGAAGAAAGCTTGTTACATTTGTTTGAAGAGTGTGAGGCTCTTCGGCATATCAGAAATCACGTGTTTCATAATCCAATAATAAATTTAAAGAAAATAGTGAAAAGATACTTTGTGAATTTTAATCCACATAATGCATTGACAATAATACATACATTAAAAACAACATGGTCCATAAGATGCACTGTGACTTTTGATAACAAAAAGTATAATTGGATAAAGAAGCTCGATAAAGATTGGGTCAAATATTTTAACCAATGTCTCAAATATCTACCTAAGAAAATATAGAGTGGCTATATGCCGACAGTATGCGAAATATGGGATTGACCACCCTAATGCGAAAATTTGTAAAAGAGTATTGATATATAATAATATGATAGAGGTTTTTGCCTGATTGTGTCCGATGTTAAATATGAACTAAAATAGATATTCTGTACAGCATATTGTTAAATTATAACTATTACTTGTAAAAAGTGTATATAGGTTGTTGTTTTTTTAATAAAGAATATACTTTATAAATAAAATATGTATGAAAGAGAGAACACAAACATTTTTGCTAGAAAATGTTTTTTAAATGACATTATGTGTGCAGTACAGATTTTAATATTAAATTAGTTACTTTAGGAGGAAATTAAAATTTTAAATAGTAATTAATTTTTTTTTTTTTTGCCTTGAGGTAATAAAGATTAAACTCCTGTAAAGTATCCAAATGTCAAGTCTGCTTTTAAAATTCTCAAACATAATGTGTTTTCGTATGCTTAAATTTTTTTTTATTAAATTATATTTTCAAAATAAATGTTTTGTAATCTTAAACTGCACTTTAAAATGAGATTATTTTATTATCAAATGGATATCTTTTTCTATTGCTTGTATAATTTTAAACCATAATTGCTGTATCAGTTTAATATTAGATGCTAAAATTAAAAGAAAATAAATTTTTAAAATATAAACATATTAAATATTTTATTATTTGGCTTCTTTTAAGTAGCTAAAACAGCCTTTTGTAAATAAATAATCCATTACAAAGCATAGACTTTTCCAACAAGTCCTCATGGAGAAACAGTGAAAAAATGCATTACTTATTAGTTTTGCCATTACAGGTAGTGAGGGTTTGAACAATTTTCCATCCTTGTTTTACTTTTTTGGTTCAAGATAATGAGATACTCTTTATCAGATATTGGATAATTATTTATAAGCCATTGATTTTTTTTTTCCTTTGTTCATAAGTGTGGATTATTTTTGTTGTAAATAAATTTTCATCACATATACCATACTTCAAATGTTCACTTAAATTTTAAACAGTGACTATATCTTTTATCTGCTATCGTTAATTTAACTACTGATTTAGTCATTGTACATAGATATTTAAACCAGACTGGCTCAAAAGTAGTTTTGGTTCTTGATCTTTATCACAGCGTATTAACTAACATTGTATGATCAATTTTTCTCATACTACACTATCAAACTAATGATGTCTTGTAATTTTGTAACTCAAACCAATATCCTTTTTTAACTAAGTGGCTGAAGCCTTTTAAAAAGCTATTATTTTCGTAGTTTTAATTTCAAACTAGCTGCAAGTGCTGTTGATCTTTTGGCACAATGATTATGTATATCATAACAAATATTGCTTAATTTCATTTTAAAACTTGTTCTAAACTGTGATAGGCAGTAATAACCTCTTTGATCATGATCTGCTTTTGGTGTGAAACTATTTACCTCATTTAGTGTTACTTGTTAAATAGCTTAGAAAATTTTTACCTTTATGTAAACTATTCAAATATATAAAACTGTTAGTAATAGCAAACAAATTAATATATAACATAACTTTTGAGTGGTATTATTCTCTTCTGTAAGTTTTTGGTGATGTGAACAGTGACAGTACTAGAGATGAAAATCGAATGATGGATCTTTAATTTCATGCATACTGAATTTAAATGAAGCTCTAACCAAAGCTGATTCAAGCATTGAGAATACTTGCATAGGAATCGAACAAGGGATTTTTAAATTTGTGAATTCTGAATTTGGTTAGAACATGGGTCGCCAATCTGGTTCCGTCGGCCTCTAGTGAGTGTTTTAAGCTTTCAGATGGGCAATAAGTATTTGCCAGATGTTAAAAGAAAAACCCATAGATTACTATAAATGCATAACAGGCTTTAATTTTTTTTTTTTTGCAGAGTTGCTTGTGCCTTTTATGAAATATGCTAACTTAATATATCAAGTATTTAGTGTTGCAACATTAGCCTCAAGGATCACATTAACTTTTTTGTTCCTTAAATAAATTTTCAAGTCCAAAATAAATTGAATATATTTTATTCTTTCTAATTGATTTAAATTTGTTATTCACTTTGTATTGTTATCTATCTACTAATATACTATTATAAATTATTTTTTATGTTATTATTTTCATAAACATTAAAATAAGTTATTGGGCATTAGTAAGTGGTAGAGAAAGTATACAGATTACAAGAGTACAAATATGGGTGACAGGTAAAAAAAGTTGATGATCGATCCTTGTGTTAGAGTTTCACTTGAAGTTCAGTATTCATTCTAAAAATTCCTGATCCAATTTCTATGCTAGTACTGTCAGCAACTCTGCAAAAAAAGAGGAAAATAAAACAACTCAAAAAAATTGTTATATACTAACCTATATGCTATTACAAACAGTTGAATATATTTGAAAAGGTTAAATAAATTTTGAGTTTTTCTTAAAGGCATTTAGCAATTAATATAAGATAATGGCAATAATCCAGCATATAATTATATTTTTTGTTTGAAGTTTATTAATTAAAATATGTACACATATGATGAATTTAAAGTAAGGAGGAGAGATATTTTATTGCATTCAATGAATATCTTGATTTGTTTTTTTAAATGTTTTAAATCTGAGTTAAATAATGTTGATTAATGAAAAGATTTATGTATTTATTTTTTTTATCTGTCTTTTGATTATTTTAATAAATCAAAATAACAATATTGTAATTTAATTTCATAAATTAGATGTGGGGTTTTGGAAGAAGGTTTTTATATTTTGATTGAAGGAAAATTTGAAATTTTCATGTGAAAATAATTCATATTAATTAATTAAATTAATAAATTTAAATTTGTAAATATATGGTAACATAAAATCAATTTTCAAAGCTAAAAAGAAATATATTATTGCCATATTAATGATGGTGTCAGGTTATTACTATTGATGCATGTATATATTACCAGGATCATTTCATCTTGTTTACTTAGTCAGCTTCAATTAAATGTATTTAAAGAAATTTTTATTTTTTTTTTGTATGTGAAGATAATTGTTGAAACAGTTAAAATGCTTTAATATCAATAATAATAATAATAAAGCGAAAAGAATAATGTTAATTGGTTTCCAATATACATATTTCATGCTGAACCAGTACTCATCAGTTGGTCCTGATCGTCTCCCATACACACACACACACATATATATAATCAGTGCTCAGTTTATATTAAGATAGCAAACCTTCAAACTTTAATGGACAGGCTTCAATCTTCTCTACCCTCCCTCTTTTCAGACATGCATATCAGATTTTCAATGATATGGATGGCTGAAGAGTTGAAGGGTGGAGAAGATTGAAACCTGTCCATTAAAGTTTGAGGATTTGCTATCTTAATATAAACTGAGCATTGATTATATATATATGTTTGGGAGACAAAGCTAAATGTAAAATCTTTGGTCATTATATGTGAAAAAATACAAGGAATGCATTAAGTTATCAGAATTACTCTCTCCTAATTGATAATATGTTTGATAACAGTATAAAGAATGCATTTCTTTTTTTAAGTACAGATATTGGATCAAACCATGATTTTGTTCTTGTAGTAATGGTTTCACATTTGGAAAAAAAAGCACTAGAGTAACAAAAGATAGGAGACAGAAGCATAAATGTTTTAAAGATTATTTTTTAAAAATATCAGAGCAGATACTTAGAAATAAAAATAATCAACTGAATCATACTAGAAGTTGAGACATTGTTTTTTTTTTATGATTGTGATAAGTAAAAGACAATTATCTAAATATTTAAGATGAACTAAATTTATAGGCCTTTTACAGTATGTACATTACAAACAAATAAAGCCAATTGATATAAATGATTGCTTTTCATAATCATACAATTAAGATAGTCTCAAAGATGGTAACCGACTTGATCATCATGTTTGAAATCGTGCCAAAGAACTGGAAAGGATAAAACATCAATGACAGACATAATGAAGTGCATAGTAATATATGTTGCAGTATATTATATTGATTTGTACACAACATTTAAATTTAGAATAATCCTTAATTCTATTTTATAGTAAATTATTAGGACTGTATGTTAATAAAATGATTGGCTAAGACTATCAGATAATGATTGGTAATTTTGCTAATATGTTGCTTAGGAAATTTAAGTGGATATTAAGCCACTTTTTTTTATTTTTGGCTGTGATGTTTTGAACATAAGAATTAATGCTAGCTGTTTTCATTATTAAGTTTTTGATATTGGATGCTGTTTTATTAAGGTAAAAAAAAAGTTGCTGGGGTTTTTTTAGATATATTTCATAAATGTATTATTTAAAAAATGAATGTAAATCTATTTAAAATATTGTTTGCATAGAAAGACTATCAACAACGATTATCTACATAAATGGTCTGATACCATATTTCTTTAGATTTTCTTTTATTTTTTTTGTTTTTTGTATATATATTAAAGTAAAATTTTTATGGATAAAAGATATAAACATATAATGGTAGTTTTCTATTCTATTGTGTCAGCCGCTTGATGGCACTATTTATATGCAAAAGCACAAATATGCCATGTATGTGGCCGCCTCCTAGGCCTATAGATCTATGCAAAAGCACTGAAAGAAAAGGCTGTTTAAATGCGGCAGCCGGCGCCAATGGCGTTAATTTCTATGCTATAAAGCACAGAAAAGGTGCCGTTTAGCGGTGTCTAGCCTGCTTTAGTGTTATGCTTTATTCCAATACTCACAGATCAATGTTTGCTACATTATCGTGTGAGGGTGTCTGGACTTCAGCCTGCCACAACTCTTCAAATATGCATGTCAAAAGAATTAGCTTACAAGTCATCTGACCTATTATTACTTCCTAACAATTGTTCACCAGTCCGCCACGCTTCCCTACTCAATATGGAATCTTCCAAAAATTCGGAAAGGGTAGTTGCAAGCAAGATTTCGACAAGGTCACATGAAAAGTCAAGTTATATGGAATCTGTAATCTCTCAGCAACTATGTCCAGAGAAACCTGTTAGCCAATTACATTCTTCTCCATTCCCCACCCTTAGTTTTCTCATAATATTGTCCATCATTTCCACAACATAATCTTTGTCAACTCCATGGCCATCATATCTAAATCCTCCTTATCTTTTCCCAAACCCAGCATAAAAACCAATAACTCACTTTCTCTATAATTACTTTGTTCATATTTATTCTTCCATGACTTCATTATTTGTACCCTTTTTGCTTTCAAGCATTTACATTGAATTAACAGATGCCTAATATTTTTTATGCCTTTTTTACACAACTGGCAGGCTAAATCACCCATATTTTCCCATTTACGTCTATATTCCCTTGTTGCTTAAGATCCCCTTCAAGCCTTAAACAGTTAACTACTTTCCTTGCTATTGGTGCTTCTATGACTCCTCCTAGTGTGAAAAATAGCTTTGAGTGTTTCAAATGGCATCAAATTCTTTATATTAGCAAAAGACATACATATTATATTTAAATATTTATATATTACTGGTAAATTAAAATCATTACAAAAATGCATTGGAACTGTCTCATAATTTTATTAATATTTTGTTTATTTATATACTATGTAGAGTAATGATTCAAAATATTAACTCTTTGTTTGATGTTTTTTTTTTTTTTTTCAGTGGTGTAGAAGTTGATCTAAATATTAACAATGTTGTTGGTATTCGTAATACTTATCTATTGAAATGCTATGGAAAATGTGAGTTTACCAAGACTATTATTATCTTTATTAAGCATGTATTATATGTAACACATATAACCACATATACATATGAATTAGAGTATCAAAAGGTTATCTAAAATGTTCATTGTGAAATAAGATGTTAGATATTGAATCATATCTAAAATTCAAATAATGACAATGCAAATCTCTCAATATTGATTGTAAACAAATCCCTTTGTCAGCTATGTTTTGTTTCCAATGTCACTAATAAGAACTAGGAAGAATTTTACGAAAGCAGATTTTTATTGCTTATTTGAATGCGAAAGAAATCATAGTTTTTGTTTTAAAATATAGTATTCTTTATAGTCAATACACATACATATATTCTCCTTTTGGATAAAGGTAATATTCATCTAGTATGAAAGTGATAGATATAAACATACAATCATTACTTAAATGTATTATTTTTCCATAATAAATAAGTATTCATAATGTAATGGATTAAAAATGACCAATAAGAAGATGGTCCTAGTTTAATAAAGAACTACGAATTGTAACACTAGTTGTAATGAAATAAAATGGTAATGATAATGTGTGCAAGATTTGCCAACTAGCCCACATTTAAGTTCTCAATTAGAGATGCCAAATTGTAATGATATATAAAATATTAGTGATAAAAGCTTCATTATGATCTACAAACTCACTATCACAACACGTATAATTCTCTCTAAATATCTTATAAATTTACAGCATCAATAAAATGTAATACAAATGAAAATGGTGATAAGACGTTTTGTAATCCTACAAATTCATGCATATTGCTTTTAATTAGTAAAACAAATAAAAATTTTTCTTTAAATGCCTCGCAGATTTAGGAGCTAAATTGTAATTGAATAACTTCAACCTAAACATTGATAAACCAATTGTAATGAACTATAGCTGCAAGAGCTAATACTTCATATTGTCACGTGAATTGAAGCACCAAATTATAATGGGATAAAATGTTTATAATTCTAAAACTATAATAAAAATGTACAAGATCAAATTATCTAATATACCTCACAACTTAAGCCAAGTTATAATGATATAAAATGAAAACCAATAGTTCAATAATCCTACAAATTACAGTTTTCGAATTGTAACAACATAAAATAAATGAAAGATTCGTATTTAATACTTCTATAAATACAGTTAGCAAATTACAATAAATTATCCTTCAAATCAAATTATGACCACCATATATACCTAGAATTATTAGTACTCTATTTTAAATAGGTATGAATATTAAAAGCTTAATATCTAATTAAATGTAAACTACATTTATAAGCTTCAAATTTAAACAAACTAATTTGTCCTAATTAATATGATTAAAATATCTATTTCAATGCATACAATTGAATTATCAATTTTTTATAAGGTGAAATTATCATCTTTGTATATCCAAGGCTCCTCACTGACGAAGGCCACAAGCCAGAAACTAATCTCGGGATATTGGATGAGTAGGCATTAGATGGGGATTTTATGCACAAGCCTTCTGGCATTCATTGATTACTTTGGTTAGCACAAGGTGGCAATACTGTATGGAGAGTTTTGCCTGTTTAAATAATAAGTTATTGTAACACACATCCAATAAATAATTTTTAAAATAATTATGTTAATCCTTCAATTAATTATTAAACCGCAATAAATTAATGAATCTATTATCATGTAAGATGTATATATAACCCAAATAATAATAATATATGGAATTTATAAGAAAGAAAGTATTACATAATAATATATAGATTTATCAATCCAATCGTGATTCTGGGACTACTTAATTATTTATTATAAAGTATGCATTAAAATTTTATTAGTCAATAGGTTTGCATTAATAACTAAAATGACAACTGAAGCAAATTTATTTGTTTAATTAAATTAATATTTGTTAACAATTAATAAACAATAAACATTTGTGATATACACTCTAATTAAACATCATGAAATATATTCTTTATCTAAATTAATATTTATAAAAATGGGTACTTATACCGCAAAATTTTGTCTATCTTAATGTTTATTATGTGATATTTAAAATTTATATAAGACAAAAATGTTGCTACTCACACACAATTTAAAATACAAGAAAGTTATAATAATTATATACTATTCACAATTTAATAATTTATTAAGGTAAATTATAATAATAAGAACGTTTATTAGCTCTATTTATTTTCAAAATATAATATCAAAAAATAATTGTTATAATACAATTCTTCCAGATCTTCAATACTCACAATATATACATATATTAAAATAATTTACTGTCAATGAATAAACATATGATACTTCAATTTAAAATTTTAACCATTAAAATTTAAGATATAAATTTAAATTAAACTAAACTTCTATTTTATGTATATAAACAAATGATTAACTAACTTACAGTAATCAATAATGGCAATAAAATATAATACAAATAAATATATAAATAAAACATTAATATGCAATCTGAACACAATCTACATAAGTACTCCAAGAAACACAATAGTTTCAAATGTATATTCCATGAGCTTCAAATATTTTAATGATATCCACTAATTCAAACAAGGTAAGATATATTATAAACAGTTATCCAACATAATATTTAATGAGATTATTTTATATAGCGCTATGTTTTTTATGTAATAATAATATTAGCGATTAAGCCAATGCACATGAGCTTTAAAGATAAATTATAAATGAATACTCAATTCTTCCAGACACGAGATATAGTATTTTAGAAAGAATGGAATGAATCCACCCATTCTTTCGCCCAAACGTTTATGTATGGGCAAATCTTAAGTGTGTGGAAATAAGAGCATGATGGTGTTACACGATCACTTTAAATTACATTTGTTATGTTTGAACGAATGACACTTGTGAAATCTTTACAATTTACGAACATAATATTGCAAACATTTGGCATTATAATAGCATTATAAATATGCAGACACTGGTCTCCATTTACTACTTATGCGATATATAAGTAAATTGCTTCAAATCCTATGTTAAAATAATCAATTGGTATTATAAAATGATATTTATAATAGGAAAAATTCTATATAGCAATGTATTATCGATTTTAATGTTTCATAATTAAAACATTTTGTTTATACATGTCAATCCTCTTTCAGCAGAGAAATATGAAAATGAATTTGAATGTTATAAATTCCCTTTCTTCTTTTAACAAGTATTCGGGAAACCAACCCGGTCTCCTGGACAAATATAATCTTTTCTACATCATTAGCTTATAATTATCAAGCAGATATTTATAAAATAAAAATACAATATGTAAATGAATTTGGATTTGCTTTAACGAAAGTTAGGTTGTTAGCAAATTTGAATCATTCAATCTTATTTATAATCTTGCATAATTGACATCATCATTCGTCAATAACACC
Organism: Epiperipatus broadwayi; assembly: GCA_028023455.1. Lineage (NCBI taxonomy): Eukaryota > Metazoa > Onychophora > Udeonychophora > Euonychophora > Peripatidae > Epiperipatus > Epiperipatus broadwayi. The sequence goes on from JAQFVV010012409.1 coordinate 880,863, forward strand.
AAGGTTATGCTCGTTCCTTCACTCTAATATTAAATTTACCTTGCATTCCAAAACTAAAATTTTTTTTACAATATTTTAATTTTATTTGCTAGCGCAGATATAACATATCTTATTGAGTATTGAGTAAACTCAAACTAAGACCCAAGATAAAGTTGAAGATAAAAGTGGCAACTTATCTTTAAATCTATTTTCTAGTTATCAGGCCAATCTAAAGCATGTCAGTTTAAGAGTATGAAGATGTTTCTCTGTTCATTTCCATTATTTTTTTTCTATATATTAACTTGTGACATCTAGATTTACTATGTGTTAATACTCAGAAATATTAGAAATTATGTAATATTTTAATTTTATTTGCTAGCACAGAGGTTGTATGTAATTTAAACAGTAAGGATTTTTCATCCTACCACAAGCACTGTACCGTTTTTATAATATGTCAATGATGACTTGTTGAATATTGAGGAATGTAATTCAAACAGAAAGGAATTTTCATCCTAACACATGTGCTGTACTGTTTTTATAATATCTCAACAATGACTTGTTAGTATTGAGAAAACTCAAACTAAGACACAAGACAGAGACTTTTGAAAAGATAAGAGCAGTGGCTTATCTTTAAACCAATTGAGCATGAAGATGTTTCTTTATTCACTTCCATTATTTTCTTTCTTATCTTTTCAAAAGTCTCTATTTTTTGTCTTAGTTTGAGAGGTTCCTCAATACTCAACGAGATATTGTTGAGATATAAAAACAATATGTTTGGATGAATAATCCTTACTGTTTAAATTAAATAATATTAATAATAATAATTAAATATTTCATAGTGATTACATATAAAAAAAAAATATTTACACTTTAAAAACACAAATGATATCTTTTAACTTAACACAAACCAAAACAGTTTACACTACTTTCTCACAATATTGCATTGGAAATATATACTTTATATATATATTTCTAATTTAAATATTACACATATAACATAAGCATAACAACATACCTGCTTAGAACATTAAATATGTGTTGGTAATATTTATAACTGACTATTTATGAATGTAGTAAATGAAAATAAACAGAATAAAGAAACAATAATAATTTTATTAAGATTGTAAATTTTATTACCAAATTCATCACTTTCTTTATTTTGCTGTAATTTATAAATGCAATTTATCCACTCTACTTTGAACACTTTTTAGAAAAAAAACCTTTTATTGTACATATATGTATACACAATCTTACGTTTTGACTGTCCTGCAATCTTTTCAGAGCTATGATATATTGACCCAAATAAAATACATAACTATATAAATAATACCATAAAAAATATAAACAATAAAATTAATCAAATAAAAAAAAAACATCATATAACTGAAATAAATATAATCAAACCCAAATAAAATAATCCAGTTAATATAAAATAAAATATACAATATAAATATAAAATAAATATAAATTATACATGTGTATTCCTGACTGTGTATTTACATATTCATGAACAACTATTAATTTAAATATATTCATTTTTATTATTTTTAAGAATTTTCTAATTAATTTTATTCCTTATAAACTTAAACTTTAGTTTTCTTAGCTCCACCTTAATAAAATACTTAATTTTATTTTCATATAATTCTCAGTTCAATCTTAATTCATTTATTAATATTCTTTTTAATTTTCAAATCATATAATATTTATTATTTTCTTATTCAGTCTTCTGTTATTAATAATATTTTTTATTTATCTTTTTTAATATCTAAAAACTATAAATATTGTAATCTTTTAACTTTACTTTTAATTTTTTAAAAGTAAAAAAACTTTTTTTTTAAATTATCATATACTCTAGCTCTCTCTATTCCATATTTAAACTAACTATATCTATTGTCACTACAACTGTTTATATATATATATTATTTATACTCTAACTTTTTTTACTATTATTCTATAACTCATAAATTTATATTATACTGTTTTATATGTAAATATTATGCTAAGTTTTTATTTCATTAATATGTAATTTATTCTTTTAAAATTTGTTTACTAATAAAGTGTGTGTGTGTGTGTGTGTATAATGCATTTAAATCAATATATATACAAATAATCTTGTATTATTACTATATCTTGCCTTAATCCTAATATTTCCTTAGGAAGGTTAGAACACAAAGAATGGGGGTGAACTCTCTAGGTAGTCTGTCTTTAATTTTTTTATTGTTAGACAATGAATAAATAATATAATTTTGGATGAAAAATAGAGTAGGAAAGACAGAGCCGGCGCTGGGTACTAGGCGCCCGCATGCAAATTTGATTTTGGTGCCCCTGTCAGGGATGACGCCTTCTTTTTCAGATGCTAATCTCTCAGTGATGGCGCCTTCTTCTGCCAGCGCCCGCATGCCTAGCATGCGTTGCATGCCCGCTTCCGCTGGCCCTGAGGAAAGAAAAGCATCATCAACCAGTACTATGTATTTCTCAGGCATTTATGGAGTTTGTGGAAAACTCTGCTTTATAATAGGCTAATTGCGACTGTCACTTCATACTAATTATAGCAACAGGAAGAGGACAAGTATATATTTATAATCATAAAACAATATCTAATCATTTTTTTTTTTTTTCCCATGTGTCATAGCATCGGCCGGGACGCGAACCCACAACCGTCTGCAACCAACTACTTGCTTGCATGGCGGCTGTGATATCTCTCGGCTAACAACGCAAGACATATCTAATTGAATTGCAGCACAATAATCAGACTTTTAAGGAAATTTTAGTATTAAAAATTAAATGAAATATAAAGCATGTATTATAAATATTTATAAATTGGTTTTATGTAATGGAATCTAGCTGAAACACACGGGCTTATTATATACCTGTGTCTACATATGTAATATATAGGGTATATGAGCACAGACTTTCACACGACCCACCACTCTTATTCATATATAACAAAAATTTCATTAAGTTTAAGAATTTCTTCTTCTTTTTTTTTGTAAATGAATTTAATATTCAGTTTATTTCTGGAAAATTATAATTTGTTATTGTCCAAATGATTTTATCTTCGAGTATGCAGAATGTATTGATAAAATATTTGACTTCAGATTATCCTGTGGTCTTCATTGATCATTTCAATCGTTGTACTAAATAATGTAAATTTGATTCTCTTTCATTGGATGTGACTGATGATTTTTTTCTAATTGTATTTGTAATCTGTAATAAATTTACTAAAAAAGAATTATTGTAATTGACTGATACATTTACTAGTGTAGTTTCAAATTTTTATGTTTAAATCTTTAAGCATCATCTAAATAAAATGTAGCTGGTTAAGTATTAATTATACAAACATTGATCTTAATACTTCTCATTTAGACATTTGGAAGAATACTATCATTTGTGAATATCACTTTACTCTCAAGTTTATTCAGATTTTGTATTAATTATTTTTAATTTGTGATGATGATAAAGATGAAATAAGTATATAGATAGGAGATGAAGAAAATTAATTTATTGTTAAAGATTTTGAATGAGCTTTTGTTATGCAATTCTTGTTTTGAAATCAGATTACCATGATTCTAGCAGTGTTGAGAAAACTTTCCATTACTTATCTCCATCGTGATGATCATTTTTAACCATTATTCATTCACTAGGATGAATATTTTTCCAAATTTTTCCCCCCGACTTCTCTTTCTTCACTTTATTCAGGCAAACTTTTTTTTAAAATCTATCCATAGCTAATGTTTTTTCTAAATCTTTTATAGTCTCTTGGAACCAATTTATAACTAACTGTCCATCTATTATTGTCTCTTCTAGCAATATGCCCAGCCCAGCTGCATTTTAGCCTCTTAATTTTTTTTAGTGATAACTGTTTGTTCTCTCATCCATTCATTTTGTTTTTGATTTCTCCTTTATTAATCTCTTTTATAATTTGTCCAAGATATTTGTAACTTCTTAAAACATAGATCTTTTCATATTTTGCTGTGCCACCTGAAGTTTGTTTGCTCTTCTATTAATGCCAATTCTCACGTATATATATATATATATCCAATATTAACTTAAAATTAACAGGTAAAAATACTGAGGAAAATAAACATTTTGATAAGCCTCATATTGTGAATGCTGAACTGGAATCTCATTTCTCATCTCGCACACAGTCACGTTATTTGTTAAGATCTAACGGTCTTTCTTTCAAAAGTTAACCTTGAAAATGGCGGTTGCTATTCCGTCGAAATATCTGTGCTCAATGGAAAATAAGACACGCTGTATCCCAAAAAGTTATAATTTATCTATATATATATAAGAAAAACATCTTTATTAAAAATAGTATACCTATAATTTCTTTAAATTATTTCTATCAAAAACATTCCATCTAAGTTTAATTTTATGATTAATTTCATCTCTTATGTTTCCATCTGTTTTAATATTAAATATTATTTTAGATTGTATAGGATTTATCTTTAATTCTTTTTTTTTTTTGCTGACATTTGGCAGTTCTAAGATTTTTTGAAGTTCTGAAGCATTAGTAAAAACAACCCTATCATCTGCTAAATCAACATCTCTTAAATAAGCCCCCCCCCCCTTTTAATTTTAATCATCAGAATACTCTCCCTAACTGTTGTAAAAAGTTTTGTGTAATCATCTTGCTGTACACTCTTATTAATGATATTAATCTTAATATATTATATACTCTAAGAATTTGATAATATTATTGGTCTATGTCTTGATATTCTAAAGTTTAATCATTGTGGAAATGCTTATAGCAGGGGTCCCCAACCCTATGCCCGCGGGCACCATGGTGCCCGCAGACCATTTTACATGTGCCCGCTGCTATCCGAACATGATAAAAAATTATTTATCTAATATAAATAAATTTAATTTTTAAAATTTTTTATAAATTATTGTATTATATTGTAATCAAATTGTAGGGCATACTATACTTTTACAGCGTAAAAATATAAATGTTAATTATATGTTAAAATTTTATTTTTAAAATAAATATTTTTTTGTACATTGTGTATTAGTAACAATATCCAACTATAAATTTACACTGAAAAATAAATGGTGCCCGCCACCTGGCGGGTATTATAAAATGTGCTCTTAAGTGCAAAAAGGTTGGGAACCCCTGGCTTATAGAGTGAAATTTCTATTCATATTTCACAAATCTAAAACATATTGGCAATTTATGCTTATTGATACTTTTCAAAACTTCTCTTAAGATTTAGATGTAACCTATTGGGTTATTTAAATTCAATTTGTTTTTTTATTTTGATCGATTTTTTTTTTTTTTAAATTCATAAATGAAATTATAACAGTCTTTCTCAAGATGTTTTATAGAAGTCGTAGATTACTGGAAACCATTGTAATTTCTAATTTTTTTTAAACAATGAATACCACTACTGCAGTCTTTCAATTATAGCCAGTCCCTTAGTTATGAATACTCGAGTTATAAACATTTCACTATTACATAATCGCCTTTGGACTTTAGATCTTTATCTATGCACATACTTTCATGCATAATTAGTGCTACATACTATAGAGAGAAATGGGTATTCAAAATTGTTCAGTATTTTAGTACTTTAATAATTAAAAAATTCCTTTTAGTAATTAACGTTACAAATTTACAGTATTTGATAAAAAAAACTATTTACATACATTCGTAAATGAATTTTTTCTAAAGAAAGTTAAATTTTGCAATTTAGAAAATAAATAAAAGTATATTTTAGAGAACAATAAGAACTTATATAAAATACAGTAAATTTTCTCATTTCTCTGACATTAATTACTTATTTTTAGCATCATCACAGACTGTCTTGAACGGATCATCTTGATTTGCGCTTGTTTTTAAAAATAGTTTGTGATGATTACGTTACATATACACTGTATATATTTCTGTTTGGTGAATTTTTTCATTCTTATTAATTAAAAACATGAATGAGAAACAAAAAGGACAGTAGTGTTAATACAACCAAAAAGAAGTCAGGGTCTCATAAACACCAAATAGTCAAGACAAAAATCGATATAATTAGACGTTCTGGAAATGGTGAATCTTTTGCTTCAATCACATGTTCATTTAATTTAAACTGATTAACAATATATACAATTGTGAAAAACAAGAACAAAATTAAGGAATATGTTAAAAATTGTGGAAATATTTCTTCAAAGATTGTTTCAAAAAGACATGGCAGAGTAATAAATGAAATTTATAAATCTTTGGCTTTATGGATTGAAGATCAACATCAAAAATGTGGCCCAGTGAGTATCAATTATTCAAGCGAAGGCTCTTCGTTTGCATTAAGATTGAAAGAAAGAATTAAAAGACTGCTGTTGAATTTGTAGCAAATAATGACTGGTTTCACAAATTTAAAATGAGATATTCTTTACATAATATTAAATGAATTGGAGAATGTGCCAGTGCAGACAAGAAAGCTGCCAGTAAATTTATTTCTACTTTCTCTAATATCATTAAAGATGGAGCTTATTTTTCATGCCTAGTCTTCAATATAGATGAGACAGAATTATTTTGGAAAAAAATGCCTGAATGTACATATTTAGCAAAGGAAGAGTGGGCATAAACCTTCTAAAAACAGATTGACATTGCTTCTTGGAGATAATTTAGCTGGTGATTTTAAATTGAAGCCAATGCTAATTTATCAGACAGAAAATCCTAGAGCATAGAAAGGAAAAGATAAAAGAATGCTTCCAGTCATTTGGAAATCAAATACTAAAACCTGGACTACTGTACAGCTTTTTCAAGATTGGTTCTCACATCATTTTGTGCCATCTGTTAGGTAATATTGTAGTGAGAATAATATAACTTAAAACACTATTGCTCTTAGACAATTCTCCTGGATATCCAAAATCCCTGCAAAATTTATATCCAGAAGTTATTGTTGTGTTTAACCCTTCCAATACCGCAAGTGGAATATAAACTATGGACAAATTGTGATAGCTACTTTTACGCAGTATTATGTGAGAAGATTAATAACTCAAGCAATCAAGGCAATTGACAAGAAAGGTGGACCTATATTAAGAGATTTTTGGAAAAGTTATAATATATGAAATGCAATAAATGTTATTGGAGATGTGAGGGCTGAAATAAGAGAATCAACAATGACAGGTTATTGGAAAAAAATATATCCACAAACGATGAATGTTTCTATGGACATTAAAGAAACTACTGAAGATATCATAACTGAAATAGTCAATATAATGAATCAATTAAATTTAGATGTCACTGATGATGATATTAATAGGTTAATGCAATCTCACTCAGAACCTCTGTCAAATGAAGACTTTATTAAGCTACAAGAGGTGAATGAAATACAAAATGAAGAAGAATCTGATAATGAGCTTATTGTTAAGAGTTTGACAATCAAAAATATGAATGAAACCTTCATGCGTCTTGACAAATTTTTGACCATCATAGAAGAATGTGATTTCATTGGAGAATGTATATCTCATATATGAAAAGCAATAGAAAAAGTCATAGAATGTACAGAATTCTTTATCAAGAGAAGAAAAAGAATAGAATTCAATTAACTCTTGATAAATTTGTAAACAAAACTCCAGATACTAATCAATAAAAAATAAATACTATATTTTGAAAACCCTTTTTGTTGTTGTTTTTTAGATACCTCTTCTTTCAAATAATTTCAACTTGCAAACCCAAGTCAGGAACCAATTAAGTTCTTAATTAGGGGATTGCCTGTGTTTTATACAACTTTATCATTTAACCATTTGTATTTCTCCCTGACTATTTGCTTTTTTTAAGATATTGATAGTAATTCCATAATTTTCTGAACCTTCTCCATTCTTCATAGGGTTAATTAATATATTTGATATTTCATTGGGCTACTCCTTTTTATTACTATATAGTTGTGGTTTTTTGTAAAACTCTTCCATTTATTTCTTGATATTATGCCTCATTCAAATAAGTTTTGTTCTCTTCTATAGTATTGCTTTCCAATTCATAACTGTTACAGTATTTCACATATTTGATTTTTCAAAATAATGCATTTTTTAATTTTTTTTTTTTTTTTTTATGTCTTATCTCAGTTGAACATTTTTTTGGTCGAGTTTTTATTTTTTTGTATTGGCCGTCTAGTAATTTTTTTGAATATCCTGATTTTATGTCTTATTTTAATAGTAATGTTATATTTTCTTATTGCTCAAACAATTTTCATTCCACTCTCTAGATATTGAGTTATACTTTTGAATTTTTGTTCTCTTTTATAGCTTTTCTTGCCAATTTAAAATTACAATTTTTATATTATCAATATCTCTTATTGAATTCATTCAAATCTGAGCTGTCATTAGGCTGTAAATATTTTTAAATAATTTGTGAATTTTAGTTTAAATTCATTAGAACATTTTTTAAAGGTTTGAGATTTCATTTGTTAATATTTCTTGATAGTTTTTATTCTCATAGTTTTTATTGACAAACTTCACTCATCCATGATCACATTTCATATTGAATCTATTTAGTACATTACTGTATAGTCTTGGAATTAAATTTTTACTGTTAGTCAAAATATAATCCAACTCTACTGTACCTTTATTGCAATGTCTCCACGTTCATTTGAATTTTGAATTTTCTCAAAAAAAAAATTAAAAAATAATTTATAATATACAAATCCCCCCCCCCCCCAACTTCCTTCAAATTCATAAGTTTATGTTCATTTTTTTTTAATGTCTTCACATTAAATTTATTCACAATATACTTTTAATCACTTTCTAACGCTAATATTAAAATCTCCTGTGCCAGCTTTAAAATATTATTTGCCCTAATCAAAAGCATTCTGTAGATCTCAATAAAAACTATCTATTCCATAAAAATGAGAATTTATTATTTGCATTTGGTATTATCCATCAAATTGAATAACTAGTCTTGCTACTCTTTTACTTAATCTCACAATATTGTTCTTCCATATTTTATATATATATATATAATGTATACCATTCCAATTGTGCTTCTAATACTCATGCTTTTATAATCAAGTACATATAAAATTTTCAAATCATTAATTTCTATACATTTTTTTCCAACTTCACAAACACAAAAATAGAAGTAAACAAAAGTTATTGAAAATATATTATGCTTCCATACATATGTGTATGTGTGATAGCTTTAAGCCTCCAATCTATATATATATATTCACCTCCTACATAAGTATTTAACTATTCAAGGTCAATAAGAATTAAAATAAGCTGCTAAAGAATAAACAGGCATTTTTGCTGCATTAGTACTGTCTACTCTTTTATTGCCAAGAATCTGGGGTTCTAGGTTAGAAAGTTAAACTTTGTTGACTAGGCGTGACTGCTTTTTATCTTTCTCTCATAAAATATAAAATTAGAAAATTTAGTGCAAACTGGAGACACTTTTTTTTAATGTATAGTATATACAACTATGTTTATTTTTACCCTATAATTTTTGTTTTATTATGAGTAATAAATATTTAATCATCTATGTAAACAATAACTATCTTTTTAAATATATATATATATGTAAGAAGTAATTGCTGTGATAACGAATTTTCTAAATGAACTATATTGTTTTATGTAAATGAATAACTTAAATATTTTTCTTAATGATGTAAGGACTTATTAATCTTCATTTTAAGATTAAAATACTAAAATTAATTGTCATGATAGCAAACTACTATCAACAATAAATAATTGAATTGTTTATTGTGAGAGTTCATAATAAATTTGAGAATCAGAAATGATAGAGTTGGAACCGTAATCCATGGGTCTTGAGCTCCTGAGTACTCCATTCTGCCATTATAGTAAATCTTGCAGTATATCATAAACAGTAAACTAATGTTACCATCTATTTGTAGCAATATTTATTTAGACAGAGAATGCAGATATAATAAAGAATTTTTTGAAATGTGTGTTTCATTGAAGTTTTGAAATTAGTACAATCTGATATTAAAAACTTCAAATAATTAAGTATATATATATATATAATTGGCAGATTTGTATGATTCAAATAATATTCAATTTTATTTACTTGTGCAGAGATCATATGTAATTTAAACAGAAGGGATTTGCTCTGAAGCATATATGCTATAATGTTGTTTTAAAGCCAGTAAATAAAATTGAATATTATGTAATTCCTAATAAATTTGTAATATTAACACATAGTAAATTGAAAATTTTCGCAAACATTAGTATATAGAAAGAAATTAATGAATGTAAAGTGAATAAAGAAATATCTTCACGTGCTCAAACTAAGACGCTTTAGATTGGCCTATATAACTAAATTTAGGTACAAAACATAAGATGGCCGGTCTTATCTTTTCAAAAGTCACTATTTTGTGCTTCGGTTTTAGAATATCATCAGTATTCAACAAAATAATATTAAACTATTATAACAACATTACAGCACATGTGCTTAGGGTATAAATCCCTCCTGTTTAAATTAGATTCAAATAACTGTATTAAAAAAACAATAATTATCAGATTATCTGCTGTGAAAGTTAGAAATTGTAAATAGATAAGTTGTTTCATGCAGCCTTCTGGGAAATTTGATAATATGAGAGTCAATCTTTGTGTTGCATTACTGTATTAAATTTTCATTGTTTCTTTCCTTTGTAGATCATGAAAATAAATATTGATTAAGTTATCAGTATGAATTTGTCAAGTTTTTAATTTAAACTAAGTCAAAATTCCAATAAAATGTTCATCTTCTTGGCTCTTAAATTTACGGTATGCTGTTGTTTGTACTATCTTATTTATGGGATGACTTATAATGTCTGTACTTTGTGATTAATGTTTAAAAAAATTCAGATGAGAGAAAAATCTTGGTTGAGTTATCAGTTTAGAATGTGAATCATTTTAAAGTATCTTGTCATTTTGCTAATTTTTTTGAATGGAAGCAAAGAATGAATTCCCTGTCAATTTCATATGTAGATACTGTAAAGCTTCCATTGAAGGATGTTCTATAATATTGCGTGATGATGTGATCATAACATGATCAGCATATTCTTCATCTTGGTTTGATATGATTACAATGAATTATAGGATATATTACCAAACATATTTTTATGGTATTATTTATATAGTTATGTATTTTTATTTTATGTTCTTCATTATATCATATCTCTGGAGAAAACTGCAGGACAATCAAAACGTAAGATTGTGCATTAACATAGATCAATAAAAGGTTTTTGCTAATAAATGTTCAAAGTAGTAATTATAGGATATGTTTTAATTGGATGCACATGTGTAATGAAGTATAATAATCATTTAAAAAAAGATGTTTTATGGCAAATTTGAGAATTATTTTTTTAGGAGTGTCAGGGCCCTTTTGTGTTATAAATTTCATTGGGGAAATGGAATGAAATACAGCATTACAATTTTACAAAATCTTGGGAGTATGTTGTTAAAAATATTTGCTACAGAAAAGGTTAAAAGACAGCATTGCCAAATATCAAATAAAGAAACAAACAACATGAGGATATATGTGTTCCCATTTGTTCCATAAATTGATTTGTTTTTTTTTAATCTCCTCTTTTATAAGTAGAATGTTCTTAGTAAAATTGAAATTATTGTTTCAGCCGGATATGCTGTGTCTTCACCATATTTGTCTATGCCCAATTACTGTTAAGTTTTGGTAATTAATAAATGCAGATGATAATGTTTAATAAATTCCTATCCAATATCCCCAGACTAATTTCAAGATTATTATTGTTAAGAAGGAAAGTTGTTATATATTAATTCATTTGGAAGAAATAAATATTTAATCAAGTATATTGGTATAATAGCTATATATTTTATATGTATGAAATTAAAATACACTTTAGAGAACATCCTCAAGGTTGAGATTTCTTGTGGTCAGAATACAATTAATTATGTTGTAGCTACTCTAAAAAGGTGATCCAAATCCCTAGAAAAATTCTCCAAAGAAATGGGTAGTCAATATTTTGATGGGGCTACTGTATTCTTGTGAGCTGTTACAATGACATTAGAAATTATGAAGCGCCATTATTTACTTGAAAGAATAAATGACAGTCAAGAAATGATTATAGAGATTTGCTTGAAAATGAACAAAATGAATATCACTTCAAGAAAAAGGTTATCGATTGTGTCTGTTACCAATAATAAAATTCAAATTTTTAAATGAAAATTAGAATTTTGGAAGAGTTGTATTTGCAATCATGACAATGTAAGCTTTCTAATATATATATAGTTGTCAAATGAGATTTGTAGATATATTAATGAATCATAATAGACTGAAGGCATTAAGCTAACTAATTCATTTCACTATTCAGTTACATAACTATTTTTTTTCAAATTTAACTTTAAAATGATGTATTTATCACTTAAAAGTATACCTGTTCATATAGAATTATCCAGTTGCAAAGGCCTAAATATAATTTTTTAGAAATATTACCAAAGTCACCACTTCCTTTATTTTGCTATAATATCTTATATAAATGCAATTTATTCACTGTACTTTAAATTTAAACACTTCTTAGCAAAAACCTTTTATTGTACATGTATGTTTACACAATCTTACATTTTAACAGCCTGCAGGACAGTCTAAATGTAAGATTGTGTAAACGTATATGGACAATAAAAGGTTTTTGCTAAGAAGTGTTTAAAGAACAGTGAATAAATTGCATTTATAAATTTTTTAGATAAGATATTAATTTGATCTTTATGCTTGCAGCTAAATGTTTTTCATTTAATTATTACATCATTAGAAAATGATATTCAGAATTATTGTTTTTATCTTCGGTAAGTATTCAGTCAGTTCAACTGTTTGAGATTGTATTAATCTCAGCTATTATGTGTTTCTCTCTAGCCAATGCAATACAATAATTCAATGATTGGTGTTAAAGACACTTCACAATTTAATTTCTACCATATTTTCAATTCTCATTTGCAATTTGTCTTTGTTTCTATGCTATGGATTTCTTCTTTTAAGATTAGAGAACTCTTTGATATGTCAATTTAATTGTTTTCAGTATTTTAAAAGACTATATAATTTGCAGTGACAAAATTTGTCATCAAATCTTGTTTTTTATATGACAATGTTCCATACTCAAAGCAAAATAAATCATAAATATATATTTTTGCGAATAAAAGAAATCCTTTAAAAAAAGATATTTACAATCAAGAGGAAATAAAATTTCATCTATTTTTAAGCAAGCAACTTTTACAATCAACTGAAAAGATTTCTTCTTATTTCTATTTTAATAGATTGTTAATACTTTTTAGTGTAACCTATTCCTTAAATAAAAGCATTTAAAAAATATACTGCTCTTGGGTGCATCATTGAAAACTTACTGTCCACTAGCAACAATATTTGAAGTTTAGTCCACTAACATTTTCTCCAGTAAACAAACCAGAGGCCAGTCTGTCAGAGAAGTATTTGGAGTGTTTTTAATATTTAGAATATGTTATTGATAAGGCGAATTAAAACATCTATTAGGTTAATATATATATATGTGTGTGTGTGTGAAGTAGATAATGATTTGTAAATGTGACTGTGATTTGCCTTGAAAATTGTGCTTGATGTGAGTTTCTGTCTGACTATCATCTTTCGCTACGATCGAATAACTTAAATTTTAAGGTTATAGTCACTCCACTTTGTATACAGTCATCCGCTGGACATCGAATGAATAAATAAAATCCCTAGAGTAATTAAAGTGTATTACAATCACTTATGGGTCATAATTTCATTATATTCAGAATATAAGAATTATATATTTAGTTTTTATCTAAATGAGAAGAAAGATTGTTTTATACATCTTTACAATAAATATGTACATTTCAGAATGTTAAGTATTAGCAAAAATTGAAGTAAACAAAAAGCTTTGAGACATACGTCATGATAGCTACTCTTTGGATAAAACACCAACTTGAAATGCCTGGATTCAGTCAAGATTTATTCAAACATGTAAAAGAGACTGGATATAAAAGTATATTAGACATTTTACACCAGTACTCTTTGGATATTCTAAATTCAAACATGCCCTAAAATTATAAAAAAACAACAACAATGTATTATAATGCACAGATATTACAATAAAAAAAACAGCCTGAAATTTTTTTTTTTTAAACTTGTGTAGTAATCACATAATAGTCCGCCTTTAATGATACAGTAGTTTCCCATTTTAAGTATTTTGATTTTATGTGAAGTATCTAGATATCTTATATTCAGCCTTTTATACTAACTTTTAATATTAGGGTAGAGTGCAAGCATTTTAGGATTTCTATTTTATCTTAGAAATGATGAACATCAAGTGAAAAAATTCTATCATGAAGTTAAGTTTAAATGTTTAGGTTAATCAATAATTTATATTCTGGTTTCATTGATTAAACTTGCCATTAAAATCAATTTTGTTATTTGACTTAATAAAAATTTATAGTTTTTTTTTTTTTTCATCGAGAAAAAATTGCATATAAATATTGTAAATAGTTTTCATTTTAATAAATGTAATGTTTTTTAATTAAAATTGTATGCTGTAATCATTTTAATCTACCTTTATCTTTTTTTGTTAATAGTTTGCTGATATTTCTATTGTGGTTATGCATTATTTTATTTTTAACAAACTATTAAGAAAAAAAAGATAAAGGTAGTATTAAAAGGATTACAGCATACAATTTGAATTAAAAAACATTACATTTATTAAAATGAAAACTATTTACAATATTTACATGCAATTTTTTCTTGTTATTAGCCGAGAGGTCAGCGCAGCCACCTTGCAAGCAGGCAGTTGGTTGCAGACGTTTGTTGCAGGTTTGCCTCCAGGCTGATGCTATGACATATGGGGGGGGGGGGAGCATTATTATTATCTAAATGAATATTTTGTTTATATTATAAATACAATCTTAGTAATATTGTGCATGTAAATATTAAACAGGATCTTTAACGAAGAGAGAATGTTTTTTCATATTTTGTTTTTACCTTTTTAGAAATCTTCTCTCATTTTTAATGTATTGCAACTGTTGATGTTATTTTAAATAAATATTAATAATATGTGATTAGATACAAAATTTTCATCAATCCACTTTGTTGAAATATAACATTTTTGATTTATGCTAACAATTTTTTTATTTATTACTGGTAAATGTTTCTTTATAATCTCATACTATTAATAATTTTGAAAGTAATCTGGATTTACTGTATTGAAATACCTCTAATCTTCTGATTATTCAAAGTCTAAAATACAGAGAGTTATTACTGTTTAAACCAGATTGTTTATATATGTAATAAAAATCATTTGGAAAAGGTTGTAGCAAGAACTGTTGTTGTTTTTTTAGTAGATTTTAACTTATGATCACAATTTCAGTCAAAATATTAATTTTATATCTCACTATTTTTTTCCACCTAAATTTTTCCTAATTAAGTTTTATATATGTGAACACACAATTTTAATTGTTATAATTCATTGGGAATAGGAAAACATGTGCAGATTTAATATATATGTAAATATTATTAGAAAAATACAATTGAGTGCTTTGAATATTAAATACATATAAAATTATTTAAATATGAATGACATTAAACAAATAAAGTATATAAAAATAAAATATTAAAACATATTTCCTTAATCTGAGTGTCTTTTGGATTATTTGAAATTTTAAAAAAGTTTTATTTTTTTGGCATTAGAATTCTCTAATGATTTATTATGGCTTGTTAATGAAGTTCTTAGTAGTTCAACTTCATGTATTCTTTATACTTTAAATCAAGATAGTTTTTGTTTTTGTTTTTTTTAATTCAGGTTGACTTTCAGTATATGAGTTCACAATTTTTTAAAATAATACAAAAATTATAAATCCTCTGGAGTTTTAAAATTGTTAAATGTTAAACAGTTTTTTTTTCATGTTTGAAATCTTGAAATATAATCCATAGCAGTTTATTTTTTTGTTGTTGCTAAAGTCGAGATAAATTCTCTATGCAGCTGGTACTTGTAATATGGCTTCTCTGATGGCATCTTTTTAGTCATTTGCTGATGTGTAGCTATAACAATAATAGCTATGTTGCTATATTGCACCTAATATACACTCTGAGATATATTAGTACAATAGAAAAAAACTTTGTTTCAGTCTTCTTTATATGCGCTTTTATAGTCTATTTTAGGAAGCTAATTTCTATAATTGAAAAATATTGATTTGTTAATGAAACAATAAAACAGTGTATTTAATCCTTAGTTAAGAATTTTTAAGTAACAATTATTTAAATTTATTCTTATAAAAAAAATGTATCATTTTTAAAATTAAAAAAAAATCTCTTTTTAACAGAACTTGAGAAAATAAATGATAAAAAAGAATCCTATTAAAAGTAGATGACAATTTAATGCTTATTTACTGAAATAAGTATAAAATACAACACAGTCAAGCATTGGTGGTCTAGTGGTCAGCACAGCTGCCTTACAAACAGTTGTCTCGGGTTAGCGGGTTCGCTTCCCAGCCGATGCTATGACACATGAAGGAAAAAAAATACAACACAGATTTTATAATTCAGACATTTTACATTATTTCCAAAAAAGTGTTAGTGTGTATATATGGTAATTTTAATATATAAAGATACATGGGTGCATACTTGTTTTGTTATTTTTTTGTCTCTCATAGTTTAGGCTATGGCTTGTTTGGTTTAATTCACTGGTAGAGTGCCAGACACTAGGGTGTGAAAACATAGGATTGTTGGCAATGCTATTCATGCAGTAATGTTATTCATATATTTTTTGCTCTATTAAATTTTAAAAATATAAGATAAGATTGTAAAACCAATCAATATGTTCTTCAGCTTTCTGGACGTGATACTATTGAATCCAGTATTAAATAAAATCATAATTTTATTGATTTGGACATATAAAATGGAATGAGCAATGGAAGTCTTCCTAAAAGGGTGTTTTGTGGTGAACTTGAGCATGGGTGTCATAGGAGGGGTAGACTCCAGTTATGTTATAAGGATTAGCTCACCAAAGTCATTCTAAAGAAGTGCAATGTCAATTGTTTCATTTTGGGGAGAAATGGCAGGGAATGGAATACATTGGAGAGCAACATTTAGACATGGTGTTGAAATATTTTTAAAAAAAAAAGTTTTCTGCTGAAGAAAGTAAAAAACAACATTGTAAAATAGCAAGAAAATAGAAAAATGGCTAGCATATTCTATATGTAGACTTATTTGTGTTTCACAGACTATGACAAAACTCGTGTCTAGAATCGTTTTTTTCTTTCTTTATTTTCCTTTTTTTTTTTTTTTTGGAGTTGGAATGGTCATACTCATTTATGTGTGGTGTTTATGATTATTATTCATAGTTTAAATTACCTGTAAAGAATTCAATCTGGAAGTATTTAAGTATTACCTGGCTATTCTATATAATTCTATATAAACTTTTTCCTTCTTTTTCAGGAATTTTGCTTATTCATATACCAACAATATGTCTTATTAAATAATCATAGTCTTCTTCCACCTTTAAGTAAATAATTTTTATTAATATAATAACAGTTTCGACTGTTCCTCGCAGTCTTCTTCAATAGATTGAGATCTGAAGAAGACTGCGGGGAATATTCGAAACTGTTATTATATTAATAAAAATTATTTGCTTAAAAGTGTAAGAAAACTGATTCTTTAATAAGATATATTGTTGTATTACCTGGAGAGAAAAAAAAAATGAGTTAATGATAAGCTCTTAAAATAAAAGAAATTTGAACAGAATTTTGCTGTAAACTAAATAAAATGTTTTGAAGAAATTGTAATATTAATTTTAATTTAGTTTTCATTAGAATTTATAAAAACTTAATTCTTACAATGTTTGCATGAAAAAACCTTTCCATGCAAAAAAATACTATGTCAGATTGTGATTTATCAATATTTAATGCCAAATGAATAACAGGACAAACAATGGTGGGGTATTCTTTTAGCATGTATTTCTTTGGCTCAGAATTTGGAATCAAATAAAGCGGGGTATAAATACGAAAAAGTGATACAAGTGTATCTGAGGTTAGAGAATTTACTATATATTACTTTGGAATAATAAAACTCAACCAAAAGTGTTTTGTTTAAAAGATTTATATTATCATATTTTAAGATCAAAGACAAACAAGACAGTTGCATTTTTTTTTATAATCAAAAAAAAATAGAAATAAATATTAAATTTATGTAATTCTAATAATGTATTTTATTTTAAACTAGTTAATAATTTATTTATTTAATGTATCATATATTTAAAACAAATTTTCAAAAAATACAGTTAAATATTGAGTAAGTAGTTGATGGAAAGTTTCCATATTGTGCTTTCATTAAAAAAAAAAATCGCATATTTATTGCCACTAAAGATAGTTAAAATTTAAAATAAAAAAAATCTTATTTTTTTTTTTTTCACATCAGCCGGGACGCGAACCCACAACCGTCTGCAACCAACTACTTGCTTGCAAGGCGAGTGCGAAGACCCCTCGGCTAACAACGCTTGACATCTTAATTTTTAATCACTAATATCGTTGTTAATGGAGAAAATAATTTATTTATTTTTTAATTTCCGAAGATTTTTATCAGTTGTTTGCTTGAATGTTGCTGTTGAGTACTAACTTCATCTTTTCTATTTTTTCTCTGCCTTTTATTGTGCTCTCTTAATAAAAGGCATTATTCTTTCTTAAAAACAATTTTATCTGATGATTTTATTTTTTTAAAATAAAAATTGTCTGCATGGCTTTTTGGAGTTCAAGTTTTTTAATTGTGGCTCTAGAAACTAATAAAAGTTGTTTTTTTTTTTTAAAAAATATTGATATAATATTAAATAATTGTACCTTTATTCAATGTGAATTTGCATTTTTAATGTTGAATAATTATATATATAATTATTCACAGCATCATGGTGTTATTATGGTTCTAGAAACTAATAAAAAAAATTTTTTTTTAATTATTTATGTGATATTAAATAATTATATTTTTATTCAATGTGAATTTGCATCTTTAGTGTTGAATAATTATATATATATAATTATTCACAGCATCATGGTTGCTAAACTCACATGCTGGCACACACAAAAAAATGTAAAGTGATGATAATGATGATAAACGCTAGATTAGTCTAGCAGTTGTCTCGGGTTAGCAGGTTCGCTTCCAGGCTGATGCTAAGACACATAAGGAAAAAAAAAATGATGATAGACGCTAGATTTTCATTTTATTATACAAAACTTTTCTATAACATAATTACCAATTGTGATAATAAACTTTTTTTTTTTTTTTTAACTGTTGAAAGACTAGCTTTGATTTGATTTTCTAAAGAATAAATTTTTAAAATTTTTATTATACAGACGTTTTGAGAATAACCAATCCTCTGCCCCCCCCTCCCTATTTTTTTTTTCTATACTGAAAACTTATAAAGCATTATAAATAGCTTTTTTTTTTTTAAATACAGTAGTGTAAATTGTATGTATATATTATGCGTTTTATATCTTAAATAAAAAAAATGTTTAAAAAAAAATATAAGCATATGCTCTCTACATTGATCATTATGTATAAAAATAATTAGTTTTATTGGACTATGGCCTAATTAAACATTATTAAGATTATTTCTATAAGAAATTCATTACAAAAAATATATGATTTATATATATAAGCTGCCAATAGAGTCCACAGTCGGTGAATAGTGTTGACCATCAAATAAATATGAAGTTTAAAACCAACTAAACATCACTGTAAATAATTAACAAACAATGCATTACTAATAGTACAGAGGAATCAATATCTGCTATATTTTGTTCTAAGCAGTCTGACATATATTGTACATTGTATATAATAACTCATATTTTATTTATAAATTTTAATTACTCATAGAATACATATTATTTACTGAACTGTAAGCTTACAGTCATTTTTAACATAAACATAGATATGCTGGTTTTAATGTGTATATAGTATACACACAAACTGTATGTAAGTCACAATTATAATATAAAACAAAATATAAAAAAAAATAATGTAAATAAATTGAGGTAGCACATTTTTTCTTTCAAAATATAAAAACAAAAAAATTTACTGTATTGTATCTTTATTTTTTTAAATAAAATGAATAGCAAAGTAGTGTGAGACTTTTATCTTTGTCAAAACAAACTGGTTATTTTTTTTTTTAAATAATTTTTATTTCCTTATGGAAAATTGCAAATTGACCTTTTTAATTATTTTGAAGTTTTAAGTTCATTTTGACTTAGAAATCTATACAATCATTCCTATTTGC
Source organism: Epiperipatus broadwayi (assembly GCA_028023455.1). Classification (NCBI taxonomy): domain Eukaryota; kingdom Metazoa; phylum Onychophora; class Udeonychophora; order Euonychophora; family Peripatidae; genus Epiperipatus; species Epiperipatus broadwayi. The sequence goes on from JAQFVV010012409.1 coordinate 901,034, forward strand.
CATTAGTCATTTCAAATTTTTGGCTTAACTTTTTAAACATTTTCAGTTCTTTTTTTTTCTATCGCTATTAAATTGATAACTTTAATTTTATCACTTAAAAAATTACTTTACAAATGTCTTAAAATTTTGTACAACTTTTAGCTTTACACTTAGAAAACATTTTATTATATAAAATACTGTACATCATAATGCAGAAAAAATAAAAAAAGCAAGGAATAAAATATATCTGCTTTCGCCATAATTTGAAATAATATTAACATAATAGTGTATATGGCTCTGAGATTTGGAAAATGGCTGCTGCCATGTTGTAAAATTTATTAAATTTACAGAATTCTAATGTTTTTATTTGTTTATTTATTTTTTGGATAGCATTTAAATAAATAATATCTATAGCACATATTGAGGCTACATTATATATTGTTTGCTATCTAGCAAGATTTTTTTATTGGCTCATCAAGAATTCACTTCTTTGCTCTTTTTTTTTTTTTGTTTGTTTTTATCTTACTATCTTCAGTCATTTAGATTAGCATATTGATCAACTATCATGTACTTTATTCCATTCATTTTTTTGTTGTAATTGTGATAATGAGATGCTGTGTTTTTGTGTAATCATATTTCCAACCTTTAATTATTTATATAACATCTTTCATTTCCATCATTTTTTTTTATTTGTATGCAAATTTTTATGTGTATATAATTTTTGCAAAGCCTTTGGCATTGAGAAAACAATAATGGGAACAGATATAGCAGAGTGAGAGTTATTAGTTGTGCTCTTTCATAATGTAGTAGAATAAATAATAATTTACTTTGGAAAATGTGATATGCTTGAGAAGTCCTATATGGGGACTTCTTTGTCTACCACAAATGAGGAAAGGCCTACAAAATATGGTGTACAAAAAGACCTATTTATCAAAATCTAACTAGTTTATCATTTATAATATTAAAGTTATTATAGAGGATTTGAACACAGACTTTTAAGCTCCCTTCAGCTACTCACTCTATCCCGTGCAACCAATACACATGACCACCCAATTGTGAAAAAGATTAATGATCTCCAATATATGTATTTCGTGCTGAACTAGAACTCATCAGTTGGTCCAGATCATTGTCTCCCACACAAATATTTAATCAGTGCTGGGTTTAGAAAATCTTCAAACTTTAATGGAAAGGCTTTAATCTACTCCAATTTCCAACCCTTCCACTATCCATATCATTGAACACGGACTTTCAAGCTCCCTTCAGCTATCCACTCTATCTCATACAACCAATACATATAACAACACACATGTGGATAAGATAAATGATCTCCAATATACATATTTTATGCTGAATTAGCACTCATCAGTTGATCCAGGTCATCATCTCCCACACATATATATAATCAGAGGTCGGTTTATATTAAGATAGCGATATTCAAATATTAAAATTAGGAGATAATGATGGTAATAAACATAAGTATAAATATAGATACATAGGATATTTGAACTTTGCTTGTGGAATTTTAAGATCTGAACATAAAGCAATGCTTGTAGCTAAGGAGTTTTCATGGTTTAAAGTTGATGTCACTGTGCTTTTAATGATATTCATTTTCTAGAGAAACAAAGTTTAAGTAAACATTTCCCAAGAAAAGGATAGTTCATTGAACAAGATGGACAATGTGTTGTTGATTTTCTCTGAGGTTTAACTTAGTGTTTTCTATTCTTGGAATTCCCAGATGTATTAAATGAAAGATTAATGAAATTAACACTTGGTTAGTATAATGTTGTTGTGCCTGTTTTATCACTGCTTCTGATAAAATTCCAAAAAGTTTGAGAAATTGGATTTTTCTTTTTGGAGATTTTAATGCTAATGTTGATGGACCAAATTCTTTAAAATAATGATATTGGTTCTGTTAAGGGGAATGGTCTATTGTCATGAAATTTTTGCCCAATGCATCTATTAACTATCATGAACACTTACATTTAAGTAGAAAAGTCACTATAAAGGAACTTGAATACTATATATATTATGGTTTATGCTGTTGTTCGAAATATTCAGATCCTTACTTAGTTTATAGATTATATTCATTTATGAGTATCTATTTCAAGCCTATTGATAGGCAAATGCTATACACACGTAGTTTTGCCAGTTTGGATTTTCAAACTTTTTGAGACATATTATTCATTTAAGGATTTATTAGGCATAAATAAATCTATTGTTTCACTTTAAAAAAAAATTTCTGACTGGATTGTTAACAATGATTCTATTATTGAAAACTTGATTTAAAAAAATGTATGGCATTATTTGGTTAGTTATATAACAGAACATATATAGAATTTTATAAACATTATAGAAATTTAAAGACAGAAATTCAGTGATTGACAAAAAAAATTAAGAACTATTACCGGATTAAAATTACAAGAGACCAATCATTTGCTGATTTTAATATATGAAACTAATAATATCTTATTATATTAATTGGGGGGCTCATTTTTATATAAGAAATATCCTTATCCGACTGAAGACACTATTTTGAATTTTAAGCAATTGGATTAAAGTACAATTTGTGAAGTGCTGTATGTGGTTAAAAGATGCAAATATTATGGAATGTAATAGTGCTGAGAAAATATAGTTGTTACCTTTAAAAAATATCAGAAAAATTAATTTTTTAACACTTTTACAAATGCTTATAAGGTAAAAAAGGAATATTTCACAATAAGTATTGTATATCAGATATTAGGCATTGTATATCATATATTATGCAAACAGAACTTTAATTAATTGTAGCTTACTATAAAAATGAAAATAATTTTAAAATAATTGCAAAAAAAAAAAATATATACAATTTAAAAGAGCAAAGAGAAAAAATGACAAGATGAAAGACTAAAAAACTTTTTCAGGGTGTATGTATGTATATCACATTTCTACACATGTAGATAACTAAACAAGGAAATAAAAATTTTCAATTTAGTATAATATAAAATATTACTAAAAGTAGGAAAAAATACCTATAGATTGCAAAAAATAAAATATAATTGATGTACATGACAAAGATATGTGATACAGATTCATAAAAAACAGATATGTAGATAGTGCTTACAATAAGATATAACAATGAAATAAATTTAACCTTTTCATTTTAATCATTATTTACAAAATATATATAATATTTATATTACCACTGACAGAAAACATTACTTTCATATAAAATTACAATTGGCTAAGTTCTAGGCATTTGGAGTTAGTTATTTATGTATTGGAACAAAGACATTCTACAATACAAACCTTTATTCTACAGCATTATAAATTATTTATATAAAAAAAATGTTGAATACTTACAGGTGATAAAAACTATCTATGAAATATATTTACAATTGGCTAAGGTGGAAACCCAAGAAATTATATATATACATATTGGAACACAAACAGACATTTTGCAATACAAAATAAAGTTTTATTCCACAACATTTATAAATTATTTATATAAAAAAAAAAATACGAAAAATATTATATACTTACAATTGGTGGAAATGATCGTCCATACAGTTTTATATAATTTTGATTACTTAGATTCTAAGCCCTCGTTTCAATGCATGGTATTGGAATAATAAGTTTTATTTTCGGCAAAAAAACATTGGTAATATTTTCTGTGAAATTTTAAAAAATAGAAGGAAAAAAAATTAGAAAACCTTTTACTAAAACGTTTATAAAAATGCAGTTTTTAAGATATAGAAAAAACTAAAATACTGTTAGAAAGACAATACAATAACAAAAAAAATGGTGTATGTCATGTGTCTGTCTCTTTATCGTTTACGCGCAATTATTATTTAAAGTCAATGATTGTTTAAAATTTTAACTTTAGTTGTAATCAAGGGTTCAGGACTCAATATGACTGGATTTAATGATATATCTATTCTATACATTCATTTAGATTTAGACAGATATGATGAGATTTCTGGAGAAGTTTTAAAATATATTGATCAAATTATAAGTTTCAAAACTTGGATTTTTTTTTTTTGAAATGTATAGATCTATGAAGATATGCCACCAAATATTAAGATTTATTCTGATGTTTTTATAAAAGGTATAGAAATAAACACGAGTAATTATCACTACTGTATTTTCAAAGATTTATTGAATTTCAGCTCCTAGTTATAGATTAGTGACTTAAATTCTCAATATGGTTTTCATTAATCAAGAAGCAATTTAAATGTTTTTGTTGCTATACAAATGCAAAAAATGTCATGAGTAATTCTATGATTTTATATATTGTTTTTACTCAAAAGCTTAATGTGGCTAATTAAAAGATTTCACGGCAATAATTTTAAAATAGTTGAGTGTCTATTGAAGTGTATAGTATGAGAGGAAACATTGGTGATAAAAAATCTGAAATATTTGAAATTAAAACTGAACTTTTTCTATTTTTATGATGGTATTTTAGATGAATTCATGTAGCAGATATGAAAATGCAGTATAGATTTTATGTTAGATTTTTGATAACTGTTTAAAAGTAAAAAGATTGTAACTTATATCTTGATGATTTTTATATTTAGTATATGTAAGGATTATGTTAATCTTGCTAATTCATAAGTCGATCTAAAGAATATTGTAATGGAATTTATAGGAGAACAATATAATAATGTCTATTCATAAAACTCAATTGTTTCTTCTTGTGAATATGTGTCAATTGAAAGATTTCCATAGCTTTTAGGTAGAAAAGAGGACTGGATATAGGATTCAGTGCAGAATTCAATATTCTATTGTTGCGTTTAATCAATTTAAAAGATAAAGTATTTCAGCATAATTATATAATTATCTAAATTATATGTAATAGGAATATTCTGCTATATTTATTACATAGGAATGAAGTGTTGGGTCCCTATCCATGTAAGGTAACTGCATTGGAAAAAATTCTATTATGGATGATTCGTAATGCCTGAAAATGCAATGTAAAAATCAAAATCTGAAGTATATTCTTCTGATAAAGAATAAACTTTTTAGAAAAATGTATCTTATGGTAGTCTTGAGCATGATTTTTATAAGAGAGCAGACTCATTTTACATTATAAAAATTGTCTCAAAGACTTTAAATAGATTCACTATCAAATTTTCATTTGGAATATACATCTGAAGATAGAAAAATAGTAGAGACAATTAGACAAAGTTTGGAGCTATTTTTGAGAGAGAAGTTTTATTACAGAGGAGATTAAAAGACATCATTGCAAAAAATTAATTAAACAGACTAATGCATCGATATGTAATCTAAGTTGAATTATTCATGTATCACAGATTGATTTCCTAAAATCATTACAAACTCATATGTAATTTTTTTTATCTTTCTCTGTTTTTAGAGTTATGTATGCTGTTTTATAAATGATTATTCATGAATGGAATTGTTTGATAGTAAAATAAAATTCAAAACTTTAAACTTTTTACTAGCTAAACTCTTGAATATCCTACTGGCAGAAAGTGTCTTATATTTTATTTACAATTTAAAGAAACCTATGCAGATAGTTATTCATTCTTTATAAATACTTAAATGAATCAGATTTTTCTGTGAACTTCTTCAAGAGTATAGTCTCCAAGTTGTTGGATAATGAATTTCAAGATAATTTTTGAAGTTCTACAGTTATAGTATTATGATTTTTTTTAATACGTAAAATAATGAACTTGTTAAAAAAGAAGAAATCTTTTTAATCCAAGTAAAAAAATTTTGTTTGTTTTTCTAAATATAAAGAAAAAAATAGATATGTTTATACTCTATTATATATCAATACATATAAGTAATTACCTCTGATTATTACATTATTTATTTAATTTTGATTTGTAATGAAACATTTATGTATCAGAGGAGAAATAATAATATGTCTTTTGTTATGATTTATTGATATTATACTTAGATTTAATTTGTAAATTTAAATAAATCTATGTAAATAAATTGTTCATATCTTAGTAAATATGTAAATGTAATTACATTTAAATTTGTGTTATATAATGGTATGTTGTGTTTGTACTCAGTGCATGTATACAAACATGTTTTTAGTTAGGTATTGGACTATTTAAATGCTTTTATATTAACTTGCCGTGGATGTGTTTCTGTCAGGATGGCCACATTTTTTGAATTTTTAACAATTAAAAAAATCTGGTCCCTAATTAGAACTTGAACTCAAAACCATACTTTTCTTGGGGAAGGTCTTTAACAATTGATCACATTTGTAGAGTAAAATTTGGTTAATATTAATTTACTAAATTCTTCCGAAATAATTAATATTTCAAAAATATTTTATAAAAAAAATAATAAGCATGTAAAAAGAAGTTAGAGAAATATATATATAACTGTTTTCATTTCCAAATTCAAAATGAATACAACTGTCAAAATCATTGACCACGGGCACTCTCTTGTAGAAAGAACAAGACACACAATAAAAAGAAAGACTCTTGAAGAACATTATTTTCTTTAAATTGGAATTATATGTTTATTTATAACTAAAAAATAAAATATTTTAAAAAATCCTTTTTTTAAATAATGTTTTTTTATGTAAATAGCCCACTAAAAAGAAAAATAATGAAGTAATAATCCATTTCATAAAAGCATTTGAGATTCAAATAAATCATAAAAATCAAAAAAGCCTCAAATATTTGTGAAATAAATGGATTATTACTTTATTTTTTACTTTGTAGTGGGCTATTTACATAAAAGCATTATTTTAAAAAAAATATTTTTTTCTGTCGTGTAGTTGAATTGTTAAATGCTTTTAGAAAAATTTAAACTATTTATTAATTTTTAAATTGCACACACATTAGTATATAACACATATATAAAATTTCTACTGATCCGCTTTTGACAGAGGAGTTAATTGGTTAGAACATCACCTTAAATTCAGTAATCACAAATCTAAAGGTCATCATTTGTTCAATTCCTATGCTACGACAGCTGTGTGTTCTTACTAACAGCTGAATATATTTAGAAAGGTAAAAATATTTAACAATTCAACTAGACGATGAAAATAATCCAACATATAATGACAAGTAAAATTAAACCTTCTGACAATCATTAAACATATACGTATTTTATGCATATATTATTTTATTTCTTTTGTATTTGTTTGCAGTTTATTTTTCATTTAGTATATATTTAAAATTTGTTAATTTAATGTTTAACTTTAAAATGTATATATATTTTTTAGTGGATTGGCGAGTTCAACCATTGGTAATGATGGTTAAACGGTGGGCCAGGGACCATGATATTAATGATGCTAGTCGACAAACTTTATCCAGTTATTCTCTGGTAATGATGGTCATCCATTTTCTGCAGTGTAAGTTTTATATATATATAGAAAAAATTTGATCTTGCTAATGAACATTTTAGGGTGTTTTTTTTTTTCTATGAGAATATTTTTGTCTTTATAAATGAATATTATTTATTGAAATAAAATATAGTTTGTTGTGCTAGAAAGTATTTTTTAATAATAACAATAATAAATGTATTATTAGTATTTGTAAAAAGTAATATTATCACTGGTTCAAATGAATAAAACTTTGAGGTTTTTTTAGAATATTTATGACTAGTCTGTTATTTATTGATTTTTATGTTTGTAGTCTCTCTTAATAATTGCTTATGTGACTAATATATCTATGATTATATTTCATTTTGCTTTTTTTTATATTCATAGATAGCCTATAAGAACTATATACTATATCACAGTATTTTGATATTAGAAATGAATATATATAGTGGGGCCATGAACTATGATATATTTTATTTAGTGTATACTAGCTCATATTTGTTGATAAACATAGAATAGAATACATATTTTCAACATTTATTTCATTTCATTTTCAACCATTGTTGCTCCACTGCAGGATGAAGATCTCTCCAAGTTCAAGTCATTTTCTCCAATCTCTAGTCTTTCTTTTTCATATTACCCCTGCACAATTCCTTATTTCATCCATTCATCTTACATGCTATCTCTTTCTAGGTCATTTATAATCATTTAGTATCCAATTTAAGGTTTCAACTGTCCATCTGTTGTGATCTCTTTTAGCAATATGTACAGCCTAGCTCTTAATTCTTTCACTAATGTCTGTGACATTTATTTGTTTTCTCATCCATGTATTTCATTTTCGATCTCTTATTACTTATAGTGATCTCGTATCCCATATTGCTCTTCTGTTAAGTGTCCAAGTCTCAGCTCCATAAATAAGAACTGATAAATCATTCATTAAAAGTCTTCCTTTTCAAACACATAAGCATATTTTCTTCTAAAATTATATTATTATTTATACCAAAACCAATCCATCCAAGTTTAATTCTATGATTAATTTTATCCATTATGTTTCCATTTGTAGTAATAATCTGACTAAGATATTTGTAGTTGTTAATTTCCTCTAACTCATCATTATCAATCTTCATTTTTATCTTTTGAGAAAATTCATTGAACATTGCTTTAGTCTTTTTAACCATGTACCTTTAATCCTACTTTTTTACTTTTACCTGATAACTCTTGCAACATTTCCTGAAATTATAAAGCATTATTTGCAAAAACAGCTACATTATTTGCAAAATCTAGATGACTTAAATAATCTTCATTTACTTTTATCCCCTTAGCCTCCAATTTTAATCCACAAAATACTTCTTGCAAAACTGCTGGAAAAAGTTTTGGAAATAAGGAATCAGCCTGTCATACATTCTGTTCAGTGTTAATCTTCCTGGTATCATTATGTAATCTAATTGTTGCGGTTGGATTTTTATAAATGTCCTTCAGAATACGACAATACCCAGGGTCTATATCTTGATGATCCAATGCTTTAATCACTGAAGAAATACTTATAGAATCAAATGTCTTTTCATAATTTACTAATCCAAATCATAATAGAAATAGAAATATATATAACATGCTGTTATATATATATGTGTGTGTGTGTTAACAAAATTTTAAATAATATTAATAATAAAAATTGAGGGTGGCCTATTTACAATATTTTATTGAATCTGTATTCACACAACATTTCCTGAAGTTATAAAGCATTATTTGCAAAAAAACGTTACATTATTTGCAAAATCTAGATGATTGAAATAATCTTCATTTTCTTCTATCCCCTTAGCTTCCCATTTTAATCCACAAAATACTTCTTGCATAACTGCTGGAAAAAGTTTTTGAGATATGGAGTCACCCTATCATATATTCTGTTCAATGTTAATCTTCCTGGTATCATTATGTAATCTAATTGTTGCGGTTCTAATTTTATAAATGTCCTTCAGAATACGACAATAAACAGGGTCTATATTTTGATGATCCAATGCTTTAATCACTGAAAAAATACATGTAGAATCAAATATCTTTTCATAATTTATTAATCCAAACCATAATGGAAATATATATAGCATGCTGTTATATATATATGTGTGTGTGTGTTAACAAAATTTTAAATAATATTAATAATAAAAATTGAGGGTGGCCTATTTACAATATTTTATTGAATCTGTATTCATTCATGCATTTACTAAAACAAAAATATGAAGAAAAAAAATTACTGTATCTTTATTTTTAAAATAAAGTTAATAACAAAATTATTAAATAGATTTCGGCAATTTTGTTTTTCGATAACTTATTGCATTTCTTTTTAACAAGAAATTATGATCTTTTATTTTATTTTTGAAGTCAGTATTATCTTTTAAGTATGTTTTAAAATTTTGTAAAACTACAAGCAGACTAAACATGTTTAGCTTTCAGCATAAACCGAAGAAAATTTTATTAATGTATATAACCATGTACAGAGCTCAGAGAAAATTAAAATGGCTGATCAAATATCATAAAATTTGCTAATATTAATGGGGGGTTTTTTTGTTTATATTTTTCTTTATATAGCATATAATTGAGATCATATAATTAGATACAGCATAGTTTGTGGTTCCACTATATATGTTTTCTACTTTCAGCATTGCTCCATGATTTCAAGTATAGATATTTTTAGTGTAAGCAATTTCTAATGCTTCACAAGTTACTGTGTCATACATCTATAAAATGTATTTTTAATTGACATTAGTTGTTTATCGTGATTAATCACAGATGTTGTCTTTTTTAAGAGAATAAGTAGTTTTGTCGTTTTTTGTAGTATTGTCTATGTTACAGTGCTTCTTGATAGTGTTTGTGCTCATTTATTTGGATTGTTTGAGTGACGTTATTTCATTAAGTGGAAATGTATTCCTACTTTTCTTTTTCAAGAATGATATATGTTCATCTTAAATTGTTTTATGATTTTTTTTTCTTTCAAAGTTTTAGTTACTTATTTTTACTAATTTATTGAATAATTCCAATACAATTTTATACTTAAACACTATTGAGCTTATTATGCTTTATAAAATTTTATAAAATCTTCTACATTGGTCTCTTTTAATTTTTCTTTTTTCATTAGAATAAATAAGATTTAAAAGTAAAGCTTTAGGTGTTCACTACAAATGTGTGTGTGTGTACAAACATTCATTGTCCAAAATGAATTATTTATTTGTAATGAAAAAATAAAGTTGTTATACAACCCAAGTCAAATATTTAAATTCATCAATTCTTTAGTGGTTGATAATGATAGTCCAAAGAGTTTGCATCAAAAATTGATGGCATCTTAGTAGAAAAATTAATTTCTCATTTATGTCAGAAATAATGTGTTTTCTGTGTGGTGGCATGCGTATGTGTGTTCCATACATATTATTTATGCTTTTTCAGAGATTCATTTTTTTTTTTATATCTAAGACATGATTCTTGAGAAGTCAATATACTTTGATAATGGAAGCTGAAAATGGTACTCTTACTTTTTCAATTATTTCCACTATTTCTGAACTTTATTACTGATAGAAAATATTGTTGTTACTTTCTATCAACAATTGGCTTTCAGTATCATCATCGTCAACCATTATCTAATCCACTGCAGGATTAAATTCTTTCCAAGTTCAATCCATCTTCTATCTCTGGCCTCTCTTCTCCACATCATTCTTGCACTCTTTCTTATTTCATCCATCTATCTCACATGTGTTTTTTTCTGGGTCTTTTACAGTCTCTTGGACTCCAATTTAAGATTTCAATTGTCCATCTATTATCATCTCTTCTAGAAGTATGTCCATCCCAACTCCACTTCAGTCTTTTAATTATTTTAATGATATCAGTAACACCTGTTTTTTCTCTTACCCATATTTTGCGTTTTCGATCTCTTCTTTTTACTCCTAACATGCATCTCTCCATACTTCTTTGAGTTGTCTGAAGTCTCTTTTACTAAGTGTTCAAATCTCAGATCCATAAGTAAGAACTAGTAAAACACATTTATTAAAAAGCTTCTTTTCCAAACACATAGGCATATTTTCTTTTAATATTAAGTTCTATGATTGTTAGTTTTTAAGTTTATTTCTGAAGTTTGCATTTAGCACAGTGATGATTTATTACAGCTTGACTAATTTGTTAACCAGGATTTATGTCATTTTATTTATAATAAAAAAAAAGTCATGGAATGAACAAAGTTTAAGAATCATTGATTTAAACTGCTCTTTTTAAATGTTACTTGTAAATTTTTAAAATTAAGATTGAAGAACAAAGAATTTATATTTTAAAATTGTTTAATGTATCCTGAGTTTCTTGATGTTTTTTTTTTTATTATTATTAATATTATGTGTATAATATATGAAAATAATTATTTTTGTTTATGTTAAAAAATTCAATCGTTAAAAATAATAATTATAATGTCTTTTACAATTATTGCTCAATATCTTTTAAATTTGTTCATGAAGGAGGGAAGGGGACTTGTTTAGATAAAAATTTGTAGTTGAAGTAACGCCCTCTTCTTTAAGTAAAAGTAAATTAATTTATTTCGTGTAAATCCTCATCTCTTCCTTCTCTTCATTTTTTTTAAAAACAAAAAAATTTTTGTAATGGAATGTTGTAGTTCAATATATAGTTTAAGTTATTTGGCTTATTTTCAAAAATAAATGTACTTATCATTTGTAATAGTTTTTTTTTTTTTCCGTGAATCTATACTTTTTTTTATTATTAAAAAAAAATCACCTTTAATTCTTAAAAAGTTTTTTTTAATAATACAGATATTGATAACAAGTAATTTTTAATATTACTAATTGATTTTATTAATTATTTTTCATTACTATTGATGTTGTATTGCTGTATTTCATTTTGCCAACAACATAATTTGAAAATATTTAATATTTTCAAAATTCCAAATCTGATAATATTATATTTGTTCTGAAAATGTATTTTGCTAACTTCTTTTCCTGCAATGATTTTTTTAATTTATATGTAATTAAAATACATTTAATTAAATTAACATTGATTATCTATTTAAAGCAAAGTCAGCCTAAGATGTTTATGATTTTTTTTTTTTTATGATTATGCTGTTATATTAATTAATAAATAAATAAGTGATGTATCTATTAATGAATAGACAATTAAATAATTTATTTAATATTGAAAAATAATTAATTTATTATTAACAAGATTTTGCTCTTTTCTTATTATAAATTTATCAAAGTTACATCAAGATGCTTCAGATTGGCCTATATAAGTGGAAAGTTAGGTTAAAGATAAGACAGTCGCTCTTATCATTATGAAAGTCACTATTATGTGTCTTGGTTTGAGAGGTCCCTCTATCAGCAAAATAAAGATTATAAAAAAAAATTTCAAGGCGCATTTGATACAGGTTAAAGCCTGTCTTAAAAGTATTTGCATATACTTCCTGTACGCTTAATAAATAATTATAACTCTACAAAGTTATTTTAATTAAGTAAGAAATAAATAAGTATTATATTAACTAATGTACTTTAACAATTACTTAAAACCATGCTATTGTAAACATTTTTTTTGTTTTATTTTCATTCAAATTAGGATAAAACAAGTTATTATTTAACATTTTTTGTTCGTATGATCATTATAATAATTTCAGTTTGCACATTGCAAAGATAAAACATTACATAATGTATCAGAAAATAAAATCTTTGTATTTCAGTTTGTCCAGTATAACTTGCAGCTCATACTTCAAAATAATCAAGTACGAAGAACAGTATTTCTTAAGTTGTGATTCTTGACTTTGACTTTCGTACCTAATTGGTTCTTGAAATATATATGAAAGTTGAAATGTGTGAAAGTAGAACAATATAGAAAAAAACATCAAAAAAGTATTTTAAAATATTTATTTTTTAATGAGATGTATTAGCATATATATAAATAACACTATTGATTAGTATCTGGCATTTTCTTTATAAATTTATCAAGAGATAGTTGAATTGTACTCTTCTTTTATATATTCATGATAAAAAGTTCTGAACATGCTATGTCTTTTTCTACTGCCCTCATACGAAATAGTGAATTGTCCGAAAGTAGAATGTGTGAAAGTCTGTTTTTGATATTCTTTTTAAAAAAGTCATTTTGAAGTAGGGAACTTCTTCTCTAACAAGCGTAAAAGCGCATAATTTTTGGTAATAACAAATATGGTAAAATGACAAAACTTTCAAATATGTGGAAAGTTTTATAAACATAACAATCAAAATAAGCATCATAAATAATTATCTGCCAACCAATTATCTCCTTTTTTTTTTTTTTTGATTTAACATTTTTTTGATTTTCATATTGCATAAAGTAATTAGCAATTAAATCATGTATCAAGTGATCTGCATTCTGCTTCTATTACTAATATCTTTTGCAATAATTTCTGTATATCCTATATTACCTAGATGATGACAAAACCCTGTTGCCATAAAACTGGAAAACTTTTTTCATATTCTGTATTTGTTTTTATCCTTTTTTAAATACCTAAAAAAAAAACTGTAGATAGATGTTAAATACATTAGCATCTTGTGATAATAGAATAGTGAGGATCAAACTCCCATTATTTTCCTAATTTTGTTAAGCGAATTTAATTTGTATTTCACTGATAAATACATAAGTGACCAAGTCACATTATAATTGTTATATAGATTGGGCAAAAAAATATTTTATCATATGTTATTTTATTAATTCAGTTATATTTCATTAATTATTTTGTTAATCTATTCAATTATTTAAAAACAAAATTAAAAAGAAATTTAGGAAACATATTTTTATGATATTATTAACCCTAAATATCTATTGTTAGAAGCCTAGTAAAATTAGTTTGCAACTAAAATTCATGTCAACTGATTAAAGTTATTTTCTCCCAGTAAAAACTATCTTAAACTTAATTATTTATACTCTACTTCTACATATATTATTATGTCAAAGTTGCTGCATAATGGAAAGTATTTATTTATTATTATTTTTTTTTTAAATATTTGCAATAATTTTATATATAGATTCACAGTATCACTGTATATGTTAGACCTTAGTTAGCACAAAAATTTATATACATATATAAAATACATATTTTGCGGGTTCATCCGTGTTAAAAACTTTTAATATTAATATAATGACATTTCGACTTTGTCACACAAGCCATCCACAGAGTTATAAAAGGTAGAAAGACGGTTGTAGAGGCGCTACAATCACTGATTTGAATAAAACGTTAAAAAAATATTCAGATGTGATAATCTCTACCAGTGCAAAATTAGAGAAGCCATTGAGATACTTAAAAGTCCAGATTGTATCAATAAGCGAGATGATACATGCAAACTTCCTCCTATTTGGAAAGATTTTTTAAAAAAACATTCCTAAATTTAACATTTTTGCTATTGGTGGGATTTTTAACGTTTTATTCAAATCAGTGATTGTAGCGCCTCTACAACCGTCTTTCTACCTTTTATAACTCTGTGGATGGCTTGTGTGACCAAGCCGAAACGTCAGTATATTAATATTAAAAGTTTTTAATACGGATGAACCCGCAAAATATGTATTTTATATATTTAACCCGTGCAAATCTTCATTTTAACATATATATATAGTACACTATATAATAACTTATAAAATTTAGAAAGTCATTAGATATGTGCTAATATTATAAACAAAATGATGCTTCAAAAAATGAAACTGCACTTGGGATAATTCTCAAACTCTTACAATAAGTATGTGCACACATAATTTTAAATTAGCTCAGATATAGTGATCGGCTATTATGGGGCTGTGTTTAATTTGGGGTGCTTCTGTATTTCTCACATCACTTTTTCAATAATTTCTATTCTATAATTTAAATTTTATGTAGTTTTTGTTTTTTTCATCTCCTGCCCTTCAATCCATATCTTTTAATTTTTTTTTATACATGTCTTTTTAATCTTTTATCATTATTTTTTATCTCATTCACATTTCAAAAGCCTCTAATATTTTTCCTTTTTTGTAATTATCAAATAACTAAGAAGTCTTTTTTATTTTTCACAAAATAAGTTTATATTCTGATCTTCTCACCATTTATTATTTTCATATTTCCAAATGAGTATGGTTAAATGATCTTTTATTTTAAAAAATAATCTAATTTGCTACTTTTTATCCGAAATTAACTTGTTTTGTTTATGTACCATACTTGTAAGAATAACACCTGGAACTCTATATTTTTATATTATAATTAAAGTATACTCAGTACTACTTTAATTTAGATTTTGTTTTTAATTCAAACTTAATAATAATGCTATAGTTGTCAGACTTCATGAGGTGTGTTAGTTTTCAACTATTCTGTATTTTTTTCATAAATGTATATATATATAAGTAAATATGAATAAGCTTTTACTTTTACATAATGCATGTTTTTATTATTTTAATAAATATTTTGTCAATTAATAAACGTCACATGACCACCTCTTATGCAAAACTCACTATATATTGCCACATACAGCAAGTTATAGTAATCAATGGATGCTTGTGCATAAAATCCCCATTTAGTGCCTACTCATCCAATATCCCCAGACTGGTTTCTGGCTTATGGCCTTCGTCAGTGAGGAGCCTTGGATGTGAGAGCACTGCATCTAGATCTTAGAATCTAATGCAACCCTCCAGCAACCATCTTTTATCTCCATTTAACTACAAAACTATGAGTCTTAAACTGAAAACACCTTAATGTTTTCAATCCAAGCCCATTAGCTTATATAGTCATATGGGTCTGAACCCAGTTCAGTACCCATACATTTTGGTGTCTTTGGTTCTTTAATAACCATAGCTACCACTATCCTGTTAGGCAATATATATATATATAGTGAGTTTTGCCTGTTTTAACAACAGTTATACACAAGCATAAGAGGTGGTCATGTGATGTTTATAATAAATACACAAATATATGTAACATTTCATATTTTCACTCTTTTAATTACATTTTTTGTTTGTCTAAAAAATTAATAATAAAATCCAATAATTCTCATCTTTTTATTCTGGATAACCAGTTATTTAAAATTCAAAAATTGTGAAATGTTCTTATGAGATTAGGTAATATTCCAGCTCCAGAAATGACATGTTGGACTTCAATCTAAGAGCCATTAGCCGTTGAGTTCATTATTATTATATATATATATGTATATGTGTGTGGGTATTTAATTGTAAGAAATGTTTATAGATTGTTTACATGTAGAGGATTCTTTTTTATAATTGCTTTCACAACATTAATTGATTATATGTCTTTAAAATAAATAATAAAAATTCATATTGTAAATTTTTCTTTTAGGTTAAAGACCTAAACTTAATGAAAAAATTTCTTAGATTAGTAAGTGAAATATGCACTTAACTTTCCCAAGTCTAATTTTTAATTATTGCTAAAGGATATTTTAAACTTTTATTTAATCTCTTGAATGAATGTAATATGATAAAAAGTAGTAATAATATTAATGAATATAAGAAAGATAAAGAAAAGCTTTCTGCTCAATTTATTATCTGCAGTTTAATTAAATAATGGGAAAATGGTTTTGAAATACAGTACTACATTTTAAAATTTTACATGAATATTATTTTTTAGTATGTCTTAAAATTTGCTTAACTCAGTTTGAATTTATTGTATTGTAAAAGTTGGATGTAAAAAATCTTGGCTATTAAATACAAACAACTCTCTGAATATATAAACTTAATCACAAATCAACAGTTGGAATACCTTAGTATAATTCACAAATCAGATTCCTAAAGAATCAGAATCAATTTAAACAAACTTACAACTAGTGCCCATTTTCTTTTATAATAATGTTACATGTTAAATTACATATGCTTAAACCCAAAATATTATATCCATTTATTAGGTGTACTAATTTAATTTATAAGCGATAAACAATTATTTGTGAATGATATTAAATAATAGAATACATTTTATAAATACTTCAGGAAGAGTGCTTTTTTTTTTATGTCTCAAAACATCGGCCGGGAAGCGAACCCACAAACCCGGGACAACTGCTTGTAAGGAAGCTGTGCCGACCACCAACGCTTGACAGAAAGGGTGCATTTGTTGTGTTTGGGAAGCAAACTATACAAAAGTATTATTTAAATGACTTGAATACATTACTCTAAATAATACTTTAGAGTCAAAATGTATTAGGATGAATAATATATTATAAATCTTTATGAAACAAGATAATGAATTATAAGGTATGTGTGAGGGAGAAGGATGATGAAAATTCTGTTTTTATGTTAAAAGCATAATTAATGAAATACATACAATCATCTATTTTAACATTAACCAATTATTGGAAGTAAAATAACAATAACAAAGTAAAACATCAGTAAAATAGAATAAAACATCTATACAGAAATTCAATATAACTTCAAACAATTGACGTTATAACGTAATATGCAGAATAATTAATAGATACATCATACAACTTTATATATACTATCTTATATAACTTTCTACTCATTTTTAATTGACCAGTTGTTAACTAAATTTATTGCTGTTTTATAGATTTTCATACAATTATTTAAGTAATAATATTAGCAAAGTATTTTTAAATATAGTAAAACAGACAAATAAAAATGTAAATAAACATTAAATTTAAAAAAAAAACCCATTAAAATTGGCAAATTTTATGATATTCAGCCATTTTTCCTTCTCTGAGTGTACATTAATAAAATTTCTTCAGTTTATGCTGAAAGCACACATATTTTTTTTTTTTATCCTTTTTTTATTATCCTTTTCAAATTTAAGGTGCCGTATTTTGTGTAACAAAATAATTTCTGAGCATAATGGTACAAATTTTAGAATCTTTTATATATTAAAGTAGGGTTATAAATGTTTTTTTTTGTTTTTTTTACACTAATTGTTGTTGTATTATACTAATTAATAATATACTTTTACTTTCTTCAAAGAAATTTCTTATATGGGGATTCATTATTGCAATATTTAAAAAACGTTCTTTTTTTTTTTTTTAAATAGCCATCATTTTGTAATTCTACTGATATAATAGATTATTGATGTCATGAGAAAGCAATATAGCTTTTTTATAAAATAAAATGGTAAGATCCAGACTATAAAGAAAAAAAAAGTGTCAAATTGGAAAAGAATAAATATCTTTATGCTGTTCTTCCATAAAATAATAATCAGAAAATAATAAATTCTTACAACAGCTATATAAATATCAAATTTTTTATATACGTAAAAAGCCTTTTTAGCACCTGATTTGGTGCCCTTTTAACATTTGAAAAGGGCACCAAATCAGGTGCTGAAAAAAGCTTTTTAATGTATATAAAAAATTTGATATTTATATAGCTGTTGTAAGAATTTATTATTTTCTGATTATTATAGAAAAAAAAAGTACAATCTAGACCAAAAAAAGTTTTAATCATTACATAATTTTTTAAAAAAAAGAAAAACTTTGCTCACATATAGTAATAAAAAGTATTAAAAATATATTGAAAAATGTACACAACAAGCACATGTAATTATATTTTGGGTAGTTTTTTTTTTACAAGTCTTATCGTTAATTTATGTATAAAGTTGTCATTTGCTTTGTGAAATTCACAATTATTGTGTTGACTTTTACACAATTAATAAGTATATAGTCTAATTGGGTAGAAATTTAATTAATTCCTTTTTTATATAAACCTCACTAATTGAATTAAATGTGCACACAACTTACCCAATTATATAATTAATATATTGCAGAGTTATATCCTATAATATGAAAAGAGTATTTAATAGTTGTGTGTGTTTTATACTTAAAATAATGCAAGTGAAATCTGCTTAATATAAATAGATTTGTGTCTATTCTGATTTATGATTAGTGATATTGTGGCTGACATAGCTATTGAAGGATATTATTGTAAAACATATCCTACAAGTCTTGTTTTATTTTTGTTTACACTTTAAAATTTAACTATTATATAATATCTTAATTAAATAATGAGAGTATTTAAATGGTTTCATTTATAATATCACAAAATATATCTACTACCTAATATTAATAAGATCCAAGTCTATTGTGATTTTAGTTAATAAAATTGGAACTTGACTCAGGTCATGAAGGGATTTATTTGAAACAGGTTCTATCAGGTCTATGTGTAGGCATTAAAATGATGTTACTAAATAAAAATTAGGTAAGTAATGTATACTTTAACTGATATACACATTTTTCAGTACAATGAATGAGAGAATTTAAGTGCCCCCTATTGCTCATTCTGAATTGTGAACAATGACAACACAAGCCTCATATAGAAACGGTTTCAAATGAATCCCTTCATCACCTGAGCCAAGCTCCAATTTTATTAACTAAAATTACAATAGACTTGAATCTTATTAATATTAGGCAGATAAATATATTTTATAATACTATGAATGAGATCATTTAAATACTTTCATTATTTAATTAAGATATTATATAATAGTCAAATTCTAAATTGTGAACCAAGATAAAACAAAACTTTTAGGACATTATTCTTAAAAAAACTTTCACTGTTTTTCATTAATCATATTTTCAAAATTTGTCTGAATTTGTTGAGCTGTAATCGTTTTTAAAATTGATTGCATGTGGTTATTTGTTAATCTTGGTCCTTCCACAGTTTTATTTTTTTTTTTAAAGTTGAAAATAATTGTTGTCACAAATATGTGCTTAGAGAACTAATTAAAATATGCTTAATTGCACATAAGGAAATCGGTCAGTTGTTAAATACTTGTAGAAATGTATAATTCCAACATTATATATTTTTATTTCAATGCAGAATCACATTAAATTTTCATTAATTCCAGTTGTAAATTGACATCAATAGATAGAGAAATAAATAAGCAAAATTAATTTTCATGTTCTAATAATTGACTCAAAATGAGGTAAATTTTCTTTTTGAATTTGTTTTTGCCAAAGTAATATATATATATATATTTTTAAATTAAAAAAAAACATTGATATTATCAAAAAATGATAACCACATAATGTTTGCCTTCTAGTTTAAGATTAAATTGACTAAGATTATTTGTGATGTCAACTTAAGACAGTTCTTTTAACCATTAATTAATTTTTAATATTTCACATTCATAATTTTTCAATTCTAAAAATATAATTTCATCCACAATTAGAAGAATTGCTTTAAATTTTACTTTAGGACTAGAAAGTCACTAAATTTCTCTGTAATAATGTAGATTAGCGATGATTAAACCCATCTATACAAATATAATTTATACTTTTATTGACATTTTTTACATGTTCGGTATTTAAAATTTTGGAAGGTAATGTTTGCTGATGAATAATGCAGTGAACATGTTAAAAAGTATTATCTTGTTCTCTATATTTTTCTTTTAGTTCTATGATAACTCCTTTAATAACACCAGTCATAGTAAGAGAACTATCACTTGCAAGAGAAATTAACTTTTTTAATGATTAAATTGTATTCATTCAAAACTTCTATAAATGCATTAAAAATATCAAGTCCAGTGGTTGTATTGTGCATTGTAATAATTTTCAGAAGCTCTTCATTTAAGTTTTAAGTTAACATCACATCCACAGAAAAAAACAGGTGAAGTCTGTCCTATACATCTGTACTTTTGTCAATTGTAATGGAGTAGGTCTCAAATGTTATAATTATTGATTTCAGTTGATTCCTTAAATTTCCCGCTATGTCAGCAGTTCCGCTGCAATAGAATTTCGAGCCAAGCTTATATTTTAGAATATCTTTAGTTGTTGTGGGTGCAACACTTCCACTGCTTTAATAATATTTTTGCAAATATATTTTTCTTCAATATATGATTTTGACTTGCCTGTAATTAAACGTGATATCAAATGACTAGTTTTCACAGCGGCTGTATTACCTTCAATAGATTTGTTAAATATACTTTGTTATATTTGAAATGTCAACTTTAATTCTGACAATTTATCTTCACAAAGTTTCCAAACATATTTTTCTTTATGAATTGTATCATAGTATCTTTAATATTGTATTCATAGCAAACTGTAATAGTGTTTCTGTATATTAGATATAAAATTTTATTTTTTCTTTGAATATAAAAATATTTTAATTCCCATATTTTTTTGAGTATGATATTCTTTTTCAATTAATCACAAAGAACACTACACTTGCTAATGTAGGAACATTTTGAATAGAACAGCGTTTAGAATCTGAAATCGAAAATAATAACAATTTGTTTAAAATAATAATGATGATGATGATGATGATGGATGAATGAAGTAAGAAAAATCAGCCATCACATTCTTGTTCACTGTATTTGACACAAATAAAAGATTGATGTATACTATAACTTTTAATGGAAATGTTAATTTTTTGAAATGTTTTTTTTATTTATTTAATTTATGTATGTATTTATAACTTTAATTTTTTAAAAAATCCAATATTGTCAAAGGTTAAATTACCATATTGGTTATCATTTTTGTCAGGCTGCAGACCATTTGTCAGAGACACATGTGACTTGCAGGCTTTATATGACATGTCTGTTATATAATAATAAAAAGTATTAAAAGTAATTTGTATTTAACAGAATTTCTTGATTTATCTGAATGCCTTTTATAGTAAATGTAAATTATATTAGCTAAAAGAATGTAAAATAAAATATTATGATATGGATAATCCCCAGCACCAAGGTTGATATCTGGACAATAAAATTCATTATATTTTGAACCGGGTCCGTTGAAGTTTTTGCTGGGTTTAAAATACCTTTTGTCTTTTGGCTTTAACACTACGGGAACAGACCAGCCCTTCAAGCAGAAGGCAGAATGCCATTGATAGCATAGCCATCAATGATATGGCCAGTTCGAGCTATACAAAGCATAACACGATCACATTTCCTGACTGTGGCCCACCTCGACTGCTGGAATCAAACCTCTGCCATCCAAAGCATTTTCTTTGATTTTATGATCAAACTCAGATGCTAGCTGACCATATTATATAGCTGGTGTGCTAAGGCAACAGGACACAATCCAGCACTTGACATATCCCAGACTAGCTCCTACTCTTAACCAAAGTCCAGCACAACTTAACACATATGAACATTTTGCTCTTTAAATAAATGATGACACAGTGACAAGAGCAAACCTTAATATTTATTTAAGTACACATATATAATATAACAATTAATATTTTGCATAAGGAAATATAAATAATTAATCAGGCTAATTTTTATAATAGTCCTTCGTTAATTAAAGTTCATTTCATTTAAAAATAAAATGTCTATAGACAATGATCAAAATATATTTACCCAGATTTTCATGATTGTCAATTTTCAACTGGTTGGCTTTTTGGTCTCTATCAATGTTTTCATGGCTTGTTTTTTATTCTTTTGTCTTGACAACGGGAAAGAGAGTATGCAGCAGCATCTTCTTTAGGAGTTAGGCATTTATTCTGGGCATTGACTCCGTGTGAGTACTGTTGATTTTAGCAGAGGTCATTGGGGTCTGAAGTTGTCAAACACTCTTATGACTGACTGTTATGCATTTTTTGCATTGATGTTGACCACAGCAGTAATTGACTGGCTTACTACTGCATTTGCAGTTTCCGAATATCTGGATCTCTGGTTGTTTGGATTCAAATGAAAAACTCTGAATCGGCATTCTGTCCAAACTGAATAATAATAATCCAAACTGAATTACAGATTGAAGGCCAGACTAATTCTATCACAAAATGAAAAACGGAACTGAAGAATAATAGCCAAGTAGTCCTTTCATATCTTAACTCTCCCATTGTTCTAATTTCTTGTCATTATTTTTTAATTTTGATCATAACTTAAGTCTGCTATTAATTACAATTTACGTTTTATCTAATTGATTTTTACTATTGCTTCAATCTAATTTTTTTCTTAGATTAATCTACTATCACTTTTATGAGATAGTTTACAAAAAAAAGAATGTATGTATATACTTCAACAAAAATCAATAAATTAAAAACTAACTGTGATAAAACATAGTTGCTGAAGCTTTAAACATAAAATTAAAAATATAAAGCTGAGCGCTTTTTAATTAATTCAATCACTAATTTTTTTAACTAATTACATTTTCGAAGTTTTCTTTTACAAACAAATTTTATTCTAATTTACCCTATTTATTTATTTTTATATTATAAAAAGGAGAGTTTTTTTTTTTAAAAAAAAAAAAAGGAGAGAGTTAAATTTTTTTATTTTAGATTTTTTTTTTCTCCACCCACTCTCAAGACTTTATTCTATTTTTAAAAAAAACATATAATGCAATCTTTTTTTATTTTTATAAAACTACATTTTAAAACGACTTAAATAATTGTATCTTTTACTATTCTATCAAAAAAATTTGATTATAAGTTGTTGTTTTTTTAAAAAAAATTATGAAACATGTAATGCATATATATGTGAGTTTTGCAACACATATCTCACTAGCATTACATCACATATATATATAATATTAATAATTATATATATATTAAAAATTAGAGTTGCTATTAAATATATATAATCATTACATTTTTAAAAATATATAATCCTGTCTAATAATTTATTAATAAAAAAATAAATAAATTGACATTTAAATTGCTTATGACACTTTTGTCTTTCAATTATTGCTAGGAAAATAAAAATCTCTTTTTAAGACTTTTAATAAAAATTTGTAAAGAATATAAATTCTTTTTAAATTTATAGGAAAATGAGAAAAGATGGAGGGATTTTGTTTTCCTAGCAATAACTGAAAGACAAAAGTATCATAAGCAATTAAAAGTCAATTTATTTATTTATTTTGTAAATTAATTATTAAACAGGATTGTATATTTTTAAAAAATCAAATGCTATATATATTTAATAGTAACTCTAATTTTTTAAAATATATATCTAATTATTGTATTAATGTTATATATGTATAATGAATTTTATTATTCAGAATTATCCTGAAATACCAATTTTATTTATTTAATTATTTAAAAAATACTTGAATCACATAAAACAATCACTTGCACCAAAAATAAATTGAAATGTGTATACTGTACAATATATTTTTTAAATCTAATTTTTAGTTTATTGGGCTATATTTTTATAAAAATTAAATGATGTTTTAGATAAAATGTGACATTTTCATTTGTAGTATAAAAAAAAAATTAATGATATTCATTAGGTAATTACATAATATATATTATTATTTCAACAAATTGTGAATCTGTGTATGTCAATAATGATATGATTTCAGAATTGTTTAAAAAAAGAACAGCAACTGTAATTGTGTTTATTAACAAGCAGTTTGTACACTTTTTTTAAAATAGATTTTAAAATGTATGGAATATTTTAAATTTTTAAAATTTCCTTTTTGTGTATTGTTTCCTTCA
The DNA here is from genome assembly GCA_028023455.1 of Epiperipatus broadwayi. NCBI lineage: Eukaryota > Metazoa > Onychophora > Udeonychophora > Euonychophora > Peripatidae > Epiperipatus > Epiperipatus broadwayi. The sequence continues at coordinate 925,647 of JAQFVV010012409.1, forward strand.
TAACAAAAATAGATGGGTGGTTAAAAATATTTAAAGCTTTTATATTTTTTTTTTAGTGGTTTGATTTTTAATTTAAGTTTTTTTTCTGGGAGGAGTTATATAAGTACATAGCAAGAGGAAAGAGAAGAGGGTGGAAATAAATATAAATGTGTTTGTAGATTTAAACCAAGCACTTTGTTTGCTTGACTTATTATGAACATTTAAAAACAGCTCTAAAAATTGCTATTATAAAAAATTTAGAATACATTTCAGTAAGTTATAAGTTCATAAAAGGTAAGAATTGAAAATAGGTTGTAATTTTTTCAGAATACGTGTAGTTTGTAACCTGTTATTAGAGGTTAATTACATATTGTAGTAACATAACTATATATATCAGTGTTTATTAATGAAGAATTTTAATCTAATAGATATAAATATTTTTATGTGAAAGAATTTCACTTAGTTTTTAGATTATTTTTTTTAATTTCTAAAAACAGTTATCTTAATCTAGAACTATCTAATGTAAGCTTGGATAATCAGGGCTCACCAGATGATATAGTGCTCTAAAATTCCCAATATGAATTAAAGAAATATATATGTATGTGGATAGTATTGTGTGTATGTACATGTGTTCACATATAAACAAACTAATTTGGATTAACTATTACAGTATTTATATTTATTAAAATTTGTTATCTTGTTTAGAAAGCAAAATTAAGCATTTCAGATTATTTCTTAACTCACTCTTGCCATATTAAAAGAATATTTCACCCATTTTGGCAATGGATTAATTAAAATTGAATATTTTGTAGATTATATGTATGTATTCCTATAATTATTTTTATAAGATATTGCTTAATTCATTTTTTATTTCAGTAAATTTTATTTCTTTTATAGTTGCTATCTTTTAAAAACTTATATGTTAAAGTACTTTGTTTGAAGTTGGCACTGGTAAGCCTTGGGCTTTCCTTCGCTCTCTTGCAGCTATCTATAGTGCTACAAAAACTGGAACTAAGATATATTGATTTATTAATTCAGGAAAAAAAAATCTGAAGTGGTCAGAAGTCTGCAGCCAAAAGAAACTACATACGATCCAAATCTTGCATATAAACTCACTGATTGGTAGTTTTTTTATTCTCGATTTTTGAAAGCAGTTGTGAAATTAATTGTAAACTTTTTTCTATTGCTAATGATAAGCAAAATAATTACATATTTTTCCTAGTTTATTTAAAAATTTGTGATTATATTTACTAAATATTTATATAATAATTATTTAAAAACAAAACCATACATGTTAAAGAGATTCATCATTTCAGTAAAATGGAAACTGATCAGTAAAGATTTGGAAAACATAGTAATATGGAACTTGTGTGATATTTTAAATATTAGGACAGAATTTTATAAATTTATAATGATTTAATATTAATTTATTCAAGTTTTACAAATGAAGTTCAATAAATAAGGATTTAGTTATTTGAACATAGACTTTCATGCTCCCTTTCTCTATCCATTTTATCTTATACAACTGATAAACATGACCACATAAGTGTGAAAAAGATAAATGATCTCAATGTATGTATTTTATGCTAAAGCAGCATTCATCAGTTGTTCCAGATCATCATCTTCCACACTTATATATAATCAGTGCTTGGTTTATATTAAGATAGCAAATCTTCAAACTTTAATGGGCAGGCTTCAATCTACTCTGCCCTCCAACTCTTCAGTCATCCATACTATTGAAAATCTGATGACAGAATGCCCAAATCCGTTGTTGATGTGAATATTATTGGGATGCCCATGTTGACTTCAAGTCACTCTGACCCCTCATGTATAGGACCTTGACCATTTAAATACACTTATGAGGGACAGACAGGATACAGGCTGAATCTTTAATATTTGAAATACAAGCATAAATTTATATACTTGAGGTTTAAATGTAATTATATGTATATCAATTATGCTTGTATTTCAAATATTACATATTCATCCTATATCCATGCCCATCTCTCTTAGGTATATTTAAATGGACAAAATCCTATACATGAGGGGTCAGAATGATGTAAAGTCAACATGGGCATGACAATAATATTGGCATCAACAAGAAATTTGGGCATTCTGTCATCAGATTTTCAATGGTATGGTTGGCTGAAAATTGGAGAATGGAATAGATTGAAGCCTGTCCATTAAAGTTTAAAAATTAGCTATCTTAATATAAATTGTGCACTGATTATATTATATGTGTGGGAGATGATGATCTGGACCAACAGATGAGTGCTGGTCTAGCACAAAATATGTATATTGGAAATCATTTATTTTCTTCATATGTACATGGTTATGTGTATTGGTTGTATGAGATAATGGATAGCTGAAGGGAGTTTGAAAGTCTGTGTTCAAATCCCTTATAATTATATTTAAAGTCCAAGTATGTGTATTAAGCTTGTATTTCATATGTTAAAGTAAAGGTGAATTTATTTTTTCTATTGATGTTACCATAATCATTCAATAAGACAAAAAATATTGTCGTGTATTTTTTTTTTTTTTCTATGTTTGAAAAGTTCAAATATAGTTTTTTATGGTGTTTTTTTATTTGTAAACTTATATTTTTAATAAATCAAGCCCAATTTTTTGAATTCTGATATAACAACTGTTTAAATATTAAAATTAAATGTCAAACAATAGAAATGTCAGGCTGTTGAAGAGTTTTTTAACTTTTATCAGATGTATACAAACATATAATACTGGAATTAAATCTTGAGGCGATTATCATCTAAATTAAAATGCAGTATAAACAAAAATGTTATTACAAGGATAGTAATGAGAGTATGCAAATAATTATTATAACAGTTAAGAAAAGTAAATAAATTATAAAATAACTAAAATAAAAAACAAAGAATGAGCACACTACTTACTATCTGATAGTTAGATTGGCAAAACTGATACAGATTGTTCAAGATTGTTAATCATTATTCTGCCTTTAACCCACTTGTATGATAGCATTAGTTCAATAATAGTGATAAAATAGAATATTGCTTATAATAACTTTTCTCATACACTTTAATGCAAAAAAAATTTTAACAACTTCTTTATTTTCCTGTTTCAACTGTCCAGCAGTCTTTATCAGAGCTACAATATTTGAATGATATAAATACATAACTATTACTTTATATATATACATACATATTGTAATTATAAATGAAATAATAAATTTAACAGTTTACAAACTATTTCACACAATCCTTAAAATCTGCAGAAGTACTTTCGGTGAATTTCTTCAATCTGCCTCAACTGCCATTAAATTCAAAATCAAAAGTGGAAGAAATTCACCGAAAGTACTTCCACGGATTTTAAGGATTGTGTGTAATAGTTTGTAAACCGTTAAATTTATTATTTCATTTATAATTACAATTTTGTTTTTTAATTAACGGACATTTTATTTATTATACATACATATGTATATCAAAATATATCTAATACACAATTTCTAAATTGTTACATTTTAAAAACTATTTAATTTTTAATTTTTACCTTTCATCTTTTCTTCCTATCCATCTTTTTTTTTTATTATCTAATATATAATATCATTTTTTTATTTAATATCTATAATTTTAACTTTTATCTTTTTATTATTTCTCTTCTTATTCTTTATTAATAATTTATATTTTTATTCTCTTCAATAATCCCTTTTTCATTTTACGTACCTTTTTCAATTTTCTCTACCTTTTAAATAACTGATTTTTTTCAAAATCTTCTATCTTCTTTTGATGTGATGCACTGTGACTTCTCCTTAAACGGAGTCAGGAATCTCTCAACAACTATGCTCAGACAAACCTGTTAGCCACTTTGCCTTCCTTTAATACAACTATGTGTGATGTACTGTGGCTTCTTAAACCGAGCCAGGAATGTCCTTTAATACAACTCCGTCTGTTATCAATTTTTTAAAACTTATAAATCTATTTTAAAAAATTAAATCTTACAAACCTTTATATATATATTTACAAGTCTTTCCCACATATTAACCTTTTACATACTTATTTTATTATTAATAATAATCCTATTAACTAATACTATTTTTAAACTTTTATTTTTATATTCTATATATCCCATACATATACCCATATATAGATGTTATATATGGAGCTCACAAAATAATCTTATTAAATTAGGTCATGTGACATCTGACTTGATTTTTTTGTAACATATATAAACTTTTTTAGTACTAATAACCCTACTAAAACAATAATAACCCAACAAAAACAAGGCTTTACCCCCCCCCCTCCATGCCTATTCAAATTTGGTTTTATCTTCTTAATTAATATTGCTTTTATTTTTCTATCTCTTCTTTTATTAGTATATCCTATCATTTTTATACTATCTTTCTCAAATATATGTCCTGAGAAAGTATGTTCTTCGGCTTCCTGGTTGTGATACTATTGAGTTCACCACTGTAAAATCACACATTCATTGGTTTGGACATGTAAACAAATGAATAATGGAAGACATCTTAAAAGGAAATTTTATTGGGAACTTGAACATATTCATGGAAAAGTTAGATGTCATTTACATTATAAGAATTATCTCAAGGACATTTGAAAGAAATGCATCCATTAGGGAGATATGGCAAAGAATAGAACACATTAGAGAGCTACAATTAGACATGGTGTTGAATTATTTTTAAAAAAAAATTTTCTGCTGAAGAAATTAAAAGACAGCAAACAGAATAAATGACTAGCTTGTTCTATATGTGAAGCATATTTGTATTTCACAGATTCTTTCTCTTTCTTTTTTTAGAGTTAGAATGGCCATACTTATTTATGAGTGGCTGTTTATTATTATTTGTTTATGAAAGAAATTATAAACTTTGATTATTGTAATAATAACAGATATTTTATTTTATATTTTTATTCAACTTTGTAATTACACCATAGCAAGGCAAAATGAAAGTTAGCAGGATAATTTACATATTCAAGTTGATACTTGTTTTATTATTTTAATACTATTATTTAATATATATATATACTTATCTATTTCAAATAAATATTGCACTTGTTATATATTTTATTTTTTGATTAACAGTTTTTATTTAACTCAAAGCAATATATCTATCAATCGTATGCTAAAGGTCTGTGCACACGATCACTTTCTTCGAGCCTTTTATATCTGTTTTCCAATAACCTATATCTACTTTTTAAAATTATATTTTTTTCCTACCTGTCTTCTTGGCATTTTTTATAATTCCTTCTAACATTTTAATTATTCACTTCTAGTACATATTTACATCCGTATTCTTTTTTCTTTTGCCATTTTAATAATTTTCATAACATCGTAACAAGTTTCTTTTATTCATTTTTTTAGCATGCTATCAATGCTATAGTTTTTTTTTTCTATATTCATTATTTGATATTTTATTTATACTTTTTTTTTATTCCAACATATTGAGGGAGGGTCTTTTGTTGAATTTATCAACGACTTCATTCTTAGCTTACTTTTAAAAGATAATCTTATTTGTGATCCACAGTTCCAGGATTACATTGGCCTTTTAATGTTTGTCTAAATTTACATTGAATCAATAAATAATCCATTTGACATTGACTCATCACCTGTAGTTTTTTAATGCATTTATTCACTTTTATTTTGCTATTTTATACATGAAAATTTATAACATGTTATCCTAAACAACATTCCCATTTCTCTCTTGTTATACAACTATTTTTTTATATTTTTCAAATTACTTTTTCAATTTTTTCATACACACTTATTAGTTTTTCATATTATTTTCAGCAAGATGCTTATTTTACTGATATATTTTTGTGCGCATTACTTCTTTGAAGGTGATTTGATTTATATTTCTTCATTCAATCATTTATATTCTCTCTTACTATATACAATTTAAAAAATAAAATTCTGCATCCATTTGATTTTTATTCCTTACAACACACCAAGTTTGTTTCATAGTAACTAGCCTTTTTATCTTTGACAATAAAGTTAACAATTACTTTTGTGTATTCATAAATCCTAGTGATTTTAACTTCTTCTTTTTTTCCCAAATAACTTTGTATATATAATGATAATTGGATTCATTTCTCAAGTTCTAGAAAATAGCATTTCCTGATTGCTCTTTTCAGAAAAAAAGTTGTTTCACTATATTTTTGTTTTTCATTGTTTCTTTTAATATAATTTGATTTATAATTCTTTGTGTAATCATCTAAATCCTCAATTGTTCTACACAATTCCTACTTCATTATATCTACTGGAAAAAAATAAATTCAACATCCTATATTCTTATTCCCTTCAATTCACTATCTTTGTTTCATCACCAACTTCTCTGGCTTATTCATATAACCTAATATTTCAAATTAACTGTTCTAAAAAATTTTTTTGTTTCAAATGACTTTGAATTTGTAGCAATAGTCGAATTCATTGCTCATTGATCTTCAGAATTAATATTTAAAGAAAGTATGATCTATTGTCATTATCAATAAAAAAGATTTTTCACTTATCACTTTGTTTAATGTGTTTTGTTTTTGATTGATTTTTTTTAATTTTTGACAATTATCTGTAGTATCAGTATAAATTTGTCATTCACTTTGCATTTATTATATACTTCTTTAAATATACATAATTATATAATTGAATATTTATAAATACAGTAATCAGATATATTTTAAAAATTTTATCCACTTACGAGCACTTTCAACTATCCTCGTAGTCTTTGTCAACTAACACTTTTTGAAAGGCTAATCTTCCCATAATTCTGTGATTTTAATGTTTGCTGCCTGCCTATTAATTGTATATCTATTAATAATAGCTTGATGCTTTGCATTTTTGGAAAATAAATGTTTGTATATCAATATTTATTCATATATATTAGACGATTTTTAAAAAATATTAAAAATGAAAGTTAATGAAATCCATTATGCTGTTCTTTCATATAAATTTAAAAAATTATACAACACCTATATATATATATTATTAATAATTACAAATAAAAAGTCTTTTTGGCACTTAATCATCTACTTTAACATTAATTAATTATTGCAAATAGAGGCCATTTAGTGTTCTATAATGGAAGTAAAATAACAGCAATAACAAAATAAAACATCAGTAAAATAGAATAAAACTTTCACATAGAGATCCAATATAATTTCAGAAAATTTAGTATATGACATAAGGAATATATAAATTATACAACTTTGTGTATACTATCATTTCGTTTTTAATTGATCAGTTATTAACTAAATTTTTTGAAGTGCTATAAATATTCATACAATTATTTAAATAATGCTTAATGTAATAAGTTTCATGCATTTGTCTTTTTTTTGGGGGGGGGGATATTAATATAATTTAATAGTTTAATAATTTTTGTAGCATCTATTTTATGCCTATATATGAATATATAAAACAGATTTATCATCTCACCTATTAATTGCATTGTTATGCTCTTTGGCTCTTAACTCTAACTGTACTCCTTGCAAAGGTCACAATTAATTTTTATATACAATTCCTTTTTTGTATTGTATATCATCTCTTAATTTATAATTACATTAATTTATCCAGACTTTTACTATTTGACCATTCAATATTAATATGCTTATCAATATAATTGATATGAAAGTTTGATCCATTTCTTATTTGAATTGTTGTTACTATCATCATTATAATCATTTTGCGTAAAAATTCTATTATTTAATATAGATTTCTCAGAATTAAAAAGTATACTTTTAATAGTGTTAAAGTTATATACATAATCTGTATATAATTTAATTCTTTTGTAAATCAGTTACATTTTTATCTGTATTATATTTATCATTTCTATATTTAAAATTTTTAATAACTGCCATCTTTTGTAGCCATACTTGTTGTGAATCTATGGGGATAATTTTTCTTAATTTTTTTTCTTTAATAAACTGTTTTAATATAATTTTATTATCACTATCTGTGTGAATTTCTATATCTAATTATTTAATTTATCTTCAAATTCTACATTTGTGAATTTAATAATATATATATTATATTACAAGCCATATTATTTCATATACATATATTTTACCTAAGGTTTTAAAGTTTAATGGTCAGTTGACCGTATTTTTCTCGAATATTGTGCTACTCGGTGATTTGTGTGGGGGTCTCGGCACATATCCGTAGCTCCTGTCGTCTTTGATTCATAGGCTAACACCACTTCGAGATTGCCATTGATGATACAGTGGATCTCAATCCTTTTTCAAATATTACTACTGGACACAAGCACATATACTCCGTCCTGAGCTTAGATCATACTGTAGGCGAACGGGCTCCATCTCTCTAACTCTTGTGTTAGAACCGGAGTGCTATCCAGACCTCAAGTTAGCCATATATAAAACTTTGTGCCTTTGAGACTTGCTTCTAAGCCCACACAATTAAATCACCAAGGACCACTGTAATATTTAATTTCATTACAGATAAAATCTTAACTTGGTAATATACTCAAGATATTGCTAAGTAAGTCTGAGAAATGTCCACTGAGGGGGGGGGGGGTGTCTTTATTTTGTCGTTTAAATGCAGGCTATATTTAAAAATGGTCTTGATCTATTTAACTAGTTTTAACCAATTTGTCCATTTTTGTAATTTTACCCTAGAGTTATGTTTTTCTGTATCCCTCCTTTAAACTGAAGCACCCCAGTTGTTGGCTGAGTTCAGTATTGTTCTGTAATGATCATACTATTGTTTAATTATATTAAATGGATCTTTCTAATGCATATCAATACATATCCATGTCTGTAAATGCAAGAAAATAACTTGCAACATTTGTTTGTTAATTATTTTTTCAAATTGTCATTTCTTTTTGTTAAACAATAAACTTTCATTCACTAATTTCATCAATATCTTGTCGGTGTCAATATATAGTCTAAACCTGATTTTTCTTTGTTAAAATTCCCCTTTAGGATCTCAACTCTCCCTGACTACCGGGCATACATGAAGAAGAAATTCTAGTGAGGTTTGGGAAGTAAGTCGCTTAGTAGCAATCTGGAGGAGTAGGTGAGGTTCGAACCCCCTCTACCTGCATCTCTTGGTTAGGTTAAAGCAGCTCTATTTTTCATACCGTTACAATATATTGTTATTAAAATCATTATAAATATTGCTCATAGCTCTTTTATTATCAATAATTATAATACATAAATAAAAAAACAAACAAAAATTATATTGATAATCATATAAAGATTGGATGGTTGAATAGTAAAAGTCTGGATAAATTAATAGGTAATTAGAAATTAAGAGATGATATAAAATACAAGAAAAGAAATTTTATATAAAATTAACTATGACTTTTTGCATTATGATTTACTATGGTCATACAGAGAAATATTAGAGTTAAGACCCAAAGAGTCATTAGGCAAGATGATAAATCTGTATATGAACATAAAATAGAAGCTACAAAAAATATTAAACCTTGAAATTACATTAAGCTTAACTTAACTAATTGTATGAATATTTATAAAACTTTAGTAAATTTAGTTAATAACTGTGAGTGGAAAATTATATAAGATAGTATATATAAAATTGTATAATATGTGTATTATTTATATTGTTATGTTATATAGTCAATTTTTTGAAATTATATTGGATCTTTATATAAAGATTTTACTTTACTGATATTTTATTTTATTATTATTTTACTCCCATTATAGAACACTAAATGGTGTTCTGCCTGCAATAATCGATTAACATTGAAGTAGATGATTAACATTTGAAAAGGCCTTGAAACCATGTGCTGAAAATAATATGTAATTATTATTTATATATCTGTTGTATATGAGTTTTAAAAATTATTGTACTTCAGGTATCATTCTCTTCCGTTAGTATTTGGTGACAAGAATATAATTAGGAAATTATCATTGAATACAGTTTCTGTAGTTTTTTTTTTTTTTTTTATTACTCAACTTATTCTCATAAGGCTTGGTTAATAATTGCGTTTTACTTTCACAACTAGAAATGATTAATGTCTAATTTTTTTCAGAAATGATAAGCATTCTTTAGTAGTGAAATAAATTTTAATCGTGGCCTTGAATTTTGTTTAGATTTAGTAATCGTGTTTGTTTTACTTTTCTTGAAATAATTATATTCAGATTCTATTAAAAGATTTATTAAACTATAATTGTCTTAAGTTTATTTTATTTTACTGTGTAGAACTTTAAATGGGTGGTTTAACTGTTTAAATTTGAAGAAATAAAAGGGTGTATTAAATATTTTTAAAAAATAAATCAAGTTTATAACTAAATTAAGTGTGTGTGTGCTATTGGTTTATATTAAAGCCTAGAAAATAGTTTTTTTCTTTAAATTTACTATTTTGTTTTGTTGTTTTACTATCTAGTTTTTATAACAAAAAAAAAAAAAATTTATCATTTATTAATATTTTTTATTAGTCATTCATTATACTAGAGATTATCCAATAATGAATAATATAATTTTATATATATATAATAATATTCTGACGATCTTTTTTTTTTTTTTGGTATTAATAAAGGAAAATTATGATGTCTTTGAACTATAGATAAAGACAATTATATTATGGATGGTAAAGAAAATAATTAAGGCGAAGTCTTAATTAGATTCATTCTAAATTTTGACTTGAAGCACTAATAATGAAACCGAAATTGTTCTTATATTAAAAATGTTAAAAGATTGTAGTCAAGCGTTGTTAGCCGAGAGGTCATCGCACCCGCCTTGCAAGCAAGTAGTTGGTTGCAGATGGTTGTGGGTTCGCGTCCCGGCTGATGCTATGACATATGAAAAAAGATTGTGTCTTTGAAAATTTGGGGGAGGAGGGGTGCTTAAAAAACGATAAAAAAGTGTATTTCGGTCTTAAAATAAAAAATTTCATTTATATGATCTTCATCTTTATATCCTGCAAATCTAATCTATTAAAAAATAATTATGCTGGGGCATCAGTTATTTTGGGTTGTAATTTAAAATAAGGTTTAAAAATTACAAGCAGTGACATGTTATTAACAGCATTGATTAGAAATCATTGTGATAAACTAATATCTTACTTGAGAATATTAAAAAAGTATATTAGTTTAAATAATATTTTGTAAGAACTAAAGTAAAAATGTTATTTATTATATTTGAAATGGTAACCAAAATATTCGTAAGTTTGTCTTTATTATTTTTTTATTAATTATGTCTATAAATTTATATCAAAACTTAATTTTTAGTAAAGCACAAGTAACTGCAAAATTAATAACTTATTGATGCACTTGAAATGTGGGAATGTCAGGAAAATTATAACTTATGTCTATAAATTTATATCAAAACTTAATTAATTAATTGAAAGACTGTTCTTATATTTTATTATTGAAAACAATATTTTAGAAAAATTAGTTCTGACAAATCTGACCTTGTACAATTTATAGAACTAAAGATACTAATATTCTTTTAATAGTCTCAGTGATGAGATTTGTAAGATCTTGCAGAAGGAACTCTTTTTTGGTAAAATTAATGTGACATACCAAACAAAGCATCATTTGACTTAGTGATTGTCTAAAAGTTTGTGATCATGGTATGTTTGTTGTAATTATTTGTTGGATTATTTCCATCATCTAATATTAGTGTCTTTAGCCTAGTTGATTAGAGTTTAAAAACGGGCAAAACTCACAATACGTATTGCCACACACAGCAAGTTAGAGTAATCAATGGATGCCAGAAGGCTTGTGCATAAAATCCCATCTAGTGCCTACTCATCCAATATCCCCAGACTAGTTTCTGGCTTGTGGTTCTGGCATCCATTGATTACTCTAGCTTGCTGTGTGTTGCAATACGTATAGTGAGTTTTGCCTTTTTTAACAACAGTTATAAGCTAGCATAAGAAATGGTGATCATGTGATGTTTATTGATTAAAGTTTCCTCAATAATATTCATGAATTTAAAGATTGCTAGTTCGATTCACATACTACTGTCACTCTTGAGGCCAGTAATATCTGAAGAAGAAAGAAAGTAATACTATTCAGAATGTTTGTGTAATTTTCTAACCTGTGAGCTATTACTAGCAGTTGAATGCATTTGAAAATTTGAAATAAAGTTTATATCATATGATGTATCTTTTTCTAGTTCGGCATTTAACTGCATTAATAACTAATGTCTTAATGCATTGCATAGTTTCTTGCAATAGTAGAGTGACTATTCCTTTTTCTTTGGAATTTATTTTCAAGTCAATGTGCACCATATGGCAATGTCTGACTCCAATGATTGATTTAATGGTTAGCTGGTCTTTATTTGATGAGAAATGCTGGCATTGCAACTATCTAGTTGTTAGCCAAATTTTTTATTTATTCTGAAAATCCAAAATAAAAGACTTGATATGTCAAACTTTTGCGAGGAGTCTTGAGATTATATCAATATGCTTGTTCAGTTTTATTGATGTCAGCAGTCAGTTTAAAAAGTTCAAGTATTCTTAATCTTTTTGTAAAGTAATGACTTCTCTGCCTCAAACTTCTAATGACATTAGACAATAATTTCTTTACTCACATCTATAATACTTGGGAATGCTTTTTGACATAAAGCTCAGTCAAATAGCTAGACGCATATTGTAAGGGTTTATTGGCACTGCCATTTACTTATTATATTGATAATAAGTGATATTACTATCTAAAACAGCTGATATGAATGCGGAAATTTTATGAATTAATCCAGGAGTTCAAGCTATTATTTTCAGAAATGTCTTTGCGTTTGTCATAAATATATTTTGATAATTTAATCAGTGTTAATTGTTGAAGTTATACTTCAATTAGGCATACTTTTTTTGTCCAGTTATAAGTTTTTACTATTCTTTCTCAGTACTAGGGCTGGCATAGTTTTTGATCATGATGGACTTTCATTTACTACTCTTTCCAGCATCCTTCTATGCTCTGCTGACTTCTAAGCACTTTATAAAATGACACCTTCCCTGCACTTATTGGAAGATTAACCACATTAAACCCGCTGTAGTATGAATATATGAAATTTATATTTTAATTATTGTATTAAAAAATTTGAGATGCTCAGCATCTGCTTTAGGTATTTCTAAGGCTGGTTTTTGATGGAGATTATCATATAAGGCATTTTTTCTTAAATTTTTTTACTTGAAATCTGAAATTGTATATCTAACTTTTTAGCAAATTAAGGAAGTTGCACAAACTTTCAAGAAAAAGTACATTTTTAGAAAAAGATAAAAATGAGCTAGTTCTATCATTTCAATTGATTGCCTTTAACTTAATTTTTTTAAAATAAAAGAAAAAAGTCAATAAAAATTGGTGGAAAAAGTAATAATTTGTTTTTATATATAAGCTTTATTTAGTCATTCAATACTAAATTTACATTGCTGTTGAAATTTGAACTCGGACTTTCACACGACCCACAACTCTCGGTGCCATCTTATATTGCTGACCCATCTGATCACACACATGTCAGATTTCAATGAAATGGAAGGCTAAAGAGCTGTGGATTGAAGTAGTTTGAAGCCTGTTCATTAAAGTATGAAGATTGGCTATCTTAATATAAAGCTGAGTACTGATTGTATATATGTGTGGAGATGGTAATCTGGACCAACTGATGAGTGCTGGTTTATCACGAAATACGTTTATTGGTGATTATTTATCTTTTCAACATGTGTGTGATCAGATGATTCAGCAATATAAGATGGCACTGAGAGTTGTGGGTCGTATGAAAGTCTGGGTTCAAATCCCGCATATATTACATATATAAATGCAGGTGCTAAGCCTGTACAATTTATTAATTGCTGTTGAAACTAAAATTTTCTCAATATGGATTCTTTTTGTTGAAAACTGGATTTTTTAGAGAGATATTGCTTTAACACAATGATCATTAAATCAGGGTATTAATAATATCTAGACTTTAATTGAATTATTGAGCAAGAAATGAAGTGCTTTAACATGAGTAATAATAACTTCACTAATAGAGTAACAGAAATCAATCATAGAAAAAAAGCCATAAGATTTAGCAGTTTTTTTATTACTGTTTTTTTTTTTTTTTTGTGGAAAGGGGGACGCATGGTGGATGGTTTGTTGTTGCCTAGAAGGCAGACATAGAATAATTATTCAGAGTTCAGTAAGGTGAAGAATTTAACAGATGTATTTATATCAGAAATGCAAAAAGATGCAGATAAAAGCTATGTATCACTGGAAATAGCAAATACTTCTTGATTTTTTACAATTGTCATTGATTTTGTTAATATTATTTGGTTAGTTATAATAATAATCAGTAGTTTATAATTAACATTTGTCTAATATACTTTTCAAGTCATGAGAAGTCGTATTTTAGAGTATTTTATTTAAATGTATGTGTTATTTATTACTTATTTGCAAAATTGCTTTGAAAGGAGGAAGTTTTGTGTATAAGAAACATGGCTTTTTAAAAAGAATAGTTAATAATTATACATTGAATAGGTTTTGAGGAAATGGATGTTTTTGTACAGGACATTGTCCTTTATCATTATCTGTCTTTTAATGAGACAGAATAAAGACTTAACAAATTTTAAAAATAGAATGTAAATTTTATTATAGCTTTTGAATAATATGAATATTAAAACATTTTGCTTGATTTAAATAATTTTTTTATGCCAGTCAATGATAATCTTTTGCTGTGTTATGCAATCTGTTTTAATATATTTTTTTTTGCTGACAGCATTATTTATAGAGAAAGTAAAAATGTACTAATCTATTTATACATTTACTCTAAACTAAATAAAGAATATAATTTATCTTAAACAAAAACAAAGCACATAGTAGGATTGTGATTAGAAATCATAACCCATAATTTAAAGTTCATATTTGAAATTGATCTTGAAGACTTTTTTTTTTTAGATAGATAACCCAAAATTGATCCATAAATGGACATTTTAAATTCAGATAAGATTTGAAACTCTTTTTAAACATATTAAGATGCACCCTTTTTATACAATTTAGAGGATTAATATTTATTGTATTACTCAATATCTAAAATTTACATTTTAAAAATACAAATAGTAAAGTATCTAGAAATAATATTGCCTTTAAAAAATTGTTCACAATTATTAATGAAATATGAAATTATTTTAAATATGATTTCTCGTTAACTGACTTTAATGTATAATTACTATCAATTTTTATTAAGAATGGACGATTTGGTTATATGGAGAAGGATATAAACTTCATTTATTATGGATAAATAAATTGATTTTATATTATTCATTAAAATTGCTAGTTAAACTGAAAGTATGCAACATGGCAAGTAAAACCCAAAATATGTTATTTAATCTATAGAAATATTAAAACTAAAAATATTTTAATTAATCTATAGAAATAGTAAAAATAAAGTATTTTAAATAATTTGTACAAATAGTAAAATTAAAGTATTTAATTAAAATGCACAAATAGATAAGCGACTTGACGAGAAATTGTGCTTATGGTACTTAGAGAAAGTGTTGCTAGAATAGTTTTTGTGAGAGGGTGAATGATTACAGAATGTGACAGCAGTTATTAGCTATCCCAGACCTATCATATTTGGTGGCTGTCAAAAGAGGCATGACCTACGAGTTAGTATTAAGTAAATCTAAAAGTGTTTTAACAATCTAACATGGAGTGTCCAAAGCAGACTACAATCTTTAAAACAATCAAGGCAGAAGGATCACAAAAAGTGAAAATAGAATGCTGACACTGCAGAAAGAGTGTGTATATTGCACATGAATGCAGCTGTAAAAGTGCAAAATGCAACAGCTGTGGAAGGAGCGGATATATTACACGAGAATGCAGCTTTAAAAATGCAACAACTGTGGAAAGGTAAGCTACCTAGCAAAAATCTGTTGCACTAGAATTAAAACAAGTCTAAATAAAAAATCTTTGGAAAGCAAAGTTAAGAAATCATAATGTTTTACCGAAATCAACAAGGCAGATAGAAATAATGGCCAGCAAATTATGTTAATAATACATATAGGTCATAAACTTGTAGAAATGGAGATAGATAGTATTGCTGGGCTATATCATATCATAGAGTGGCTGGTCTGAGTTAGCTAAAAAATTCAAAGACCAACCAAGAATAGAAAAAACAGAACTAAAAACCAAAGATGCAATCAGGTATTCATAAATGGCCATTGGGAAAAACTAAACTTATATATAGTTAAAGATAAATTAGCGCCTATAATGGATGGAGAATGTTTTGTTCTTTTAGGCATCACTCCAAGAAGACTGGACATTTATTTGAACCTTCCCAGCCTAAAATAGTCTGTATCGAGAAAAACGACATTAAGCGGAAGATTCAAAAAGCGGACATACATCAAAAAAAAAAAAAACCCCATCAATAAAACCACACCCCTCCCCCCTCTCCACTCCCTACACTATTTTGCTCATTTCCTTTTGCTTTGTTTTTCACTCCTCCTCCCCCCTTTTTCATTTTTTATCTCTCACCCCCCCCATAAAAATGAGGTAAAGAAAAACCAAACCGCTTAGCGTTAATTAATTCCTTTTTATTTTTTTTTTTTTCTTTTCAATCTGACATATGATAAGTTTTTTTTATAAATGATAAATAAAGTAAATATTGAAAAAGAAATAAAGGCTAAATTCCTAAACTTTTTGATGTGGAGGGAAGAAAAATTAATACCAAGTCAGTTGAAATTGAGCTTTGAGAAGCCACAAAACCCATCCATTGCAAGCTAAGAAAGATATCTTTTGCACAAAGTATCATGGATCGAAGAGGCATTAAATGATTTAGTAAAGAAAGATATACTGATGTTTGCAGAAAAGGTAGAATGGGCTACACATATAGTCTTCTTAACAAAACAATGGACAAATCTGTATATGTGGAGACTATAGGTTGACTGAATACAATTATATATCTAAAAGTCCATATTCTGGTCCGAATGTTAGAGAGATATTAGCTAGGCTAGATGGAATAAATTATTTTGCAAAACTGGGTTTGAATGCTGCTTTTCATCAAGTACCAGTGGTGAAGGAAATAGCTGCATTTTTAATTATAACAATACACAAATCTTTGCTGCTTGAGTTGACCATTGCTTTGAACATTTTCCAAGTGAAGATCTTCGAGTTATTACAAGGATTAGATGGAGTGATGCCATATTTTGATTATACTCGTGACATTAGATTTGGATAAAGCACTACAAAATAAATTAGATAAAAGTATGTGACATACTAGAAAAATTTGGAGCCAAACTTAACCTGGGAAAATGTATTTAGAATGCATCAGAAATCATATTTCTAGGCCATATATTTTAAGTGTAGGAATCAGACTTGAACCCAAAATATTAAAGCAATTATTAAGGTGCAAATTTCCAAGAATGGATTGGTTAATTGTTTTGAAATCCATTCCCTTGTATGAAGTACTTCGGAAAAATCAGTGATGGAGTTGGAAAAAGCCGCAAGAGAGTCTTTTTTGGAAGACCAAGGCATTGATCATCTCAAACTGCCTATTGATGCATATAACAATAATCTTGATTTGACATTAACAGTTAATGCTTCTGATTATGAAATTGGAGCAAAACTGTCATCCATTACATAATGAGAAACACCCCATAGCTTTTAAGTCTAGAACTTTATCAAAGACTGAAAAAACTACAGCCAGTTGGACAATGAAGCCTTTAGCTATAATAGCGACGGTCAGAAACTCCACCAATACATTTATGTGAGATTGCGCTTTACGCAAAAAAGAAAGTCCCTGAAAGCGCTAAGCCATATAACTTTGTAATAAGATTTAGACAAGCTTCACTTTTTTGCGTAAAGCGCAATCTCACTTAATTACTAATCAAAGGTGAAGTAAAAACTATTATTTTATTTCAATACATTTACGGTTGATCATTTAAAATAATACTGGACTCGTCTATTGGAAATATTTGCAAATAAAAAAGCTGTTTCTGACATCAAAGTTTTTAATATGGTTTGTTGGTACAATTTATTATTAACATATGATTATAAATTTACAATATCAGAAAAGTAGTCAAATAAAGCATGTAGACATTCTATCTCGCGTACTGGATTTGACGGAAAAAATTATAATTAAATGGAAATAAATTATTTGGACCACTGGAAGTCTTAAAGGGTAAATAGTAAAACTATTGCCACATTGAGCTGGATTAGAGAGGGATGGCTTAATAAACAACCTCAATGGAATATGCATCAAATGTTATCAATGTTATAGGGTTATATAGCAATAAATAAGATATTAATCCCAATTGTAGGTTGCCCAAGGTTAGAGCAAAAGTTCTAGTTCGCAGTTATGTATATTGGCCAGATATGGGGCAGATAAAAAAATATATTAGAAAATGAAACCATGTCAATCAATGGCAAATGCATCTCAAAAGAAATTTACATCATGGCCCAAAAACTATGGAGTTGTGTGCTAATAAATCATGCAAGCCCAGTAAAAAGTAAAAAAAAACTTTTATTTAGTAAATGCTGGCTCCAAGTGGGCAGAATATAAACTAGCAAGAAATATGACTGTGGCAGAAATCATTCACGTTTTTCATATCATGGGTGTCTCAATGTCAGACAATGGGAATGACTTCATTTATGAAGAATTGAAATTGTTCTTAGATGGAGGGAGTAAAGCATAATCATACTGCTCCATATCACCCAGAATCTAAGATGATTGATGAAAAAACAGTGCAGCATTTGAAGTTAGTTTAAACAAAATGTCAATGCTTTATCAACATATATTTTGCCTTCTACGACTACTATGAAATGACCTGCACAAATACTGATGGATAGGAAGTTATGAAATAAGCTATCCATTATTATGTCGGACATAAGAAACAACAAGTTATAAGACTATCTACACTGCTGGGGAAGATGTATGGTGCACAACAGTCTATATATGAAATAGAAAGAAGGAAAAATAATGTTATTTCAGCCCAAATAATGGAAATGCGAACATCAGAAGTATGTTACTGTTGGCATATAAATCACATCCTGAAAAATTGGACAGAGGCAAACATCAATGATCCAGAACATATATTGTAGCAGACGAAAACTGGTCAGAGACACATACGAATAAATATGATGAAGCAACAGAAGTTTCAGATGAGCCAGTGATACAGCAGCCCCAACTGAATGTTTCTGACTGTCGAGAAGAAAAAATGGATGCCGCCAAAATCGATGCCTGCCTGCCTATCTAAAGGATTATGTATGTGACTACAGAGAAATGTGATTCTCACAAATAGGAGGAAGATTAGTGCTGTGAACAGAAAATGATTATACTGAAAGTGTGTAACATGTCTTATTAATGCACTTATATAAATGTTAATAACTTAGAAAGTAAAACCAAAAATATATAACTTAAATCACATGCCATGAATATGGTATATTAAAAATATATCGAAACATGTATTTTTATTTCACCAGATATTATGTTGGCTCAGTAAAGAAGAAAAGTAGTAACAATGGAATTAGTAACAATAAAACAAATAAACAATACTTCTGTATATAATATAAAAATAATATAAAATAACAATTCATGTCAATTGTTAATACAGAGTTTAATTAACAATTGACAATAAAACAAGTATTTTAATGAATCTATAGAAATAATAAAAAGTATTTTAATTAATTTATACAAATATACTGTATGTGATGTGTCAAAATGCAGACACATAAACGTTAATAACTTGGTAAGTAAAACCAAAAATATATAATCTGTAGAAATAATAAAACAAAGTGTTTTAATTAATCTAGAAATAATAAAAACAAAGTATTTTAATTAATTTGTACAAATAGTAAAATTAAAGTATTTAATTAAAGTGCACAAATAGATAAACTGGCTTTAGATTACAGAAAACTAATTTGCTAAGAAGTATTAATTAAAAGTAGCAACAGTAAATGATTTCAAAGAACAATAGAATGTAGAACTATTAAATGATATATTAAAAAAAAATATTTTTTTTTAAATAATGCTTTTATGTAAATGCAGACTAAAAAGTAGAAAAATAACAAAGTAATTAAAACAGGCAAAACTCTCCATACAGTAGTGCCACTTAGTGCAGGCCAGAATAATCAATGGATGCCAGAAGGCTTGTGCATAAAATTCCTATCTTGTGCCAACTCATCCAATATTCCCAGACTAATTTCTAGCTCCTGGCTTTCATCAGTGAGGAGCCTTGGATTTGAGAGCACTGCACCTAGATCTTAGGATCTAATGCAACCCTCCAACAGCCACCTTTTATTTCTACTTAACTACAAAACTATGAGTCTAAAATAGAAAACACAATAATATTTTCCAATCCAAGCTCATTAGCTTATATAGTCATATAGATCTGAATTCAGTTCAGTATATTTTGATGTCTGATTCTTTAATAACCATAGCCACCACTCTCCTATTATGCAGGATTGGTGTTAAACCACTATACATCATATGATCACCATTTCTTGTGCTGCTCGTAACTGTTATTAAAACAGGCAAAACTCTCCATACAGTAGTGCCATTCAGTGCAAGCCAGAGTACTGAGTAGCACTACTGTATGGAGAGTTTTGCCTGTTTTAATAACAGTTATGAGCAAGCATACGAAATGGTGATCATGTGATGTTTGGTGGTTTAACAAAGTAATCTGACTAAAAAAGCATTCCTCAAATAGTTTTATGAAGTAACACATGTTTTTTAGTAAGATTACTTTTTTATTTGTTTACTTTTTAGTCTGCTGTTTACCTAAAAGCATTAAATATATATATATGTGCTTTGCGCACAGATATTTTTTACATATTCTTTTTTTTTAGTTATATTTACATATTTTAAAAATGGTTAAAATTACAAAAAAAAAATGTGACAATTATAATTTAATATTATGACATGAAAATAAAAAATATGCCCTCTAACAAACTAAATTTAAATATTGTGATTGTCTACTATGTAAAAGTATATATTGGCTTTTTCACTGAGTTAAATCAACATTAATAAAATTTTATTCTACAAATGTAATATTTCCATTAGTTAGTTGTTAAGGAGTTTGAAGCATAAGGATGTGAGTTCGAGTTGTAAATGTGAACAGATTTTTTTTTTTGATTGTTAAAAATTACAGACAGGTCAAGTTAATATAAAAGAATTTAAAAGGCAGATTAATCAAGAGATAAGGAGAGAGGCCTGTAATGCAGATGTAAAAGAATCAAGGACCTGGACATGCTTTCATACCCAGTTTAATTCCCACTGAAGGGGGAGTTTGGCAAACTTAGAGCCCAATCTCGGTCTTTATTATTGTTTAGTACACCTAAGGGCTTGTATTTATTGTTGAAGGTATATGCAATTATTGTAAATATTTTTTATATATTTTGTGAGATATTGATATGAAGAGTTAAAATAATTTGGTAATTAAATATAAATCCAACTTACTGTGCCCTGAGAGTTATATAGTAGTATTCATTATTGTTGCAAAATGTTTGTAGTCTGAGTGGATGATTGTGTGTGTGATTTTGTTTATCTGTATGTATTGTGGTTAATTTGATTCATTCTTTTACTAATACATAAAAGTATGAATTTTTATTTTTATGAAACAGTATAAGTTGATTAAATGTTTGAAACTTTAAATATTCATTGTAGTGTATGCATCATTCAGAATAAAAAATGAGCTTTTTTATATATAACAGGAATGTGATATTTGATACTCACTATGATATTTCTCAAGGCTATGTATTTACAACACGGTTTCAGTTAATTTTTCATCACAATATATAGTATTTTTTTAACTCAAAGATCATGTCCTGTGCAGTGTAAATTTTAATATGATTTATTATAATGTTGCAATTAAATAAAAATTCAAGATATCTGCTGATAAAATGAAATGGAAGTAGGGATAGTTATTACATTGATTTATTTATTTTTTATAATTGAATATAATAAATGTTACTACTGATTAAAACTGAAAATATTTTTAAATATTATTTGCAATATATTTATGTTAAAAATCTAAAATCCTATTTTGGTTAATAAAATTAAATGAATAGTAAATTATTTCCTAACTTTAACAAAATGCCATAATCAAGTTTGATTAATATTTAAAAAGATTACAGTAGTTAATGGAAGCTTTTTTTTTTATTGTATTAAAGATAAAATAATATATTGTCATAAAGTTATTTTAAAGTTATAATTTGGAGGGGGGAAATCACATAAAATTTTACTAAATATTAGGAAAACATAAATTTTAATGATTTACTTGTTTATTATTTTTAAAGCATACTTTGTTGCAAATATTGTATTACATAATACATTTTACATGATTTAATATATAGTATAACAATATTAATTTAGGTTCTAAAATCGACAGTGTTGTTGGTAGTTTGACCAGATTCTATGTAGCTGAAAATATATTAGGAGGAGTAAGAGGTTGGTCTCCGTACTTTACTTTAGAAAGTTTGTTAATGAAAAGTGATTGAAGCTTCTGAATTGTCAGATTAAAACAAAAATGACACCTCAGAAACCATAATGTAAAAAGAATAAATGTAGTTATTCATATGTTAATGAAAAGCACTCTACTTACACTGCTTGTTAAACAAGTAAGAGATCTAGTAATTGAAATTATTGTTTTGGTATGTTTGTAATGTTGAATAATTATTATGGAAGAGCTCCGTAGTTTTTTCTTTCTTGTGACATACAGAATATATTGTGTCTACATTTCTAAAAAAAAAAAAAAACCTTGTTTGGGCTAGAAAAACATCGGTATTAAGAGCCTCAAAATTGAATTAATTTAAAAAATTTAAATATTTTGGCTCCAAATACCAAAATTTAAATATTTGAATTATCTCTTTATTAGTCAATTTAAATCTAGGTTGTAGTGGGTTAATTAGCTCTTTATGTACTATTACATATGCATCTACTATTTAATTTTTGTTGCAAATAATTTTTGATTTGGTGCAGTGTATTTAGCTATGGATGTGATTAATTTTTTTAATGAAAGGATTTTTAACTGATGGTGAAGTATCTGATGGATTAATCAATATGAAACTTAATCCCTAAGGATACGAGTTAATAAACCTGGTCTCTGAAGATAATATATTGAGATGGAGTGTAATGAGAGCCCATTGTGTTTGGCATGCTTTTGCATTGATTTGGTAGATACCATTTTCTTGTTCCAGATCAATTTATTGCATAGTGATTTTTTTTTTTTTTTTATCAAAGATGTAGTATACTTGTTAGTAAGCATATATATAATAGGATGTTTTTTGAGATCAAAATATTGATGGAAGATACTTTTGCATGTATAGACCAATATGCTTTAGATAATGAATTAGTTAGATTTTTTATAGAGATGAGGAGGTTATTTTAGATTTAAGAGATCATAGCATTTGTAGAAAGATAAATGGGGAAACCTAAGAATTTATGTAGTTAGGCAGTTAAAGGAGAGTTTATTTTTTTGCCTCAGAGAATGTTCCTGGAAGAGTTTTTTTGTTGTTGTTGTTGAATTTAATATAGTAGTTCTCTGAATAATTGTTTAGAATGTCACTTAGTTGATAGATATACTTTTTTGATGGTAGTAAGGTTGTCTAAGTTATTCACATATGCTGATTAATGTTTGACTTATATAAGTGCTATAAATTCCTGGCAGTTTATTCTGGATGCTTGATAGTAATGGGTTAATATTATAAGTCAATAACAAAAAAATAGCTTGGGAAGAAATCCTATGATATAGAGTGGTATGGTGAGAAATTGGGGGAAGTTTATCCATATAAATTTGTCTATTGTTGAGTAAGCTTGTTAAGATATAAAGAGTAGAAGTAGGTATATTGAAATTTGTAGAGGTGATATCAAGTTGCACTGCAATAGTCCTGATCTATAGTCATTTTAAAAAGCATAATTGCAGCAGAGACAGAGCAACAGTTTTTGGAAATTGAAAACTTGATAAATGGGGAAGGATAAAATCCTCAATCTTTTATTATTGATTCTATAGTTTTAATTAAAATGAAAGTCATTGAGATATGTCAAAGAGTATTAAAGCGGTCATGGCGTTAGCTGGTATTTTGAATAATATGTATATTAACTGCTGTATGGAGAGTTTTGCCTGTTTTAATAACAGTTATGTGCTAGCATAAAAAAATAGTGATCATGTGATGTTTAGTGGGTTAACGCCAATCCTGCCTAATAGGATAGTGGTGACTATGGTTGTTAAAGAGCCAAAGACACCAAAATGTATGGGTACTGAACCGAGTTCAGTACCCATATGACTATATAAGCTATTGGGCTTAGATTGAAAATATTGTTGTGTTTTCCAATTCTCATAGTTTTGTAGTTAAGTAGACATAAAAGGTGGCTGCTGGAGGGTTGCATTGGATCCTGAGATCTAGGTGCAGTGCTCTCAGATCCAAAGCTCCTCACTGACGAAGGCCACAAGCCAGAAACTAATCTGGGGATATTGAATGAGTAGGTACTAGATGGGGATTTTATGCACAAGCTTTCTGGCATCCATTGATTACTCTGGTTGGCACTGATTGGCACTACTGTATGGAGAGTTTTGCCTGTTTTAATAACAGTTATGTGCTAGCATAAGAAATAGTGATCATGTGATGTTTAGTGGTTTAACACCAATCCTGCCTAATAGGATAGTGGTGGCTATGGTTGTTAAAGAGCCAAAGACACCAAAATATATGGGTACTGGACTGGGTTCAGACCCATATGACTGTAAGCTATTGATCTTAGATTGAAAATGATTATTGTTTCAATTTAATTCTCATAGTTTTGTAGTTAAATAGAGATAAAAGGTGTTTTCTGGAGGGTTGCATTAGATCCTGAGATCTAGGTGCAGTGCTCTCAGATCCAAAGCTCCTCACTGACGAAGGCCACAAGCCAGAAACTAGTCTGGAGATATTGAATGAGTAGGTACTAGATGAGGATTTTATGCACAAGCTTTCTGTAATCCATTGATTACTCTGGTTGGCACTCAGCGGCACTACTGTATGGAGAGTTTTGCCTGTTTTAATTACAGTTATGTGCTAGCATAAGAAATAGTGATCATGTGATGTTTAGTGGTTTAACACCAATCCTGCCTAATAGGATAGTGGTGGCTGTGGTTGTTAAAGAGCCAAAGACACCAAAATATATGGGTACTGAACTGGGTTCAGACCCATATGACTATAAGCTATTGAGCTTAGATTGAAAATGATTATTGTGTTTCCAATTTAATTCTCATAGTTTTGTAGTTAAATAGAGATAAAAGGTGGCTGCTGGAGGGTTGCATTAGATCCTGAGATCTAGGTGCAGTGCTCTCAGATCCAAAGCTGCTCACTGATGAAGGCCACTAGCCAGAAACTAGTCTGGGGATATTCAGTGAGTAGGCACTAGATGGGGATTTTATGCACAAGCCTTCTGGCATCCATTGATTACTCTGGTTGGCACTGAGTGCTACTACTGTATGGAGAGTTTTGCCTGTTTAATAATAGTTATGTGCTAGCATATGAAATAGTGATCATGTGGTGTTTAGTGGTTTAACACCAATCCTGTCAAATAGGATGGTGGTAGCTATGATTTGTTAAAGAGCCAAAGACACCAAAATGTATGGGTATCGAATTGGGTTCAGACCCATATGACTATATAAGCTCTGGTTGGCACTGAGTGGCACTACTGTATGGAGAGTTTGCCTGTTTTAAAAATACAGTGGGTTTTTTTTTTATGGAATATTAATTGAATAAACAAACACACTTATACATACATATATATGCTTTTTGCATGATTATTTATTTTTGTATAATTTTAAATTGTTTATATACTGTAACTTTTAAATTAAATTTGTTCTTGGTATATGTACATATGTTTTTAAAAGTATCTATGTTCTATAGTGGTTTCTAGTAAAAGGTAACATTTTTCCTTTCTAATGCCTGCTGCTTCATCTCTAAAATAATGCATTTGTTATGTAATGACATTTTATTACTATTTGAATGTTTTGAATTGTTTGTAGGATAAAATATTGGACAAGTGACCTGTGCACTATGAGTAAGGCTTTTGGTTATTATTGCATGACAATGCGCTGATCTTCAGTTGTCATGATTGTGTGCAATTTTTTTGCCCCCCACCCCCCGAAAAAAAAAACATTGTTGTGCAGGACTTATTCTTTTGATTTAGCTCTTCCTGACTTTTGGCTATTTTCAAAATTAAAATTGATCGTGAAAGGTGCACATCATGATTCAGTTCGAGATATCTAGAAACTTACGACAAAGTTTCTGCAGATAATTCTGGGAAAAGAGTTCAAAGACTACCTCAAACAATTTTACAATCATTATATGAGTCACAAGTAAAATGCTCACTGGTAAAGGCAAAACATAAATAATTTTTTTGTTAACATATTGGAAAAGTTTGTAAATATATGTGACAGTATGACGTACAGTATAGTAAACAAAACATGAGCTACTATTCACTGTGACTTGGAATCAAATATAATGGATACAATAGCTTCATTTTATTCCTATTTGTAATAAATTTAATCAGCCATTCAAGCTATTGTGCGCTTTTTTACGAGTATTAAATAATAAATGAGTACTTCCACTTCCAACACAAGATATAGTATTTAGGAAAGAATAAAATGAATCCACTTATTCAATCCAACCCAAATGCTTATATATGGGCAAATCTTAAGTACTGTAAGTGAAAGTGTGAGGATAGACTACTCACTTTAAACCACTGTTTACGATATCTGAATGAATGACATCGACGAAATTATCTAGAAATTTACTAGACGTCACTCACAAATGAAACTTTAAACATATGTAAAACATTTATTTTTAAGTGCACAATAGCTTTGAATGGCTGATTAAATTTATTACAATTAGAAACAGCGCTAAAAATAAATGTTTATTTATTCTTATTTGTAAAATTACTTTTAACGACCTATCATTATAACCTGAGTATTTATCATGTTATGCCGTATTTTTTATACTAAAGATCAAAAATGCCTGTTGGTGTTAGGTGCAAAAAAATTATTATTAGTTAAATCATAAATTATATTTCCAGAGAGAAAGAAAATGGAGCTTTTGAATTATAAAACAGAAATATACTGGTGTGTGTCATACTGGTTGAAAAATACTAGGCTCATGATTCATGTTTATATCTAGAGTGGAGATGATTTGATTATTGTATAAATTTGTTTATAAATCTTATAAAGTAATTAAGTATAACTTTTAGCCAGCATCCCTGGAAGAAATCCTTTATGTTGTAGATATTGTCTATATGCTAAAATATTGTTTCATTTTAATCTAGGAAAATAAATGGTATTCAAATTCTGGAAAATAAATAAATTCATCATAGAAATCTATATGAAAAGTATGATGATTCTCATTTAACGATTTCTAATTATAGTTATTGAATCGAATTATTAAATTCATAGTTGTATGATTATAAAATTTGTTTTGAGCTATGCTTGTCAGCTTAAAATTTAAAAAAAAAAAAAAAACCAAGTCCATTAACATAGTTATTTCTTTTTAATTTTGAAAAAAAAAATTAATAATTAACAACACCCACTACAAATTCTTTTTCTTTGTAGATCTTTTGGGTGTGTGTGTTATTGGCGCTGTTTTTAATTACAATAATAAACTGGTTCTCCAAAGATTCCTGTTGTCAGTATTTTTTATTTCAAGAATATAAGCTAAAGTGAAAAGTGACCTTCCTTTTAAACTTCATGACTACAAAGAGACCAATTTGATTTAGTTCATGAATAACTAAATAAAATTGTAAATACTTTCCATATTTATATTATTTGCTAATATGATTATTTAATTGATACATTACTTGCAATAGGATTGTTTGATTGACATTCCTAGATAATGCCCTAATTTGAAATTGTTATATGTACAGTGTTTTGTAAATGCTTTTGTACTGAAAAGTCATTTACCTAGTTTATAACAAATATGTTATTAGCTGAATATTTACTATCTTATGTGTGATTGTTCTCTCACAATTAAGTTTTTCCCAATATTATTCTGTCACATCAATTTTATATCCTAAACTTATTCTCTTTTTTTGACAAAGATTTACTCATGATATTAATATCATTTGAAATTCTTTTTCTAGAATGTTTATTAGTATGCAGCCAAAATTTTCCTAGTCCATTAGCTTTTCTTACTATAAGCCTCAATTGACCTTTTTAAAAGTTATTCTTATTTTAAGATTACTTATAACAAATTGACCCATTTATTCATTTATTTATTTTTTACTATTGTTGTTGTCATTGTATTCCTTTTCATTTCTTCTGTATAGTTTGAATACTATACTTGGTTTGAGTATACCTACATATATATATATGTGAGTCCGTTATTGTGCATCTGAAATTAAACATTCGTGGGAAAGAAATAAATTTAAATAAAATTTAAAAAAAGACTTGCTAACTTTAAAGAAACTTGCATTTTTTACTTTCTCCAGTCTTTAATTCTAATGTTATTCTTTTTACTCCCTTCTCCCTTGAATTTTTTTTTTTCTATTATACAGATTAAACTAGAAAGTGAGTAGACTTTCTTTTTTAGACACACCTAAGTTTATTCTTACATTGAATGTTAATTAAGAAAGTAGAAATTTCATTTGAGATTCAGTAAACTAATAAATAACTATTTAATGCTGAAGGTTTTATTTGCTGTATATATTGGTAAATTTCAGTGTCAGTGATCAAGTATTATTACCTAGTTTCTGTATTGTAATTTTCACTATACTCTCACACAAAGTAGGGACTGATTTCTGTCTGCTTTTCAACACCTTGTGGAGGTGTGTAATCATAAACATATGATGAAAGATGTGAGGAAAATGTATGATTCCACAAAGTGTCAAAAGTGTATAAGAAAGCAGTCCCTACTTGCTTAAGAGTGTTTAATGAAAATTACACTGCAGAAATATTATTCATTAAATGGATAATCTCTAGCCTAATGATTGACTAATAAAAATTATTATTACTACCTAGTTGTCTCAATCTGCTATCAAAATGAAACAAAAATCTGACAATAAGCAGTTTCTCTGACTAAAAATTTCAGAATTAAGACAGAGTAAGTTCTAGTTTTTACAGTAATGCTTGTTAACTCATAGCTGTATTTTGCTTTTAACTTCTCATTAGTGGTCATTAAATTTTTGTATATCTGTGTATGCATGTAGTTATTCGTATTTTTATATTTAGTAATTGTAAAAAAAAGTAAAACAAAATTTTAATTATGTACAATATATAAAGAGATTATTGCTATAGTTGCAAACTTTCCATTTGAAATTACAGAAGAAAAATATGAATAAAATAAATTAAATGAAAATTTTATTATTTAAACAAAATTGTTTTATTATTTTGAAGTTATTTAGCTTTTTTTTACTTCATTTGTATTATGACAATAACTAAATAACTTATCACCTACATTCATCACAGCTACAATAATTACGCCTGATTTTAGATTCTAATGCAGCAAAATGTTCACAGTAAAACCCAGGCCAAACAAAGAGCATAGCAGCCCCCTCGATGAAAGGGGGCTAAGAATTATTGTGAAAGATTTGAAGTTAGAACATTCTAGGTTATAATTGTCAGCTCTTCAGTAGGAAATATAATTCAAAAAATGAGAAACTGCACCACTTAACATCTTTCTTATTTTGTATTTATTTGTTATCCAAAACTATTTACTACCGATTTTTTTTGTCTAATAAATTAAGTTTGTTTTTGAAAGATTTGACCCTCAATGACTATAAGCAATGTATTATACTACTGACAATTTTCAAATGCTTTAATTTCATGTTATTTTTTAAATTGAACAAAACCCTCTCATTACCTTCCTAAGTTTAAGCCAGTAAACATCACATGATCATCTTTCTTATGCTTGCTTATAACTATTATTAAAACAGGCAAAACTCTATACATATGCAAGCCAGAGTAATCGAGGGATGCCAGAAGGCTTGTGCATAAAATTCCCATCTAGTGCCTACTCATCCAATATTCCAGACTAGTTTCTTGCTTGTGGCCTTCATCAGTGAGGAACCCTGGCACTGCACTTAGATCTTAGGATCTAATGCAACACTCCAGAAGCCACCTTTTACAAAACTATGAGTCTTAAATCGAAAACACCATAATATTTTATGCTGCTGGAGGGTTGGATTAGATCTAGGTGCAGTGCTCTCAGATCCAAGGCTCCTCGCTGACTAAGGCCATAAGCCAGAAACTAGTCTGGGGATATTGGATGAGTAGGCACTAGATGGGGATTTTATGCACAAGCCTTCTGGCATCCCTCGATTACTCTGGCTTGCACTGAGTGGCAATACGTATAGAGAGTTTTGTCTGTTTTAATAACAGTTATAAGCAAGCATAAGAAATGGGGATCTTATGATGTTTATTGGCTTAAACCAATCCTGCCTAATAGGATAGTGGTGGCTATGGTTATTAAAGAACCAGTCACCAATATGTATAGGTACTGAACTGAGTTCAGACCTATATGACTATATAAGCTAATGAGCTTGGAATGAAAATATTATGTTTTCAATTTAAGACTCATAGTTTTGTAAAAGGTGGCTGCTGGAGGGGATTGATTGCATTAGATCCTAAGGTCTAGGTGCAGTGCTATCAGATCCAAAGCTCCTCATTGACGAAGGCCACAAGCCAGAAACTAGTCTGGGGATATTGGATGAGTAAGCACTAGATGGGGGTTTTATGCGCAAGCTTTCTGGCATGCATTGATTACTCTGGTTTGCACTGAGTGGCAATACATAGAGAGAGTTTTGCCTGTTTTAATAACTTCCTAAGTTTGTCTGTTTTGCAAAAATTGAATTAATTTGAAGTTAGGTTGTGTGGTTTAAATTGTATCCCCCCCCCCTCTCTGATTTAATGGCATTTCATATAGTCTAAATGACTGCTTTTTTATTTTATTTTTAAAAAATATTATAAAACTTACTATATAACTAGTGGTAACAATAATAAAAAGAAAAATTTTTTCATTATAATAAATGATTATAAGAAAGTAATCAACTGTATCCATTTAAAGAAAAGTAATATTTATTTATTTTTTGCAATTTTATGACTATAGTTTTTTAATTTTTTTTATTCAAATATTTTAAGATTTTAAAAAAATCAAATTTGAAACAATATTTATATTATTACATTTTTGTTTACCATTGTCAAACTCCACTTACAACTTTGACACCATCCACCTATGATTATTACTAATCATTTTCTAAACTAGAGATTATCTCTTGCACAGATATAAACTTTAAACCTAAGTTAAAGATTAATATGTCTGATATTTTTTTTAAACAAAATACACACACACATGGAGTTATTCATCTTTCTATTTTCCATGTGTAATATCTTTTTAGATATATTAAACAACCTTCATACTTTCCCATTCTTTTTAAATTCATATAAATAAAGATATAATGAAAGACAATTGATCCCTAAGATACATTTCATGCTGAACCAGCACTCATCTGTTGGCCCAGGTCACTATCTCCCATGTATATCTCTATTATATGAAGAGTATTTATCTATAGTAAATTGTTACATTTTTATTTACCATTGTCAAACTCACTCCACTCATAACTTTGACACCCTCCTCCTCAGATAAATATAATAATGATTATTGCTAATCATTTTCTAAACTAGAGATTATCTCTAGTACAGTTATAAACTTTAAACCTAAGTTAAAGATTAATATATCTGATTTTTATTATATTCTTCTGATGAACAATATGAGATATTGCTTGTAACACTTACATGATTAAACTGTATTGTAGTCCTTGCAGGTTAATATTGCTTTTTAATATTACTACAGGAAATTAGATTAAATTGATTTTTTTTTTGTATCTTCATTAATTTACTTCATATATAGATTTGTAGTCCCTGTATTTAATAAAGTTTTGTTTTGTTATATTAATAAGTAAATATTTGACTCAAGTAATATAATGTTATCTGTATTAAACTTCTTAAAACTATTTATACTTCTACTTTTTAGAAACACTTTTATTTTAAAATTGTCATTTTTATTGTAATTTCATTTATTTTAAAGAATATGTAATGCGAAAATATTCATTTGTTTCTATTGTAGATATGTGTGTTTGGATATAGATAGGTGGTGTGTGGTGGGGGTGGGTGGTAGGAGGGGGTGGTGGGGGGGGGTGGGGGGGGGGGGGGGGGGGGGGGGGGGGGTGGGGGGGGGGGGGGGGGGGGGGGGGGGGGTGGGGGAGGGGGGGGGGGGGTGGGTGGGGGGGGGTGGGGGGTGGGGGGGGGTGGGGGGGGGGGGTGGGGGTGGGGGGGTGGGTGGAGGTGGGGGGGGGGGGGTGGGTGGGGGGGGGGGGGGGGGGGGGTGGGGGGGGGGGGGGGGGGGGGGGGGGGGGGGGGGGGGGGGGGGGGGGGGGGGGGGGGGGGGGGGGGGGGGGGGGGGGGGGGGGAGTGGGTGGGTAGGTAGGTAGGTAGGTAGGTAGGTAGGTAGGTAGGTAGGGTGGGTGGGTGGGGGGTGGGTGGGTGGGTGGGTGGGTGGGGGGTGGGTGGGTGGTGGGTGGGAGTAGGTAGGTGGGTGGGTAGGTAGGTAGGTGGGTAGGTGGGTAGGTGGTAGGTAGGTAGGTAGGTGGGTGTGGTGGGTGGGTGTCGGTGGTGGTGTGGTCGGTGGTCGGTCGGTCGGGTCGGTGGTCGGTGGTCGGTCGTCGGTCGGTCGGTCGGTGATCGGTCGGTCGGTGGTGGTGGTCGATGGGTCGGTGGTCGGTCGGTCGGTCGGTCGGTCGGTCGGTGGTGAGTCGGTCGGTGGTCTTGGTCGGTCGGTCAAAGATAATTTAAATATTAATGCTGTAATAATTATTAATTATTCACACACTTTTGTGGAATATGATTTTATATAATTAATAGTAAGTATATTTTGAGAAAAGTAAATTGTTTGTTATCAGGTTTAAATGTAGAAAATTTCTAGGAAAATATATTTTGATGATAAGAATTCGAACATGTTCACTCTTGATACCTATTATTGTGATATCTATAAATTTGATAACATGATGTCACAAAATTGGACATAAATCCTAAAATTTCTATAGTGTACACATCAGAGAAAAAATAATTGTTAAAAAATATTAAAATAAGTCTATTCATCTGCTCTGTGAAATAGCAGATAATTATTTTTTTTAATCTATATGTTTATAAACTTAACAATACATAATTCTGCACTAAAAATTCATTTCAAAACAAATGAGAACAGAAAAATGATTGCAGCCTAGAAATTTCTAATAAGCAGATACTATTATGGCAGTAGAAGTAAAAATACTATGCCTGATATCCAAAAGTAAAAAATTTGCTATTCTATGCTAAAAGTTCATTATCAAAATAAATAGGAAAGTGAAAAAATATGAAAACAGTTTTAGAGTCTAAACCAGCAAAACATGTTTAAAGACTATTCTATCAACAAAGATATTTTAATTAATCCATAAATGATGTGAAAAATACATATTGATTTGTAGCAGTATATGACATCCAAAAACCAAAAAAATTACCTTTTTACACTAAATAATTATTTTCAAAATGAATATAAATATAAGAAATACAGCAACAGTTTTTATGTCTAAACTCAATGCTTTTCAAAATATATATATATATATTAATTTTTTTTTTTTTATACGTTGTTGAGATTGTAGAATGTCTTGGCAACTACTCTTTCATTTTTCAATGCCATTAAAAATTGGAATAGTTTGTTGTTACTGCTTTGGAATTGGGTCATAAAGATATAAAGTTGTTTTTTTTATTCTGATGTTTACTATTTGAATAGTTCTGATTTTTAGATATCAAACAGCCTGGACAAATTAAATACTGCTTGTTGATATTTCAAAACATTATAATTAATGAATTTTTATTTTATTTTTCATGAAAGATCAAATGAAAATAATAATTTTTTGGGAATAAATTTAAAAAATAAAAATATAAGATAAAATTTAAAAATTTGTTGATCAAAGATAGTCAAATAATATATGCATTAAATGCTTTTTAAATAGGACAAGAAGAAATAAAACAAGTATGCATTGTAATTTCATTGTGTTTAAACATAAATTTACAAGTGCTTATTTTTTTTAGTCAGCACAATTAATTATGTTTCAATAAAAACTTAGTATTCTTTGGCAGGTAAATAGCTTTTAGAAATAGATATAAGATTATTTGCTAGTTATGTATATATATATATATCCAAAGGCTTGATTTTTATAACATTACTATATTTGTTTGCCATTTCAAGAGAATCTGGACACTCTTCTGATCCAGAGATCTCCCAACACTCCTATGTCACTTTCCTGCCAACCTTGTGCATATCATCATCACTCCCACTGACATTCCTCCTCCCAATGGTAGGCCCCGGTCATGGACCTCACTCATCGCCAACATCCTACAAAAGGCCGGCTTTGCTATACCATCCATCAGCAGCAAATTGAAGTACTGTGAGATTTTCAATCGGACCACAGACTTCTCCATTGTCTCCCTTACATTCCTCAAACTTACCAATGCTCAATCCGCAAATTCAAAAGGAGGTTCCTCAAGGCGAAATTTCTCGCTTTCCTTCTCAAAATCAACCTTCACCCCCTTCCCAGCAATCAATTTTTGGTCAACCGTAGATGTTTCACCAAGATCTCTCCCCTATGTCAGCTCTGTAAAACCGACAATGAAACCCTCCAGCACATCCTACTCAAATGTCCCTTTCTACTTGGAGTGAAACATGTTATCAACTCTTGCCTTTCCTCGCACAGAAACACCATCTTCAACCCTCGGAAATCCATAGAAACAGGGGTCTTTGCAACTATCAGTTTTCCTCATCTGTGCACTCTGGCTGCTCCAATGTGCTATTATTTTTGATCAGAGAGTACACTCAGCGAATCAAAAACTATTGGACCTAACTTGCTCTCTTAAAACCAGAGATACCAAACTAACCCCACCTCCGCTCCTCACAGACACTTGGGCAATCCTCCAACTCTCAGCCTCTGTCACAGGACTCAATCATTTAAATGTTTGCAACCCGTGCGGTCACTCGCTTAATGAAGATATGCATCTCGGACTTGCAACCAAAGACTTTTCTTGGCCTGGACTACACACCCTTTCCACTTCCCATTTCCTTTTCATATGTATCCTTCCCCTCTCACCATGTTGCTCCTGAATTTTCATTTTACCAGGCTATCACTTCTTTGTTAACCTTTTTCTAACTGTATTTGTATCTAGTTTTTTTTTTTTTGATGAATAAACTTTCATCACTAAGAAAAAAAAACCATTATTTTTCTTTCAATTAACTCATTCATATCTAGCAAAGCTAGCCATTCAATTATTACTCAGTAATGAGTACATGTCTATTATTAGTTAGGTAATTAGACAAGAAAGGACAATCATAGAACCTCACTATTTGATTAGTACTATATTTGATTAATACTATTTTCTCCACTTAATTTATAAAGGAATACTGGACTAAATCTTTTTCTCAAGTGATTTTATAAATGTTTAGTGGTAAGATACAATAATAGTTAGCATATCTATTTGTCATGCCTATATCATAGGATTTGAATCCAGTCTGAGTGAAACTTGGAAATTTATTTAGGTTGCAACAGGTTTAGACCCTATCCACCCACCCCCAAACTAATTGGCCATAATCATTCGGTAATAGTATGTATACTGAACCCCACCATTTGATAGCGCTCCTTTTCGCCCAGTGCACATCAATATACTGATTCACGGGCTGTCGGTTTCTTTACAGAATACTACGGTAAAAAAAATTTCCCCCCACTTTCTACACATAAAACTCATATGGTTGTTTGTTTGTTTTTTTTCGTTTTTAATAAACAAACACTTTGTTTTTATATGGTGGAGGGAAATTATTGACTTTTTTTTTTTTTGAGCTCTTTTTTTTGATTTTGAATTATCGGTTTCTTTACTACAGTTAAAAAAAATTTTTTTTACCCCTTTCTATACATAAAACTCATATGGTTTTTTATTTTTAATAAACAAACACTTTGTTTTTAGATGGTAGTGGGGGGGGGGGGTAATTTGCTTTTAAATTGTCGCCTTTTTTTGGATTTTGAGCTTCTTTTTTAAAGCCTTAAACAATTCAGTTTTAATAAACCAACAGTTGGTTTTTAGAGGGTAGAGAAGGGTTGATTAGAATTTTTTCATCTATTAATATCTTTTGCCAATGTACTAGAAACTTCGCATATTAATTTCAAATGTGTTCAAATATAGAATACATATAAAGAAATAAATTAACAAAATATACTAATTATTGGAGGGGCGGAGGTTGGTTTGCTTTTAAATTATCGACTTTTTATTGATTTTGAGCTTTTTTTTTTTTTTTTTTTTTGGAAAGCCTTATTAATTAAT
The DNA here is from genome assembly GCA_028023455.1 of Epiperipatus broadwayi. Lineage (NCBI taxonomy): Eukaryota > Metazoa > Onychophora > Udeonychophora > Euonychophora > Peripatidae > Epiperipatus > Epiperipatus broadwayi. Next base: position 961,870 of record JAQFVV010012409.1, read on the forward strand.
TCATTTTTAATAAACCAACAATTGGTTTTTAGAGGGTGGAGGGGGGTTGGTTTGATTTTTAATTATCGTCTTTTATTTTCTTATTATGGATTTTTCTTTTTAATATTTACGCTACCGAAATCTTTATATGATAGCGAAAAGTGCTTCCTTTATTTTTTGCCTTTTTCAAAAAGCTTAAACAGTTCGTTTTTAAAAACTTTTTTTTTTTAAGGGGAGCGGGGAGTTACGGTTTGTTTGACTCCAATAGATGAGCCTCAAAGCTGTAAATAACAGGATTTTGGAGCCGACCAACCAACTTCCCTTATGCAGACCCCAGGTATGCTTGCAAGGTGGCAACGGAATTCCCCAGATCCTGTAGTTGACTAAAACCATGCTCCTCACGCAAATGCATAGCTTCACATATGGCAGGATGTTCTCTTTCTGGGAAAATACAACAGCATCAACTTCTGTGGCCGGCAATTCACTCCTCTTCAACCAATTTTGAACACTTGCCATCGACATTTTACTGTTCTCGCATGGATTCACGCGTAAACATGCATTTGTGCGTGAACTCATCAGAAGTCTGCTGAAAACCCTAACCTTTTCAGGTTGTGTGCAGTTCAATATCGTAGGGAAGCTTGTGTGATGGCCTGACAATTCTTAATATGTAATACTAAATCCACTACAATTTCTCAAAATTTTTCCACAATGAATTTTTTGATAGTTTCGCATCCTTCAAATATGACCGCCATCAAATCGGACTGTAGCGAGAGTTGAATTGTGCTCACTTGAGGAATAATGTCGCAAGTCGATAGGTGAAATATTTTATGATTCAGTTGTAAAAAATCCAACATTTTTTCATTTTCTGATATCAAGATGATTTTATAATTATTTTGTATGTATGTATCTATATTTACATTGATTTTACCAATAGGTTTGATGTTAGTCTTTGGAGGCAAATCTTATAAATTTCACAAATTGCAAATTGTTTCATAATTGAAAATTAATTGTACCTTTTTGTATTAAAATAAGATATTTTAAAGAGCAATTTTTGTTTTCTTTTAGTTGTTTTTGCTGTGTTTGTGTGTCGGTATATAAATATTCTTATATACTGAAAAAAATTTATTTACTTTTTACATATTAATATTGGTAACCAATAAAAACTGTAGTTCTCATTCTTTTCTCCTAAATAATTATTTACACTATTTAATAACAGAGTCTCATTAGAATTGTTTTTTATTATTGTTATTGCTCATTTTTTATTAATTATTAATTAGAAAAAGAGGATCATAGATCCAGTACTGTACATAAACTGCTTGGACATTTCAATAACAATAATTTGTGTATTCCAAAGAGGTTCTTACTTTAAAATCAAGATTTGTTTAAAATAAAGGTGGGTATTCTCCATTGAACATTTTTAAAACGTGTATATGAAATGGTCCTGTATAAACACTTCTGTTTAAACCCATGTGCAGTGCAAATATTGAAATAAGAGTTAATTAAAATAAATGCTTATTTTCTCAAAGACATCTTTTCTTCTCTCTCCAATCTTTATAATAATTCTAGTTCATTTTGCCAGAGGCCTAATATTCCAACAAATTATCTATATTGTGTGTCTATCTATGGATTTAACCTATAATGCTGAGGATATATTGTTTGTTTTCATAGTTATTTTCACAAATCAACAGCATATATTAGTAAAAATAAAACTCAAATTTAATATTTTTATTAGAATGGCTACACCAAGTAAGATAAGAAAAATTGACATGGAAAATCACACATTTCAAGAGAAATGGATCAATGCATTTTTTTATATAGAAAGAGATAGTAAATCGATGTGGTTGATATGTCTGGAAAGTGTTTCAGTTAATAAACAGCACGATATTAAGAAACACACTAGTCATCAAAATATTCTGGTTAGAACCAAATTTTTGGAGAAGAAAGAAATATCAAAGCAGAAAAGTTGAAAAGAAGCTTAATTAAGCAGTAGAACAGAGTCAGAAATTTCTGTGAAAGTGAATTATGTTATTTCAATAAAAAAAAGAAGCAGGATATTCTAAACATTTTCTGAAGGGGTGTTTATAAAAGACTATATCTTAGCTACTGTAGAATTAATGTAACCTGAACATAAAAATAAATCCAAGAATTTAAATATGTCAAAAAAAAAAAAAAAAACAGAAAGCGAATTGAAGAATTGATAGCAAATGTGGAACAATCATTGGTGTAAAAAATTATCTGTTTTGATTGGTGATTGATGCAAGTAAAGATCTTATAGACATTGCTCCACTCTTAATTTTTACTAGAGGAATTGATCAAAACTTTAATATTACCAAAAAAATGTTAACTCTTACCCAACTTGAGTCAGTGGTAATGGGCAATGTTATCTTTAATAAATTATAAGATGTAATGTTTAAGTTCAACTTTGGATATCATAATTTGTCCAAAATGTTCACTGATAAAGCCATGACAATGGAAAGAACAAGGGCATTTTAGCACATTTCATCAATTGTATGGGTGAAAGTCCATTCAATGAAAAAATGTCTGTTCTAAAATTATTAACTTGGAGAATGTAATGATTAGCTATAATAAAAAAGCCTTATAAATTAAAAGGTGATAAGAAGTTCTTCATGGAAATTAGAGGAAAACCCATACCAGAACTGACTAATAAAGAATGGTTGTATGAATTATTATTTTATCATTGATATAACTAAGCGTTTGAATGAATAAATGTAAAATTGGAAAATCAATAAGCAACCGAATTATATGGACATGTATATTCAAGCCTTTCAAAAAATAATTGAAACTTTCAAATTCAGTTAAATAACAATCCTTTCATCAATTTTCCAAAATTTATCTAAGACAAAAATAAGTTGATATTTTAATAAAAGTGCAATTCCATGAAAAATTCTCTATTTTGAAAGCAAAAAAAAAAGAAACTTATTTGGAATTATTTTCAGATCCTTTTATGATATCCAACATAAATAAAATTCCTGAAAAATACCAGATGGAGTTTCTAAAACTTAACAAGAAAACAAATTTTAAAATGAAATATATGTAATCATCTAATATTGAATTGTTTAAAAATTTGGATTCTCAATAATTTCCAAACTTGATTGACAATACAAAGAAAATAAAATCATTATTCGGGAGTACATATAAGTCATTTTTTCGCAAAACTGACTTTCATAAAATCAAAGCAAAGATCTTCTATAACTGATAAAAATTTAGAGCACATTTTGCTTATTGCTATTACTGGATATACTGCTTTTTTTAAAAAAACTATGGCAAATGTCATATTAAATTTTTTATTAGATTAATATCTTTTTTTTTATTACAGTTAATTATTTATGTATTATGAATTTAAGTTATAAATATTAATGATTTTATTTTAAGTCATTCAAAATTGGTGTCCATCAGTTTAAAAAGGGAAAGTTGAAAATGGCCTGTCACTTTTGAAAAGATTCCCCACTCCTGATTTAAAACTCAATAATGTGCCATGATTTTTAAATTATCTTTGCTATTAATATCTGTTTAGGTTACTAAGGCATGATGTGAAGGTGATTTATATGCACAAATCTTTTTTTGTTTAAAAACTATATTATAAATATACATTAAAATATGTTTGTTTATAAATAAATGCTAAATTTTACTGTTTTTGAAAAATAAGTATGATTATATAATCATTTTTTCTTTTCAGCTTCTCTTTCAATAAGCATGTAATTTTTTTGCCTGTTATTCTAGTTACTAATATATAATATCAAATCTAAAGTGATAAACAGGTTATTTATTTTGTATATTTCCATATATTAAAAGATGTTTGATTCTAATTTATCTATCATTTGAAACTTCATGGTGATCTCATCTTTCAAGTCATTCACCTGGTTATTCCATTTTCACCTTGACCTATTATCCTAAGTTTTAAATTAAATGATAAGACAGTGCCCTGTGACCAGTCCAAAGAAAAAAAATAAAATATCTTTTAAGCCAGCTGCTATAAATGTTTATGTCATTTATAAAATAGGATATACTTAAGAATTTTTTCTAAATATACATTAATTCAAAACTAATTTAAAATTGTTTATCTTTATATATAACTATTTGCAATTTAATATTATATATTGAATTTAAAGGTACTATTTTTTTTCTGTATGAATAAAGCATTTAATTACAGAAATTAGATTTGATGTAAAGTAAATAGCAAAATAATAGCACTCTGTTGTTTGTATTCAACTAATGCAACTGTATTTTATATATTAATCATTTGTAAAAATTATAATTTAGATTTATACTATCAAACTAAGTGCAATATTAAAACAAAAAAATGAGAATTAGTAAAAGAAATGGCATGGGTGTGTAATTTAAAATTGAATTTTTAAGCTATAAAATGTACTTGAAACTTCACTATTATATCACCTTCATATTATATTTAACAACGTAGTAAAGAACTTAATTGAGTGTTATTTAAATGAAAATGGAGACAAAGTATGTCTCACAATGATATTAGAAATCAAGAATGTGGAATTTATGTAACCATAAGGGATTTTAATACAGAGTTTCAAGCTCCTTCAGTTATTCACTCTATATCATACAACCGAGCCACATGACCACACACATGAAAAGGGTAAATGATCTCCAATATACATATTTCATGCTGAATCAGCACTCATCAGTTGGTTCAGAGCATCATCTCTCACATATATATATAATCAGTGCTCGGATTATATTAAGATAGCAAATCTTCAAATTTTAATGTACAGGCTTCAATCTACTCCAGCTCTTCAGATATCTATACCATTGAAAATCTGATGATGGAACACCCAAATTCCTTGTTGAATCCAATATTATTGTCATCCCTATGTTGACTTTGTCATTCTGTTATAAAAACCTCATACATATAAATACGCAGAAGAGGGCTGGGCAAGATACAGGATGAATCTGTAATGTTTGATTGAATACAAATATAATTTATATACTTGGTGTTAGATGTAACCATAAGGAACTTTAACACAGACTTTCAAACTTGTAAGTCTGTATTAAAATCCCTTATGGTTACATCTAAAACTCGTATATAAATTATGCTGTTGTATTCAATCAAATATTACAGATTCACATTTATATTTTTAATATTCTTATTTGTATTTTCAAAATGTCATAACTTACTCTTATACTGAGGTCTTCATTATTTACATAATACATTATTCTATATATATTTGCCACTATAATAATTGTGAAAAGTACATGTAAAGTCTTGCTTGATAATGACTAACTACATTTTTCATAGAAAGTGGCAACAAAAAAATCTGATTTACAGTAGGCAGAACCATTTTTAAAAATAATTTTGTATCTGTAAGGGGAAGAGAAACAAAGTAAATAATATGCAGACAGTATAGGGATTTTACAGGTTTTAACCATAAATAAATAAATAGTTTCTTTTTTTCATTATGGGCTTATCAATTCCATTTTATAAATTATATTCCACACATTCACTATTATATGAATCAATTTTTCCCCCTACCTTTACCTTTATCACACAGTTCCAAGTATTGTATTTCCATCATCTAATATGACTTTAGAAAACTTGTAAACCCACATGGACATATCAAAATTCATAATGTACCAAACAGTATATTAGCTTCATCTGTTAAAAATATCAGTTGTAAACATCTCACAGGTGCTGAAATTTCTGTTCTTGAAAAAGAATTAAACTTTGCCATTATGCCATATAATATTCTTTTATTAGATATAATCCATTTACTTCTGTTTCTAATCACGACTCAATCCTTTTTTCTTTTCAAAAATATACAGTACATATAGCCATATAATTCTATAATTAAAAACCACTTCTTTTCTTTTCAAAAATTTTATTTGATGTATATATATATCCACTTATTTCCAACGTTTCGACTATCTTTACTCTATAGTCATTTTCAAGGATTTGACTCCCTTCAAAACGTTGGAAATAAGTGGATATATATATCAAATAAAGTTTTTGAAAAGAAAAGAAGTGGTTTTAATTATAGAATTATATGGCTATATGTACTGTATATTTTTGAAAAGAAAAAAGGATTGAGTCGTGATTAGAAACAGAAGTAAATGGATTTGTCACAAGGTAAAAAGGGAAAGGTTTTTGAGAAGGGAGTCAAATCCTTGAAAATGACTATAGAGTAAAGATAGTCGAAACATTGGAAATAAGTGGATATATATATATATACATCAAATAAAGTTTTTGAAAAGAAAAGAAGTGGTTTTTAATTATAGAATTATATGGTTATTAGATAGTCACTGAGGAAGTCACTCAAAAATTGCCTTTAGAAGAAGCGAACAGAATTATATTGGAGAAATAAAAAAAAAAACACATGCAATTAAATCTCTCAAAGTAGATAAATCTATTTCTCCCTGCTGGCAAAGGCAATGGAACAGTTGTAATGCATACAACTGATTATGACAACAAAATACAAGAATTCCTCACAGCGAGGCCATACAGAAGGCAAAAAATCTCATACACCAAGTACAGAAACAGAGTTATAAGTGTTACTCTGAAAGCATCGCAGGTACTTCAGTGACTTTGAATAAAGTAAACTAACATCATATTTCAGCAAAATTCCTCATCTTTATGGCGTACCTAAAATCCATAAGGAACATGTTCCGTTAACATCTATTGTTAGTTCTAGAAATTCACCTTGTCAAAGTTTGTCAAGATTTCAAAGTTCTTAGTCCTTTGGCATATGAAACCCAGTCCTTTGTCAAGGATTCTAGACACTTGCTAGAATTAATCAAGAACATGAAAATTGAAAGAACTGACATCCTAGTAAGCTTTAATGTGGAAAGTGTATTCACAAATGTTCCTTGTGAAGAAGAATTGTCTATTGTAAGAAAAAGATTAAATGATGATAATAGCTTACAAACCAGAACAACTCTTCCTATTGATAGTATAATGGAATTATTAACACTCTGCATAACAACAGCCTACTTTCAATACATCACAGAATTTTTCCGACAAAATGCTATGGGTTCACCATTGTCATCCCTGGTTAGTAATTTTTACATGGTAGAACTTCAATCCACAGCCATAAAGACTTTTCCATGTCAACCTAAATTTTTGGCTTCGCTAGGTTGATGATACCTTTGTTGTATGGCCACATGGTGATGCACTGTTACAACTTTCTGGAAACATACCAACAACATATTCCCTTCAATTGGATTCACAATAGAATCGAAGTAAGAACAAAAGTTGGCATTCTTAGATGTTCTTGTGACAAGACTCTTTCATGGCAAAATCAAAACTACATTTTACAGAAAACTCACACATACAGGAAAATACTTAGCATATATATCTAATCACACCAGAAACACAAAACTTGGAGTTATACTATCACTATTGAATAGAGCAAAAGAAGTTTGTTTAGAAACCAATGCTTTGAAAAAAGAAAAGCTCTATATAGATCCTGAAAAATGGAAAATAACAAATTAAAGAAAATCTGCAATCAGTATTACATCAGAACAGCTTTCCAGACCCATGCAACACTATGAGGAATTCTAACATCTACAAAGCCTAAATTTGAAATGCTGAGATGCAAAAATTGCATCCATGAGATATCATGTGAATGTGGAAGAATATATATTGGTGAGACCAATAATCCCATTGAAAAGCAATTCCAATAATCAAACTGATGATTAGAAGAGAGAATATCGATGTGTCTAAGGTAGCAATGAACATATATATGTTCAAATGAGAAAACATTAAAATATTGGATAGAGAAGAAAAGGTACAAAGATGAAAATTTAAAGCTTCTGCTCACATGACATTGGTGAACAATTCCTTTAGTTAACTTAGTGTGACTATACATATATGGAAACTACTAATCGATTTTGCTCTTAAGAAAATGTGGAGAAATCAGAAGGAACTTCATAGAAAGTATATGAAATTTCTATTGATTATTGCCTTTGGTAGAATGACTCAGTTGGCTAGAGCGTTACCTTAAAATTCAAGAATCTAAGGGTCCACATTTGATTCCCATGCTAGAGTTGTTACTGATCAGGCAAGAAATACTTGAAGAAAAGAGAATAATATCTCTTGATTTGTTGTGCATATATTAACCTGTGTGCTAGGTATTAACAGTTGAATGTATTTGGAATATTTAAATAAAGTTAAATTTTTCTAGACATTCAATACTTATACTAGATGATGGAAATAGTCCAACTAAAATACCATTATCACAAACCTTCAGGAAAACACAATTCCAACTATATTTTAGTTATACTTTATGGTCAATTTCAAGATCTTTTCATTTCTTTATATAGTTACTATCAATTGAATTGAAAGTAATTGTAAGAAGAAACAGATCTTGAAAATGACTGTATGATATAGTCAAACCGATACAATTGTATAATACATATCAGGGGTAGCCAAACTTTTAGACATTGGTAGTGACTTTTTTCGTGAAAGTGTACCTGAGGGTGACTATATTTTTTTCAGGACTTCAAACCGGAAAACAGAAAAAAAATGTTATTTTTCCCGGAATGAAAACCAGAACAGAAAAAAATAACAGTTTGAAGTTCTGGTTTTTGTAGAATGTATTTACGAATTGATGGTTTTTTTTTTTTTTTTATAATGGCTTTTTAAAAATATTGATGACATTTTTAGAAGATATGAGCTGATGAATTTTTTTTTTATAAGATACGAACTACCAAAGACATTTTACTATGACTGCTATTAAATTACCTCAGACTCCTCTAGTATTACAATTTGTCCATGTTGTTTTATAAAATATTTATTAAATTATATATAAATTATTTTCTAGAGCTGGTTCTGAATTTTAAAAAGAATTCAAGAGAATATATAGAGAGAAAAAAGAAAATGCAAATTTTACAAAAAAAAAAAAAATTAGTAAAAAAAATATATATATATTTTTTTTTTGATGACACTTGGCATTGCGTAATTTCAGCAAGTTTGTCAAAATTTGTCTCTTAGAAACAAACTATTTCTTAAATACGATTCCAAATGTAGGTCTGATAATTGTGACCTATGTTTAGTTTTTATCACATTCATGCAGGAAAATGCTGATTCACACAAATATATTGAACCAAAAATGCATTGAAATATACAGCAACTCTCCAAATACTTGGATATTTATCCCTGCTTATTAATGTTCAGAAGCTTTCATTTGAAGACATTGATTTTTAATGTATATCACATTTAATATTTACTATTTCTTCTTCGAGACTTGCTGAATCTGTATGTACAAATTCATTTAATTTCATAGTGATATCTTTGATATTGAATTTAACATTAAATGGATAAGACAAAAAAACTAGTGATATTTTCAAGTTTGTCAAATTCCACGAATCTTTTTTTCAAATGCCTTTATGAGGAATATTATATTTTCAACATACAGATTCTTTCTATGTTTAGACTCATCAGCCATATTTTTGAAATGTTTTAATTCACGATGCTTCAGTTATATTACAAACATACTTAATTTTTCCTTGAATTACTTTAAGGTGCTTATCATAACTATTATTGTTTTATCTTTTCCTTGTAGTTCTACATTTAAGTTATTTAGTTTTTCTGTAATATCACAGAAAAAGGGAAAATCAAGAAGCCATTTTTTGTCATTCAATTGTGGATATAAATCACTTTTAGTTTCAAAAAATGATCTTATTTGTGATAGAAGTTATCTGAATCTGATAAAAAAAATTGCTCAACTTAACTACCTTATGTCAGTATGTAATAGCAATTCACTATGTTCATTCTAGCATTCCTTTAGCAAATTCCAGAAATTGATGACATAACAAGCTTTTTGATCTTATTTTATTAACAATTTTGAAAGGAAACACTCATAGTATGGTTAAATTTCAATATTTTTGAACACAAGGCATGCTGATATATAATACAATAATAGTCCATAAAACTAGGTATATCATTATTTTTACACAAAATCAATTTTACTGCAGGGGTTCCGTCTTGGTAGTTATTGTTACTAATTTGTGAATTGGAAAATTCATTTGTACAGTATAATTCTTGAATAAATCATAGATAGACTTGACTTCTTGTCCTTCCTTGAATTGGAATAAATGTTAATAATTCTTCTGTGGCTGACATATCAGACCATGCGAATAGAAGAAATACATAATTGTGCAATACCTGTATAATCAGTAGATTCGTCAAACTAGTGATAAAAAGTTACAATTGCTAATGTTCTTATGTAAAATCTCTTCAAGATTTAGACTAGTTTCTTCTGTCCTACACACAATTGTGTTTTGTGATAATGACATATTGTTGATAGAAGTCATTATTTCAGATTTATTCTTAAATTTTTCAAATAATATTTTACCAGCTTTGATGAAGATTTCTTTCCATATTTGTCCATCTTGAAAGGGCTTATTGTTTTTAATTAAAGTGTCAGCAACTTTGAATGATGCAATTGTAGCAGTTTTTGGGCTTGTATTGTACTTGACAAAAATTTGTGTAGTGAGTTGTGTTTGTAGCTGTTGTATTTTAGCTTTTCTTAATGCATTGCTTCATAGATAATCATCTTCATAAATTTTATGAATAGTGCAAAAATGTCTTTCAACATCGGCTTTCTTCGGTAAAGCCATATGTGTGCTGCAAATAATACATATACATTTTATTTTCGCACTTGAACTTGGTTTATTCATTGTAATCCTATTGTGTATTCACTTGACAACAAATAAAAAATAATAATAATACAAATCTAAAGAAAATTTTCACTAGTAAAAAATGAAAAAATATTTATTAACTTTTAAGCACATAAAACACGGATCTCTAAAAGTTCGCTGTTAACAAACATGATCAATAAGTCTTTGATTCTAATTACTAATTTCCATAAATAGTAATATTCACCGCTGATAATAGACTAACATCAGTCATTATTATTCTTAGGCCTGAGTTAAAATAATTACAAGTTATTTCATACTCACAATCTTTCTCTGCACAATCCTACTGGAGCCTATCAGGCTTACGCAAATAAAAAGATCTGATCTGTTTGTCTTATCCGGCTATTAGTACCTACAGAGGCATGGTCTCTGGGAACAATTCCCTCATGACAGAAAATCTCTATAACTTTTCAGACAGCTTTCACTCTGAATCCTTTTTCAGAAGTCCGATATACATGACAGCAGGCAGCACCATTCATGAAGAGTAAAAAAAGCACACCGCTCTTTTCTGCACACACTATTCATATCTTTCACTATTTCTTATCTGGTATTAATATTATAATTGATGATCACTATTTTTTTGGGCTATCCCATGATAGAATTAAATCTTTTACCAATATTATCTATTAAGCTTTAATTGCATATGTGCACGTTCCTTTCACCACAATTAGACTTTTCGATATTAATTGTACTAACAATTTTTTACTCTTGTTTAATTGGTTTTAAAAATAATTTCTGCTCTAATTAAACAATGCTATCTTTTTTCTACAATTAATCTAACAGACATTTACTGAATTATCATTCCCATTTTATTTTATCCTTCAGCAATCTTTTTTTTTTTTTGCTCTTTACTTAAAATACCTCTATATTTAACTTTCTTTGTGTTTTTTTTTTTTTTTGGAGTAATTAAACATGGCTTTATAACTTATACAAAATTAAAGTTAATCAATCTATATTTTTACCAAAATATAACAAATCCTGAATTTATTTTTTGATTTTTATAAAACACATATCCCCTTCCTAGCGTGGTATTAAAAATTTGCTAGAGAGAAAAAAAAATACATCAATAAAAATATTTTACAAAAGTCCTCCATTTCTGTGCCTTGGAAAATTGCCATATTTTCTCTGCTAACAGTCTTTACAATAATTAAACAAAGTTTGTTTCTTGCTTTGATACTTATCCTTTTCCAGAAAATAAACATCCTTTCCCTTCCTGCTGAGGAGGGCTGGTTTTCCTTCATCGGAATACTACAATCCATATTAAATCACCATGCCAGGAAAATCAAAGGACCTAATGGCCTTCTAAATGATCTAACAGACATTAATATACAACTTCAAGCTTTACAGCAAAATTTCACAAATACAGAAAAAATCATCTTCCTTAAAAACCTCTATAAAATCAAGCAAAAGTCCCTTGCAGAATATATATCCGTCAGAAGAGCCAAATGTTTCTTAGCACAACAACACTGCTGGACGAGAGACTACCTTAGATGGGCACTGGGGTACAATAGAAAACAAATCACTCCCTTATCCATTAATTCTAATGGAACCAATCTCATTGGCTTTCCAATGATGCAGCACATCAGCAAACAATTCTGCCAATTAATGCAAAAAGATGGAGCTCCTCCTATAAACAGCTGGTTGGATGCTGGTGACCCCGGCGAACATGGCATCACAGAAATCCAAATCAAAAAGAAGATAACATCTCTCCCTGACGGCGTTCATCCTGGCCTTCATGGCATCCCAAATTTCCTTCTCAGACACCTCAGTCAATTCACTGTGCCAATTATTAAAAAAATGATTGATCACCTAGCCTCCGGCAACAGAAACATAACAGATCTTTACCCAGTAGCACTCGTGCCTTTTATTAAAAAAGCAAAACCACTAAATGACATTAACAATATCCAGCCAATTTCCATGACCCCATTGCTTATCAAGATAATTGAGTCAGTCATTAAAGATCAAATCCAAACTCAAATCCTTAGCCATATCTCGTCAAACAAATACGGAAAAAAGGGATCATCAACCTCGCATGCTATGTCCAATGTAACTGTACTATTCAATTACATCAGAGGACATCGTAAATCAAAACCTATTGCTGTCCAGCTGGATGTTGCGGCAGCATTTGATTCAGTCCAGATAAATATCCTCCTGGATATTCTGTTGGAATGCGACATTCCAGCCGGGATTGTTCAGATGATCAGCAATCTGCTCAACAACAGAGAGATTTTTCTTTCTCTTGATGGCAAGATCACACCAGGCTTCAAGCCATACAAGTCAATCCCTCAAGGATCTCCACTCAGTGCCCTTTTCTTCACAGCATACATCAACCCTCTTCTGATGGATATAGAAAAAAACCTCCCTGGAATTTTCCTTCCCTCTCTCAATAAAAACTTCAATGTATTTGCATATATAGATGACATCATGGTTGTTCTTCCCACCATTAAATACCTTCCCCATCTCATGAACATCTTAAACAGAAATACAGCGAAACTTGGCCTACAAATAAACTTTAACAAATCTTCCATCTGGAAGATTATGTCTGGTAAACAAATTAACTCTCCCTTTTCTGCAAAACCCCAAAGATACCTAGGTTTCCCAATCTTCAAAACTCCAACTGCAATGGCAAGAGAGATTCAAGATGCAATCCTCCATTCAACTGAAGCCATCACCACGTCACTCTCTAGAGTCTACCTTTCATTATATGGAAAGGTTGGCCTCCTCAACATGATCATAATGCCAAAAATCTCATATTACCTTCCATTCGTAAAAATGTCTAAACAGTTTCAAAATAAAATAACCGATTATGTACCAAACTTCTTTGGAGAGGAAGGACAGTTGCTATTAGCTTGCGAGGCATCCAACGATCACGCAGGTTCAATGGACTGTCATTCCACTCAATACAAGCAATAATTTTACAGAAAACCCACAACACTCTACATAAAATGATCCTCTCCTGTGGATACTCCAACATTATTAAAAAAATTACACTGACAGATCGTCCTCCGCCCTCTGCCAGTTCATGGATAGCCTCCCTAATAGACCACCTACAACTTTATAACCCAATAATGCCCTTTAACCTTAACAAAAAAATCACCTTATGGGAAGCATACAATATAATCAACTATAATCAACAACCCATAAAAACCAGCCTAAAAGTAACCAACCAAAGACTCATTTCACACTTTAAAAGATGGAGTCTGGAACCCAAATTTCTTGACTTCATCATTAAAATAAATCTTAATGCGCTTCCCACGAATTGGTTCCTTTATCACCGAAGAGGTTTTACCAGCATTGACCCTATATGTGGTCTGTGTGCTCGTGAAGATGAAACCATAGACCATATTATACACCGGTGCCCAAGACTTAAAACACTGAAAGATATAATTATAATCAATTCCAACATAAGACCTGATATGATTTTCTCACTTGAAAATGCCATTCATAATGGGTTTTTTTCAATAATAAGGCTTTCTACCTTTGTCCTTTATTCCATATGGATAGTGAGATGCAAAACTCTCATGGAATTACCCCCGCCACAAATCATAACGCTCAAAAAAATCAAGAAACGTGACCAGCTCCTGGCCTCCAGTAAAGTCTTTGATGACACCTGGTCTTTAACTGCTCTTTCCTTTTCCTGATTATCAACTCCCACCTACCCAGCATTATAGAATAGGAAATTCTAAAAGAAAATATTCATGTTTATATAAAAAATGCTTATTCCATTAATCAAGTTCTTAGAATCTCATCACTATACCTAACCACATAAGAGTATAACAATTGTACTCTCATAACAAAATCTAGCCAGATAACAAATAGAACATTATACAATCATATTATTGTACAATTTATTCATTTATCTATCCTTTATTAGTATGTAATCACTATTTATTGTTAATAAAATTTTTGTTGAAATAAATAATAGGAAAAAGTCCTGTTTTCTTTTTAAATCTTCTTGGGGATTATTTGCTAGCTAGGGGAAGTGTTTTAAAAAATTCACAACTTCTTTGTTTTAAAATCAGTTCATTAAAATCCTTGTTTTTTCAGGACAAGTTATTTACATTTATTCTTGGGAAAATGGCAATTAAATATTTCTAATAATTTTAGCCCTAGCATTACCCAAAAATAATTTAATTCTTTTCAGCTTCTTCCAACCTGGGTTTATTTTTGAGATCGCAATAACAACAGGTGTTATTTTAAATTTAACCATTTTTAAATGAGAATAATTTTGAATTTTTACTTTTTTTATTGTATTCAAATCAGCTCTGAATTTATCACTATAATTTGTCAATGTTCACATCAGCTTCGCAGTCGACTTCCAGAGACTTTGCAGTCATCATCTTGGCCACCCCTAATATTTATGTTGAAAAAAAATTGATTCTCAAATTTAAAAAGATTTGTAAAGAAAATGAATGTGTGGAATATAATCTATATATTTTATCTTACTGTCATGCTGTTATTTAATGTAATGGTACTTCGGGATTAGCACTGCTTTTTGCCGAAATGATTCTAATTTTGCGAATATATTTGGGAGTATTAGTTTAGGTTTAACAAACTTTATAGTTTTAAAAATGGGGTTTTGTGTTCAAATTAATTTTTAAATCATATTCTGAATACATTATAAATAAAAGTTTTAGAATTAAATAAAACTAAACGTCCAAAATTGCTTTTGTTCCTTTTTTTTTTTTTATCCAAAAAAAATGTTTGATTTTTATCTTATTGGTAATAATTTATTTAAAATTAAATTGAATTCAAAATCTCATTATTTAAATATTTGTCTTCATAATATTTTTTTTAGATGAACTTTAATTCAAAAAGTAATTTTTTTTAAATATAAATTTCTCTTATCTTTAAAAAAAGATAACAAAACGTAAAAGTCTTAGAATCAATATGGCCGAAAGCAACACTAATCCCAAAGTACCACTATAATTATAATAATGAATATAGTTTAAAATTAAGAAATTACAGTAAATAAAAGAAAAAATTGGTTTCCCCCATATCTTGATATTTTTCTTTTTAAAAAGATTATTGAAGCATTAATCACTTCATTCTGAGTACTTTTATTTAAATCTAGTGAGAAAAAAACTTTATTTATTGTTCTGAATGACATTTTGATTGGTCTGATTGAATTACCTTTTTTGATACTAACTTGAGATAAATTATAGTCTTTAAATCTTTATAAAATAGAATCTTAATTACTGAAAATCTAACAGTCATTAGCACTAATCACATTTTAATGTTCTAAACTTTTCAGATTTAATTTATTTAAGGTTTTAATTTAAATATAAGTTCATATTAAAAAGAAATTCATAAAGCTCACTATTCTAACATGAATTATATATAAATAAATATACTATAATCAACTTTCAGATGTATTTATGTACTGGTAAAACATTAAAAATTCTAAATTTGTTTATATATTATTATACTATGCAATAACTCTTAATAATAATTATATTGATTTTCATAATACAACTGACCACGATTTTATAATTAAGAATTTGTCTAATTCCAAATATAGAAATAGATATTTTTATAACTCTTCCTGCCTTGAGAAAAATTGTATTAACAATTGCTTTTCGGATTCTTTACTTTCTTGATTATTTTTTTATCTCACTTGAAGATTTTTTGATTAGTTATAATAATAGTATTATGTTGGTTTAAATATTTCAGATTTATTTCAGGGTATTTTGTTTCATAAAGCTTTTAGAATGTTACTGTTTGTAAATTTTTGTAGCTTAAACCAGTAGTCTTCAACCCCTGGTTCGCGGCCCGGCACCGGGCCGTGGAACTTTTCTGCTGGTCCACGCGCTAGATTGGCAGGAAAGTTTGTAATAACAAAATAATAAGAGTTTAAACTTTTAATTAATATAACCAATTTTTATTTATTTTTTCATCTCATTTTTACCCAATTAAAAAAAAAAGAAAACAGAACGAAAACAAAATCTAATCAATCATTAATTTGTTTTTCTAGTTATCACAGATGTTTATGGGGGGGGGGGGTAGAATTAAATTTTTTATTACTTTTCTAAAAAAATTCAAAATTAAAAAAAAGTTTTTTATTATACAAACTCCATATATATATATAAAACTTTATCTTATATATTTAACATTGTTGTTTTGATCAGTTATAACAATTATGCTCATCTTTAAGAAAATTTATCTATAGACTTCTGCCATCGGCAAAACCTTATCTTTATTTTCACCGGTCTGCAGGTGTGAAATGGTTGAAGACCACTGGATTAAACAATATAACCTATTTTTTAATGCTTTTCATTGTACTTTGGATTATGTTCTACGTAATTCACTAATAGTTAGCAATTTTCACTTTATCTCTATTAATTTTCCTATTGAATTTTATATTAAGGTAAAAATTAATTATTCTAATATTGCAAAAAAGATTACAAAGTGTATATTTGTTTTAGCAAAACAAAGGGTGGCTTTTTCATTAGACTACTAACTAAGTAACAGATTTGGGAGATTGGGCAATATTTATCAAGATTTTAATTTTTATAAATTAAAATCAGCTTTTTGATGTAATTTTTATCTCTTGGTTAATTTTTATTTGAATTTTTGGAATTTTAAATGAAAATTTTCTTTCATTTGTTCTCAAACATGGAATCCTGTTTTTAAATATGAAACAATATCTACATTTTGCAAAGTAACTCTTATTTTATCTTTAAATTATAATTATGGATTTTTTTTTTTTTTAGTTTAGAAGGTTGAACACTGATAATTATAAACAAATGTCAAATTAGATAATATTGAAAAGAACCATATTATTTTTAAATTCTACTTGCATTGTTTTGTTATGCATTAAGAAAGATATTTATTATTCTTCATGTCTATAAATTTTCTATTTGTAAAGCAATAAAATCTTTTTAAGATGTTCTACAATAAACCATGGTTGTACAAAATATTGATCATTGTTATAGATGCAGGCCCTCCATAATAATATATACAATGTAATGCAATGGTTGAATATTTTAGGCATGTTAAAGCCCAAATAGTTCTAACAGCTGATCAGCAATTACATATTTTAATGATTTCTGTTATCAAATAACTACATGTGTTTTTCAGCAGTGATCAAGATAAATTGCTTTTTCACTTGCATTTAATCTGCCAGTTTTAGTGCTGTTTTTTTATTTACTAATCACCTCTTAAAGCCAGAGTCTCTAAGACCATTTTTTCAAAAGCATTGGTAATCAATACTCAAAAAGGGCCATTTATCCAAAAACTAATATTTCTCATCTACTCGTGCTTGCCTAGATGGCTTAGGATTAAAATAGAAAGATTAGTGCTGTTAAATGCAGATTAAATATGAACTAGAGGAATCATATGATTTATTATTTTGATATAATTCTAAGTATTCATTAATAAGATTTATTTACTTTGATTTATAAATATATTAAACAACCTCCATACTTTTACATATTCTTTTTACTTTGATTTACTGAATCATATTTCTGCTTTATATATATGCTATTTTTATTTACTGATTCATATCAAATGTTTTTTTAAGGAGGTAACGAAAATATATTTCAAAATTTTATTTGTTTCTGTTATATTTATATTGTAAATTTGATGTTCTAATCTATATGACATTTTTATTTTACCTTATATGATGGATTTGATGCTATGTGTTAAAATAAACATTTTATTTGCTGCATGCATAATATAAATTTTTACATTGTAATTTGAATTCATTTGTTTGTTCTAATTTTAAATTATTATTTTTTCTTTAGCTTTTTATTTTGGATTATTTTAAATATCATCCAAAAACAATAGTATTCGCCACAATTATAATTAATTGATATCAGCATCTTAACTTTCCTTTCAGTTGTTCAGTAATAATTTCAATAGTAAAAGTGAAGTTAATGTTAATATAATGATCTCAATATGAGTATAAAATTTTTACTTTCACAATTTTGATAGGTTTTAAGAAAAAATATATATTCATGGAACTTTTGTAAGTGATATAACTTAGGTATAAAGAATATTCTGTAACATTCTCCAAATGATTTTGCGAAGTGTGCAAAAATATTCACTTGAAAATTTTATTCCCTTTTTCTAATTAATTTTTTCAGTTAAGTCTTAATTCATATTTTTTTAAATTCAAATAGCATTGTTTTCATTTAAAAATGTATCTTTTTAAAAAAACTTTTATAGATTACTAAATGAATATTTATTTATGTTCCTCTACATCTTATATACTTTATTTTAAAAAGTAAATAAAAAATTTTAATCTTGCTGAGGTTAGACATCTTAAGAATAAGTTAATGATTTATGAAGTAATCATTTCTTATGAAGAGAAAACTGGCCATTTTGTCTTCTTGAAAAGAGATGATTTTAGTTGATAGATAATTGAAATGGGAAATATATTTTAACCTATAATGTTCTTTTCATTGAATCCCAATCACCTTATATACTCTCCTTTTCTTTTTAAAAACCTTATTTCTTCTTATTAGCAATACATATAAAAATGTATATACCCTTATCATAAAAACAGTAACATTTCCTTTTTTATCTATCAATACATCTTTTTTTCATATATATTTCCTTGTATAATCTACATTACTTTTTTTATATATATATTTTAGAAAAGGAATTTAATAATTATTATGAAGAAAATGCAAAATTTAAATATTTTGAATAGATGGAATATTAAAATTCACAAAAAAGGTTTTTCTTTCAAGATTTATTTTTGATTTTACTAGTTAGTCTTGTTGAGGCGATTTGTAAGTTTTTGAATAATTTTTTAAAAGAATTTATCAATTTTGGTAATTATGTTGTTTTATCTTCTTTTGAGAAGTATGAAAAGATTAATGATTTTAAAATGAATATGTACTTTATATATATTGGTAAATTTTATAAAATTAAAGGTATATAATAAATTATATTTTTTCTCCTTTAATTTGTTCTATTTATATTATTTAAAGAGAAAAAATAATTATGATTGTAATTCTAACAAATTTGTAATGTTCAAGTTAATCTGAAATGGTAAATCAAACTATAAGAAAGTTTTAAATGCATTGAGCCAGCATATGATTGTGTATATTTAAAGTTGTCTGTTGATTGTTTGTTTGTAGCTGAAAAGGATAAATTAGAAGAATTATTAAATACAATTATTGGGTTTGATCTTTCTATAAAATATATTTTAGGAGGAAGGGGATTAGATTTTGTTCAAGTTTCTAGATTTATTAGTGATAAAAAAATTTAAAAATAGTCGTTGATATATATAGTCATTATATTAAAAATAAAGATTTAATCTATTGTTACACCTGATAGCTATCAATATGTATTCACTAAAGTAGCTGCTTTAAGGAATTTTTTTTATACAAATGTTAGATAAAATAATTCTAAAAATATAATTTTGTTTTAAAAAAGATAATTTTATAAAGATTATCTTAATATTGGCTGTTCTGATCAATTTATTAAGGATATCTTATTTAATAGAAATTATAATACTAAATAATAATTTTTTAAATGTGGAAATAAAAGAAAAATGTGATTTTATTTCTTTGCCTTTTAAATTGTTTTCTTACAAATTTTAAAAAGAATTATAATTTCTTTGATTATAAGAAAATAACAAGGTTGAGTTGGGCTGGACATATTGATAGAAGAGATAATAGATGGACAATTGAAATCTTAAACTGGATTTCAAGAGATTGTAAAAGATCCAGAAAGAGATCATATATGAAGATGGATGGATGAAATAAGAAAGTGTGCAAGGGTGATGTGGGGGAAAAAGGCTAGAGATTGGAGAAGATGGATTGAACTTGGAGAAATGATGATATTCAAGAGACACAATTAAATTTTTGAAGTTGTTAATGAAGCTCACAATAGTTCTGTAAGATATTCATTTGTCAGTTGCTCCTCCATGTTTTGATTTTATAAACATCATTATTGAGTATAATGAGTCACAAAAATATGTTGTTCTAAAAATTGACATTAATTTACAAGCAACTTCTCATAAATGAGGATACTTATGGCAATAATTCTTTATTTTTCTGAATGTAAATTAAAAATAATTGCCAGTATTGCCTGATTAAATTAATGGAAGTTGGTGTTTGAAAGTCAAAGTAAAAAAGCACACTTGACTGTGTTTGTATTAAGACTGTACCAAAAATAAACAACATCATTAGGTGATGTCCAAACTAAAACTGAACCAACAAGTTCAAACAATATGCTAACAATTATTATTAAATTGCCACTGCAAAAGAATAAAGCAAGTAGGGTTTCAAAATAAATTGTAAATATATCGTGCTAATATAAATTATATCATGATTTTTATTTCAAAAGTTTCCTAAGAGCCGGATTGGATCATCTGAAGAGCCACATGCAGCTCCACAGTTTGACCAGAGCGGACCCATAGAAAGGAAATAAAATTAAGACATTAAAAATGCACTTTTAAATGAATGGTTTAACTAAGGCAATAGAATATTATGAAGAATATCAATTTGATGTTACTTTGCCATTCTCTTAACACAATTAAATTTTAAAGCTGCCAATTTATGTCATTAGTTACTTATTATTAGCGTTTGAAACCTATTTAAATAATTATACAATATCTATTCATTTTCTTCTCCTAATCTTGACTTTTTTTTTTACTGAAAAATATTTTTAAAGCAGTGATTATCTTCTGTTTGAAAAAAAAAAAAAAACTTTCTTGATTATGTAAAAAAAAAAATTATTTTTAATAATCTACTGATAAAATCTTTGGCTATCAGCTATTGTTGTTAATTAAAGTTGCTTTCACCCTTCTAGATGGAATTTTTATTGTTCTAACCGATATCTTGATATACTTTTAATTAAATAATTTAAACAACAGTTTTAAAAGAATTTTTAATTATAGTAATTTAAACTAAAATTATTAAGAAATCTTTATATACGTAAATGAAAAGCAATTTGAAGAATAAGTTCTTTTTTGAAAAAAGAGTGAGAGAAAAAAAATATTTAAAAAACAGAAAAAGATGCCAGTAGAAGGTCATTAATTAGAATCCTTAATATTATTCAAAAACTTCTATTATCTAAATAAAATTTCAAAGATAATGTTTAAGATTTTAAAATAAATAAATTATTTTGTGTACACATTTACAAGCATAATTTAAAAAAGACTAAATATTTATAAATTTCTATGCCTAATTCTAGTGACTTATTTGTTTTATTTTATCTTAATAAAGTATGCAATGGTAAAATGAAAAATTCACAAATTCAAAAAAGTTGCTGGGGGATCAGAGATTTTGGATTAATAATACTTTACATGTATATAATTAGAAAAAAAGATTGTTAAATCAAGATTTCTATATGTAAGCACTAATCAAATATCAAGATAAAAAAAAGTCCAGTAAAACATTTACTTTAAGATCTGGAAACTATGAAGAAAATTTATAAGATTGTTGTTCATAATAATATCTGCAGAAAAGACTGAGTCAAAGGAGAATGAGAGACTGGAAAAAACGATTAAGAGTAGATATGAGAATAATGTTAAAGAAATTATTATTTTGAGTTTTATATAAACAAATAAATTGTGAGAAGAAATAATAGACCAATATCAAACTTTTTGGCAATAAAAGATATTTAGGGCAAGAGATTTTTGGAAAAAGTAATACTTAGTATAGGTAATTTGGAAGAGTGAGTCTTATTCGGGGGGGGGGGGGGTGAGAAAAGAAAATATTTGGTTTTGAAGATTGAAGTTTAAATAAATTAGCAGTACATCATTGAACATTTTTTACAAATCAGCATTTAATGAAGCTAGAGATATTCATTTGCTGTTCAAAGTAAAAAAGATATTTAATTGAATATAAAGTGCTTTCATTAGCAGAATTTATGAATTATAAATTCACTATGTGTATAGCAGAAATATATATATATGTATGAAAAAGAACATCTTGAAGTATACCAGCATTATTGGAATAAATATTGGATAAAAATTCACCTCTTCTCATTTAAATGGAACATTTACATTAAAACTAGATATCCATTTTGTAAATTCAAAATATAGATTGCTACACTTTTTTTTGTTTCAAATTTTATCAATTGATGAATTCCATAAATAACATATACAGTTAAACAAGTAAATCAGTTGTTCAAAAATCATACTATACTAATTGAGGTTGAGATAATGTAATATTCCCTAAGAAAAGAAAAATGTAATAAGTAAGAACACATTGTGATTATATGAAAACAAATAACATTACAATTGAAGAAGTAGAACCAAACGTAGAATAAATGAACTGATGTAAAGAATAAAAAATATAAATTGTGTAAAGATAATGTGAAACATAATTATAGAATTTGAGTTTGATATTGGAAAAATTAATTTTGATAACATATTAATATGGGTTCATTATTGATATGCGCATTTTGGGTTTGAGATAGAAGTAAAAAGAAAATTATTAGAAATCGGATATTCACATTAGAAAAATAAAAGAGGGCAAACATTTATTTTTTTAAAAATAATAAGATTTTCTGAGTACTAATTCTATAGTTAAATTTGCTAACATTTTAACTACTAATTTTGTGGCAATATAGAATCATTTATAATTATTTATTTTTCTTTTTTGAAATACACGCCTACTCCTTAGCTATATGCTGTCCAAAAAAAATAGTAAATAAAAAACAAGAACATTAAAATTCAGAAATTATTTAGAAAAATATAAATTTTATGTTTATGTATATCCTTTTCTGATATGCAACTGCCAATTTTTATCTTATAGCAAATGTCACTTAATTACGTCAACTTATGCCATAACAACTTTTTTTTTCAAAAAGTTTTAAATTTGATTTAAAATGGCTTCAGTGCAGAAATCTAATGATCATAGCAATTCTGCTAAACTTAGAGAAAGATCTTTCTTTGAATATTAAATTCTTTTTTCTGCATAGTATCTTGAATAGTCCGGTTATATCAATTTTTTGCCTATTAATGTTTGGAAAAATATTTTTAAAAAAAATCTTGTGTGTTTATAGCATACTATTGAAAAACAATTTTGTGCAGATTTTACAAAAAAAAAAAAAACATGAAATGATATATATAATTTTCTTTTTATAAAGATTTTAATGAATTTGGGTATGTATAACTTCAATTTATTTATTTTTGTTGAAATAATTACTCTTTTATTAGCTATAGTTTTACATATTAGTAAGCCAAATAAAAATATGAACAATATATTTATATTTGCTTTTAATATATATATTATCATATATTTTAAAAGCTCTATAGCTATATTATTTTAACCACTCTCTCTTTAAATAAAGAAAGCTCAAATTTTAGCATTGTTTCTATTTCTTATATTATCATATGTATATATGCACATGTATAAATTTATCAATATTATTGTTAAAATAAGTATTTTAAAATAAATTACATCAAAAATAACGTTTGATTGTTGGGAGGGGGGGGACCTTCTAAAGTAAGTTCTTTTAGCTGCATCATGGATTTTGATAATTTTTTTAAAAAAAAACTTATTAATAGTGATAAAGAAAATGCATATGGCTTTATTCCTCAGGAGTTCATAAAAAGCTCGAGCACCACACCTGTAGGCACCAGAATCGATCCTGGGACTCCCAATCCCAAGTCTGATGGTCTACCAAGTGCACCAAAACGCACAGATACTTCTTTTAGCTTTTTTTTTTTATAAATAGACGTAAAATAATTTGAATAATTTTAAAACTAATATCAAAATATACAATTTATAAATAGAATATTTAAATTCATTATGTTTTTATAATTATTATCTTTTTTATATATAATGTAAATATACGCTATTTCATATCAAAATATTTTTTTCTGATTATATACGTGGACTGTGAGGGTTTGAACTGGTAGAAAAGATACTAACTATGATAGAATATAGTAGATGAAACAGGATGATGGCTAAATAATAACGTTTCAGTGGAACCAAAAAAAACGTAATAAGTTTTATATTTGTTGATGTTGTTTTTTTTTTTTAAAAAAAGTGAAACCAAAATCTTGCGATCTTTGACGTAACGTCTCCCCGTGATATGCGACAAATTTTAGCGATTAACTTTGTCCGCAAATCACTAGGTGACATTATCTTAAAGATCGGAAGATTAGAGTAGTACGCCTTCAGTGTGATGACATCATAGCAAGGTAAATACGTGATTACCAAATTGTTTTATAGGTACGTGTATATACACATACAAGCAGTACAATAAACAAAGCATAAACTACTATCTATTTATGCCATCGAGGTTTAAAACAAATATTATTAATATAATGATCCCACTAGATTTTCAAGTGAAATCATGTTTTAATGACTAAAAAAAATATTTCTCTAAAACATGCTGGAAATTTCAGTCATTCTATTTGACATATATAATAAAAAGAAAATATCAATACTAATCCAATGAAAATTTGTTTTTTGTAAAGTTGAGATACTAAAATAAATAAAGTAGAAAACTGACAATGGTCAAATGTTATCATTTTGTTGTAGTATTGTATGAATATCTAGTTATTTGGTCTTTGGGGCAAAGAACATTGTGAAATAAAATTACAAATTTCTTAGAAAAATTATCCTCTAAAAACAAGATTTTAAAAATGTTCCTGATTTTTAAGTATCTAAAATGACATAACATTGCTTGCTGGTAGTAATACATGGACAAAAAAAATGGAAAAATGAACCATTATTAAGTTATATAAATAAAATCATTGATCATTGAAAAATATTTTCCAATCTTTATCATCCAAACATCTGGAAGTGTAGTTTGTGGGACACTTGTATTGACTAATTTATAGATTATTTTATCTCATATATTGAAAAATATTGTCAAAAAGAAAATTTAGATAGTAAGGCAATACTAATTTTATGCCATTATTTATTTGATTTCTTGATCTTTAGCAATTTAGATATTGATGTTAATGCTGAATTTTTGCATTTTTTTATATTATATTTGTTATTTAATCTGAGGATAAAGAAATTTTAAAAATACACTTAAATTTTGTTTTCAAAACATAAAACAAATGTGAATTCTGAAAACTGTAAAAGCTTTTGAGTTTAATAGTTTTCTCAGTGTTAGACTTTTTAGAATTTTAGAAATTTGTAATTTCTCAGGTAATGAATGAATGCTAGAAAAATGTATATTTACTTGGTAAATTTTTTTGAAAGCATGAATGTGGTGAACTGACAGAAGTGAATTAGATAATATCTTGTAAGAAAAGAGCTAAGGAAATGGTAAAACTGTGATTCAAATAAAATCAAAGCTATCAATGCAGGCTTATGAGGAACTTTTTACAGAACTTGACAATATTAGTTATTATAAAGAAATTTAAACTAATTAATATAAAAATATTTTTAAGCTTTTTTCTAAATTTGAACATGAAATAAATATTTAAAAAAAGGTTTTTGTGTTACCATATATCTACTTAAAAATTACATGCTAGAATGTAGTCAATGCTGTTTTTAAAAAAAAAAAGAAACAGGCATTTGCTATTCTTATACAATAGCAATTTTTTTAATTTATATAGTGGTGCGACTATATTTTAGCACACATTTGTTGTTGTGTGCAGTCCCAATTAAACCATAAAAATCTTATTTCTATGGCAATTCATGAATTCATTTAAATATTTTTTTTTGTCAGAAATTAATCATGAATATTGACTATCCCACTGCATTTCATTACATTTTTTATCATTTTTTATTATATAATTTTTTGAAATATTACTGAAATAGTATTCAAGTAATAAATATTTTAACAATTGTTAGAACAAAATAAAAATAAAAAAAAGAAAGAAATGTAATTCATATTATATTTTCATAAATTCATCAATACATTCTGACATAAAGATATTTAAAACTGAAGAAATTTAAAAACTAATTTGCTTGAACTTTTAATAGTTTTTAGTACTTCATTTGCAATATGTGGACTATGAAGGTGTTTTAAAGCAGAAAAACATTTTTATTTCATGTGGTCAATTCAGAACTTTATTTAAATAATAAATAAAACTGGAATATTTATAAGGACTGGAAATAGACACTTATTATGCATTTAATGCCACAGCCAATTAGCACTCAATTTAAGTTCACAAAAGTGTTTTTATGTGGTGGTTTTTGTTTTCACATATATTTAATAATTTAATTTTTGAAAGTAAATTAAAATAAATAGCAACAATTAAAAATAACACAAAACCCTAGAAAATTAAAATATCAGGAAAAAAAACATTTTTTTTATTTTTGTGGTTTAATAGGAACGTTATTCATCAAATCTTTGTTCCACCTTATTACATTTTTAAATTTTAAATTACATTTAAACCACTTTTTATAAATATTGAATAATTAAATTTTTAAAAGCTGAATCATGAAAATATTGAATGGAAAAACATTTTTGTACTGCAAGTTAATTAAAAATTTTATTTAATTAAGAAAAAAAACTGGAGAACTGGAAATGAATACCAAACAATATCATAAATTTAATATCTATCAATAACGTTCACATATATGTATGTGAGTACACATATGCAAGTAAACTGTGAATTAAAGATTATTTTCAATTAATTTACTGCATAGAAGCTATACAAAGCTCTTTTTCTAATGATTAAAAAAGAAAGCATGTATAAACTTTGCATTTCAGAAACATTTTTTTAAAAAAACTAACCCAGCTATTAAATATTTTATTCTATCCATTAGAAACAATTTGTATGATTAGTCTATCTTAAAAACAAGCAAAAGACATTAGTATTACTATTCATTGATTAAAATAAAGCAGCATAGAAATAATTATTTCATTTGTAATTAATACAATAAGCTTCAACTTATAAAAGGCGAAACTATAAAATTATAAATTTTAATATTGGCTAAGCGCTTTCAGAGCCTGTTTACTCCATATTGGTCAAAGAGCCCATTCATCAAGATTGATTTGAGAAAACAGGTTTTTAAAGTGCAAAATTTTTAACTTTTTGTTTATACATCATTTATCTGGAAAGTTTGGTATATTCCAAAATGGTTTATAATTACCATATCAGAATATTATTGCTGCAAGAAGGAATGTATACACATAACACCTTTATGTATATATACATAAGTTATTTGGAAATACACGAGATATTCTCCTGTTGAATAGGTATATTTAAAATGGTAGGTTTTTTTTTTATTTCCTTTAAGGAATAAAAAAGTCATGTTTCTTTGAATGGTATGAATCATTATGTTTCATAAATTTAAACTGAATAAAGAAGATTAGATACTTGTAAGCCTATAACAAGAATACTGCTGTGAGATCTTTATTGTAGTTTAATGATGTTAAATAATTGTATTCTTTAGAGCATATTTGTAATTTTATTAATTGCAAAAACAAATAATTAAAAGGAAAGAAAAAAATACAAATATTTATTAGTTAATAATATTAATATTTAATAATCATTTCCAATTTAAAAAATAGTAAAGAAATATCAGATATGTATTTACGTACAAAATTTGATACAACTTTAACAAGTAATATATAGACTAACTTATGTTAGCATAATAAAATTTGCATCATTTGAATGGAAATTTGTCTTTTGATCAAATTCTATTTTTACAAAATAGAAATGCATATGCAAGGATTATTCTGATTTAAGTTTAGAAGCACTTATGCTAAGCATTGAGGTCTCAATTGAAAATGTATTCTATAAAAATTAATGTCTGTTGATAACTTTTAGCATGCAACACCAGTCTTTGTCAATTATTAAATGGCATATCTATGAATATGCAAATAAAGAATATGCATCAGTAGAGATTTTCTGTATGTCATGTAATCGACTATAATTAAAGATTTAAAAAATCATTGAAATACATGATAAAATACTATGTTGACATTAATACTATCAAAAAAATATTTTTCACTCTCCTAATTCATCATTATCAATCCACTGCAGGATGAAGGTCTCTCCAAGTTCAATCCATCTTCTCCGATCTTTAGCTTTTTTTTCTCCACATCATCCCTGCACACTTTCTTATTTCATCCATCCATCTAACATGTGGTCTCTTTCTGGGTCTTTTACAATCTTTTGGAATCCAGTTTAAGATTTCAATTGTCCAGGTATTATCATCTCTTCTAGCAATATGTCCAATCCAACTCCACTTCAGTTTTTTAATTTTTTCAATGAGGTCAGTAATACCTGCTTGTTTTTTTACCCATATACTGTGTTTTCAATCTCTTCTTGTTACTCCCAACAAGCATCTCTCCATACTTCTTTGAGTGGTCTGAAGTCTCTATATTGCTCTTCTATTAAGTGTCCAAGTCTCAGATCCATAAGTAAGAACTGGTAAAACACATTTATTAAAAACTTTTCTTTTCCAACACATAG
The DNA here is from genome assembly GCA_028023455.1 of Epiperipatus broadwayi. NCBI lineage: Eukaryota > Metazoa > Onychophora > Udeonychophora > Euonychophora > Peripatidae > Epiperipatus > Epiperipatus broadwayi. The sequence goes on from JAQFVV010012409.1 coordinate 990,827, forward strand.
GCATATTTCTTTTTAGTATCAAGTTATTTCTACCAAAAGTATTCCAATCAAATTTAATTTTATGATTAATTTCATTCATTATGTTTCCATCTGTATTAATAATCTGACCAAGATATTTGTAATTATTAACTTCTTCTAACTCATCATAATCAATCTTTAGTTTCATATCTTGAGAAAATCCATTACACATTACTTTAGTCTTTTTAACATTTATATTTAGTCCTACTTTTATCTGATAACTCTTGCAACATTGCCTGCAGCTCTAAAGCATTATTTGCAAAAACAACTACATCATCTGCAAAATCTAAATGACTTAAATAATCTCCATTTACTTTCACTCCTTTAGTTCCCATTTTAATTCACAAAATACTTGTTGCAACACTGCTGTAAAAAGTTTTGGAGATATGGAGTCACCCTGTCTTACACCCTTCTCAATGTTGACTTTTCTAGTATCATTATGTAATCTAATTGTTGCTGTTGCATTTTTATAAATATTTTTATGAATATTCTCCTAATTACAATTTACTAAATCAAACTTTTATTTCTGTATTACTACTGTATTGAAACAATTAGATATATATTAAGTATCATCATCAATCTACATCAGGGAAGACAGACTTTCACTAAGTTCATTGTATCTGCCCAGTTATTTTTGGTTATCCCTAATGCATTTGGCCAGAGATCTTTTTTTTTTTTTTGCTGTTCAATATTTCTAGTCTCTAGTTTTAGTTAATAAATGAATTTTCTAATTTAAAAAAAAAAAATGACACGCTTATTTGAATTTTTTTTTATATAATGTTACAATTCAGTTCTTTTTTTTTTTTTGTTACAGTTTTGATTTTAAAACAAATAAGTGTATGTGGGGTTTTTTAAACTTTAAAGTGTGTATTATGTATTATTAATTTATTATACTTCTAAAGAAAACATTAAGTGTATATTTGAATTTAATTATTAAAGTGTATGATTTGTAACAAAAAAAAAAAACAATTATTTCATTTTTAAATTTTTGATAATATACATAGTATAAATATGAAAAACGAATAATAAATTCTGCCTTATTGTTCCATACAAATACACTTTAATTTTTAAAAAACCTTGATTTGAAGAGTGTGTTGTTCACATGTAATGATTTTGTCAATGGATTAAACAAGTTTATTTATTCTCTTCAGGCATAATTTAATTAATTCGCCATCACTTAATTTCTTGATTAACAAGTGAGCTTGTCCAGCGACTTAATGTTATTGAAGTCTTATTTTCACTTTTTACATTTACAAAAAAAAAATTGCTGTAGTGTGATATTTCATTTAAAATGTTCTAATTTTTCTTATTATTGCTTTTTTTGTATATTGGGACTATTGTTATAAGTGTTTGATCAAATACTGTCAGTGTCCATTGTTTTTTAAAGCCCACCTACAATGTCATTGGTAACAAACACAATACTTCAGCATTTATTTTTATAATAAAATAATGTTTCTTATTGATAATTTAAGTAACAACATAATGTACTTTTTTTTTTATATATATAAAAATAAAATACCAAAAAATGCATGCTATCCTTCATTAGCCAACTGCACTGTTGTAATGTGAAAACAACCCTAAACAATAAAGAAAACAGTGGGTATGGTAGTATAATATTGCAATAAAAATTAATTTCTGATTATTGAAATTATAATTTTATAAAAGCTTTATATTGCCTTGGAATTATTTATATATTTTTTTTCCTAGCTGTTTAAAAATATAAAATGTATCCTTAGCTTGGGCTACAAAAATAGACTCTTCTATCATTTTGTAATATAGACTATAGTCTGATAGATAAATCCAGCTAATTATTCATTCGATTTTATAAACGTTTGAAAACATTACACTAGTGATAATGATTTTTTTTTTTTTAATATTTAAAAATTAAAGACAGATTTATCCAAACATTTTTATTGTACTAATCAGGCATCATGGGTTTCCTAAAAATATTTTAATATATGTCGGTGATGAATGTTAGGTAATAAAAAAAAAATAAAACCATCAAAACATTACACATCTCCATTTCATATGCTAACACAGGTTGTTAATAGCAAACTCCATACAGTAGTACCATCAAATCCAAACCTTTGTAATCAATGCAGGAAGTTCTGTGGATAAAATCCCTATCTAGTGCCTACTTCTAGTTCAAATGAAACGGTATAAATTAATAAACACCAGTTTTAGGCAAAACACTACTGGAGTCAGTGCTGAATAAAATGATGCAGTCAACAAATACTTTAGAATTATATAATTTCATGAAAAGAATTAATACTGAGATTTATATGTATGTGTTGTTTACATGTGTGTTTTGTTGATAGCTATTATATAGTATAGTTCGCAGCTTCACTGTAATGATTATTTTTTTTTATGTTTTGTTCATATGAGTGCATTTTTAAAGTTATTAATTTCATTTTTGCTAACTTTATATTAGTTTATTTAGAGCCCTCTCCTTCCAATCTGACTTTTTATTGAAATGTACTTTTAAAAAGTTTTCAATTGTAGTCAAGTGTTATTAGCCGAGAGGTTATTGCAGCCGGCTTGCAAGCAAGTAGTTGGTTGCAGACGGTTGTGGGTTCGCGTCCCGGCCGATGCTATGACATATGGAAAAAGTTTTCAATTGTCCTTTGGGTTGTCATGTGATAGCCGGTTGTGGCCGCTTGAGCATAAATAGGTAATACAACAAAGGTGTTGTATTACCTGTAAATACAACTGTGTTGTATTACTCGTAGTAATTAACGCCATCAAGAGGCCACGACCGGCTATCACAGGACAACCGTTCTTTGTTAAAAAAAAATTATATGTTTTTAGAAAATAATACAGAAACATGGCATTTACGACAATTATCTTTATTACTTTACAAGAACTGTAGTATTTACTAAACTGTGGTTTGTTTGTTTTTAATTTATATTTTTTATTAGGTATGGTTATATATTAAATTATTTGCTCTTTTTTTTAGTGTAAGTATAGATGAAATAAAAATAATATTATTTAAATAATTAATGTAAAAATAATAAAATCTGACAACTGAAAGATTGTAGCAATTATTGTTCTTATAATGTTAAATTGAAGAAAAATGTTTTCGGTTTTGAGTCTTTGTAATAACTGTTCTTAGAAAATTGTTTTATTTTTTTTAAATTATAATTGTCTTTATTAGTTGTTTGATAATTGAACAAATATTTACAACAACAAAAAATCTACAAAATAAAATTAGTATTACTAGTTTTGTATTGAAATATTTAAAAAATAGTTGAAAATTGAAACTGATTTTATAAAAGTTTATCAATCATTTTATTATAATTGTGTGTTTGCATAAACAAAATGAAGTAGTTATCTCATTGACATTGACTTATATTTATTGCATCTCCCTTTTAATCAATCATTATGCTTTTATTTTTCATGATTTTTTGAATACAAATACTTGTTTTTTTATTTTAAAATTTCTTTTTTTTTTTTTAATCAGTGAATAGATATTAGTTAATTATATGAATTATTTAATCATTATTAATATAATGAAATTATGTTGTTCATTTAAGAGAAATGATTAATGAATAACTGCATTTATATCAGCAAGAGATTAATGACATAATTTATTTCATCTATAATTTTATTAATTGATAGTGAATTATCTTTTTAAAAACAGAAATATGCACTACCCATTTTTTAAAATAAATAAATGAAAAAGAATATGCAAATTGTTTCATCAAAATGTTTTTGTTTTCAATTAAAATTTGGAAGTATAAAGCAAGTTTTTTGAAAAAACTTACAATGTTCCAGTATCAAAGTAAGGCATGATTTGCAACAATAACCTCATATAAATGATTAAACTGATTTTTTTTTTTTTGACTTCAATTTGAATTGATCCAAATCTTCCTTTATTAACACTAAGATAAACTGTTTGGGGCATTATCTAGATATCAAGTCCTTTATTAGCACTGAGATAAACTGTTTGGAACATTATCATGATACATTGCTATATGATATTAGTTGCTTGGTGAAGATTATACAGCCACATATGTGAAGGGTTGTATCTGCAGATTTGTTTAATTCAAAGCAAGCTTAGTCTCATTGGTAATCATAATCTCTTAAGATCATCAATTTATTATGAACTTAAGGGTTCTTTGATTATAATTATTTCTAAATATTTGAAACAAGATTACCATCATCTTTACAGTTTATTTAACTTTAATATATCGAAAAAAAGATAAGATAATGGCGTCTTGTCTTCATATTGTATAATATTACTTGGAAAATAAATAATGGATGCTCACAATGAGTTTTTGAAAACAGATATTTGAAAGAAAAAAAAAAGATAAACAATATTAGAAAAATATTTATAATGAAAATAACTGTGAAGAATGCAACATATGAAATTTGAATCAAAATAAAGATGCCTTAATATGTTATTGAAAGAAACTAATGTTGATGGTCTTTCTAGTCACTTTGCAACTAGAATGTTTGTTAGGATTCTATAACTATTGAAGCTACATATATGTGTCTACGTGTATTTGCTTCATTTAAAAATAAATTGAACTAAAACTTTTGGTGGGTATGTGGTCATGAATGGATTCATGTAAACTACATTCAAACATATAAATTCAATTTGCTTTAGTTTTAGTTTAGTCCTATCATTTTATCTACATTGTTAAGTATTATAAATATATTTAATAAGACACGAGTATAAAGAAAATTATATCTTTTAAAAAAACATTTCCTTTAAAAAAAATACTTAAAAGTGCAAATATTTTGAAGAGTTCATATTTTGGATTTATTATTTTATATACATGCATAGATTTTTTGTTGGTGTTATTGCCTTTTCTCCAAATAAAGTCTTGCTTTTGTATGACTGTTCTGTTAGATTTTCTGAATTTCATGCACATACTGTCCACAATGCTGCTGCATCTAGTTTTTAATACTCTACAGCTGATATTTTATTACAACTAAAATATTAAGATAATTTTTGAAAACTTTATTTTTAATATTAATGAATATTCTAAAATTAATTATAAATAATAGATTGTCACAAAATATTTTTTTATGATAAAAAATTGTATAAAAATAAAATTTTTATGTAAATAATGATACTTTATGTGTACGGATAATATTACCCAAAATGTAAATTCTGTACTGTATGCTATATTTTTTAATTTCTTTAATTTTATTTTAAATTAGACTGTAATTTTTTATCACTGTAAAAATAAGTCAATAAATATTTCTGATAGTGATCGCTATTGAGTGTCCTTCATGTTAGTTTTGTTCTATATAGAATTTTTTTATTTCCAAGTCATTGGCTTCTGAATAAATTTTTTTGCTCTATTCCATAGTCATAGTATAAGCACATTTTGTGTTTCTGTTATGATTGGATATATAAGTTAAATATGGGGGGGGGGGGGTTTAAATGTAATTGTGATTTTTTTCTGTGAGGGAATCTTGTTACAAGAATATTTAAAAATGCTAAATTTTGTTTGTGTATTAATCATTTTGTGAATTAAATGGAAATGAATATGTGGTACTGATGTGTGACCAGAATGTTTCTAATAGTACTTTACTGTGTGGCCTTACAATAAATGTATCATCAATGTAGTAAAATCAGTCTTTTGGTTGAGATGCAGTAGTATTTATGGCTGGATTTCAAGATCTTTTGTGTAAATATTGCTAACCATAGTTGTTCATTGATTTTGTTGGAAGAAGTCACTGTTGAACTGAAAATTTATTGTAATGCGGAATTTTAGGAGTTTCATTATACTATCAATAAAAATAATTTTGTGATTTGTAAGCTATTGTTCTCATTAAGTTTTTTTCTTTACAATAAAATGATTCATTGCTGGATATGTTTATGAAAAAACTTTCCACGCCAAACCTTCTTGTTTCTGATTAATTCCATAAAATGCTTAGAATTTCTGACAAATGACTATATCTCATATATGTCAAAAGATTTTGAATGTCAAAAAGAAATTTGGGTAAAGTTTGTCATGGTGAATTTTTAAAACTAACAATATATAATGGATTATGGATTAGATTTTGTGCTAGTTCATAGAGATATGGGATCTTGTGGAAATATGTTGCTAATTTATTTTTCCTGAATCGGTGAAATATGTGTGATGCTTTCTAAGTAATGTTTGCAACTTAGTTTCCATAGTTGATATGAGATTCTTTTTTTTTTACCACCATTTTCTATTGTGTAGGTCTCTTACTTTGTTGTCATAATTGTAGCATTGCCTTTTTCAGAAGCAAGAGTGATTAAAAATTTGTCTAGTTTGAGAGATTTAATTTTTTTTTTCTCAATATAGCCGCTGGTATTTCTCGTGTTTCTTTTATTCTCTGGAGTGATGCCCCCTCCTTTTTTATCTAGAGACAATTTTTGAGTTATTTTTCTGTTGCACCCATTATATTTAATGAAATGTTAGATGGTGGGTCAATAAAGTTTAGTTCTTTTTCCATTTCAGAAATTTCATTATCTTTTAGACATTTTGAATTAAGATTTTTTCATTGATATAACTGCTAGTTATGTGGTACAGTTTGAAGTTTAATGTGATAATGAGAAATACACTTTCTTGAAAGCGCTTAGCCATTTTAATTTGTTGACTACAATTAATTTGTTAATTTATACACCTTTATGTCATATGTGTGTTAGCACAATTTTATTATTATACACCTGGATCTTGTTTTATGCAGTAGATAGGTTCCTCAGAAAATGCGGACAAAAGAAATCGCACAAAAATAGACTTAACTTACCTTGAAAAATGGGGGATACGTACTGTAATTTTCAAAAAATCGCATAAAAGCAAAGCAACAATGTAAAATTACTTTAAAATTTGTATACAAAAAAATAAGGAAATAAAATATGACTAATAAAAATTTTCAAATTTGAAAAAAATTGATACAAGACAAACTTTTTATTAACTACAGTATTTAACTTTATTCAAAACAATATATTTTTATGCGTAATTTACAGTATTTTACATTTTTTCATACATGTACAATATTTTAATCATTATTGTTATTTGATGATATGTAAGTTCGTTTGTAAATTGGTAAGACATCAGATTCGCCACAAGAGGAAATACAACTACGTTTTTAATTGCTCTTATAGTGGACTCGCCTAAACTAAAATGTTTTCCAATAACTGTTGATCCTTCCCATTTCGCTAAGTAATCTAAAATTGAAATTTTTGTTTCCAAAGAAATTCATTTTCTTGGGTGTTTTTTCCTCTCCATTAGGGTAAACTAAAAGTTTGAAATAAAAATAAAAACTTAGTCTTATGATAATAAAAAGACACCTACTCACCACTGTTGGGCAAAATTTAATTAAAACTAGCAATTAAAAATTAAATTCTTATTTTTGTCTTTAATTTTCAGTTCCGTTTAAAAATAAAATTTCATTGTTTCACATCACATTAATTTCAGATCACATTTTGTAATTTTTAAATTGTTAATTACAATTAAAAATCAGATTTTAATTTTTAATTGTCAAATTTAATTGTGCCCACCGCACTTACTCACTTTTTAAAAATAAACTTGCGAACAATAAATGATTAATTGATTATGTACTCTTTTTTTAAAAAGCAAAAATAGAATGTGATTTAAAATGCAAAAACAGTAACATGCATAGTATAGGCATTTATAACGTTTGAACACATTTACATTATAATCTTGTAAAATTTAATGTGCGCATATAAAATTGGGGAAATCCTGATTTTAAATGAATTATGAACTTCTTTATTGCATAAAATCTATTACAGTACTATTATAAAGCACTGAAAATATTGAAGTTATTAGATGGAAATCGAACTCTGATAATGCGCTATTACTTTAAATATGACGTGTGAATGCACGAAATTTATAATATTTAAAGTAATAATGCATTATCAGAGCTTAACTTCTGATCTAATAATTTTTATCGCATAAAAGAAGACCACATACAAAGATATTAAGAAGAAACATGAATCGCATAACTTCAAAATTGTATTAAAGAAATCCGCATAAAATGAGACCCAGGTATAATTGACAAGTGTAAATAGATTTATTACTATATAAGTTTACAAATTTCTTTTTTTTTTTTTTTTGACATTCTTTTATTTTTTTCATGTGATTTAGAATATTAATTTTCATACTGATTTAAAAACTTGGGTTTTAATCAATAAGTTTATTTTTTTAGCAAGCCATGCTATGTTACTATTTGAATGCAATATTTGATAAACCATTGAGCTTTTTTTCTCTCTCTTAACAGAGCCTCACTTGCTCTGTGAGTAATTTTTTCAGCACTCTGATAGTGAATTATGATTTTAATTGAAAGTCTTTAGGAACATTCTCTTCAGATTTACATTTGCATAGAAAGTTAATTGAATTTTGGATAACAATGACATTCCAACCAAATAGGCTTTCTGTTAAAAGCAACAGTTAGTAGAATTATATTTATGAAAGTCCTGATTTTAATTTCCAAGTAAATTTTATTGATGGAGAACACAAAGTTACATTAGTGAGTTACAAAAGTTTTTTTTTTTCTTTTTAGGGTAAGGTTAATGAGTATTTTGCAAACATTATGGATTATTATACTAACTTGACTTATGAGATTATTTGGTATTGTCATGTGAACAGTATTTAAATTTTCTTTTTATTTTTTTTTCTCTCTGGCCCAACATTGTTATCTCTTCTAACTAACTATATGTTCATTACTACATACATACTATGTTACTTTAATCCTATCTGGTTTTTTTCTCCCCTAATCATTATTTGGGATTATTTTAATCATTCTTTTGTAGAGTAGCTGATATCATCAATATATATATATATATCTTTCCATGTTTACTACTTGAAACATTGTGTTATATACTGATGTATGTTATTGCTAACAGTTAAATATATTTGGAAAAGTATAGTTTGTAATTTTTTTTAAAAAAACACATTGAATAATTAAATTAGACATGGAAATATTGCAGCCTATAAATAGTTTATAATGTATAATAATCTCCTGCTTCATTTGATTCTAGGCCAACATGTAGGTATATAAACAATTTAATTTTAAAAATATACATATCATCATATATAATTAACAAAAAAAAAGTGGAATACTGCAGCAATTGTCATAAAATATATTTTAATAATAAATCAAGAAAAAAAAAAGATAGATAGCACTTGCAATTGACTGAGTATGCAAGATAAGGAAGTGGTTGACTGAGAGATGAGTCATGGTGACACTTATGCAAGGTGTGTATTTATGAAATTTATTGATTTAAATTTATATATTTTAGTTGTTTTTTTTTTATTTAATATTTTTCAAACTGAGTCTTGCCGAAATCATAGGTGGTAAAGTTGCACATGAGGGGAAACTATTATACATCTAAATATATTCTGTAAAAATAACTATACTTTGTTGGCAAGATAGTTTAGAATGTTAATTCAATAAATAAAAAGAAATTATGTTTTCCGCTCTCTACAAAGTGGGCCATGTCATTTATTTGGTTACATTTACATAAAATTTACATTATATCTTTCACCCACATGCTTCTCATCCACTAGTCATTGCTATGAATATGTTATCAGGATTAAGATATTAACAGCTACTCAGTGTACTATATAATAAAACTGTTTATTGTTAAGCTTTTCTTATTCAGTGTTCCTAACACTTATATCAATACATAAATATATATATATACTTATTTTTATTAAGTAAATTCTCTTGAATAGTTGTGTAAAGAGTATTATTTCTTTAATCATCAAAATTTCTTGATTCTTTATTTAGTGGTGGTTTAGATTCAATTTTCAATATTTGAGAATCACTTATTAATATCATTATTTTATAATAATGATCTAATATTATTAATTCATTTATATAACATTATATTAATGAACTTATTTCTGTTGTTGCTACTGTTATAATTATATTAATTTTTTTTTTTTTTTCAGGTGGTACTTCACCCCCTGTTCTTCCTTGTCTACAAAACATGTATCCAGTAAGTTTACTTATGTTTACTTGTGTGTGTGATCGCTGTCAATATACTTTATAGGAAATATGTTGTGCATAAAAAAATTTTAAGAGGAAATATGCATGCTTATCTTTATTAAATTATTTCTCTAGACTGGTTATATAAAAAATATAATCTCTTTATGATAATGGTCTTTTTAAAGACTATCATAAGACATTTTGGTCTCTTGTTGGATGTGTATAAATAAAATAGTATAGAAATCATGAAAGAAAATTTTATTGTTAATATGATACAAACATGATTTTTTTAAAATCATAATTGCAAATAGTTTTAAATTTTTAACAAATATATACTAAGTATAGATGTGTCTATTATATACCGCAATCTTGCTTGCATTCTCCTTTCTTTCTTAATCTCTGAATCTCTATGAAATGTTAATTTGTAGATATTCACATTTACCATTTATAAGAAATTTAAAATGTTCAAAATATTAAAGAATTAATCAAAGACAATATATATATATTTTGGTTTATAAAATTTATTTCGATTATTTTTATTCTGAAAGATTATTTTGTTAGATTTTTTATTTTTATTTTATGGTAATATAATATTACGAACTTGAAAAATATTTTTAATGCTAAATGTCTGAAATAATTTATAAAATCATACGTCTTAATATTCTGATTTTATATATGATATGTATAATAATGAATAGATAAACGATATCTATTCTCAATGATAATCATATAAAAATAAGTGAAAAGTTATTTCATATATAATGCCTAAACATATTAATATATCGTACATTTGATTATGTAAACTAAAATAATAGGATATGTGTTGATAAATCAATTTATTTAATAATAATACTTTTAAAAAAAAGTTTAACTTTTTAGATGATCATTATTATACTTATATTTCTATTTTAGTATTATTTTTTCTTTAAGAAGCCATGATTTAGGAGTAGTTGAAACAATGAAAAATAAATTGAAAACAATATTTTTTATGATATAAAATGGTTATTTAAATTTTTATAGTAACATTCAAAATATCTTTAGAAGCTTTTCGTGAATTAGTATGGATAGTCTAATTTAGAGGGGACAAAAAAAAACATATATGATTAAATGTGTTTATCAGTCACTGAACTACAAATACGTATATATATTCTGGACTTCAATCATATTATCCCAATAAAAATAATCTGTATTCTATCTTTTTAAAGCATAGAAGGTAATCTTCATAATATGAACATGATCTACGTTACCCATAAAAACACGCTCAAATTCAAAATAAAATATTATTTTAGAAAGCTTATTACTTTTCTTCCATTATATATTTCTAATCCATTGACAATATCCTCTTACTATTATAGTCAGTATTTTTGCATTTGAAATACTGAAGAACATATCCATTTGGGTTATGGACTTAAGTCATATTTTTTTAGAATATTATGAAGCCTTTTTAAGTAACAAATTTTCCTGTATCTTTATATTACATTGATAGAAATCCTTTCTTATTTATATAAAAGAAATTTGGCATAATAACATTCCTACATACAATTAACTTTGTTGATATAGTTTTATACTCTGTATCTTTTTAAATGCTCCAGAAGCATATTGCAGTCTAATGTTACACCTCAATAACCATGTCTATTTTTTTTATCTAATATGGAACGAATTTATAAATCACATCTTTTGCTCATGAAATGTTTATTGCATCTGCCTAAAGCCACACTGGTGTAGTCACCACCAATCTATGATTGGAAGGAATTTGTTCCATAAAATTTTGAAAAGACATCGCTTATGCTGTAGTAGTAACAAAATAATATTCCATGATAATTATTGCTCTTTCTGTTCTCTTTATTTTGATAAATTGAAAAAAAGTAGAAGTATCTTTAAGATCAGATTGCACATGTCTTTATAAAAAAATTTCACTAGTTTTTAAGTTAACATTAATTTTGTTTTTCTTTTTTTTTTTTTAAGTGTCATAGCATCGGCCGGGACGCGAACCCGCAACCCGGGCAACTGCCTGCTAGTGCAAGGCAATCACGCTGACCTCTCGACCACCAATGCAAGACTTTGTTTTTCTTCTAATACTTACTGGCAAATTGTAAAAATAAAATGGTATGCAATATAGTGATTAACAAAAAAAAATTGAAATAATATTGTGAGATAAAAGTATCGCCTCCCCCGTAGAATTTTTTTTTTTTTGTCTATATAATTATTTTTTAATTTCATTTTTGGTAATATTATTAATTAATATACCAAAAGTAGACAAAGTAACAAGAACAGCTAGCTGTCAAATTAGCATTATATTTTTATAATTGTATAATTTGTAATTGGAATTATATTTCCATATTTTTTCCCCCCTTTTAATAATAGAAATCTAAAAAAGTGATAACAATTATCTGACTATCATATGATCAGAAAAATAATATTAACACTGTTTGAGTTTAAAAGGTCAATTTGTTAGTGCTCTATTGGTAAGATTGCTAAACAACAGCTCTCAAACTGTTGAACATTTTAGCATTTCAGTATTAATAATCTCAGAAGTTAAAAAATCATTCACTAAAGGCAATGCAGTGGAAATATCTAGAATCAACTGCAGCTAAAAGTCAATACTCACTTAGAGGTCTAATGTTTATTATACAAACTTACAACCAAAATATGGAAAAGAATACAAAAGCAAATCATAAGCCGTATACATATCTGAATGTTCCCGGAACTATCAAAACAGTCTATCATGAATTTCGTAAACTTAGCTGCCATTTCAAGCCCATTCATTTTTAATGTGGATATTACAACATGCTTCCAGTTATGTATAATTATAACTATATATGATTCATACATTTTATAACCATATGACTTGTTTAAGTTTAGGCTTTGTACATGTTAGAATTTCTCATAGTGTGGTATGGCTCTGGAAAGCTGTTCTGATGTTATACTGATTGCAGATTTTCCTTAATTTGTCTGCTATTTTTGGAAAATCTGCAATCAGTATAACATCAGAACAGCTTTCCAGAGCCATACCACACTACGAGGAATTCTAACATCTACAAAGCCTAAACTTGAAATGCTGCAAAGAAAAAACTGCATCTATGAAATACCATGTGAATGTGGAAGAACATATATTGGTGAGACCAGCCGTCCCATTCAAAAGCGCTTGCAAGAACATATGACTTGTTTATGTCTGTAATTGTTGTCAAGAAGCCTATCAAACAAATTTTGTCCCAATTGTGAAATATGATTTGGATAATCATGTTATGTTCTTTTTTTTTTTACATTTTTATTCTGTTCAGATATGTTATAACTGGATTATTTTATCATTTTGATGGACCAGGTTTATTTCGTGTATTCAAACAACACTCATTTTTCAAAATAATATTCCAGTTTTATAGCTCTTACAATTAAATATTGGTTATTTTAGGTATTTACCATTTCTATTTCCCTGAATTTACTATATTTGAACTTTACAGGTTATTTTTAAGAATGTATATTCTCCATTAATTTTTCTGAAAATTTGAGGATTTTCGCTAAAAGGAATATTTTGTTATGTTTTAAGATACTTCAAATACATAGTTTTTATTGTAAAAAATGATTTTGTGTGATATTATTAGAGATTTACCATAAACAATCCTATTATTTTACTCTGTACAATATATTGCTAATTGTAAATAATTATAAATATTGATAATTTATTTTAGAAATATATAAATTTTTAGATCTCTATTAATTGTTTATAAATTGTAAATTTCAATAGATAAAATTGAATATTTTTTTTTCTATATATATAGATACAGTTAATTGTTTATCTTGTCAGAACATTTTGTCGATATGGTATATTCAGTTTTAGAATTAGCTATTTTTGAGGAAGTCTGGAAAAAAAACTATGCACTATATGTGCTTATATTATATCATCTTGTAGATGATTTCCTGTAGTTTTTAACAAAATATTAAATATGGTGCTACGCCTTATACATTTTGAATTACTGACAATTTTACCAAATGTTTACATTAATTTTTTATTTTTTTAAGAAAAAAAAAAATCTGCAAATATATAATCAGGATTTTTTGAGTAGATTGACAGGTGGTTTGAGTTGCATATAATTTTAATTATTACATTTTTTATTTTATGTATTAAATTAAAAGATATTATTTTGATGCATTATAAAAAAAAAAGTATGGGTTTTTTTTTTATCATTTTAATTGCATAATGACAACTCACTCATTTTCATTGTTTTCCTTATAACTTTTCTGGATACCTGGATATGGTTTGTTCTAAATGTCCAAAATCCATCTTGTTCTTTTGATTGGTCATATTTCAAAATTCATTGTAGACTAGTTGTAATTATCTTGGTAAAAATCTTATATAGAAGTGTAGAAGATTGATAGACCTATAATTTCTAATATCTTCTTTATTACCTTTCTTAAATATATTAGGCTTTTTTTTTTAATTATTTGGAATATCTTTATTATTTAGATATTTGATATATAGCTTTGCCAACAGTTTTTCTGTTTTTTCATTTGCCTTTTTTAAAATATCAATATAATTCCATCATTTCCTGGAGTTTTTACCTTTATAGATTCAATTGCATTTTTCATTTAAAATACTTGGCAATTCAGAAAATGTAGTAATTATATGAGTCTTTTTTTGTTGTTGTTGATTTTTATTACCATATAAATTCTTTATAGAACTTTTCTATCAATTTCACAATGTCGTCTCTCTTTTTAGAAATAGTTTCTTCATTTTTTTTTATTTACTGAATCAATATTTCTTCTATAGCTTTCTTTGCAAATTCATAATTATATCATATATGCCTTTCTAAAATTAAGAAAAAAATTAATTAAATTCTATGTTTGGAGTGAACTATTATATGGTTATGAAATGTGGTCAATGACTAATAAAATTAGGACAGATTGGAAGCCTTTAAGATGTGGACATGGAGAAGAATGGAAAAAATCAGTTGGTTGAATAAAATAACAAATGAAGAAGTTTTTAAAAAAAAATAAATGAAAAAGAAGATTGAAGGAATTAGAAAGAGAAACTGGATTGGACATATATTAAAAAGAAAGTATAGTTCAATGAAAAATGTTTTGGAGTGAATGATGAGTGGAAGCGCGAAGAAAGGATGGAAAAGATTGACATTGTTGGTTGATATAAAAGATGGGAAGAATTATGTGGAATTGAAGAAGTGAGCAACGAAGAGAATGGAATGGAAATATAGATGAATTGATGATTTGACTATTCTCTGGATCTGTCCATGGGACAAGATATTATTGATTGATGCATTTGTAAATACTTCTTACTTTCCAGATTAGGATTTAAATAGAAATGTCTTCTGGAAAAAGTTTTAAGTTGAAATCTTTTATTTAATAAAAACATTTTTTCAAGATTTTTTTTTTCTGTGCAGTAGTTTTTACCTTTTGTTTTAATCGGTGCAAATACTTGAATTTATTTAATTGTAAATAAATAGATCGTTGTTTTTTTTGTTGTTGTTGTGTGTTTTTTTTTAAAAACACATATTTATAGAAATAGTAATTATAGTTTGTGTGCGCTCCTAGTAATGAGATGCACTATATGTAAGTAAATACTAAAATAAAATATCCAAAATAAAAACACTAGGAAAAGGGAAAATTTAATTTAATTTACTATCAAGTCTTAATTCAAGCCTAAAATAATCAAAATAAGAAACAAAAAGAAGAAAACACTATTAGGATTTTTGTTTCTTATATAAAAGGAAATATAGACAGTATTGAACATATTCAAAAATGGGAGCAGTATATAGTAGATTTTCAGTCCCTCTTGAATCTCATGGAATTTATGAAATTTCATGTGGTATATGTTAAGCTTCTGTATGAGCAATCATCTCATCATTATTATTATTATTCATCATCAACACTCAATGAATTCATGCAATGGTTTCAGGTCACAATATTGATTTCCCTAATACCAGGATCCTATCCAGATATGACACTCTCCACCATTATAAGATCAAGAGAAGCCATTGAGATACTAAAAAGACCAAATTGTATCAACAAAGTGAAGACACTTCCTTCTATTTAGAATATTTTTTTTGAAAAAGAACATTACTCTGAAGATATTTTGACTTTTATTTTATTTCTTTTTCAATTTTATATACCTGTGTTGTTTTTCTATTGGTGGAACTTTAATTATTGTTATAGATCATTGATTACAGCATCTCTACAACCATCTTTATAATATTCTGTTCATCACCAGTTGATGATTTATGTGATCAAGCCCAAACATTTGGTATAATTATTATCAATATATATATATTGTACCAGTCAAAACATGCTTATCCATCTAACACGAGCTGGAACTCACAAACTGTACTTCAAACCCAGTCATGCCCGAGATTTAGGTCAGGGACCAGCCTGGATTCGAACCCACTCTCCAAGCCCCAGATCAAACACCTAATAGACAACATAACAATGATGGCACACGAGAATTAATTCTTAATCCGGCCCGCTAGCAAATTGAAGAAAACAATAAGACTCATGGACTTAAACATATACATAAACAACTTTAATACTAGAGACATTCCAAAGATCAAATCTAATATATTAATTAATGGGGGCTTTACTAATGAATAGCTATGGTCAATTAGTGAATTGGATTGATTTAATAATGGACAGAAACTGATATATGATGAATTTAAATATATTTATTGACAATTTTACATATATTTTTGTTATAACCATTATTTAGCATTACAAATGCACACAGGCATTTTTATTTATTAAGTAACATTTCTCTAGGCCATTTGAACAATAATTGATACGTTGGCAAATAGGTTTGTTGCTATTATTTAATGGAGCCAAATATGCTATATAACAAATCACTACGTTCCATTTATTAGTTATGCCCATTTATAGTCAGTTCGAATGGCTATTATACATGAAATCAAACCAAGTCTGGAGTGAAACGTAATATAGATTATAATAAATTTTTCTATTAAATATGGGCATCTCAAGCGTCCCAGATAGCTTAAGATCGAACGGGTTTTCAAGAATGCTTCGGATCAACGCCGAAGGCTGCATCTTAGGGAGGCAGAGTGGGCTAAAGAGATTTTACTAACACGCTAGGCACAAATAAAATATAATAACAATGTTGCTTTGCGGATGGAAGAATAGTTTTAGGGTTTTCGTGACCAACACCGGTTTACCCAGTAACCGGTCATCATGCTGCTAAAAGGGAACCTTTATTTGGTTCATAAGATGCAGGAGGACTTAGTGCTAATCTGGCCCGTAGCTCAGACTTAGCTACTGCACTACCCATAAGAGAGGAAGATGGGCTGGACTTACCTGGCTCCATCTTATATATATCAAAAAAGGAACAGCACAACGATAAAATATTAATAAACTTCCCATCCGCCAAGCCAAAGTATATTATAAATTAAATATTATACATTAAAGAAACACTAGTTTATCAGATCAAAAGAGCCAACTCTTCTGTAGCACGAGAAATACGATATGCTACTGACGAGAATATATATAGACAAACTTTACTTTATCCCATTCAATCTCTTTAGTTATCTATAACTAATAAACTCTTAAAGGGGGAGAAGTATATTTAAAGGACTTGTGAATACTTTAATAAGAAAAATATACTTATGATTACATTTCAAGCTAGTTTAATCTTTAGTAACATAAATTAAAGGTTGCGAATTTGGATTTATAAGCCACATTTTATATTCACATTAATTATTTACTAAATGACAAAATAATAACGAGCACAAAGTGTCGCCATTATTTAGAAATTAGGTTTTTGAAACAGCGCACTAAATGATGCTATAATAACTAATAATTCGAAGATTTTAAATTATATCTTTAAAAAAAAACATTTGGTAATTAAATGCACGCCATTTTGAAACATAGGCATAATTAATAATTATTTTAAATAAAAGAAAAGTAAATATAACTGCAGTGATTAAGTTATATAGCAAAACATTGAATTTATAGAGAAAAATTAGCAAAAGTATTTCATTTATAGTATTCAAATATTAGACAATTAATACAGAGTTTACATTAAAGACAGAGTTTTCATTAATAGGGTTAGCTAACCTGATTTTGAAGAAATAATCATCATTTTGAATTTTACACAGAGCTCGGCGATTTTAATAATATTAAGACAGTTCTCCTATAGCTGGATTGGAGACATTGGAGCTGGAACGAAGGTGACTTCTTTGGCGGCTTATGGCATGTTCTGTTTAGTTGGGAAACGATTTTAAAATGGTGTTCCTGTAGCTGGACTGAAACTGGAACGAAGGCAAGTCCCTTTTAGCGGCTTACGGCATCTTTTATTTGGTATAATCTTGTTAGTTGTTGCTTCGGCATTGGATGGATTGAACTTCGGCGTTCCATCACGGGAACAGCAGCAAAATTAAATTAAACTATTTTCAGCTTGGATAATAATAGCTCTTCAAAAGCAAGATGAAGTATATCTTCCCGCTTAAAATATGGTCTATTTATATATTTCCACCTAGCCTTAACACCTTTTTGGAATTTCGTTTGCCTCAGGACCAATTGACTTTTAATTAAACAAAATCATATAATTAATTTAAAAATTATTAAAATATATAAATTACATAAATTTTGATTCAGTTTTCATTAATTAAAATTCCTTTTTAGGTGTTATAAAATGTTAAAGCTTAGCAGAAGTAAGGTATTCTGATTTAATGATAAAGTCTTTTGTTGAAACAAAATCAATCAGTAAACAGATTTTACTTTTACCCCGGATGCGGTCATTAATTGATTTCTTGTTTACACAAAATTCTCATTTTTAATTATAAACTTACTGAAATAAATAACTTTTAACATATTTTCCTTCCCAATATTATTTGTTTTAAAAAAAAAAACAAATTTTAAAGAAAATACTTTAATTTCAGCTATATCTATAAAACATTAAATGAGAAAACCGGTAAATATATTTTAAAGAAAACATTTTACATTATATTTTTTTATTTAAACTTAAATATATATACGAATCATTATACCATCATTCCAAGGTTTAAATTATCCATCCACATACGAATATAATAGCGAATATAATTAAGAATTGACTGAAAATTAATAAAACATTTTATGAATAATTATGAGGATTTCTACACTATAATTTTATCTAACATGTCTAATTATAGCGTATTTTCGTATGTAAATGGATGATGCCTTTCACGCGGCCATGATAGCAAAGTTTTACCGCTCGACTTATATATATAACATTTTTACATTTAAGATAGGTTCGAAACTAGTTCAGACGAGTAGGTCATTAGGTTGATGGTGAAACGGAAAGAGATTGGAAGATTTACGTTTCAATATATATATGTATATAAAGTTAAACACAGTTATTTTTAAATATCTAATGCTGTGCAATAAATAATACCCTCTCCTACCTCAGTAGGAGCGACAATACCATAATAAGAAAACATCTCATATTGGTTCTCTTAGTATATACATATAAACAGTAATACAGTTTGATGTCTGTATATTTTTTAATGTAATATTATGATTAAATGACTTCTTCAGATTTTTATGTTCGTAGTCTATGTAAATAATGAAGTTGTAATCATGTAAGTAATGTTTGTTCATAATCTGATTGACTCTTGGATTAGTGTTTAATATCAGAACACGTTTTATATTCCTTACTTTAGAAACATTTAATTTTAAAATTATTCATGTTTTATTTTTAAAATAAATTGCTTTTTTATATATATGCAAACACTAAGCTATATATATATACATGCACATCCCTAAGCACCTATGAAAGTCACCTTGTATTTAACATAAGATGTGTTGTAAAAATATTGATCTCCCAGGTGTTCGTTTTATTAGTAAGTTTTACCCCAAATTTTTAATATGTTGAATGTAGGAAAAATTAATAAAATATGACAAATGTAAAGTGCAGCATATTTTATAAATTCTTTCAAACTTTATTTAAATTTTAATTTAGCCTAAATAACGATTATTGAATATTAATATACAGGAGCATTATTTATTCATTGTGCATATATTATTAGCAATTACTATAAATAAGATGAAAATTTCGTTTAATCAATAAATAACTTTGACATTATTAAAATTTGAGATGTATCAGGAAAAAAAAAAAAAATCTTTATGGCTTGTAGAAGTAAAACCTGATTTTCTAATTAAAATTGAATTAAATCTGTTTTTAAATACTTGTCATATAATATTTCTATGACTTGAAAAATTAGATAAAGAAATTTAACTGATAAATATTGCATTTATATACTTGACTGAAATCATTAGTTTTTAAATATAGTTAAATTATTTAATTATGTAATATAATGATTTTTTAAATGCCAAATGTATTCATTTATGTAAATCTATATGTGGAGTATAATAAATATGTAGTGCAGTGTAGGCTCTAAAATTCAAAAGTATCTTTCTTACAGGTATCTCAAATTTATGGAGAATAATGCAGAGTTCATTAAAATTTGTGGTATAATTCGAAAATTAAAATTATGTTAAAATGTTGATAAGTAATGGCAAACTACTACTAATGATGATCAAGTGTTATTATTTGGTTGTAGTTTTCTGTTATCTAATTACCCCAATGTCCCCCTCAAGCAAAGAACTTAACATTTATAAGTCTGGAATTTATATTAATAATATGTTAACTATCTCATTCGTATGTTGACAAACTATCACATGTTAAATTAGCTAATTTGTCGTATAATCATAGTTGAGATAGTATTTTTGTATTCTCTAATGTAGATTTAGCTTTTGCACATTTTCAGAATTCTTTATAATTGCTAAGTGACTGATTATATCAAATTGGTTAGTAAGAATGTAAAGGAGTCATTATGGATAAATGATCAATTAATTGAAAAAATTTATTTGAGAAAAAATATTAAGCATTGTGATGGTAGTGATATGAAAAAGATTAATAAGGAAATTAAATCTGATATTATAAGGACGAAATTGGGTTATTTTAGGGAATTCTTCAGTGGTAAAAATACTTCTTTGAAGTGGAAAACGATTATTTCCTGGATTAAAAAATCCTCTAATCAAATTGATTTTGTTAAAAATAATAATCACTTGTTAAAAGTTAAAGATAATGAAAAATATGTTGCTGATCTTTTTAATAATTTAGTTTCATATAAGCCGCAGGAGGAAGCTTGTATTAATGATTTGGCATTACCTTCTATTGCGGATTCTTTTTTCTGTTCTGAAGTTTCTAATATTCAGTTATTTCACTTGATTGGTTGTTTAAAAAATATTAGATCTTCTGGTTTGGATCATTTAACTTCAGAATTTTTAAGAGATAATCTTATATTTATACCAGTTTTGATACTGGTCTATTTCCTGAGTGTTTAAAGGTTGGTATTATTATGGCAATCTATAAAAAGGATGATCCATTACTTATCAGCATCTATAGATCTATTTTAATTATTTCTAAGCTATTTGAGATGATAGTCAAGGATAAAATGATGTCTTTCTTGAACGAGCATAGAGTGATTTCTATGCATCAGTATGGTTTTGTTGCTAAAAAAAAAAAAGTAAATTAGATGCTCTTAATAATCATTAATATAATTTGACATCTTTCTTAGATAATGCTGTAAAGACTGCAGCAATATATTTAGATCTTTCTAAAGCATTTGACTCTGTTCATCATAAAATTCTTTTTAAGCTATTATATTCGTATAGCTTTAGAGGCCATTTGTTTTTTGGTTACAAAGTTATTTAAAAACAGGCAACCAAAATTCATGGTGATTTTAAATTGATAGATAAATCATGGAGTTCCACAGAGTTCTAAACTTGGTCCTATATTATTTTTGATTTATATCATGTTTGCTTTACCTTTGAGTTCAGTGATTTATGTTTTTGCTGCTGATATTGCTCTGTCTTTTGGTGCTGTTTCATATAGTCTTCTTGAGAAAATGATTAATAAGGATTTGGCTTTAATTAGTAATTAGTTTATGTTAAATTGTTTGATAGTCATTTGTAATAAAACGAGAGCTATTTTTTTTTTTATAAATTTGTTTCTCATTCTTTGAATATTTCTGTTTGTGGCCAATATAGAGTTCATGGTAATAGCATTTGTACTTGTGGTAATATTGTTTTTATTGATAATTATTGTCATTTGGGAGTTTTTATTGATTCTATGTTATCTTGGTCAAGTCATATTGTTATTTATGTTCAAGGTTACATAAGATTGTTATTTTATTATTTAATTAAATTTTTGCCTAGATCTGTTTTGTTAACTATTTATGAGTCTTGTTATCAAAGAATATTGTCTTACAATATTTCTGTTTGGGATGGTTGCGCTACTTACGCTTTGTTGTCATTATGTGTTTTACAAAAGTATACTATCTGTATTATTTTTGGAAAGTCTAAATCAACTTCAATTCAGAGGTAATGGTCATGTTTTGTCTGTTGATAATCTTACAAATATAGGGTAATTATTGATATATTTCATCATCATTCTCTTTTATGTGCAAGAATTTTTAAAATAATTATTCGATTAGCTAAAAACTTTCAATTGACATTTCATAGGCAGTTCAATTACAATGGTATTAAATTGTTTAATTATTTTGTCTTTGCTTATTTTTTAGATATTGACCACATACCACTTGCTATGTTTAAAAATTTTTTGCCCTTTTGGTTATATTCTATGTAATTATTTTGATTAATATTTTGTAATTTATTATATTGTTTGTATTGTGACTTTCTAATTAAATATAAATTATTGTTATTATTATTTTGCATGTATATATATGACTCCTCACACAAGTATTTTTTTGTTTGGAGTTATATTAATTTTGTATGGTTTATATAGTATTGTAATAAATAAATAATAATTATTATTATTTTTAATTTAGAATAATATTGATATGGAGTACAATAAAGATCTAAGCTGTACTCATTGACCAAGGTTGCTTCTTCTATTCTTGGTATTTTTTTTTTTATAGGCTACTAAGGAGACTAACAAACTTCTGTATTTATTTATTTATTATATAATTTTTAATAATTTGTCTAATTAATTGCATAATTTTCTGGAACATTGCAAATTCAACACCTACATTTTAACAAATAATATATTTTTTTCTTTCTTTCTCTCTTATATGTCTCATCTAGGAGGATATCTAAAAATCTTCATAAAGTAATCTTTACCCCCAGAACCAATTGCTCAGAGTTGAATTTTTACAAAATTTAAATAATTTTATTTTAAAAAATCTATTATTATTTTTTTATAGAAAAATATAATTATTATACAATTATGATAATATTTGTTTTTAAAATTAATAATTTTTCAAGATATTTTCTGCACAATTGCAGTGAAAAAAGTGTTATCAAGATCTTTACATACAGAATAGGGATATATTTTTAAAAATGGAGGTCAAATTATGATATTTCCATGAGTCTTTATATATGTGAAAATTGGATCCTTTATGGATCTGCTAGAAAAAGCAATAAAAATCTGCTGCTAGTGAAAACTTATTGCTGTTGTATAATTAACGAAGAAAATGAGCAAGTAAGAAGTAGATATGTTTAGATTTTAATTTTTGCTGGAAAAAATTGTTTTATTTTAGTTATATTGTGAATTAGCTCAATTCATTCAAAAAGTATGAAAGGTTCATAAAGATTATTGATGAAAAAAGAAGATAATCAAAATGAGATGGATTAATTTCATCATGACACTTGAAAAAAGCAAAAGCTGATAGGTTATTCCAAAAAATGCTATTCATAAAATCACTAAAAATAATTAATATTGACTTAACAACATTTAATAGTATCACTAATATATCTGGGCTCAGTTTGTACATACCCCCCCCCCCGCCTTCCCCATTTTCCAAGTGTACATTTATAATAAAAATAATTGGTTAAAATTAATTTAATTTTATAAATTTGATCTTAATTGTCTATACTAAACGTTGTATTGTCAGCATTTAAGTCTTAACTTTATCTTACTCATATATATTGATTGGTTCCAAAATTATAAAATTTATTTAATATTATTATATATATTTGTATTTGCCTGAAAGTCTGTGGTGATGGCATTTTAGTTGTATTTGTATGTTGGCCTATTTTCATCATCTAATATTAAATATGACTCTCATTAGAAAAATTTTAAACTTATATTTAAATTTTCCAATTACATTCAACTGTCAGTAATAGCACACAAATTAGTATATACACAATGTTTTAAGTTGTATTATTTCTCCTCTCTTCTTCAGTTGTTGCTGGTCTGACCAGCGACAATACTAGCATGGGAATCATATTCGGACCTTTATTAGATTCTTGAATATTGAATTTTAAGGTAACACTAACCAACTGAGCTATTCTACCAAAGGTATCAATCAGTAGAAATTTCATATATTTATCTATGAATTCTCTTTATTTTTTTCTGAGAACAAAGTTAATTAGTGTTTCCCCAACATTACATATAATGACACTAGATTGACTTATGGGATTATTTACCATTGTCATGTGAACAACTTTTTTTAATTTTTTTCTTTGAACCTTTTCTTCTCTATCCAATATTTTTGCATGGGAAAATATTGAATAGAGAGGAAGAGCTAGAGAAAATTCAAAGAAAGCTGCTCACGTGACAATGGCAAATAATTCCATAAGTCAACCTAGTGTGACCAATAATAATAATGATGATATGGTGATGACATTCAATATTTAATATATAGTGTTTGAAAATTTGTAATTATATGTTTGACTATTTCTATCATCTAATATGGTATTAATTGTAGAATTTTTTTTTTTTTTTAAGAAAAATGTAAAGTTGTCAAATACATTCAACTGTTAGTTTTATACTAATCTGTCTACTATTAAATAATATATTTGAAAAGTTTAAATAAAGTTTGAATTTTTCTAAAAAAAAAAAAAAAATTCAACAATTAATATTAAATGATGGAAATAATCCAACATAGAATTACAGTGTGTATGTTTACATTTTTGTGTTCTTCAAAAACTATTAAAAGTTGATTGAAAACTAATCTCTAAATACAAATATTAATTTTATTATCTTCATGAAAAGTTACTAGGATTTTTTATTGTTGAAAAATTTTTGAGTCCCAAAAAATTATTTTACAAGTGGAGTGTTATGTGAAGAAAGCATGAAAGGAGCAAAAGTAATTTTGGTATTAATATTGTATATGTTGTATCCCCTAGCAGGAGCTCCATAGTATTTATCAGCGACCCGAGAAATTCTTAATAAATGTACCCATTTACTTTTTAATTTATTGCTACAAGTATATATATAATAAAATAAAGAAAATAATATGTTTAGCAATGAAAAACAATTGTTTATATATATATTATTTAATAAAAAAATATGTTGCATAAGAAATCCATAATAAATGATTAATTCAAAAATAAAACTATTTACAGCAGCAAGTCTATCAAATAAAAACAAGCTCAAAATATATATTAAGTAAAAGAAAGCAAAATTAATTCTCACTAAGCAATTTGATTGATATCCTTTCCATAAATCCTCTAAAATTTTCAGTTGCATTATCCATTTATTATAGTGTGGAAATAGTAAAGTATAAGCTTCTATTCAAGATATAGACTTAGACCTGTCCTACCATTTATAATATATATATATTTGCATTATTTTCTAATCGTATTGCTTTTTGCTTATGGTGCTTGCTTCTAATGGTTTTATTTTTCAGTTTCATTTGTTATGGTTTTGCATGTCTATGAATTTTATTTTTTATGATATATGTATTTTTTGTTAAATAATTTATAATTTTTTGGTAAATAAATTATTTTCATTACTAAATATATTTTCTTGATTTTATTTAATGTACAATTATAATTATAACTTTAAGAATGTGTTCCTTTTTATTTTTATAGTTCATTTATTTAATTTACGAACATTGTTAATTATTATATAATTCCATTTAGTGTGTAAAAATATATATTCTATTTAGTATGTAAACCATACACAATATTAATATCAATCTTTTTTAAAAAAACATTACTTTTATTACCATGTGGACCGTTTTTTGTTTAATTAATAGTGTTTGAAATTAATTCTATGTTAATTTTAGTAGTAATGTTTTTTGCTGAAAAAAATTAAACTTATGATTGGTGATTTTTAATTTATTATTTGCTTTTATTTTATTTTTTTTCCGTATCAAACTTTTCACCTTATTTAATCAATGTATTTATGATTCGAATAAATATAAGTACTATAAAATATTAATATAGAATCATGTATTATATATATATTAGTATCAATATGTAAAAGTGAACACACTTTGTGTGTGTGTGCGTGCTATGGAACATTATTATTATTATGGAGATTTGCTTTGCAATCTGCATGCTGTTTTTTTTTTTTTTTAATCTATCAATTGTGAATTCTGAAAACTCCGAGTGTTATATTCGCATGCTTATATTTGTTTTTGCTTTCAGCTAAAAGAGTCCTACTACAAATTTTGATACCTTCCCCAATATTTCAGAGTTAAAATTAAGTTAAAGAACTGTGAATTGGTTTTGAAGTAGTGTATCTTTGGTTTTAGAATAGGATATCAGTGGTAGAAACATACGCCCCCCCCACACACACACAGACTATACTCTGTAATATAGTAATTGCTATGCTGATTCTGAAGTACAGTATTGTTATTTCTGTTTTATGCATTCATTTTTGGTTATTTATTCTCAGGTATATGCAGTAAGATGATTTAATAATAAGGTTACCACAAGAAAAATAGTAATAGTTATTCAAAACAACTCATTAGAATATTTTTTAAAAAGTTTGAAACTTAATATTTGTACTTGAAAAATTATAATTTTTTAGAAACTTTTTTTTAATAATAAAACAACATCATTCCGGTTATTTAAACCAACATATTTTTTTGTTCCCAGGTTAATAGTCAAGAATGCGAACATTAACTTCTAATTAAAATATATATATATGTTAGTTAATTATTTCATGTGTAAATTTAAATATAGATTAAACTCATAATTATTAAACGAAATGCTGATAAAGATTTTTTTCCTTGATAATTTTGTTAGATAATTTTAATTACAAGAGTTTTTTTATTATTATTTTTTAAATATAATTTGTGTGTATGATTTTAAAAGCAAAATGAGAATATATATGTACTGTATTTTCATTAAAAAAAAAGAAAAATATATAAAATGAAAAATAAGTCGATCAAATAAATAAATATATGTATAAGTAATGCATATTTGTAAAGGGTGTAAAATTTAAAAACATTAAATCATTTTTAACTTTTTGTAGTGATGGTTTTTATACATATATAAGAAAAGAAAATAATCTATGTAAATAGCCCATTTCGGGGACAAAGATCTTTCCGACTTTCTATCATAGAGAAACAATAAAGAAAACATTATTTAACAGGCTTGGGGAATTATAAATATTTACCCTCTAGTTAAGTATGTAGATATCCATTTCTAACCATTGTCATATGTTCACCTTTTTTGACTTTTTTTTTTTTTTCTAAGCTTAATTTAGAAGTAAAAAAGAATGGATTCAGTCACAGATTACAGGCTTGATAGCATCATATAGCCCTTACATATATATTATCTATAGTTAAAATTTATATTTCCATTTATTCATTCATTATTTATTCATATATTCATTTATTTTGTCTTAACACTTAAAAAAAAAAAACTACAACTGATTGACAAAAAAATGATTGCTAACTTAAGTTGTTCTTTAAATAGAAACATGTTTCTGCTACAGGCTTTTTTTTTATATGTATTTTCTCTTGTCATTTCAATGTCATATTGATATATTTAATTTTGTTGCTTTAAAGAATTAATGAAAATCCGTTTAATGATATTACATAATAAAAAATAATAATTACTACTTATAATTTGAAATTGCCTCTTTAAGAAAAAAAAATCCATAAATCATATGGCTGCAGAAAGGAGTTTACTGTTAAATGAAAGGAAATCTTTTAATTCCTTTTTGAGGCCATAAAGAAATTAAGCAGGGCAAATTTCAAATGTTCAGTCCATACTTTCTTGTTATTACAGTTGTTATTATTATATGACTGTTCATATATTATACTAACATTTAATAGATTTTCCACCACTACTCATCAGCTAGCATGATGAGTTTATTGACCATTTACTTCTGAATTTAAGAAATATCACAGTCTTTCATCTCTCTTGCTAGATAATTCTTAACCCAAATTTCAGTAATTTTCTTGAAGAATGAATGAATATGTGTGTGGATGATTTTTTTTTAAAATAGACATTTACAATCTTGACAAATAATTACGGTCTTTATTCTCAGGAGACTGTAAAGCGCAGCTAAGGTAGCAGCGAGTGCTAACAATCCTCTGATTGTGGACTTGGACTGCCGTTTGATGATGACTTTTTTATTTAGATATTAGCTGCTACAAATCACTTTCAGATTAAGGAAGATTGTATATTAAATGAAACATTGATGAACTTTATAACTGTAGAAAAAAATATGAAGAGACAATTGATTTTAAAAATGGACATGAAATTTACTAAGATGACACAAATATTGGAAACAGGAATGATGTGGAATTCATTGTAAATAAAAATGGAGGAACAACTTTGGGGAGATTGATGGTTTATCTGTCAGTGTGGTATGATTAGTTGTTCTACTTAATGGAAAATATCAAATGCAAATAATTCAGGTTTGTGCACCATAAAGCTCTCATTATACTGAAGAAATAAAGGGTTTTTATATCTGTGTCCAAAAGATTTGACTAGATTAAATAACATTTTAAAATTGTTATTGGAGACTTTAATGCTAGAATACAAAAGTGAAGATGAAATGTTGTGGGTAAATTTGGTTATAGTGATGAAAATGAGAGAGGACACAGAAATATGGAGTTTGCAGAAAAAGTAAAACTGTATATTAAGAATTCTTTGTTTGAGGAAAATGCTAAATGAAAATGATCATGGAAGCATGCAAATGAAGGCCAAGCATGATTGGATCATATTTTTCCAAAAAGCAAATATGTATTTCAAGATAATGTTCTTAAAAGATTCAACGCAGAAAGTGATTGATTAAGATATGTGCTAATGCAAAAGTAGAGAGATTAAAATTATTAAGAAAACAATACTTGTAGTTGGTATGCCTAACTTTCAAAAATATTCTAAAGAATTTAAATTAGAACTTGCAATCATTTTAAAATGTTAACAGATTTTTTAAAAAAAATTCAGATTTGAATAAAATCAATAGGGAGATAACTGATAAATTATTAATAACTGCAAAAAAGAAAAATTAAACAAAAAAATGCATTAATCTACCAGTAAATTTTCTACTGAGACAAGGCAGTACATGAAGAAAAGAAGGAATATAAAAATGGTCATTAAGAAGAATTAAGTAGAATTGTATAAAATAATATGAAAAATAATTTTAAGAAACTATAATTGTGAATTACCAATGAGAACTGTAAAAGAATAAAAAACTCAAAAGTATGAAACAATATATTGGTATTAGTAGGAAACTTGTTTCTGCAATAAGAATAAGAGTTATATAAAGAATCATATAGTAATAAAGAACAAGAAAACAAAATATTCCTTACAATTGCTACATCTTCTGATTTGCCCAGCATCTTAAATGAAGAAATGGGACATACATTTAAATTTATGAAAAAGGGAAACGATTCTTTAATTGATAGAATTATAACTAATATATTAAAAGAAGTGTTTGTAGAAATAGGCAAATTGATAAGAATTATATGCCAAATGGCTAAAATGTACCAAATGATTGGAAGAATGCAATAATAATATTGATATTTAAGAAAAGTGATAAAGAAGATATTATAAATTACAGACTTATCAATCGTTTATCAGTTCTATACAAAATTTTTACCAAGATAATTAGAACTTGTCTATAGCAAAATTTGGGTTTTAATCAACTAGAAGAAGTTGGATTTAAAAGTAGTTTTACGCAGTGGATCATATTCAATAAAAAGAATGAATGACATGAATTGCCATTATGCTTTGATTTTGTAGATTATGAAAAGATATTTGATTCTGTAAGCCTTTCTACAGAGATAAAAGCATTGAATTATCAAGATATAAACCCAGGATATATATCATTCTGAAAAATATTTAGCAAAAGACAATAGCAATAATTACATTACATAATATACCAAGAAGATTAACATTGATATGGCTGCACAATGGGGTGATTCCATATCTCCCAAACTTTTTGCAAGAAGTATTTTGTCGATTAAAATGGGAAGCTAAGAAAGTAAAAGTAAATTGACATTATTTAAGTCATTTAGATTTTGCGAATGATGTTTTTGCAAATAATGCTTCGCTGATTCAGGAATTGTTACAAGAATTATAAGATAAGAGTAAGAAAGTAGGACTAAAGATAAATGCTAAAAAGATTAAAGTAATGTTCAATAGATTTTCTCAGAAGAAAATAAAAACTGATAATGAATTAGAAGCTAACAACTATACATATCTTGGTCAGATTATTAATACAGATGTGAACAGTGGATGAAATTGTGTATAGAGTTAAACTTAAAAGAAGTGCTTTTGGTAGAAATAACTTAATAGTAAAAGGAAATTTTCCTATATATTTGAAAAGGATTGTTTTTAATAAATGTTTGTTACCAGATATTACTTGTGGATCTGTGACTTGGACACGTAACACAAGAGCATACTTAACAAAATATGGAGAGAGTGTATGTTAGAAAAACAAGAAGGAATTGAAAGTGGAATACATGGGTGAGAGAAGAAATAGTTATAACTGACATCGAAAGAATTAGAAAACTGAAGTAGGGTTAGGTTGGAAGTATTTTTAGAAGACACAATAATAAATAGATAGTTCATGTTTTTAAACTGAATTCCTAAGAGATTGTAAAAGATCCTGAAACTGATCACACATGAAATAAAAAGTTTGCTGGTGTGATGTGGAGAAGAGAGGCTAGAGATCAGAAAAACTTGATCAAACATGGAGAAACCTTCATCCTAGAGTGGATGATAATTTGAAATGATTATATGAATCATAAACATCTTCAATTTTAGAATTTATGTAATTATTGTTTATATTGTATTGGTTGCCAAGCAAGATACATAATTATCTACCAGAGTAGTTAAGTGCTGGGAGGGAGAGAAAAAGAATTCTTTTTTTTTTTACAAATTTAAAGTTTCTTGTGTTATGTCTAAGATTAAAGTTCAATTATTCAAAGTTTAAATAATTGAAAATTGTTTTTTTTTTTCCTTTCTTTTAAAAAAAAAAGATATTTAAATTTTATTTTGTGAAATATCAATTTATAAAGTGATAGTGTTTTTTTTTTTTTGTTATTCTGTGGAATAAAACTAATTAAAAACTATATAATTAGAAAATTAATAGAATATGATTTATTTATTTTTTAATTAATGACAGTTTCAATAAAATGTGATTTAATATTTTTATTGAAAGCTAGAATTTTTATCAGTATTTCCAGTCTGTTCTTTGTTTTACAATCGTCATTAGCAGTTTGTAAAAACTTAAAATTTGTTTTTATTGGCAGCCAAGTTTTGAACAAAGATAAATATTATAAAATGGATATTATGGTTCACAGCAGCTAATTTCTGTTTGTGTATCATTTAACCTGAATTGATTATTTATCTTTTGCCTGATATGCAATTAAATCTCAACTTCTGCCATTTCTGAGTTCTGCTAAATTTATGGTAAAAATTTATGCTTAAAATAATTGTCAACAGAAAGTCCTCTCTTACAGAATATTTGTTTTTGGAGAAGTGAAGAAATATGATTTAAGGAAATATCTGAATAAAGTAAAACTTGAAGCAGTTAAAGGAATTAAAAAGAATTATTGTTTCTACATTTTTAAGGATGATGCACAGCATCTACGGTCCTGAAATAGACTCCATGATGAAAAGCAAACAGAAAAAAAAATGTTAATCGTAACATAAAAGGAATTTTAAACTGCAGACATTGATAAACCTTTAATGTTTAAAAGGGTGATCACTTAAAGGATGGTATTGTTTAAATACTTATTATGTAATGATGCTTTAAATATTTTATATCTTATTGTATAATTAATATATTTTTTTATTAGTTATTAATCTGAACTTCTATTTCTCTTCTCATAAGTTCTGCCATTTAAATTATAATTTAAATTTATAATAGCTAGGGAGATAAGAGTTCAGTTTCTACTGAGTTAGTCGTGATAGTGTATGGTGTGGTACATCTTTCTGTGGTTTCCCAACTTTGGAATGGTGCTCTGGTTTTAACCTAATATAAATTTATAATCCATAAAAGATATAATTTCCCTTCAGTCATTTAGGGGTGATTATGGGTCTGGAAAGATGACATAGTTTGTAATATTTTTATTATTATAGCTATATCTGACCACTAATATGATTTATGATTGAATTAAATTATATTTTACTCCTATCTTGTTTCATTTCTGTTATTTGGAGTTGAGTTGTGAAATCTCAAAGATTATTTTAATTATTAAGCACTAACTTTTCATATATATATATATATGATTATTATAATTTGTACTAAATTAACTTTGAAGATCTCTTTTACCCAATGGCAGTGCCGTTACAATATATAATAAGATTTTTATTAAAAGTCAAGCCTAGATGAGCAAGAAATAAAACTTGATAGTTATAATTGGTGTTTTGTTATTACTTTCCACTTTTTTTTTTATTATTATATTTTGTATCAGTTTTTTTTTTTAAAGTTTTTTTATTATTTGTTATCTATATAGCTATTTCTTTATTATCACCGTTCAAATATGTATACCCTTGTCAAGCGTTGATGGCCTGGAGGTTAGCATAGCTGCCTTCCAAGCAGCTGGCCCGGGTTCGTTTCCCGGTAACAACGCTTTGTCATATAAAAAAAAAAATATGTATACACTGTTTTTTAATCAATTTATGATGTAAGTTTTTTTTCTTTTTTTTTTTGTAATATCTTCCTATTCAGATCTTTTTGATATTATTCTTGCTTATAGATCAGAGATATGAAACTGGTGACCAATGTCATGCATTTTTGCACCCATACCGTAACAATAAATATACAGTTACATAGAAAATAAAAATTTTGACTCGGAGGGGGGGGGTTGCAGTACAGTATTCTAATAATAATATAAATAGAGCATTTAAATCATTCTTTTTCTGTTGTTGTATTCTGTATGCTAACTACCATCTCTTGTTTTTGTTGCTTAATATAGAAAAAATTTTGCAAACGTGTAAGTATTAAAATTTTAATTATTAAACAATTGTTAAAATTTATTAGAATTTTATAATCAATATTATTTTTTATGCAGAAAATATCACAAAGTCAACAAAGCAAAAAAAAAGATTGATGAAAAAGAAAGTTTTAAGAAAGATGGATTTTAAGTATTTATACATAGAGATGAATAATAGAATTGCATATATCATATACAGTGAAACAATTAGTATGGCTAAAGAATATATTAAATGGCACTATAATACAAATTACAATGAGAACAATATTTATGAGTCAAAAGTAAATTAAGAGAAGAAAAATTACAAACTTTGAAGAATTAATTTCAAAATCAGCAACAAGCACATACAAAATTTATGAAAAGCAGTGAATAAATAGTGAGAACTAATTACAAAATTAGCATTTATTAGCAAAACATTTACAGAAGGCTTAAAAATCAAAGAATGTATAATAAAGGCTGCTCAATTCATCTATCCTGAAAAATGCAATCATTTCACTATATATATCTTTATTAAGAATAGTGACAAATAGAACAGGTGAGGTGACAGTCAGCTTGAGTAATCAAGTGCAAGAAGTGTCTGCAACAATCCTATGTTTTTCAGTTTGTGATTAATGAAAGTATGTTCATTCACAAATACTATTGGTGAAGATAATTTTGATATAATATAGAGCATTTTGGAGAATGATAGTGCCAAAACAATGATGCGTAATGATGAAGACTGGTAGCAAAATTAAAAGGTATCTACCTGGATAAAACAAAGTGAAGTCATTTCACCGCATTATTCATTAACAAATTCTGTGTTACAGTGTATTTTATTAAAAGGACATGATCCTTAAAACTATAACTAAAAGCTGTAAATTTTATTTGATCCAAGGGACTTAATCACTGTCAATTTACAGTATTTTTTAATGATTTACTTTGAATTTGAAAGATTTGTGTATTACACAGAAGTTCATTGTCGTTTTGTAAGAAGGTCTTGAAGAGTTTTTATTTTCTTATTGCAGAAATAAGATTGATTTTTAAAATCAAAGATCAAAATGTATCACTTTTGAAGGATCTAGAATAATTGATACTACTGACCACTAAAACAATCCCAAAATTTAGTTGCAAGGAAAAGGTAATTTACAAACGCAACATATATATTACAATGGCAAGTTTAGTACCGAAGTTGATTGTTATCCTAATTTACTTTGGTTCAAAATCAAAATTATACATTTTCATAACGTTTATGATAAAATTAAAAATATTAAAGTTGAATTAAAGACAAGCACTTCAATGATTTTAAGGAGAAACAATAAATAATTACCTTTTTTCATTGTATAAAAAAGTTGAAAAAATATCTATAGATTGCAAAAAATGAAATATAATTGCTTAAGTGTAAATGACATTTATATGCTTCAGATACATACTAAACAGACATATGGAATACTGCTTGCAGCAACAAATATTACTATGAAATAAATTTGATTTTTATCATAATTATTACTTACAAAAAAAAAAATATTAATAAATTTGATTTTTCATTATAATCATTACTTACAAAAAATATTACAGTATTTTTATAGACAAGTAGAGAATACTTAGATTGAAAAAACTAGAGAGATAAAATTGCTTATCGAATAGACAAAAGAGTTATTCTTCAGCACAAAACAGACCATTATTTTATATTATAAACTATTTATATTAAAAAAATATATATGAAAATATTATATACTTACGAAAGTTGATAGAAAATATTACCTCTAGAATTTCATATTTACAGTTGGTTTGATCCTAAACCCAAGGAGTTATATATATATGCATCAGAGCACAAACAGACTTATTCTACAATATGAAAAATATGTAGCTGGATAAATTACCTTTGAAGCTTCATATAAAATTACGATTGTTTTACGTTCAAAGCCGTTGGACTTAAATTAATATGCAACGCAGCGCAAAACAGACTTTTTCTATAATATGACAGCATTATAAATTATTTTTATTTAAAAAAATATGGAAAATATTATATACTTACAGCTCGTAGATAATATTACTATTGTAGTAGCTTCATATAAAATTACAATTGTTTTAGGTTCAAAGTCCTCCGATTTACACATAGTATGCATCAGGTTTATGTCTTTCATTTTAGAAAGATTAAAAATTATTCTTTTCTGTGACATGTAAAAAATGAAGAAAAAAAAATTAAAAAACTCTTTATTAAAATATTCATAAAAAATGCAATTTTCATCCTACGGAGAAAAAACAAAAGAATTTCGACAAAGTAAAAAAATATATATATTTTTATTATCTTCTTGCCTGCATATTCTTTTTCTCATATTTACATAGTTCATCAAGGGTGATGTTCTTTTTGACCACCACCACCCGGGGGGGGGGGGTGTCAAAT
This sequence comes from Epiperipatus broadwayi, assembly GCA_028023455.1. NCBI lineage: Eukaryota > Metazoa > Onychophora > Udeonychophora > Euonychophora > Peripatidae > Epiperipatus > Epiperipatus broadwayi. The sequence goes on from JAQFVV010012409.1 coordinate 1,026,323, forward strand.
CATAATTTTAGATTATGTTTAAATTTATATTTCTTTTCGTAATCTAAATGGTTTTATTATTTTATGATTCTATTCCAAACACTAGATGTGAGCTTTTTTTAAAAAAAAAGTGAAGATAGGAATGCAAAGATTTTCTTTGACAGAGGGCTTGATATGATTACTCTTAAAATATTTATTTCAAAATCATATGATTATATAAAGGAGTTATCAAAAAGTTTTTTAAATCAGTTACAGGTTTATTTATTATTGTTGTTGTTTTATTTCAGAAGTGATAAAGTATGATTGACGAACTACAATTCCTCATTGATAATATATGCACAATACATCATCATGATGGTTATTATCGATATCGACTTATCCATCTTTTATCTGTGTCTCTGGTGTTTGTCATTTTATTAGTACTTCTTTAATTAGCAAGTTTGAGTCATCTTTAAAAATGTTAACTTTTATGAATACTTACAAAAAATGTTTCTATATGTGTGCGTTCGTGCGCGCACGCAGTTATTATTCATGAATACTCTTACGATTCTTAATTTGACTAAAGGTTAAAACTATCTACATAACCATCTCAACTCAATAAAAGCTGAGAAGTAATATCTATTTAAGAGATTCTTAAAGGATAATTGAAACTACTGTCTTCATAAGAATCCAGTATGTCAACAGTAATTTTTTTTATACTCGTTTTTATTATGTATTTACTTTATAAAATTGTCTTACACAAGCTATCATATGTCATAGCATCGGCCAGGACGCGAACCCACACCCGTCTGCAACCAACTACTTGCTTGCACGGCGGATGCGATGACCTCTCGGCTAATAACGCTTGCTATCCAGCCATGTCAATACAAAATAGCAAATTTTGAAAAGAGATTTAGTTCCTTCATTTTTATTCATCAGATTTGGCATCAAATATTGTTGTTGTTTTTTTATTTAAGATGATTTTGTAGAAACAGATCTATCACTTGTGACATCACTATCAGATCAAATAGATTCTTTTAATGAAGATTAAATAAAATTGGAAAAATATTTTATTATGCCTGCGGAATGCATAGAGAAAAATTAAGTTTATATAAAGGGTTTCTCATATTGCTTATTTTTGATAGTCCTTTATAAAATCAAAACATTACTTTTTTCATCAGTCTCATTTTTTTATTTGTCTTTATTTTAAAATTAAATATGAGATGGGGAAAGTAGCAGCAACTCTTAAAATATTGTTACATGTATTTAAAGTATATCTTCTAAAGTCCGTATAAAGTGTCGGAATTATTTTTTAGGTGTGTCTATGGTGTATACATAACTACATGTGTGTGTATATATAAGCACATGTATACACACAGAGACTGAAACTTTTAATATTTAAGTTACTATTTATTTTGCATGAAAATGTTACCCAAGAGAATACATTTCTGTTTTAATTAAAAAACATGAACTTTGTATATTTCATCATTGTTTTTATACTATCCTATTAAAAAAAAAATTTCTTCTCACAATTATTATAAATTATTATTCCTGACCAGTGTTTATCTCTTCTTTTTTTTTGATGACACTAAAATTGCTAAATATCACCTGATGTCAGTTATAATTGCATAGAGATCTTTATCTTGTTAAAGTCATTTAATTTATTTGAATGTTTATTTGTGAATAAAAATATGAGGATATTTTTAGGAATATACAAAACATTTTAAAAACTGGACTTGTAAGACGGTTTTATGTTGTTTGTGTTAATTTTCATAAATATTTTAATTTTTATTCTAACAAGTGTAAATTATGCACAAATAAATAGAATAAAATGTCCCTTATGTAATAAATGTTGTAATAACATATATATATACATAACATTTTCGGTATTGGTTTAAACAATAAAAAATTAGTTTTTTTTCTTCTCTCTGCATCAAGATTTTCTAGAGCAGTGTTTCCCAATCTTTTTTTGCCCATGCTCCACCTAAGTATCTCTTAAATCCTGATGCCCCTTCTGCCCCAAAAGTAAACTCCTATTTGCATGGAGAAAACCTAAAAGACCGTTAACTTGGTTTAAACAAACTTCCAAAGAATACGGCAGCCTTGAAAGAGAAAAATAAAAGAACAAAAGGTTATTTGATGTACAATGGAGTTTCAAGTCATTTAACTTGATTTAAGTAACAATGGAGAGATAATGAATAGTGGTTATCTAAACAGAAAAGACACTGAGAAGAAGATGGCATGGAAAGGGGGAAAAGTAAAAAACTTTCTTAGCTTAATTTATAAATAACAAGATATAAGAACAATTAGTGGGCTTTCAAATTCACTGTTAATAACTCATTCTCAAATCCCCCCTGTTGGGAACTATTGTTCTAGAGGATTTATATATATAGCAGTTCATAGAGGAGTGATGCATCCACTTGCCTTGTTCATTATGTGGGATTAGAATCTGGGTAATCCTTAAAAAAAATTTCAGGTTTCGTAGTATCTTACCTTTTTTTTTTTTTTGCATGGTAAAATCGTGCAATTTTTTATCAGTAAATGGGGAAAATCTGTTATTATCTAGAAAGAAAAACAAAAAAGGAAAATTATAAACTTTTTATCATTATGCACGCATTGATCAACCTGTTGAATATTGTCTTTTTCTTTAATACTTCTCTGTAAAGAGGTGCTGGAATTGGGTGTTTTTTTTTACATTGGATTGTCTAAAGACTGTTTTATTGTTATACATTTTGCTTTGTAGGACTAATGATATTGCTGTGCATAAAGCTTCATAAGTGGTTTGAGAAGGGGAGAGGTCAAAATATATAAAGATAGGAAAAGCTGCAAAAAGAAGCAGATGAAGAAATAGAAAAATGCAATAGTAATATTGATATTTAAGAAAGATAATTCAGATGTTAGAAATTACATATTTTCAAACTTATATCAATTCAATACAAATTCTTTATCAAGATAATTATTAACTACTTTGGATTCTAATCTACCAAAAGAACAAACTGGATTTTAAAATGATTTTGGGACATCTGATCATATCCAAGTAATGGGAGAAATTATAGAAGGGGCCAATGAATATGAACTACTATTATGGTTTGGATTTATGTATTATGAAAAGACATTTGATTCTTTATGCATTTTTATGATGATTAAAGCATTGAATCATCAAAATATAGACCTGGTATACAATCATATTCTGAAAAATATCAAAATGCAACAGCAGTGATTAGATAACATGGTACTACTAAGTAAATTAATATTAAGAATAGTATGATAGGGTGATTCTGTATCTCCAAAACTTTTTACAAGTTTATAGCAACTATTTTGTGAATTTAAATAGGAAGCTAAGGGAGTAAAAGAAAATGGAGATTATTTAAGTCATCTAGATTTTGCAGATATCTGATTATTTTTGCGAGCAATGCTTCAAAGCTTCAGGAAATGTTGCAAAATTATCAGATGAAAGTAAGAAAGTAGGACGAAATGATGAAAAAAACTAAAATAATATTCAATGGATTTTTTCCAGAAGAAAAAAATAAAGATCGATAATGATGAATTAGCATTTAATAACTATAAATACCTTAATCAGATTATTAATACAGGTAAAAAATTAATGAATGAAATTAATCATAGAATAAAAGTTGAATGAAGTACTTTTGATTAGAAATAATTTGATATTAAAATGAAATATGCCTATATGTTTGAAAAGGAAGATTTTTAATAGATGTATTTAATCAATATTTTCTTATGGATCTGAGACTTGGACATTACTTCAGACCACTCTGCAAAGCGTGAAGAGGTGATTGTATAAATAACAAGAAGAAATCAGAAATTAAATATGAGTGAGTGAACAAATAAATATCACTGATATCCTTGAAAGATTTAAGAGACTGAAGTGGAGCTGAGCTGAACCTATTACTTGAAGAGATAATAATAGATAGATAGTTGAAGTTTTAAATTTGATCTTATGATGTAGTTTCTAGAAAAAGACCACATATGAGTTGGATGGATGAAATAAAGAAGTTTGCTGGTCTATTATAGAAAAGAGAAGCTAGTGATTTAAAAAATTGGATTACACTTGGAGAGACCATTCTGCTGTGGATTGATCATGTTTGAAAATGATGATGATATATGCATGTTAATATGAAGGTTTTTTTTAAAAAAACTACACCTGGGTCTCGTTTTATGTGGTAGAGAGGTTCCTCAGAAAATGCGCACAAAAGAAATTGCACAAAAATAGACTTAACTTACTTTGAAAAATGGGGATATGTGCTGTAATTTTCCAAAAATCACATAAAAGCAAAGCAACAATGTAAAATTATTTTAAAATTCATATAAAAAATAAAATAAAATATAGCTACCAAAAAAATTTAAATTTGAAAAAAATTGATACAAGACAATTTTTTTTTACTTTTTTTATTAACTACAGTATTGAATTTTATTCAAAACAATATATTTTTATGTGTAATTTACATTTTTTTTATACATTACGGTATTTTATTTTAATTATTATCGCTATTTGAGACATCAGATTCGTCATGATGTGATGTGAGGTACTGTAGCTTCTTAAATGAAGTCAAGAGGAAATACAACTAAAACGTTTTCCAATCACTATTGATCCTTCCCATTTCGCTAAATGATCTAAAATTGAAATTTTTGTTTCCAAAGAAATTCATTTTCTTGGGTGTTTTTTTTCTCTCCGTTAGAGTAAACTAAAAGTTTAAAATAAAAATAAGAACTTAGACTTACGATAATAAAAAGACACTGACTCACCACAGTTGGACAAAATTTAATTAAAATTAAATTCTTATTTTTGTCTTTAATTTTTTAATTTGCAATTCCATTTAAAAATCAAATTTCATTGTTTCACATCACCTCGTTACATAATTTTTAAATTGTTAATTACAATTAAAAATCAGATTTTAATTGTGCCCACCGCTGTTACTCACCTTTTAAAAATAAACTTGCGGACACTAAATGATTAATTGATTACATACTCTTTTTATAAAAAACAAAAATTGAACGTGATTTAAAATGCAAAAACAACAACATACATGGTATTTTTCATCTATAACGTTTGAACAGATTTACATTATAGTCTTGTGAAATTTAATGTGTGTATATAAAATGGGGAAATTCTGATTTTAAGTGAATTATGAACTTTTTTATTACATAAAATCTATTACAGTACTATTATAAAGCGCTGAAAATGTTGAAATTATTAGATGGAAGTCGAACTCCGATAATGCGCTATTACTTTAAATATGACGTGAGTGCATGAAATTTATAATATTAAAAGTAATAGCACATTATCGGAGCTCGACTTCTGATCTAATAATTTTTATTGCATAAAAGAAAATCGCATACAAAGATATTAAGATGAATCATGAATCGTAACTTCAAAATCGCATTAAATAAATCCGCATAAAATGAGACCCGGGTGTATATTAAAACATTTCTAATTTTATTTTTATATTTTGTATTAAATCCCAATTCCCAATAATTTAACTTAAGGTTTTGCTTTTGTAAGTCACATATATATTTTTATAGATGTGGCCATTAAAGCGATAAAAAACTTCATAATATAAATTCATTTATTGTAAGTGAAACTATATATTTCAACCAGATCATTGAATAAAAGAGGTGTGCATACTGTTGAATTCACTATAATGTCTACTTTTGGTAAATGCTGTTTTTTCTTGGAGTCCTTAGATGTATCACTGAAAATCTCCAACCTTAAATTCAAATAGTTAATTTTTTCCTTGGAAACCTTGAAATATTACTAGAAATATTTACACTAAGACCTAAAATTATTGGAAATCTTGACTTTGTGAACTAAAATTTCCTATTGGTATTGAATTATTGCGCAATACGTGGATGGTCTCTCATGAACATATTATTTAGGCAAAAAAGTACTTTGTATAAGTCAATAGTCAAAACAATATCAGCTTGTGGATTATGTACTGCAGTTAGGTGTCAAATTATATAATAAGGTATTATCACATAAGCACTTATAGAGCCATACAGATTGATGGACAGATTGCAAATTAGTTCATTCCAAAATTAAAATGATAGTTGCATTAAGAAATGTCCTGCCCAAAACATTTCTAGGAAGATGGTGTTTATTCTTTAGAAATTATGCTATCCGTTCTAAATTTCTATAACTATTAAGCATTAAAATTGGCATTCTTAATTTTTAACTTTGTCATATTATTATTATTATTATTATTAAAGCTTGGAATTTTCTTAAGAAATATATCTTGGATACAAATAAGTCTGTTTGCTGTTATGTTCACTAAAAAGTAAATAATCTGTTAAGTTCTCTCAAATGTTTAATGAAAAGGAAACATGGCATTCCCCGCTTCACATAATAATAAATTAAGGAGTTTCATAAGCAACATAGAAGTTAAAAGTAGAAGTTCAGTAGCTGTAAGAAAACAAATTATTAGATTAAAATTTTAAAAGAGAACTTAGAGCATTATTTTAGCCCCCCCCCCCTTGATACATTGAAATAATATGTGGAACTGTAAATTGATAATTAAATTGATCCATATTTTTTAATCCGTTTATATATTTTTTTGAAGTCTTAAAAATGGGATGCTTCCATGACCTGATGAAATAACTGGACATTATTCAAAATATATTGCTGATACATGTTTCAAAATTACAATTTTTTAGGAATATATGGATGTATGAAATTATGCCAGCTCATGTTTGAGAATGCTTTTGTTGTTCAATTTTAAAAATAAAATAGAAAGTGCCTGAAGAAATTATTGTGAAATATCATTGCTATCCACTACAGTGAAAATCTGTGGGCGTTGGTTTGACCTAGGAAAGTTAAAAAATTGGGAAATAAATGACAGGTCAAACTTTGCGTCTTGTTTAGAAGGCGAGAACGGGAAAGCGAGCAGATATACAAAAGTCCTGTCAGTTGATTGAAATAAAATTAAAGAGTTTTTTTTTGAGGAATTAATTATTATAATCTTTGTCAAGTGCCTTTTGTTGTTTCGTTTAAACTAAAGGGATATTTAAAATATAATTGTAGTAAAAGTAAAGCATAGAAAGATTTGAGAAAGATTAAAGCTCGACTTTAGCTAATGTAAATTACATTGTTCTGTAAGACACCCACGTAGCATTCAAGGTGTGAAGAATAAAGTTGTTAACTGAGATTGCAATATGAGATTGCCTAAACAAAGATTGCCTTAAGCACATGGATTGAGTAGGACACGGCCCCAACGACAACCTAAGAACGGAACTCTGGGGGAAATTCGTCCTCAGATAACATCCAACCCATATAAATATCAAGCAAAATCTAAAGGAAGATTAATTGAAAAAATTAATTAAGAGAAGCTAAGTCAAATTATCAAAATTCTGTTCAACTTTCTCAAAATTCAATTTAATTTAAATTACCGTTGTGCTCCCGTTTTCAAGATGATCGATATGAAATAATATTTAGAGCGTCGACTGTCAGAGGGCTAGGAAACCCTTCAGTGATTGATCGCCTCCACCACCAGAACATCTCCGTCGCTATGAATACTTAATAATATTACCGTCTAAAATTAGTGCTCCAACCAGTTCAATAATGTTCCGTGAAACACATGAATCATCCTGATTTATTACGCTCAACTTTAAAAGAAATTAACAATCTCCTTATGGAAAACATCATCTCCCATGTTCAAACCTCCACTTAGTTAGAAGCAGCGGAAGAATAAGCCAAAATCCTAGGTAAACACTTTATATTTTTTATGCTTTCATTCATTCCATACGTAAACTTTTAAAAAGGGCAATCTCATAATTAACTAACTTTGATTTCGCAAATTAAGCTATAAAATATTCCGTAATTCATTATATTTAAAAATTATTATTGTAACTTATTAGTGTAATCTCAACCTTCGTAAAATCAAACTATGCAATTCCTAAAGTTTAAATCTCAGGACTTTTCAAATATGAACTTTGACCCTAATTATTATCTTATAATTTATAACACTTACCTTCAAAAATGTAATATAAAAAAAAAAGTAAAAAAAGAAATTTATATTCTATCATCCATATTTTACGATATATAATATGTTCTTTCTGTGCGAATGCGTAAATGCGTGTGTGTGCGTGTAAATAAAACTTTTAATCAATATGTTTTTATATTAAATAAATTTGTTCAGTATTCAAACAAGTCGAGCATTCAATCATTTCCTATAATTAATCTTTTCTTTTTAGTCTATTATTAATAAAGGTACATTTATCCTATAGTTATTTTTCTTTGTTTTCTTTCTTAATTTTTTTTTGTAATGTCTCTCACCGTAGTCCTTTATTTATTTTTTCTTATTCCATATTTAAGATAGATTTAGAATGGGAGGGCCAATAAAATTAAATATCAAGTTGTAAATAGGCGTAAATATTCTACGGCGGTTGTATAGGGGTTCTTATAAGCCTAATTGTTTAGGTATAGCTATCATTGGTCCCATACATGCTCTTTTTCATTTTAATCACTCTCCATTGGTTATCTAGCGTCCTTTACAATAGTAATTTTGAACATTACTCGCTGGTGCCTATTGGTCCTGTGGGGTTTGGCTTGTGGGGGGTTAGCTTGATCGTTTTGCTGATGTAAGGTGATGCGAGAAGTTAAATTATAATTAAATCATCTATCTGGCACCCCTTGATTGTAGTGCGTTTCGTGAGAAATAATAACTTTTCTTTTGTTTGGAATTACTCCCTAGTGTCTTCTTCCGCTAAGCTCCACAGTTAATACAATATGTTTTGGGAATCAAATATTGGTCGGTTTCAAAGCAAGGGAAAGTAGATTTTGAAAAAGGTCCAAAACCTCCTTGCCTTTCTTTTACAAAGGAAGCCCTATACGAGGGGTGGGACGGAAGGAGGGGGGGGGGGGGGGGGGGGGGGGAAAAGAGGGGGGGGGGAAGCACACCTCAAAGGCGAAGGGGAAGAGGGTTTGCCGAAGAATTCGATCAGGTCAAACATAAAAATATCTTCGGCTGAAAAGTCCTGGACCATGTGGAGCCCAACTTTCTCTAGCCCTCAGCGAAATCATTTGCCACCCTCAGCTGTTGGTGCACGTTTAAACCTAGATCTTGTGGAAAAAGGCTCCCCCCACAAGGGGTCTACTTCCCTCCCATAAACTTCAAACCTACCCTACCCATTCTATTACACGCCTCCACACGCCAGCTATCCAGCGGAAGGCATCCTATCGCTCATCACAACCAGGCTGTGTGCGGTGAGGGCTCCCATGGGGCCCGCCAGTTGCGAGCGCGTGAGACAGGGAAGCCCCATCATACTAATGAAAAGGCTAAACTGCCAAGAATACGCTAGTAACGAACGAAGACGCCCCAAGCACCGGGGGGGGGTTTAGCCTCAATCGATCTAACCAGAACATGAGATAAATGGTCAACATTTCAGCCTTTAAATAGTCAATATTTCAGTTTTTAATAAGTCAATATTCCTGAAAGTTAGCAGAAGCCCCGACCAACAGCTAAAAAAAAAAGGGATCAAAGTGCTCATTGTGTTCCTTCCCTCACTTTTCCATTGTGTTAGGAGGTCAGCTCGATATTTCGAATGCTTATTGTACTATAAAGATATCGCTCCTATATGTTGTTTTGCAGGGGACTTCGAAGGTCTCCCCTGCCTTCCATTAGTAGGTCGTAGAGAATGCCTATATGTTCGTAACCTTCATCAGACTTAATCCACCCATGCCAACCTTCACCAGGGTGCCGTACAGATTGGGCAGATATACCAATTGGCACCGTTTAGTTCGTAGATATCAATCAGCCTGACCCATGACCTCCATTCGTTTTCTTTATGTGAGGGGAAGTGAACTATAGGATAATCGGCTTACGGAGGGAGCAAGAGAGAGATAGAGAAAATAAATAATTTTATTGTGAAAAAATAAACAACCTCCTTGTTATTTTTTTGGACGGATGGGGATATATACCAGCAAGTCGGTACATTAAACCCACCCTACAATTAAAATACTCTATTTTATTTTCTTACCTATGTAAAAAATAGAGTAGTTTTCTTTCATATCTAAAATTAAAAAAAAAATATCTAATTAAATAATTAAGGCTTTAAATTTACAAATAATATTCTCTAAAAAACTTAATCAAAAAAATTTATACTTTATATCGGGGTCAGAAGGAAGGGCACAGGGAATAACTCTCCTCCTAGCTAAATCGAATCTCGTTTTACTCTAGGTTTGAAGGTATAGGGTTGAACCTGAAGTAAATATATATTAGGAATAAGAAGTCAAACTTTTTAAAAAGCGATTTGTTAGAAGAACGTGTCTAAGCGTCAGTATCAATACCTTCAGATTGATTGAAATAAAATTAAAAGAGTTTTATTTTTGAGGAATTAATTTATTATAATCATTATTTGTCAAGTTGCCTTTTGTGTTCGTTTAAACTAAGGGATATTTAAAATAATTGTAGTAAAAGTAAAAGCATAGAAAGATTGAGAAGATTAAACTCGTAGCTAATGTAAATACAGTTCTCGTAAGAAAGAGGTGGATGAATATAAGTGTTAACTGAGATTGCAATATGAGATTGCCTAAACTAAGATCCTGGATAGTAGAACAACGAACTAGAAGAATCTGGGGGAGATTTGATCCTCAGATAAGATCACATATAAATATCAAGAAAATCTAAAGGAAGATTAATTGAAAAAATAATTAAGAGAAGCTAATAAATTATCAAAATTCTGTTCAACTTTCTCAAACAATTTAATTTAAATTACCGTTTGTGTAGTTTTAAGTATATATGAAATAATTAGGCCATTATAGGGGCTAACTTCAGTGATTATGTAACTCTCGTCGCTATGAATCTTAATAATATTTCTAAATTAGTGCTCCAATCAATAATTTCCGTGAGTATCCTGATTTATTACGCTCAACTTTAAAGAAATTAAATCTCCTTATGGAAATCATCTCCATTTAACCTCCACTTAGTTAGACAGGGATAAGAAATCCTAGGTAACACTTTATTTTTATGCTTTCATTCATTCATACGTAACTTTTAAAAAGGCAATCTCATAATTAACTAACTTTGATTTCGAAATTAAGCTATAAAATATTCCGTAATTCATTATATTTAAAAATTATTATTGTACTTATTAGTGTAATCCAACCTTCGTAAATAAACACTATGCAATTCCTAAAGTTTAAATCTCAGGACTTTTCAAATATGAACTTTGACCCTAATTATTATCTTATAATTTATAACACTTACCTTCAAAAATGTAATATAAAAAAAAAAGTAAAAAAAGAAATTTATATTCTATCTCCATATTTTGATATATAATATGTTCTTTCTGTGTGGAGGGGTGTAAATAAAACTTTTAATAATATGTTTTTTATATTAAATAAATTTGTTCAGTATTCAAACAAGTCGAGCATTTCTCAAATCATTTCCTATAATTAAATCTTTATCCTATTTTCGTCTTGATTATTAATAAAGGTAGCATTTATGCCTATAGTTAATTATATTACTTTAGATTTATCTTTCTTAAATTTTGTTCTTTTTGTAAAATGTCTCTTACAAACACGTGCGTAAGTCGATTTATTTATTTATTTACTTATCATATTTAAGATAGATTTAAGAATTGGGAGGGCTATTATAAATATAAATAAACAATGAGTTGTAAATATAGCTGAGTAAATAATTCTACGAGGTATGATATAGGGGGATGATCTTATAAGCTTCTAATTGTTTAGGATATAGACGAATAATCGTATTGGTCCCAATAACCAATGCATGGTCAATGCTTGGATCGATCAGTTAGTTAATCAAGCGTCTTCTCCATTGGTTATCATAGCGTCCTTTACCATAATAGTAATTTTGAAACAATTACATCGCGACCCTGAGTGACCCTATTGGTCCATGCTGGGAGTTTGAGCTTGTGGGCGGGATTAGACTTCGAAATCGTTTTGACATGACGTAAGGTGATGCGAGAAGTTAAATTATAATTAAATCATCGTATCTGGCGCCCCCTTGTATTGATAGTGAACAGTTATCGATAGAAGAAAATAAATAAAGCTTTGCGCTATGTCATGTTTGTTTCGGAATTACAATCCCTAAGTGATCGGATGACCCAAGCGTCCCGGTTACAATACTTTTAGGATTTTTATTGACTAAATTGCAGTTACAGATGAATGGTTACTAGAGATATATTGAGGTATCTCTAACTATTCTAAGTTTGATTCAGTTCTGTAGATAATCGTTTCAGTAAAATACTTGATTTTATCTTGAGTAATTTTAATTATGCAGACACTGAGGATTCACATTCTTGCAGTAGAATTTTTATAGTGTTAAATTTTGTTAAAGGTAGACAAATATATAGACATTATAAAAAAAGATTATTTGAGTGTTTACTATGATATCTCAAATTTTAAGTGGAGAGGTTTTTTTTTTTAAGTGTCATAGCATTGGCCGGGACGCGAACCAGCAACCCGGGCAACTGCCTGCAAGTGCAAGACAGTCGCACTGACCTCTCGACCACCAATGCAAGACAGAGGGTTTTTTTTCTCAAATGATATTGATAACACTGACAAATATTTTGGATAGATGGTTACTATTACCTCAATCTAAAAAGAAGTATGAATAAATATATTTGATTTCTATTAAAATGTATGTTAATTATGAAAAGAATAAATAAATACTATATTTCAATTTTTTTTTTAATTAAAATATTGGAATAATTTGTGTTAATTTTAGGAAATTATTTAGATGTGAAGAAAACGTCTTTTATTTGTATATTGACGATCTGCAGAGAAATATTAAGCACGATCAAAAACAGTTTTGCTTATATATTAGAGATTGACTAGCATCCAATTTAAACAGATGAATAATGCTTCAAATTTATTATGTGCAGAAACTTTAGAAAAAAATTTTTTTGTATTTAAACTAATAATTTTTCATCTACAAATGATGGAATTATACAGCTTCATCTGCTATTAATCTTTATATGTTTATAGATATTATTGACTAATTGAGATATCAAATAATAAAGTAATCATTGTTATTAAAGATATGAAGAATAGTAAATCTGTTTCTATTAACGATATTCCTATTTTTATTGTCAAAGGTTGTGCAGAGTTTATAGCTATTGTTATCCCATGTATCCATATTGTCCTTAAAAAAATCTATTTTTTCTGAAATTTATAAAGTTTCTAGAATTATTATGATTTGGAAGAGTGGCTATAAAACAATCCATAGGATTATAGGCCAATATTGTTATGCAATGTTTCAGAAAATTTTGAAAGATTTATATACATTTCTCTGTTTTTTCAATTCAAGAAGTGCATAACCCATTTTTCAAGATGGTTTTTTTCCAAAAAGATCTGTGGAGACAAATCTTAAATATAAGATTGTATAGTTAATGCTATAAACTTTTGATATCATAAATAACATTTTTATTTAAATTGGATTGTCTAGATTTTTCTCTCTTTTACAATGATTTAAATCCTACTTAATATTTAAATTGTTTGTTGTTTTTTTTAGTTTCAAAGAATATTAGATGTATTAGTATAAAAACAGAAACCCTCAAAAAATTATTCTTGACCCTATTTTATATATACTTATGATATTCATCAGATTGTTAACAACACTACCATTACCATTTGCTGATGCTATAAAGTTATATTTTAGGATTGATAATATTTATTTGATCAATGAAGACTGCAAAGTTCAATAAATAACTTTATGATTTGACATAAAACATATCAGATAATTTAATTGTTAATATTGAGAAAATATTCATTGTCTCATTTTGTAATAAAACTTTACCCAGTTTTTTTTATTATTCTGCTAAGGATACTATTATTCTTAGAAAAGATAGAATAAAGACTTAGGAAGTCTGATTTAGTAATAATGGCCTGTTTTTAATCCACATCAGTGAAATTATTCTTAAATGCGATTGAATTAGGATCATCGCTAGATCAAACAAGATTTTACATATTCAAATATTTATTTTACATAATACTTGTTCAAACGTACAAAATATTTTGAAGATAAATTTCAGAAGATAATGGATTTTTTTTTACGTACATAGAGGTAGTGAAATTTATGGGAAAAAGAATGCTGAATATTATATTTCTAAGAAAAATTGTTTTAGGTAGAATTTTTAATATAATAAGAAACTGGTTTATTTTATATTAACAAATAAAATCTAATAATTCTAAAAACTCAGTCATGATTAGTAATACCTATATTCGTATAGATAGAGTATTTTTAGATATTGATATTTTCAGTTTTCAAATCAATGTAAACTAACACTTGATACTATAATTACATTGGCATTAATCTGTCATTATATTCTTAATAAATTGAATTATTAAACAATTCAAAACAAAGCAAAACTCTCCATATAATAGTGCCATCTTGTGCTAACAAGAGCAATCAATGTATGCCAGAAGGCTTGTACATAAAATCCCTATTTAGTGCCTACTCATCCAATATCCCCAGACTAGTTTCTGGCTTGTGGCCTTCATCAGTGAGGAGCTTTGTTTTGAATTGTTTAATAACAATTATGTGCTAGTATGAGATAGTGATCATGTGGTGTTTAGTGTTTTAAATTGAATTATTCTTATTAGCTTTGTATGATTTGGTAGAGTGGCAGCCTCTGGAATTCAAGATCCGTGGATTGCAATTCCGTTGCCACTCTTTACTCTAGAACTTTTTTTGAGCTCCCGAACAATAAACCATTTGATTACTACTACTATTATCAATTCATCTTATTAATTTTTTTTTAATCTTTGTATATATAAACATGAATTAATTAACAGGCAGCAAATGTTAAGATCACAGAATTGTGGGAAGGTTAGCCTTTCAAAGTGTTAGTTGACAAAGACTACGAGGTTAGTCGAAAGCGCTCCTAAGTGGATAAAATTTTTAAAATATATCTGAATACTGTATTTATAAATATTCAATTATATAATTACGTCTATTGCTTTGAAGAAATACAGACATCGAATTATAATATTATTATATATGCAGACATATATTTATACTCACACAAGCACATTTAAATCTATTATTATTAGAAAAGTTGCATAAAAATAAATATATATATATATTTTTTGGCCATTGTTTGTTATTATGCTAATTTGTATGTTTTTCTATTTTTAGTTAAAATTCTGGGGTGATTTGAACATTTCGTCATTTCTAAATGATGACATAGCACCGTATCACAGTGAAAACAAAAATACACTTGGACAACTCCTTTTAAGTTTTTTTGATTATTATTGTAATAAATTTAAGTGAGTTATTTTCTTTTTGTGTTTGTGTGTGTGTGCATGCTTATAATTATTAACTTTTAAGCTTCTTTTAACATTGTAAGAAACTTTGCTAAAGTAAATTAGCAGAGTTGATCAAATATTATCACTTGATTATAATACTCTGTTGCTGAGTTAATTCAACCTGTCTTTGAATCACGATCTAGCTGTGAGTTTTTTGGAGATATACTGTTATTATAAATATTTAGTCATAGTTTTAATTTGCTTTTTTTTTTATCTCGGCTTTTTTTTTTGATTCTAAAGACTTTGTGTAATTTAAATTGTATTCAAATTATATGTCTTTATATGATCAATTTCATTATAAGCACTTTTTAATTCTGTAATTCTTTATTTTCATGAGTTAATTTCATGCTCTTTATTCAACCAAAAACTATAGAAGTCTTTGGCTTGAAAAAGGTTTTAGTTATTATCTTTGCAAAATGGAAATCAATGAAAAAATAGTTAATTAGGTTTTCAAAAATTTGGATATGTGGCCCCAAAATCTAAATTTTTTTAAATTTAGTTATTAAAGTTGTTCAAATGTTTTTCTAATAATTTATAATAAATTAAAAGATATAACAGTATTTTTAAATGTTGAAGTTAAAACTTACCCCAAATTTTGTTCATTTAATAACCATAAATATAATATTATTCATGACTCAAAACTGAATAAAATTGATTTCAGTTTCCATATTAAAATAATTTGGCATAACAAAAATGTTTTTAATCTCTACAACTAGACATCTCTAACATTTAACAATGAATTAAACATGCAGCATTATTATGTCAATATTAAATCATTTGGGCTTGAAATTTCTTCTCTTTTAAAGTTTTATAAAGTTTGAATATGGATTCTTCTCAGACAAGATTCATGACTGGAATGGCTGTTATCTTCCATCTCAAAGAGTAACTTTTTTTTTATTATTAATTTTGGAAATAATAGACTAAAGATCATTATTTAAATTCAAATATATTTTATATTCTTCTATACCCATAATAAATTTAAATCATAATTTTCTATTGGGAGTATTGGTACCCAATCTTTTTCCTCAAATGAGAATAAAACCTTTTTAAGAATCTTCTCATTTAATATAATAGATTAATTTGTCACTATTATCATTAGAAGTTATTCATAAATTCTTTTTTTTTTTCATATGTCAAAGCATCGGCTGGGAAGCGAACGAGCAACCGCTTGCAAGGAAGCTGCGCTGACCTCTCGGCTACCAATGCTTCATAAATTTTAAGTCTAAAAAAATACAATTTGAGAGAAAAATAAATAATAAAGTTATTAAAGATTTTAAGACTTCTCATTCGATAATTTAATATACAAAATCAACAAAGCGTATGACACACTTGAATGAGAAGCTATAAAGATACACAGAAATTATTACACGCTAAGCGCTTTCGAGGCCTTTTGCCTCATATTCATAGCGGTACTGTGAGCTGCAGAATGAAGAAATAGGCCCTATTTCTTCATTCTGCAGCTCACAGTACCGCTATGAATATGAGGCAAAAGGCCTCGAAAGCGCTTAGCGTGTAATAATTTCTGTGTATTTTTATAGCTTCTCATTCAAGTGTGTCATACGCTTTGTTAATTTTGTATAATAAAGTTATAGAAAAGTAGACGGGGGCAAAAAAGATTGGAATTGCTGTGTGTGTTTGTTTAATCAATAATTCAATATAATTTTATTATTAAATATTTGAAATGCTCCATACCTATATTATTCGATATTTCCTTTTTAAATAAAGTTCAAGTTTTTGTGCTAAAATTCGAGCTTTTTTTATTTAAAGGGGGGATATGGCTAGACTAATATAGCTATGGAGCATTTAAAATATTTCAACTAGTGGTATGCATTGTTTATATTTTTTTTATTATTAAGTACATTTTATTTTGATGTGATAATGAAAAATTATTACATTTTCATGTAGCATTTAATTTATTTGAGAGTAGATCCTATGAGTTATCAAATGGTGCATTTGTTGAAGAATAAAACATTTTTTTCATTCCTACTTCAGGACAAATGGCTTTCCAAAATGGAATAGTGAAAAAGAATTAGTCACCAATCCAATCAACTGATGGTTGATAGAGTTTTATTAGGTTTTCTTTATAATTAAAATTAGCTGTTTTTGCCTGATGAACAAAAAATTTAAAACTTTGTTGAAATCTGAAAAAATTTCCAACTTTCATCCAGCTCAGATTTAAACTTCAGTTTTGAAAATGTACAAAGAGTTGATTTAATTTGTCAATAAATTGTTGAATACAATCTTATCTTAGTTTTTATCCTTCCTATCAGCTTCATTTCAAATTTTACAATGGTAACAGATATAACAATATGAAACAATACATTTTGAATGCACATATTATAATAATCATTTACAAATTAGACTTTCTAGGGTCTTTTAATAAATTTTTAAGTAGCCCACTAGTCAGATAAAAGAATGAATGCCTGATATAATATTTCTAAGAATATTTAATGTGTGATAATAATATTTACTACTTTAAAAAAAATAGTGTAAAGTTTTAAATTGTATTTTCATATTTTAACTTATTATTTTGTTATGAAAATTGAGGAAAAGACAAGCTTTAAAAATTCTGCAAGATATCAATTTAAAATCTTTTTTTTTTAATATAAAGTTGTTGTTTTTTTTTTGAAGATTGATAAAAACGAGATGGCAGGTTAAAAATCTATATATGTCTCATCTGTTTACCATCAGCCAACACATGATAGAAAAAAAAAAGTCTGAATTAAAAGTATTCTACACCTTATGATTGATTTGGGAGAAATGAGATCGAAGATGATTGACTGCTCATCCATATTTTAAATAGAAGAAAACATTCACCTGCATTCTAAATTTGTAGGCTCACTCAATTGATTTGGAATGATAAAGGAATATGGCAATCTACTTATATGTAATCCTGATATTTTAAAATTTAAAACTAAGTTCAGCTTATAATATTTGTAGGCATCTGATTGTAAATTTAAAAAATTGAATTTACATCCAGGTATTACATTATACAGTTCTCTCAGTTGTGCTGTAATTGAAGAAGAAAAGTTTTTTTTTTCTTTTTCTATCTGAAATTTCTTACAAATTCTACAAAATTTAATTTATGTTTTAAGTATTTTCATATTTTATTGGATTGCTTTTCTGGAGTTATCAATAGTTTTTATAGAAACAAAATTTAAAGACTATTTTATTATAGGTATGAAATTTTATTAAATTTTTTCTTTTGAGTTCATATTTTTTTAAGAGAGGATATTTTTTTGTGTGAAATACTTAGCTGTAATTTGATTTTATATTTCTAGTGTAATCTTAATCAGTTTTATATTTGTAGTTAACTGACTTAACATCTCTTGCTCATGTTTAATAAGGATATGCACTATCTCTTTAGCACAATTTATTCTAGCTCTTGTAATTCTTAATGAATTACTATATTGTTAGTATTCATTTTTTGATGCTCATTGCCTATACTTGTCATCTTAATAAGATCTCAAAAGGCAATCTGTAAATACATAATTTTCATTCTGTTCCATATTTACATTTCTCAATGCACAGTTAGTAAATTTAAATAATAAAATTTATTGACTGCAATTCAGTTGTCTTTTTTTTCACTACAAGAATTATTACTGTATAGAGAAAAATCGATTTTATTAGATAGCCCCATAGGCAATTGATGACCTACTTTCCTGCCCCCTCATTTAGGCAAATAGCCAATAAAGTTGTTTTTAAAATGTTTTAGTAATTTTTAGAACAATTTTTATTTTTTAAAAATTTATTATTACTTGCTGTTATTCTCAACTTACCCTTCCCTTTATATATGTCTATATATAAATGTATGTATGTACAAAATTAATTGAAATAAAAGATTACAAAGGTGAAGTCAAATTTATAAGGAACAGAATTTATAATGAATAGTGTATTTACTTGGTATGACCATAATCTGGCATTCAAACTCAGATGAAACTTGAATTTTTTTTTCAAGTAATATTTCCATGCAATTACTGAATTTTTAGCCATTCCAAACTGTTCTTCAATATTTGTTCAGTAAATGGTTACCTGAAGGGCTTCATAACCTAATGGTTAACTTATGAATTTGAGTTAGATAAAATTTGGTCTTTTTTTTTCATATTTCAAACAGATGTTTGATTTTTTTTTTTATCTCTATATTAACTCGGCTTTTATCCAATTGTATGTCAGTAATGTGTATTTGAGTATTCACATTTAGAGTGATGGTGATAGTTGTGACATTGAAGTCCAAAAAGAAAATCAATATCAAATGGAATTCATGTGTGCACAAATCAAAGAAAAGTGAGTTTTGCCTATGAACCTGTTACAACTGAAGAAAAAATTGTAAGTGAAAAACCTAAAGAAAAAGTGATTGTGAAAAAAAGAACATATGGTTGATGTTTCAATTTCATATCTCATTGAAAACTGTCATAAAATATGACTGTGGTACTTGGCTCTGAGTAATCTCAAATAACCTGTTTCAAGAGGTAATGCAAACTATCGGCTTTCCAAGAGATCTTAATGGTAGAGAATTTCAAGTTTTGTTACTCTATATGAAAATGACAAATAGAAGAACAAGCGAACATTTTTTTTCGAGAAAAAAATGTAAGCAGTTTAGCCCAGGAAGGATTTTCATGTAAAAGTAAACTTTGGTAAAAGTATGGTATTTTGCCCTCTCATAAAAATAGTGCTGAACATAGGAAATAATATTTGGCTTTGGAAATTCCTTTTCTAATAAAAAGACATGTTATCAATAAAGGCTTAGCAATTGTAAATTTGTTGTGAAACAAATAGGAGAATATGTTTGCAATGAATTGTAGACAATATTATTTTTAGCTTTTAAGGAGAAAACACAAAAATTGGAGAAATTACATAATAGGAATTTCTTGTAATTTTAGAATTGATGGAAAGTATGTAAAGCACAACTTCTCTTAATTAAAACAGGCAAAACGGTATATATATTGTTTATTGGCTTACAACAACTTCTCGCTAGAGTTTTATAAAATCAGATGGATGGTAAAAGTATGAAAAGACATGTCCATTATTTATAGTATTTTCAAAATAAATATATTGATTTTTGTGCTAACAAAATTTTTCTGATTATTCTTGAATTTTCTATTGAATAATAATAGATGCAATAATAGACATTTTTCACAATGAGCAAAATATTCTAATTCTTAGACACAAATCTCAAAAACAAGATTCGAATGAATTTGAAATGTGTAAATGTTTCATTGCATTCATAAGCTTAACTGGAGCAAAAATAGCTGAATAAATATTTACAATATGGAGAGGGGGGGCAATATACCGCTTCAAGATTGCCAATCTCAATATTATAATGGCACCAATATGCATGGCAAAATAAATGGCATTAAAAAAATAAATGTGCCTTGTTCTCTCTCATGCTGCAAAAATCAACCTAGATGTTATAATGTTTTTTTTGGAAATATAGAAACCTTCTTCTTTGGTCATAATTCTGTGTGCTGGGAAGTTCGTTTCAATATTTGCAGAAACAAGATGAAGTAAAAAAATTCAAAGTGTGCATCCAATTATTAAACATTATCCTAATATAATTGCTGGGTTAGGTGTTATTCTGGAAGAGGTGGCTACAGGGTTAACACCTTCAGCAGAACTTGTGAATACAATTAAAGAGCTGGAAAAGTATTTTAGATCTTATAAACATCTGCTTATGATAGAGTTTTGGTACAAAATACTAGCAAGTATTGATAACAAAAATATTGGCATAAAATTATATAAATATATCATGATGTTGATATACACACTTATAAGAGACTTAATGTATGTGGCACTTATAAAACTAATTGCCGAAGCAGTAGAATGCAATTTCACTTATAAAACTAATTACCGAAGCAGTAGAATGCAACTTCAATTTCCCAAAACCTTAAAAACTTCTATCATATCTGAACAAGATTTCATTATGAGTGATTTAATTAAAGATAAAATTTTAAGCAGCAAATATCATCTGCGAGTTATTCTAACCCATTTGTCAAAAGCAGCTAAACTTGTAAATATATAAGAGAAAGATCAGTCAAAAAACTTTCTGCGTGAAATCCTTCACCTTAAAAGTGTTCATGATACAGATTTTGATACTGAACGAAATTCAATTACACTTCTCAATGCAATTTTTGATGTATAAGTGAAAGATATATTTGCCAGCATCTGTCTCACTATTAAACTGTTTTGTGCAATATCATTTACTGTTTCTTCAGCTAAAGATCACTCAGCGGACTGTCAAATTCATTCAGATCATGGCAAAGAAGCACAATTAGTCGAGAGTGACTTGATCATTTAGCAATTTTTTGCACATAAAATGATTTAGGTAAACAAATTGATTTTACTGAAGTTATTGAAAAATTTGCTTCTACGAAAGCTAGAAAATGTAACAAAATACATTGAAATAATTTTTGACATTATTATAAGCTTTTATTTTATATACCATATATTTTTTTTTAATAAACATAAATATTAGTTTTGGGTCATCATTTAAACTGACTTATCCTAAATCCTGTTGAGACTGCCCTTAACCTTAGTAGTAGGTGGGGGGGGGTGCCAGAAATGTTGACCTTAAGGCCTGTTTTAAGATCTTGGAGCTATGCCTAGCAGAAATGCTTATAGAGTTAAATGACTTTTTATAATCTATAAATCCAAAGTACAATGACAACTCGTATTAAATTTTTGGAGGCTAAAACCATTTCTAAATCCAGCTTGTACTTTTGATTAATTTGACTCTAATGTTTTTTTTTTTATAAATAAATTGTAATAATCTTAGTAAAGATCTTGCAAAGAATTTTAATATTTGGATATGATCAATTTTCTGAGTTAAGTTTGCTGTAGATGAATTGTAATAAAATCTTAGTAAAGATCTTGAATAGAATTGATTGATCTGTAAATTATATCATTTTACTTTATTTAAATGTTATTATTGCATTTTCCAAATCTTCTGGTATACCATTCTTATTTAAACATTCCCCAATATTTTTTTTATTTTTTTACTTGCTGGTTTTAGGATATTAATAATAATTCTAGTATTTATTAGAGCTTTTTTCCCTTCATAGATTTAATTTAATATCTCATCTCGTCATTTAAAATGCTTGTTGGTTCAGAGAATGTTATAATTGTAAACTGTTATTTTCTTCAATTAACACATTTCATGTTTTTATCTCTTTGTTAGTAATATAATCTTCTGTAGCTCTCTTTGCCAATTCATAATTATATTTCCTTATCATTAATTCTTTTTCATACCATTTTTAGAATTTCAGATATTCACCTCTTTATTTCATCATTTTAATTATGTTTATATTCCTTCTTTGCTTTGTACATTGACTTTTTTCAGTTGACAATTTATTGGTGAATTGCAATTTAATTTTTTGTTTTTTTGGGGGGAGGGGTGCTAACTATCTATGTGGTAGTACTTAATAGAGTATCAATTGTTTTATTGATCTTATTAAAATCTGAACCATTTTCTAAGTCTATTAATATTTCAGTGATTTGCAAGTTTAATTTTAAGTCAATGGAGTTTTATTATGAGTATCAATTATTAATACTATCATTTTTAATAGTTTTTGTCTCTAGCTTTCCATTAACACATACTTTACAACTCAATAATCAATGATCATTTCTTGTGTCGAATCTATTAATAACATTGTAATATTTATTTTCTGCTAGTCAAAATGTATTTCCAATTTCATGCCCTAACATTTTTCTCAAAGAAAGAATTCATAACTATATACAGTTGGTATTTTTTACCTCTAATTTCCATAAATCTGACAGTCCTGTTTAACTTGTTTTCCAATTACAGCATTAAAATCTGTTGTGTCACTTTTAAAATATTTGAGATGATTAAAAACATTCTGTATATCTATGTAGAAATTCTCCGCTTCTTTCTCATAATGAGAACTTGTTGAGACATACATTTGAATTAATAATCTTGTCATACTATCAGATTTAACACCATTTTCCACAGTGAGATTTCATTTTCTTATTCCACTTGTAACTTTCAATGCTTGTGCCTTTATAATAAATCAGTTGTCTTTTTACAGTTTCATCTAACCTCATAAAATCCGACTATGTCCCATTCAATATTATACAGTTCTTCCGATTCATGCACTCATATTTTACTTGAAGATGATCTACAATTGTAAGTAATTATAAGACTATGATGAAGTAGCAACTTGGATCAGCAATTGAGGAATCTTTAGCACTCTCTGTCTTCAGTCTCTAATTTTATAACAAATTTATATATATATATTATTGAAGAATATTCTGTAATTAATTATGTAATTGGTTGTGGTAACAAAACAAGTACATTTATTTTTAAAATATTTGATTTTTTTATAACTTAAAAAACTGATGGTATTAATGTATTCTACAAGCCTTTTTATAAATATAATTATTTTCCTGCTAGAAAATTATATAAAAATCTATTTGAAGATTAAAGTTGGCATATTCTATTATTAATTTTAGTATAATATTCTTAAAATGAAATTTACATATTATATTCAAAAATTGTGGGTGTATTTTTGCTTCATATTTTTCATTTTTTGAAAAATGTGTATTTTTTTATAGCATCTTTTTTCAAACAATAATTAATAGAATATGGAGATCAATAATTTCCTTTAATTTGATCTTATCAGCCTAATTGTTAAGATAGTTCAAGATCATTCTGATCTCAATTCTTATGAAAAAAAAATTTTAAATAGTTATATAACTGTTTTCATGTATGACTTTTTTCTGTTATGTGTATAAATTACTTTCAAGGAAATTAACTACAATTTTGCTATTGTAAACTACTTGAATGAAATGTAATAAGTTCATTGAAAAATTTAAAAAAAAAAATTCTTTAACACAGTTTTTCATTTCAAATCTTTTTTGTTTATTTTTTTATTTTATGAACCATTTTTTATTTCAGTTTTCCTCCAATGTTTTGACCATAGTATATAATCATTATCAAGGTCTGATTATTCCTATAATATATATAAATACAAGTATATTGTATATGCTGAACTTAATGTAATTAGAAGGGTTTGAACTCAGACTTTCAAACTCCCTACAGCTATTAACTCCATTCTATATAACTGGTACACATGACCACAATATGAAAAAGATAAATGATCTTCAATATACATATTTCATGCTGAACCAGCACTTATCAGTTGGTCCAGATTATAATCTCCCATACATATATATATAATCAGTGCTTAGTTTTTATTAAGATAGCAAATCATCTAACTTTAATGGAAAGGCTTCTCCATCCTCCAACTCTTCAGCCATCCATATTATTGAAAATCTGATGATAGAATGATCAAAGCCCTTGTTGATGCCAATATTATTGTCATACCTATATTGAATTTTAAGTCATTCTGACCCCTCACATATAAGAATATATATTTACAAAGAATTTTTAAATATATTATTGGACCATATTTATCAAAAACATAATGAAATGATAATTATTGATGTTATAAAAAGTAATAAATTTACTGTCTTTTTCTTATTACTATAGAATTATTTAAAGATATTTTGTTCCTGCTCATTTTTTTCATTATAATTTATGTTTGCCATTCATTGATAGATTTACTGTATTTAAAAATAATGCTACTTTCCATTGGTGTGATTTTAAAAATTTTCCTTCCCCTTGATCATTATTTATAGTTCTGATATCTATCCGGACAGGAAGCTTTTTCTAGGTATTAAACTATTGCAGATAGTATTCTGATTATGATAGCTTAGGAGGGTAATTAAAATACCCAAATAAGGGGTTTTTTTTTTCTATTCTTTTACATTTTATGTCAAAAATTCAAGCAAAAAATCTTTTAATCTCTAGTAATCTCTCAATATTGTTATCATATTGTGTGCTTATCTTGAACTAATAATGTATGTCATTCTTAAATTTATTAATCCAACTTATATGACTAATTTAAATATCAGACGAGCAATGGAATGCACTTATCAGCTTAAAGATATTTATTTGTTTCTGTGCACACTAATTTAGTTGTCAGTCAAATGGCTTTTATATGCGATTACAGTAACTTTCATATATATATATGTTTTAGCTATTGCTTGAAACTTTTATTATTTGTTATGATATTTTTAAACTATCATAAAATTAGTTATTATTAACAATTTATATTAATTATTGCTACTGTAAATCCATTGAAATATATTGATTTCTTTGATAAAATTTAATATTAATTTTTTAAAATTACTTTCTTACTAATTACTGATTATATTTTAACTATTTTATTCAGCAGCACTATTTTCTTCAGATAAACTTACATTGCAATGTCATATATTTTTTATTGAAAATTGAATGTTGTCCATTTATTTAACATAAGTTGCAAGCCTAAAGGTTTATTCTATTCAGATTGACGTTTACATAACATTCCATTATTATCTTTATTTATTTGATAAATATAATGAATATAATTTCCTTATAGTCATTTCAAAGTCAGATTTTTAAGATCACGTCTGGAGGCTTCCCTCTTGTTAATACAATTTTAGCTTTGAGCCTTCTTAAGATTGTATGTCTTTTTTTATTTTTTTCATCGTTTATAATTCACTCTAATATTCCTCATTATTCCCCCCTCTATTTTATTTTTTTAATAAAAGGTCTTTGTTTTTATCCTTTTTACATTTTTTATTAAGCCTAATTTTCTATTCAGATTTTTATATAACTTACACTCTTCTCAGAATGTATAAATAGTTATTATTCATTCAGATGTTTAATTTTTCATCAGAAAGAAATTAGTTTATATACAATATTAGCAAAGAAAGAAAAATATTATTTACAGAGTAGAAGAAAAAAATTTAATGTATTATGTAGTACTTTAGAATAATGAAGAAATAGACTTCAAAAGCTTAAGTATTTTAATATTTTTCTCTTAAATATGGTTGAGCATGAGAAAATAGTTAAAATATTAGCTTTCATTTCAAAATTGTTTTTAAAACTTATGAAAATACAGAGTGATGCAAAGTAAATAATAATTACTTTATTTTATTTGTTTAGTTTTCTTAAAGAAGCCATATCAGTAAGGCTTGGAACAAAACTTCCAAAGTATGTGGTTCAAAATCATAAGTCTTTTAAAAATAATCCAGGAGAGTGGAAATTTGTAAATATTGAAGGTAAGTTATAGCTTATATGTATGTGTGTGTGTTGTTCTATTTAATTTTAACTGTGATTGTAAAGTTGGCATTCATCAGCTGAGATAAATAACAGTATTAATTTTATTTTATTAATTTCTTATTGTCAGAGTTTATTTATTCTACTTATAATCATTATGTATTTAAATTATATTATTTTTGAAAATCATACAATTCCTAGTGTGATATTTATCAGGGCATTAAATAATCAGCATTTATAGCAGATTGTTTCAGCTTTGATAAAATATCAATTTATGTGGCTGATATGCTGGAAGAATATTTATACATTATATAAGTTTTGATTTTGTGGACTCTAATTCAATGGAATTTTTATCATTAATCATTTTTATTCCTTAAGAAACATTTCATTTTTTAGAAAAATTTAAGAATTCAAAAACCATAAACTTGAAATTAGAAGAGTATTGAGAGATAGCTGGAAAGTTAATATTTGTCCGAAAATATGATAAAATAATTATATATATATTGGATATTTTGAAAAAGACTGTAGATTAGTGGAGAGAAATACATTATTTTTTTTTTTTAATAAATTTTTAAAATGTATCTCTTTGAAAAATAATTACATTTATCATTTTTAAAATTGTTTGAGTTGGAAATAAATAGCAATGTCTAAATTTATAAGAATGAAGAATCAATGATAGGAATGAAACATTAGCTTTGATAATAGCTTCTAATATGGTAAGTTACATTTTAAATATTTGGAAAGCATTTATGAAGAGTAATGGAAAAGAATTAAATACAACTTTAGCTATAAGGATTGGGGGGGGGGGGGATTGTGTCATTGAAATTGATTTTGAGAAAAATGCTTGTTAAGCTTTTTTTTTTTTTTTTGCAATATCTTGGTTTAAAATATGGATAATTAGAAAGGAAAGTTGTTGGTTTTTAAAAAGAA
Organism: Epiperipatus broadwayi; assembly: GCA_028023455.1. Lineage (NCBI taxonomy): Eukaryota > Metazoa > Onychophora > Udeonychophora > Euonychophora > Peripatidae > Epiperipatus > Epiperipatus broadwayi. The sequence continues at coordinate 1,053,619 of JAQFVV010012409.1, forward strand.
GTAGAAAGAGATGTAAAGAAATTAGTTTTCAAAAGTACTGCAATGAGTTGAAACTCTGAGAAGGGTGATAAATAATTTTAAAAAAAGAATTGTTTATGTTTCATGTTTTCTTCAATATTAACACCAGTTGGATGTCGGGGGGGGGGGGCAAAAGCAATGCTCAGCAAATTATTTACTGAATTGTCAAACAGAATATAATCTTTTCTTGTATTAGTGTGTTATTCATAGAATTGATTATAGAAAAGTTTATCTGAATGGCGTATATGCTGTGACATTCGTATTATGATTCAGAATGTTTAATTGTTATTACAACAGTAGCTTATTGTTACTTTTATATTCAGCGAAGTATAAATAAATTTTATTTATGGAATTTGGAATAATAATTATGAAACAAATATATTTAAAGACATTAAACTTAATCTTAAATGTCTATTTAAGTGAAACAGCCATAACTTTTTGTATTTAAGTTGAATTTTAAGTAATTCAAATTTTCTTTTGAGGTGCATATAAATTTTATTATTAGCAATATTACAGAATGTGAAAATATTTTTTGATATATAGAAGTAACAGTAGAATATATAATATAATGAATATTCACAGCGTAAGTTGAGGAGCAACTGGGGGTTGTTTTTTTCCTACTATTTTGCACTTTATGGGTGCTGGAAATTGTATATATAAAATCAAAATAAAAAAGTAATGCCTTACTAGTTAGAATTAAATAACATTTGAGATAAGTAAAGTTTTTTCTTAGAAACAATACATTGATTTTTTTTTTTTTTTTCCAGAACCATTTGATTTAACGAATACTGCCAGATCAGTGTACTCTGAGCCAGAATTTCAACGGATTAAATTAGTCTTTCGTCAAACTTATCAAAAGCTATCAGAGACAAAAAATTTATATTCCATATTAAAACAAGAATAAGTTGCTGTTTAAATCTTTTTTTTTTTTTTTACAGCTGCCATTAAGAAAAATATTTCTTAGATTTCTTAGTTGTAGCAACTGTGGTATCATATTTAGAAAATAAAAAATAAGTTTGTTTCCCCCCAAAGAGCATATAATTTATCGCATACGCCAGTTTACTTCATTACATCATACATTAAAAAAAGTATTTTTTTTTCTAAAATATTTGTGTATATTTTGATATTACTGTTTATTTTTTTTTTGTTTGTTGTTATTTTATTTTTAAGAAATTAAAAAAAAAAAAAATTAAAAAAACATATATAAAAAAATAATTAAAAAAAAAATTTGATCTTGTTTTTTATTATTATTATTTCATAGCAGTTTGTGCACTAAATAAATATTTGATTTGTGTACAAATCATATTTCAGTAAGTATTAAAAAAAAAGAATTGCATTTATTATTTTATAAAATATTTAAAAAGGTTATTTAATTTTGGTATACTTTGAATAAAGAAAATAAAGCACTTTATAAAAATACTGATAAAAAAATTTTTGATCAAAGTATTTATTTTAATGTCATCGCCTCTCTTTCACACTCATCTATTTCAAATTTATTAATCTTATAAAATTCGTTTGTATTTTTTTTTTTTTGGAGATAACACTATTTAAAAAAATGTAAATACTATAATTTTTTTTCTCTCTTACTTAAAATAAAAAAGAACAAAAAAAAATATTATTTTCTAAAATATCAGATTAAAGATGTTTAAAATATCTGTAACTGATCGTGTAGATGTTTTATGTTTGAATTTAAAAGGCAAGAGATAAACATGAAAGAAAAAAGTTTAAAGAGAGAAAAAAAAATTTACGTAATGCCATCTGTCTGTATATGCTACATAAACGTTCACGACGTTTGTGTAAATATATACGTATAGTATGCATCTACTAAATCGTTTATTTACTTTATATATGTGAAAATACAGAAATACTTATATATATACATATTGTAATAAAACAAAACGAAATGTAATATAAAATTGTCTTCGCAATGATGCGTACACTGTTGTATGCTTAAAAAATGTTCACTTTATATATTTACAAATATAGAATTACTTTTACGTCAACATATTTTAATAAAACAAAAAGGAAGTGTAATATAAAGTAATTTTAGCAACAATACATTTTTAAAAAAATGTTTAGGGTGACTTTGAAAGCTTTTCATCAATCAGAGACTTAAGAGGTATTGGGATTCATTTAGCTTTCATACATTATATGTTTGTTATGTAATAAGTGATATTGTTGGAATGAAAAATGTTATTTTTGAGTTTGTATTTAAGAATAAAATTTGTAATTTTATTACAAAAAAAAAAAGCAGTTGTTTTTTATTTTTCATTTCTTCAGACTGTTGAAAACTTAGATATATTTTTTAATATAGAAAAATATTATTACTTCATGAATTTCTGAATCAATTGCTGCATAAAGGTGTATGAATTTGTAGTAAGTTTTAAATTATTTTAATCTGTGGAAATGCTTGAATTCAAATTATTCAAAACATATCTTCACTTAAAAATATGGTTTTTGTTCATCAAGACCTTATACATATATTAAATAGGACAAACTAATGATAGTATGTCACATTAGTTCGGTATTTATTAATTTTTTTAAATGTCAAAGCGTTGACCAGGAAGCAAACCCGAGCAAGCTGCTTGGAAGGCAGCTATGCTAACCACTAGGCCACCAACGCTTGATTAGTTCTGTATTTTTGACATGTAATCAGAAGTAGAAATACATACCAACATTTTTTTGTTCACTTAGAACCTAAGGGGATAAAGAAAATCCGACAAGGAATTAAAGTCAATTTCATAATTGTGTGAGAAGAAATGTTGATTCTCTCTGTGTTTAAAAGGAGTCAAATTAGTGTACCGCTATGCAAAATTACTGAACTACTTAATGTTTCAAGGGTGAAGATTGCATTTATTAAAGATGAATGTATGAAACCGGCTAATATAAAATAAGATCAGAAATCAATATTAACTGAGATGAGTCCAGTAATTTATTAAAACAATCTTGGATTTTTCAAACAGAGCATTAGTCCTAAGTTAACATTTCAAAACCATTAATTTAGAAGTATGTCATATAATCAGAGTAATCATTGTTTACACTCATTTCATCTACAAAACATGATAATTTAACCAGCACGGTTTGAATAATAATATGATATTTTGGTAGGTCTAATTGTAACTCTTCATGAACATATTACACAGAGATATGCGGTTTTATGAAAATAAGGGAATCAGTACCTCTGCTTAATAATTATATATTTTATACACTTTTGTAACTTTTTTCCATAAGAAATGACAATCTACTATTTATATATTAACTTTTTTCCATAGGAAGCATTTATTTATCCTAGCTGGTCCATTTAATAAAATGTAATTGCTGCTTCTAGAATGTTGTGCTCTATTGTTTTGGTTTTTTTTTTTTTTTTTGCAGTAACATATCTTTGTCACATGTGTAAGCACTAATGAAAGCAATTTTTGAAGTAAATCTGCACAGTAATAGTAAATTAGATTAGCAAACATTTAGTTATTATTAGCTCAAATATACAATATTCATAATGTCCAATTATGTCTCGAATGTTTATTACACATATAGCAATTTTAATAAGAATTTATTCAAAAAAACAGTTCACATTATTTTTAAATATGTATATAAATATAAAAAATCAGTATAAAAAATGCATAGAATTTTTCAAAATAAATTTTATTTTTGGGTTTTAGTTTCTAAATTTGTTATTTATTTATTTTTTGTTATATGTAACTTTATGCATATATATTATAATAGATAATAAAACAGACTGAAAAACAGTTTTTCTAAATGATCTATGTATTTGGGCCAACTAAAAATGTAATGGATAAGAATTAACTTGGATGGCCCAAAATGATAGATAAATGAATAGCCTGATTCACAAATGGATTTATAATAATTTATATCTACATTATAATGAATTCACAAATTATAAGGTGCCAATGAATTCAAAGATAAGGGTTTTGCTTGGCAAAGAAAAGAAAATTAAATAAATAATAATTTACTTATTAATGAGGTTTAGTATGGATATGCAGTTAAATATCTTAAAATAAATTGTGTAATAAAAATAATTTTGTATAATAGAATGATTTGTGCAATAGGTAAATCAAATGATGCCTAGATTAATAATAAAATATAAGTTTATTAAGATAAACATTAATTCATTGAGGTAGCTAAGCAAATAACTACTTTGATTCTAACAATTGCGATCTAACATCATCAACTGTGTATTTATAATTATCCGTGACAGATTAGTTTTGTTAGATATCTATAATCAAAAAAATCATTAACATACACGATCATCAGTGTGTCAAATATGTAAACTTGTACGCAATAAAAAAAATGTAATTTTTTTTTATTTTAAAAATATTTATCTCATTCTAAATCAAGTAATGCTTTTCATAATAACAGTCATTTTATAACTTAAACTAAATCTTATGAAATATTAGTTATATTTTAAATTTTGATTGATTTTCTAAACATAATTTATCAATAATTTAAGTTTAAATCTTATTTAACTTGATTTTACTATTTAAATGTGTATCGAATGATAATAAATAGACTGCATTTATAATTAAAAATTTTAAAGGAAGAAGAATTTTGATAGACATCCATTTATTATTATTAATAAATGAAAGTTATCTGAGTAAATAATCCTAGAAAATATTTGTTTTTATTTTGGAGGGGATTTATTACTAAGTTCATATAACTTACAGTTATGGTTCCCTCCTCCAATGACATTTTTTCTAATATTTTCATGATAACAAATGAAGATATAGGATTCAATAGACATTTTAATTAGTAGATGATATCCAACTTCCTTATAGAATACAATCCATGGCAAATCTAACAGTTTGAAACTTTGAGCAGTGAGCATAGTGATTGTTGCTATCCATTCCATTTATTTATAAAGATATCAACCAAGGGTCCTCCCCTCTACATGATTTCTATTCACAGTACATTATAGGCTTGTCACAAATCCAGAATTTGTTGATAAAACAAATCAGACACATTATGAAGGGGAAAGTGTGTTCTTTTGCCGAGTCTATTTTGTTATCTAGTAACAACAATAATACATTCTTTTTATTATTAGCTTGTGAATGTGAGATTCTCCTTTTAACTTTAATACAGTCATTATTATCATTTGATACAAATTAAAAAATATTTCAATTTTGATAAATTGTTCACTCACAATTTACTCAACAGATATATTTATTAAACATAAGATGTCCAATTGTTTTCTTTATTTGTTCACTTATAGACTATCAGAAGATAATAAATGATTGTGTATATCACATATTCCCAACCTTAAATAAATAAAACAACTTAAGGTCACTACTACCAACTAAACATTCCATCAATAACTTATGATTACTTAAAACTAGGCCACTACAATAATAGAATTAATGACCGTGTATAATTATATATTTTTATTTTTTGTTGTTTTCATACTAACTTGATATTTGTAAAACAAATCTATAACATATTGGTTGCATAAATTTTTACTAATATTGACCCTTTTATTTCTAATAAATATAATCTTTGTACTAAACAAAATTATGATTATAGTCTGCCATAAATCGGATATTTACTATATCCATAATGATTTATGCATTTGATTGTAACCTTGCAATAAGCTATATTTTCCAAATTACTACTCATAAATCCAACACATTTCATTGGCCTTATTGTGTGATCAAGAAAAATTTTTATATTCCTAATCAAGTACCATTTATTTATATATATGGTACAAATTACTATTTGATATTGTATATCATTTAAATAAAAAAGAGAACCCGATCTTAAATTATTTTTTTTTGTATATAATTTAACTAAAATAAATTCAATGTTGGAAAGTGCATACTGAATAATTGATTCAAATAGTGAAAGGAAATTTCAATGGTAAAAGATTGCTATCAGAAACTACTTTCTGATAGTAATTAAAAATGGCAGAAATTCATAACGAGAAAAGAGACTTTGTAATAAAAAAAAAAGAGAAATGTAGAAGTTTATAAAATAGACCAAATTGTAAAAATGAATATGTGCAAAACTTCTAAAAAGAATCGGGATATAAAAGGAGCCTACAGGTTTGAAAAGTGTCTTTGTCTTGTTCCAGACAGTGTTGAGCAATTTGAAATGCCTCTTTTTTAAAAAAAAAAATTAAAATGTGTCCACTTAGATATGAACTGGAACCACTCTCCATGAGTGAGTAGAACTCTATCGTTTGCCGACATTTTCTCTCGAGAAAAGTCACCTAGATCGTCATCTGGCTCTACCTAAATACCGATCGGAGATTTGGAAGGAATGAAACAATAAAAAGAAAACTGCGGTTTACCCATTGATGGAATTTTCCCGATCCCGTAGGGCATCTGTTGATAAGTACCGGATGTGAGACAATGGCAGAATTACTTAGCGCTTTCGAGAATGACACGGCTGGAGGAGACGAGTCCTAAATACCGAACGAGCAAGGTCAACTACAACTGAACTCTGTGGTGTTTACAGATAGTTCTGGAAATCAAAGGAACGAAAGGGTCCCTAACTAAAAATAAAGTGAGGGGAACCCTGGAAGACCTCCATCACCAGACAAAAAGTTTAAGAGTGAAAGTAAATACAAGGGAGAAGACCTTGACGTAAAATGGAGAGACTGGTGTGAGCAACACGGGTTTTGATTCCTATCACCTCCGACATCAACCAGTTATAGTGATAGATAACATAGAGAGATAAATTGGGCCGGATGATACCCTGCAGATCTCGGATATGCCTCTGGAGAAACGGAAAAAAATAACATGAGAACTTGCAACTAGAATATTAAAATATGTATATATAAATTTACAGAAGGAAAAACACGATCGTGGCTGATGTAGATGTAAGTCAAGTATTTGACCAGGTAGGCGGTTACTGAAAAAGAGGAAAAGCATAGCTCCGAGTCCTTGTACACAGTATATTAACAAGACCATCTTTATATGCTCATCAGTATTTCTAGCAGGGATCCCGATAAAGGGGAGGGTGAACCAAGTTGCCGCGAGCCTTTAAGACTCAAAATGATGAGCAACGCTCGTATGTGCTTATAACTTGGACTTCTTATCGTTACTATCAAAGGAGAGATGAATGGGGAAATGTTTCTCATTCCCACCATGTTACAATAGTGGGCGTTAAACTTGCACGTCACTTGTTGAACGAGTACGGGATATATCAGCACGCTAATACAAAAAAAACCATGAATATGGACATAAAGACTTATGAAGAATAAAATTAGTTTAACCCCTTATTTTTATTCTTGTTTCCCTGCCCCGGTGGTATTGTACCGCTATATATATGGTACAAATTACTATTTGATATTGTATATCATTTAAATAAAAAAAGAGAGAACCCGATCTTTAATTTTTTTTTTGTAATATGTTGTTTTAAGAAAAATGTACAGTGAAAGTTTAATTTTTCTTTTTTATATATATAATTTAACTAAAATAAATTCAATGTTGGAAAGTGCATACTGAATAATTGATTCATATAGTGAAAGGAAATTTCAAAGGTAAAAGATTGCTATCAGAAACGACTTTCTGATAGTAATTAAAAATGGCAGAAATTCATAATGAGAAAAGAGACTAATAAAAAAATGAGAAATAATGTAGAAGTTTATAAAATAGAACAAAAGGTAAAAAGGAATATGCACAGAACTTCTAAAAAGAATCTGGGGATATAAAAGGAGCCGACAGGTTTGAAAAGTGTGTCTTGTTCCAGAGAGTGTTGAGCAATTTGAAGTGCCTCTGGGTTTTTTTTTTTAAATTAAAGTGTCCACTTAGATACGAACTGGAACCACTCTCCATGAGTGAGTAGAACTCTATCGTTTGCCGATACTTTCGAGAAAAGTCACCTAGATCGTCATCTGGCTCTACCTAAATACTGATCAGATATGGAAGGAATGAAACAATAAAAAGAAAACTGCTGCAGACTACCCATTGAAGAAATTGGATGTCGGATGATCAATGACCTGCTTTAATATCAACTTACCGGTGAGTTAATGGCCATAACTTTTACATAAAGCTTTATGAACTGAGATTTTAAATGAAATGTTTATCCCATAATTTTTTGATCTAAACATTTGCGAACTGAGTAGTGAATGAAACTGTTACCACGGAAAAATAAGACAAACTAACTATTGCTTCAATATTTGAATCAAATTATTAAATTCGTTATGCACAATACTTTCCAATATAATTTTTTATCATAAATATTAAATGTTTGATGGGCTAGAATAAATATTATTAACATAACTTTCTTTGTACATGTATAAAATTAATAATTATTATATTTAAGTTTTAGTTTTGATTATTTAGATTCAAATTAGTGTATAAATTACCTTTGCTAAGTAGATTTACTTTCTTAATTAAGTCAAAGGGGAATATCTTCTATTTAACAAGAATTTTAATCCCAATCGTATAATTACTACTTTACGAGTTACGATATGTTTGAAGCAGAATCAGTGAGTCTAAGCAACTCTGGTGCCCTCATTTATAAATAAAAAACTGATTCAGCTTGCAATTGTACTCTTAACAATTCCAGGCCGAGTTGATCAGGAAAGATAGTTATGTTTTTAGAATAATAATGAAACTTTTTTTTTTACATAACTTGATCAACTCGTGCAGAGGCCTAGCATGACGGGAAACGTTATACTATATTTATGACTATTTACCTTGTAATGATCTTTATTTCTAGTCACCAAATTTTATGTCTATCATTACCATTTAAGCTTATGGAATTCCCCTTTTAAAAAACCTAGTCACTTTAGATCACACATCTAAGCTAATATGATTAGAGTGATCTTAGTTACTAAACTTTGTATTTCTTGTTTATTCTGTACTTTCTCTATCCCTTTATCATTACTTTGTTGGCATTCATTTAACTTAGCTTCTAGGATTTTCCCCTTTGAGATTGTAATCTATCTTTTAACTTTTTGATCCTTCTATTTTCATAACCAAGATTTCCTAACCTTGTTTTATGTCTAATTTAAGCTTTTCCGGGCTTTGTTTCATTACTTGCATAAGGCTTTTATGATTGTTGTCATATTTTTTTTGGTTTTCATGTTTGTTCTTGTTTATTCTGTACCTTATCCCTTTATCATTACTTTGTAGGCATTTGTTTAACTTAGCTTCTAGGATTTTACTTTGGCATTCTAATCTATCTTTTAACTTGTATTGACCCTTCTATCTTCACTGCCAAGATTTCCTAGCCTTGTTTCGTGTCTAATTTAAGCTCTTCCTGGCTTTGTTTCATTATTTACCTACGATCTTTATGATTCTTGTCATATTTTTTTTTGTTTTGTGTCATTTCTAGTCTAAGATCTTTAAACTTCCTTGCTTTGTTTCATTTCACTCATCAACCTGCAATATCACTATTACCATTTTCTGATAGCTTAGGTCTTTATTTTATGCATTATAAAGTGCTAGTTAATCAAACTATTTCAAAAAAAATATTCCGTTCATGTATGAATTTGGATATTTCAAGAACATAATTATATTTCTTGATTAACTGACCCAGTATTTATTACAATTTGAATTGCCAACAGTTTTAATTTGTTTAAGAGGATGCCAGGGCTGTAGACCCACTAACCCTCTGGCAGATTCATAGTAAATAACTAAAAGTAAGATAGATTTTGATTCCTCATCACTTTAAGCTTTTATATGAATTTTCCCCTGGCTTAACCATTAAGCAAGCATATTTGTAAAGATAATTTATACATTTCTCACACAATTATTTAACAATAAATCGAATAAACTAAAATTAAGCATGTACAATGAAATTTTTATATTCATGATAAATATTTTAAAACATTTAGACTATGATTATGAATTAGTTAATAATATAAAAAGAACATACATGCACACATCCAGGTATTAAAGTCAATTAATTTAACAGTTCAATTCCTTCATTTTCTCCAATCAGTTGGAAATGAGAGTTTCTTGAAAAAAACTTAATGTCTTCATCTATATTATTAGTTTATCGTTTAAATTTAGTTTGCAAGCAATGAAGCAGACATAACTTAGGGTATGAATTATAACTTGCCACTAAGTTCCACAGGTTTATGTAGATTATTGATTATACTATGCATGTTTTTTTGGAATGAAGAGTTCATTAGTTTAAGGCTAGAAACTAAAGCATTTTGGAATGACCTCTTTATGACAAGATGTCTGCCAACACTCCAGTTTTCACTCCCGCATAATGATTCAGCATCAGGGTAGTCCTGGATGGAGAATTTTCTCTATCCTGGACCAAGGAAACAGCCAGCCAAAGGACCCTCCTCACAATTGTCTACTTTGTTTTATACCCTGGTCAGTTTTAGATTACTGCACATTATTTTCATCTTTTGTTTTATCAGAATGTACAAGTTGATAATCTTGTACATTGCTTTTTGGTTTTTTGCATACAAAGTCATAAATTCTTTCGGCCATCTTTATCAATAAAACTGATTGTAATCATTTACATTTGGAATGTCTTTCTTTTATTTATCTAGATAATCTGCATTTCTATTCCCTCCACTTTTAATTTTAATTAAATAGATAATACAAAACAAATAATCATTGTATGTATCAAAAAAATTATAACTAAAAGAAAATTAAATGTCTTCCATTGAGTGATTTTCAAATCTTATTTCCTTTAGCATTTAAATATTACCATATGCCAACACACTTGTACCATATATATATGGTACAATAGTCAATCAGTTTTTGTTGTGACAGAGGAACTTCACTAAATTCTCTTCTCTGTTCTGACATCTAATTCTCACTTTCCATCATTTATTTTGCATTTATACTGATTATTTTAAAAACGAAACAACATGCATTTTCTTTCCAATTTAATATCTCAGACTAAATGAAATGAATAACTTGTTTTTCTCTACTATGCTTTATATGTTGTTGGCCCCTATAATTTAATTAAATTTCTACTCACTTCAATTCTTACAAAAGACCAACATAAAAGTACAATCATAGTTTCATTTCTCAATACTGATTGATTTACCTATTCACAATATTATTTCAAACTAATGTAACATTTTTTATTTTTTAAATTTCAACTTATGTGTAATATAGTATAAATTTGTGAGTGCTCAAAAAACTGCTATTATCAAATTCAAACAGCTTCGATGTTTTCCATTTACCCTCCAAAATGATTAGGATACAAATATATTCAATAAAATAAGTTGGCTTCAAATACATTTTATTTTATTGCACAATTACTTCATAAGGAGATCTTAATGACATTTATTAGTAAAGAGCCCACATTTGTTTGGCATCCTACTAACCACATTTAGTGCTTTTAAAGGCATAAATCCTCATCAACTGGCAAGCCCAGGCATCATCTAAAGTTTTTTATAACTATTATCTCTTAGTTTGTGTATTGTATCTATTTTTTTAGAAAACAGTTTGACACCCAACTAAATTTGAACTCAACAAAGCACAGCTACAAAATTATATGAGTCATTAATCAATTTAATCCAACACTAATACAAAATAGCTTACAAGGATTGTGGTCATTAAGGAAATATTTTAATCTATTATTTTATGACTAAATCTGAATAAACATTGTGGCCCCAAGTTGGGTGCCAAAACTATGATGGAAAGTTATGAAGATAAAAAGCTGCCTCAACCTACAAATGACCCTATTTGGCACCAAAAATATTAACAAAGCTGAGACTGAAAAGTCGTTTTTCTAAAATCTGTGTATTTGAGCAAGCCAAAAATTAATTTGGATGACCCAAACTGTAACTTATAGATAAATGAATTGACTGACCACAAATGGATTTATGATTTAGATCTACATTATAATTGATTCATGAATTTGTAAGGTGTCAATGAATCCAAAGATTTTGTTTGGCAAAGAAAATAAAATTCAATAAATAATTTACTTATTAATGGGGTATAGTATTGTGACAGTCAGATTATGTATGCTGGTTTAACCTAGTTCGAGTCCTAAGCGAAAGTACCTCGAGGCCACTATACGCGAAATATTAAATAAAGAATATAATAACCTCTGCTCTATTTCGCCTATTCTCGGGGCTAATTCACGAACCAACAACACCATCTGAGCCACGCATAAATTATTTTTCAACCGGCCACAAAGCTTAGCAACAGCGGTAGAGACATGGACGGGAAATCCTAAAGAGCTAAAAACTAAATATTTAAAGTACTTAAAATATGTGTTGGTGTTTGCGTTTTGCGTGCCTGGATCATTGAAAAGTAAAAATAAAGCATTTAATATAAATAAGAAACTCAAGTTTTTGATAATTAAATAATGTTTAATTAATGGCTTTAGAATATTAATAAGGCTTTAATGGGCCTCCGCTATTCCCCTAAATACTGCAACAAACTAATTAGACAATAAAAAGAAAACAGGTTAATAGGTTTGCGGTCAAATTCTTTTCTTCCCAATTTTAAAAAAAAAAAGATCCAACTCGATCTTCTCGATAAAGTACGATAGATAATAAAAACCTTTCGCAAAGCATTTCTTATGGCTTTGCGCGAAAAACCGGGTTTACAATTGACTTAGAACGTATATAGCTAAATCAAATATACGTGACTAGCTAATGGCGGACAAAAAAGAGGTGTTATCAAAAAGATCAAGTTGGCACACAAAAGAAACTGACTTGGATTTAATTAACAACATAAATAAAATTGGAAAGTGATTTCAAATGACAAAAAATTAACTATTAAATTTAACCGCAACGAAATACTAAATATTTACAATGGTTAGTAAGGAAGAATAGCGAAGGTAAAAAGGTTACATATAGCTAGATGATCCCAAAATATATTTAAGGTTAATTCATAAAATGTTTACATAGCAAAAACATATATTTCAATACAACAATAAAACAATATGAATCATTAGTAGCATACGAGATAGTTTAATTTAGGAGATACGATACCGTCCTTTTTCCGTGATGTTCCTTACGGCGTCCGTGGCTTGATCCGACCGACGATAGGTATTTGTCCGGACAATGAAAATATGAAGTATGGCTTCCATGAAAAGTTCTCCAGACACGGCATAGAGTTCATATGGTTATTGTTTGGATGTTAAGGCATTTTGGATGGTATTTAGGAACCCCGGCGATAGGCAAAGCTATGATTTGCCTAGCCAAGCATATCCATTTTCCTCAAAATACGGTTGGTTTTAACTGGAGCAGGTTCCAACTTCTCCATTGTTTGAAAATGACAGCTGTATATATCTTTATTTGTAGCACAAGCTAAATGTGAAGCAAAATCTGACGGATTTCTCCCAAGAGAAATCTGAATGCACTTTCCAGAAAGCTTGGAAATAAAACAGCAAGAAAAATCTTAATAAATCGCCTTCACAAGCAAAATCAGAATCAAATGACTCCTTCAAAAAGAAAAGTCTGAATAATTATCTCTTTTGTTCTCCCTACTATTTATACTTTCTCTGACAGCTACCTTCCATTGTTTGTATGATCTGAGATCTTGATAAGCCCCCCCTTGCTGCTTTGTTTTAAAACAACACGTTCTAAAAATAACTTCAATTTTTTACTCTAACTTTCTTACTTTAAAGTTGGAATTCTATTAATTAAAAAGCAAGAAAGAAAATGCCATCTTTAATTAGACTTGAACGACTCACTAATTAAAATATACATTCTTTCAGAAATGTTGGTGGGCTTATCTCAAAATCAAACCATACTAAATATTTTAATAAAATTTGAACAACAATATATTTTTATTTTACAATAGAATAAGCATTTTATCTCAGCAGAATCTTGCATTAACTCATATATATACGCTAGATGTATATATATGTTTGACTAATAGGTTAAGCAATTTTTATCAATAGAATGAAATTTATTTCAAATAAAATATTTAACTGTAATACACATTTAATAAGCATAACTATTTTTAACTCTAATGCAAAACCCTGCTGATATTGAACTATAAACTTAATTTAGGTCTACAATATTAATTAAGTTTATAGGAAGATGTGAAGCATGGATCGGACTTCAGATCCATTGCTTCATTTCCCAATGGTTAGTGAGCAAAAAAAAAATGTTTTAAAAAAAAAAATGCTGTTGCTTCAGGTCAGAGGTAAGAATTTGTACCAGGTGAGTTCAAGCCTACTCTTTATTCACTGTAATGTTTAAGTTGCTACTACTAATAATCTTTCTATATGTTACTACAAAACGGTTTATCCATCATTCATTCTCCTATATTTTTTTTAAATCAAGTCCGTGTTGTTTTAGTCTGACTAGCTATATATATGTTTTTAATTTCTAAACTTTCCGGGATCCGGTGGTATATACTGCCTTGTATTTTTGGACGGGTTCATGACCCTCTCATTTTGGTTTTCTTCTAAGTTCCCATAATCAATGTCAGTTAGTATCCGAATCGTGCCTTCAATGTCCTGCATTTGAGTGCCTATCAATATTTTCCTTATCCAGGGTGGCATGTTGTGCCTAATCATCCTCACTATCTGCATTTCTGGATAATTGAAAGCAGTTAGGGCTTTAATGCGATTTACCTGCCTAACAAAAAACTGAGCATAAGTCTCTTGATGGTTAGCTGGGTATCTTTCATGCATTATGGAATACATCAAACCTTCCTGCCTCTCTGCACTCCAGTACATTGACATTATTGCCTTCTCATATTCCATAAATGTTTGCGGTTGTATAGATAGAGTATTCCACCATTCTCTGGCAGATTCTTTTAAATGATGACTGGCGATCGCCACTTTTTCTTGTTCAGTCATATTCTGGAACTTGAAAAACATTTTGAGACTATCCAGGTGGTGTCTAGGGTTTCCACCCGGTTCCCCTCTAAAACCTTGTATGTGGATAAACTTTGCCACAGGAGATGTTACAGGGTTAATTATTATAGGCGTAAGGATTTGATTACCTTGTTGCGCCTTGATTGGATTGATCTGTTGATGAATGTTCATTTCCTTTTTATCCACATCCATCTGTCCATTGTCTTCTCCCTCCTGTATTTGATGCTCGACCGACGTATCCCAGGCATACATATCCTTCTCTACTTCATTATCGATCAATGATTTAGGTTGTATATCCTCTTGTTTCTGTTGCCATTTTAACTGAGTATCCTCATCTGGCCATACTTTTGTTCTGGTATGTTGTTGCTGGAGAACCATGTTTTCCTCCAAACGGTTCAGTCGTTGAGATGTCATATTCATGAATTGCTGGAACATATTCCTCATCATTTCATTTTCATGTCTCATTTCTTTGATGAAAGCCTCAAAGTTATACTCTTCATTATGAGTACCTGTTGGCCTCTTGGGAATATTGAGTACTACCTCCTCTTCGCTGTCATAATGTGCGTCCGTCTGTTGGTCCATTTTTTTGCTATTTTGCTACACAAAGTCACAATTTATTTCTAAACGTATTTTAATACAATCTATATAAATATATTGTATTATGTCTATCTAGGAGCTATATCCTGTATGTGAAGAAAAAAAATTTTTTGTTCTTTAAAAACAATAAGTCAAAATATTCTAAATTCTTTATTTATGTTTTCAAAAACTAACTTTGCCTACCTCACGAGGTCCTATTTTAACCCTATGCCTATATGTATCTGTTTACACATGAAAATATAAAAAATCCTGCCGTGTCTGTCTTTAATAACTATACCACATTATTCTCCTCAGTTTACTTTATTTATATTTCATTAAAATATCATTGCTATGTTAATATAACTGAAATAATCCACTTACAGCTCGACCTGGCTTTCTCTGACACCTGAAACAACTAAAAAAATGCATTTACATTAATACAAGTATATATATATAAAGAAATATGTGAGCAAAATATACATAAGTCATGTTTAAAAATTATTTTGGCTCACTAAGCATACATTGTTATTTTGATCATCTAGTATAGTTTAGTCTATTTTGATATCCGATATGAGAGATTGCACTTGCCGACAAATTTATTTGAGAAGGGCGCCAGTCGACAAGACAATGGCCATATCAAATATACATATTAATGGATAATGATCCAAGCACACATTGATAAGGTTTATAAAGTTTCAATGCAATTAAAATTTTACTTTGCGTTTCAGTTCACTTTAAAAAAAAATTTAATTTGATTCTGCTGAACGAAAAAAATAATCTCTGCATGAATAAGTAAATGCTATTTTAAATGACACAATATCATTTAAATCTAAGACGTATAACAACTAAGTACGGTAATTTGTCTGACCTGGGATCGAAACCAGTTACCATTTTGGTCAAGACACAAAAAAAAATTCAAACAGCCAAAGTATGATTAACAAAAATAAAATATATACACAAAAAAAAATTAAAAATAGAAGTAAAATCCCATGATAACTGCCACTCCGAATTATGAACCTGGGATCGAAACCAACTACCATTTTGGTCACAACCCGAAATAGATGAACAATTATCAAGCGATTTTACAGAATCACGCATTGAGATCAAAAACTGTTTCAAAAAAACATTTATATAAAAATGGGTTTTACCAAACTATAACGAAGTGTATACCATATACACCCATATATATGAATATGTACACACCAAATAAGCATATATATGACTACATATAAATATACAAACAGATATACCTATACAAATATTTCTTTTATTATTATGTACATGAATTTTACTAGAAAGATTTGTCATATTGCAAACCGCATACTCCTATTATTTCAGGCAAGTAACGCTGGTCACAACTATGACACGGAAACAACAATTGCAGACATAGACCTATTATTTCAGGCTACTCAGCAATTCTGAACTCTAAAGTGTAAGGGGTCTTCACCTAAACGGTTACTCAAGGAATCTTCATAAACGATCACTAAAAAACAAGGGCTTCACCTAACGGTTACTCAAAGGGTCTTCACCTAACGGTTACTCAATAAATGATTCAATAGCATAATCCGAAATGGGAAAAAAAATCTTAACTAAAGGGTGGCTGACATCTATGTTATACAAAAATATAAATTAAACGACATACGCATTTACTCTTTATTAAGTTGAAAATTAAGTTTGCTATTTTATTAACAAAACTGATATATATTTGGTGGGACACATAATTACAAAATATTTAACAGTGAACGAGAATTTTGCATGATTATAGCATTCATTTTATATAAAAACGAAATGCAGAGAAAGTGAAAAAAAATATTTGTTAACACCGTACACTGACACGTGTAATTTTGACTTATCAAAGCTTTCGATCTATGAAAAACAATTCTATTAACGAAAAAAAATTATCTAAGATATTTACAAAAATTTATCCAAACGGAAATAAAAATCTATTATGTAATTGTACTTTTTTTTTTTTTTTTACTCAAAATATTAACACTACCGTTTATACTATATTTCGAAAAAAAACATTATTATTCCCAAACTTTTTCATATTTGAGCGATACTAAAAACAATCTAAAGTACGAAAGCTAATTTAAGGGAGGGCAGGTGGGTATATATTTGACACTTCCGCCTTATCGAAGCTATCTACTTTATACGAGAAAAAAAAATATGGCGTACTGGCCATGACAAAACTAATTAGGATTACCAAAAAATTACTTTAACTCTGAAATCTTCTTTTCTAGTCACACACACAAAAAAAAACAACTAACGGCGTGTTAACTTTTTTAACTATAAAATATTCATTTCATATATATCAAACTCGGACAAAAAAAATGTTTAGCTTATAACACCTTTAACTTCTTAATTAGTTAAAAAAAATGACATTTAGCTCACGTTAGGAAACAAACTTGGAAAAAATTATACATATATTATTTGATCTAAATTATTAAACTAAAACTAGCTTCTCAGGGTACTATTAAAAAATTTTTTTGAAGAAAAGAAAAAAAAATGACACTCGTCCACGCTGTTAGCGTCAGAATCGGAAAAAAAATTATACGTCCACCCATATTTTCCTTAATTTAAAACAGAAAAAAGAAAAACACCCTACACACATACGAATGTTATACAGGGCATTGCAGGGTATGGAAAATTTCGAATAGCCACACGATGGGCGTCCAGAATGCGGAGAAAAAAAAATCTACTGTGACAGTCAGATTATGTATGCTGGTTTAACCTAGTTCGAGTCCTAAGTGAAAGTACCTCGAGGCCACTATACGCGAAATATTAAATAAAGAATATAATAACCTCTGCTCTATTTCGCCTATTCTCGGGGCTAATTCACGAACCAACAACACCATCTGAGCCACGCATAAATTATTTTTCAACCGGCCACAAAGCTTAGCAACAGCGGTAGAGACATGGACGGGAAATCCTAAAGAGCTAAAAACTAAATATTTAAAGTACTTAAAATATGTGTTGGTGTTTGCGTTTTGCGTGCCTGGATCATTGAAAAGTAAAAATAAAGCATTTAATATAACTAAGAAACTCAAGTTTTTGATAATTAAATAATGTTTAATTAATGGCTTTAGAATATTAATAAGGCTTTAATGGGCCTCCGCTATTCCCCTAAATACTGCAACAAACTAATTAGACAATAAAAAGAAAACAGGTTAATAGGTTTGCGGTCAAATTCTTTTCTTCCCAATTTTATAAAAAAATATCCAACTCGATCTTCTCGATAAAGTACGATAGATAATAAAAACCTTTCGCAAAGCATTTCTTATGGCTTTGCGCGAAAAACCGGGTTTACAATTGACTTAGAACGTATATAGCTAAATCAAATATACGTGACTAGCTAATGGCGGACAAAAAAGAGGTGTTATCAAAAAGATCAAGTTGGCACACAAAAGAAACTGACTTGGATTTAATTAACAACATAAATAAAATTGGAAAGTGATTTCAAATGACAAAAAATTAACTATTAAATTTAACCGCAACGAAATACTAAATATTTACAATGGTTAGTAAGGAAGAATAGCGAAGGTAAAAAGGTTACATATAGCTAGATGATCCCAAAATATATTTAAGGTTAATTCATAAAATGTTTACATAGCAAAAACATATATTTCAATACAACTATAAAACAATATGAATCATTAGTAGCATACGAGATAGTTTAATTTAGGAGATACGATACCGTCCTTTTTCCGTGATGTTCCTTACGGCGTCCGTGGCTTGATCCGACCGACGATAGGTATTTGTCCGGACAATGAAAATATGAAGTATGGCTTCCATGAAAAGTTCTCCAGACACGGCATAGAGTTCATATGGTTATTGTTTGGATGTTAAGGCATTTTGGATGGTATTTAGGAACCCCGGCGATAGGCAAAGCTATGATTTGCCTAGCCAAGCATATCCATTTTCCTCAAAATACGGTTGGTTTTAACTGGAGCAGGTTCCAACTTCTCCATTGTTTGAAAATGACAGCTGTATATATCTTTATTTGTAGCACAAGCTAAATGTGAAGCAAAATCTGACGGATTTCTCCCAAGAGAAATCTGAATGCACTTTCCAGAAAGCTTGGAAATAAAACAGCAAGAAAAATCTTAATAAATCGCCTTCACAAGCAAAATCAGAATCAAATGACTCCTTCAAAAAGAAAAGTCTGAATAATTATCTCTTTTGTTCTCCCTACTATTTATACTTTCTCTGACAGCTACCTTCCATTGTTTGTATGATCT
The DNA here is from genome assembly GCA_028023455.1 of Epiperipatus broadwayi. Classification (NCBI taxonomy): domain Eukaryota; kingdom Metazoa; phylum Onychophora; class Udeonychophora; order Euonychophora; family Peripatidae; genus Epiperipatus; species Epiperipatus broadwayi. Next base: position 1,073,175 of record JAQFVV010012409.1, read on the forward strand.
GAGATCTTGATAAGCCCCCCCTTGCTGCTTTGTTTTAAAACAACACGTTCTAAAAATAACTTCAATTTTTTTACTCTAACTTTCTTACTTTAAAGTTGGAATTCTATTAATTAAAAAGCAAGAAAGAAAATGCCATCTTTAATTAGACTTGAACGACTCACTAATTAAAATATACATTCTTTCAGAAATGTTGGTGGGCTTATCTCAAAATCAAACCATACTAAATATTTTAATAAAATTTGAACAACAATATATTTTTATTTTACAATAGAATAAGCATTTTATCTCAGCAGAATCTTGCATTAACTCATATATATACGCTAGATGTATATATATGTTTGACTAATAGGTTAAGCAATTTTTATCAATAGAATGAAATTTATTTCAAATAAAATATTTAACTGTAATACACATTTAATAAGCATAACTATTTTTAACTCTAATGCAAAACCCTGCTGATATTGAACTCTAGACTTAATTTAGGTCTACAATATTAATTAAGTTTATAGGAAGATGTGAAGCATGGATCGGACTTCAGATCCATTGCTTCAGTATGGGATGTACAATTAAATATCTTAGTAATAAAATAAACTGTAATAGGACTGGTGCAATAGGTAAATCAAATGACATTTAGATTAACAATAAAATATGAATTTATTAAGATAAACATTAATTTATTAAAGTGATAAGCAAATAACATTTTAATTTTAACAATTGTGATCTAACATTGTTCACTGTATATTTATAACATTCCTGATAGATTGTAATTCTTAGATATGATCTATAACCAAAAAATCATTAACATGCACAATCAACGAAGATTAAATGTGTAATCTTGCATGCAATAAAAAAAATTTATTTTTTTAAAGAAATATATCATAAATCAAATAACCTGAATGCATTATATTAAAAACTACAGTACATGTAGTGGAATAGTATAATAATGACTGCCATTATTGCAACTGGTTATGTATTTAGCTTCACAGATTATACATAGACATTAATCTTATTAATTCATAGTTTAGATGTTAAAATATATATAATACTTGTAATATAAGAAATTATACAATACTGAACTTAACATTTGCTATGGATATAATAATTACAAAACAAAATTGAATTGCTTCTTTCTCTCACCCGATATCTCAAATATTGTAAAAAAATATGTGAATAAATTGTTGAACCAGTTCTAGTCATGCAGATATTGTTTTCAGACAACACTGCTATTTTTCAAAATGATGTAGTTTCAATCTATGCATTCAAGTATTGTCTTCATGAGATTGCTGAAAATATCTTTCATAGCTTTCCATCACCCTATTTAAACAATTTTTTGTGAACCATTCTTGAACCAAATGAAAGATTGAAAGTTTTCACCAATGTTTGTTAAAGAATTGGAAACATTCTCTTTAAGGAATAGTTTAATATTCATCTGCATTATTTAAATGTTATATAATAATTTATACCTAATAGGATAATGTGTTTTAATGCAAATGGTTATCCTTTATCATATTAATGAACAATGTAGGTATTGCCATTGTTTTGCCAAATCCTGTATGTGTTGGTAAGGCATCTTATTGTGTCTAGTGACTTGATTACACTATTATTGTTTTTTTGGGGGAAGGGGTTCAAACTCTTGTGATGTTTTATATATAATGTTACTAACTTTGTCATTAAAGAAATAAATGTAAATCTTGTCTCTTACTGAAATGACCAAACCAGAAATCAACCTGAATAATATAGGTTATAACATACTAATGTCAACTTTTTTTTTTGTTTGTTTATAATAAATAACTTTGGAATAGAGTGAATTGCTTCTAATGCACAAGTAGTGCTTATTTTAAAAAATAAATATATTGCAACAATGAAGTTTCTTTTTGGACAATTTGAATCCCTTGCCATATTTTATGTAACATGAAGTAGACTATATATGTATTCTACCATTTATTTATATATGGTACAAATATATTTGGTAATATTTTAAAAAGTTTTTAGAAAAAGTAAAATTTAAACATCATTTAAGGCTCAATTTAATTTTCTTTTTTAGTTAGTATGATTTAGTTTGTTTTTTCTTAGCATGTTGAAACCGCTCGAGGGCATAATTTTTATGTAAACAAACAAATATTACATTACCAGGCCTTTTTTTTTTAAAATTAAGAGTAAAATTATAAATAATTACATTAATGAAATAAATTGGACAAATCATTTTTTTTTTATAATTTTTATAAAATAAATTATTAAATTTGTTTTGACTTGAAAACTTTAACAAGATGAAAAATAAATAATTTTTTGGCATCAAGGGGAAAAAATTGTAATTTTAACAGGAAAAAAAAACATTCTCCAAAACAACATCATGACATGTTCAGGTATTTGGACAACATAATATAAACAACTTTCAAAAAATACAAAAATAGTTTAACAAACAAGTACCAAATTACTACTGATCAACACGCAAGTCTAAGCTCTAATAAGATGGCCTGAAAAATATCTTCAGACTTGTGAACATGCCACCACATCCACTCTGCCAGGTAGGTATCCAATGTTTTTCTGGCTGTGCTGTGCTGTTTCTTATTGCACCATTTCAACAATCCCCACGTGCTTGATATTCTGTGTATGTGTACCTGTTCTTGGATTACAAAGTTGTAGCGATGGTTCACTGTCATATGTTTGTAACCTGCAGCTTCAAGATCTGATGTATTATAACCCAGCAGTCTGAGCAGATGGTAGAGCCAGATTTCATGTTATCACGAATGGCCTGCAGAAGGGTGGCTGCAGATCGACAGGACACACCCACAACAAAGCATGCTTTGGTTTCACGACACAGCCAACTTTAACATTCTTTGATTTTAGTTTAGACATTCTATTACTCTTGTGATTTTTCTCACGCAAACATGAATTTTAGCGTGACTTTGTAATAAACACGTTTATCCTCCCCTTTGACAATTAATAAAACTGTCACCCTTCACTGTAGAAGTGGGTCAAACTTTCCAAAATTTTTCTTTGATTTTAGTTCAGACATTCTATTACTTGTGATTTTTCTCATGCAAATGTGAATTTTAGCGTGACTTTGTAATAAACACGTTTACCCTCCCCTTTGACAATTAATAAAACTGTCACCCTTCACTGTAGAAGTGGGTCAAACTTTTCAAAATTTTTAAAAACTCATACTACATCATTGGATTTTGAAAATAATAACTTGTTAATGAAAATTAAAAAAATTTTGACAGTCTCAATTACACACCCTCAAAAAATACCGTAGTGAATTTTAAAATGAAATTGTGTAACACTATGTTCTCTGTCAGCGGTCAATGGCCCCTGTGGTAGAATAAACTTCCTATTTCTGAACTGTTGTAGAATTAGGCATCGCACACTAAATGGACAATTTCTATGCATAAGCATAGAAATAGAACGTTATATAGTGGTGAGGCCCCTTAAACAGCATATTTCTATGCATTTGCATAGAAATTACGCCCTCGAGTGTTTTCAACATGCTAAGAGAAAACAACCATGATTTATTTGTAGATAATATACAATGAAAGTTATTTTATGTTTAATTAAAAAAGTTAAAATTGGAAAGAATAAAAGAGACATAAATTACTAATCCAGATTAAACAAAAAGGAAATTTCAAATGTAAAAGATTATGATCAGAAAAATCTTCCTAATGCTAATTAAAGATGGTGGAAGTAATTCATTAGAAAATAAAGATTGCAAGATTATCAGCTTGTATTTTTAATAAAACAAAGGAAAAGTTTATGCGCAAGAAGTCTAAAAACTGACCCAAAGCTATAAAAATGGCAGAAAAACTTCTAACAAGGTCTTGTCTGCTTTTCTTTTGGCGGATCCTGGATTATGAAAGATCCAGGACCACTATGCTGAAATAATTCATCATCTAAGAGTGGGCTGGAGCTTTTGCTGAGATCGTTCATCAAAAACTTTTGTGACTAGCTTAAGACAGACCAAGAACAGTTTAAAACCAATGGCCATAAGCTCATTCTATCATGAATAACCATGCATGGTAATCAACAATCTATGTAAACTCGCTAAGCTTACCGGTAAGATTATTCATATCATAATTTGTGACCAAAAAAATGTTCGCAACTAATGTTAGATATTTGCTTATAATACTGATAGAGACATTAACTTTAAATATGAAGCTTCTAATACACAGATATACATTCACCATTTCTTTTATTCAAAAAAACCTAAGAAGAGTAATAACTTAATTTAATATCTGGATTAGTGTGTATGTGCTTTGTAATTTTATTTAATAATTTACCGTTTAAATATTTTAATTTGTTATTAAGAAAATATCTTTAATAGTAACTTCACTGTGCATTATTAATGTTAGTTTATTAAAACTTAAATGTATAATTTACCATTGCCAATAATCATTAATTAAGTCCTGGGAGAAATATTCTCTGAAATAAATTAAGTTACAGGAAATCATAAGTTTAGTTATTTTTTTCTTTAATTTACGATGTACGACACAATGGATATCAGTGAATTCTTGTATGAATTCTGGTGCCCTTGTTTAAATAAAAAAACTGATTCCACTGGCATTTCAAATCGTGAAATATATCTATGTTCTTGAGATACCCAGTCTTGTAAATGATCTGAATGGTTTTTTTTTCTTAGCTTGATTAACTCTCATGCATTCCAGTGCTTAATAGATGGCCCGTCAAAATGTAAAAACATTTCAATATTGTAAAACCAAAAGTATATGACCACTCGTTAGGCAAACATTAACTATTATACTTAACTAAAGGATAGTTTAAACAAAATATTACACTTGCAGATATCCATTTTTACTTTATATATACTCATGTCCTAAACTCAATTCAAACTATTTTGGGCTTCTGTTTACATAATAATATGAAAAGACTTTATGAATAAAGATATATTGCAAAAAATTTTCTTGATAGTTAATTTATAGATTGATCATCTCTATATCAATTTGAATAATATGAAATTTTTATAACTAAGATTAATATAATGATGATAAACTACATATTTGCTTTTTGTAAAGATTGTGCAGATTATCTGTACAACAAATATTGGCCTATATAAAAGATAATCCTCTGTTGCTAAATGAAAAATAATTTTTAAAATGGCATGCTTGATAAAATAGCTGATCTCAAGAAACCAAAAGCTATATTTTCTGATCATTATCAATATTCAACCATCCATGTAACTGCCACCTAAGAGTCCCATCATTTGTTAGCTTTATTTGAAATTAGAGTATACCAAATAGGACTCCAAAATTCTAATTTCAATAATGAAATAATACCCTTAAATAATATCATCTAAATTCTTATCATGATCATGAACAAACTATCTTAAATACATAATAGGAATGAGTTAGGCTTAAATAAAAATGTGAACATTAAATTTAATTTAACATAAATATATTGAATGGATTTGATTTATAAATTATCCCTTGTTATATATGCACCTAGATATATATATATATAGAATAACCCTGAACTGATAAGGTATTAGCATGTTCTCTTTAACACAGTCTAAACTCTCCATACTGTTGTGTCATTCAGTGCAAGCCAGAGTAATCAATGGATGCAAGAAGGTTTAAAATCATCTAATGCCTACTCATCCAATATCCCCAGACTAGTTTCTAGTTTATGGCTTTTTATCAGTGATGAGCCTGGGATCTGAGAACACTGCACTGATGAAAGCCACAAGCTAGAAACTAGTCTGGGAATGTTGGATGAGAAGGCACTAGATGGAGATTTTATGCACAAACCTTCCATCCATTGATTACTCTGGCTTGCAATGACTGGCACTACTGTATGGAGAGTTTAACCTCTGTATAAACAGCTCGTGTAAGAAAAAGAATGATCATGTGATGTTGAGTGGTTTAATATGTTCTCTTTAACTAACAAAAAACATTAATTTATAACTGGCTATATTTCTAACCTTCATTAACAAATTAAAGTGCACATTTTTTAATATAGACAATTCTCCTTAATATGTTATCAATAAACATTATATATCAGTAATAAAGGAGGGTAATGTTCAATCACAAAAGCCACTAAATGATTGGCAATCTCAGCTTTTGAATGACCATGAAATTATTTAAACACATTAATATACAAATTAAAAAGCTTATGAAACACTTGAACAAGAAGCTATAAAGATTCCACAAATTATATGCTAAGCGCTTTCAAGGCCATTTGCCTCATATTCATAGCGGTAATGTGAGATGCAGAACGAGGAAATAGGGCAAGGAAACAGTGATATGCAAATGAACTAGATAGTCTAACGTTTGGATATGTCAAAGCAGGTGTCCCATCTATTGATAGAGTTATTGCCATTAATGAAGTATGCTGCTCTGATTTTCCGCTTGATGTTTTTCTCAATGCAGACTATTTTGGGGCTGGAGGGTTAAAACACATGTCCTGTCTTCTTGAAATGTTCTAAGAATGTTGATGAGTTATCATTTTTATTTGCTCTATTATAGGTATATCTGCTGTGCTGTCCTGTTGATTATGCCTGCTTTGATTTCCCCAAAATAAATGCCTGGCAACCGGGTTATGGACATGATATGCTGTAAATGACATGGGGGGTCTGAGAAGGTTCGATTTTGTCCTTAGAGTTATTCATTAGAAGATTATTGCATGGGGGTGTATGAAAACTAATTTTAAATTTGTTGGACAAAACCTTGATTAATTGGTAGGGGATTTTAGGTATGTGTGGAAGAGTAATATATGGAAGTTTATTTTTCATTATTATTGTCTGCGATTTTCTTATAAAATTGTTTTATTTTGTTGTTAATAGTGTTGAGTTTGTAACCTGCTTGTAGTAGGTCTTTGGTGTAGAGATGTATATTATTCTTTCTATCTGTTTCAAACTTGCACAGTTGTATATTTCTGTATAAAAATGCTTGAAGACCTGCAAATTTGTGAGAGCTTGGTGAATTGGAGTGTTTCAAACTTGCACAGTTGCATATTTCTGTATAAAAATGCTTGAAGACCTGCAAATTTGTGAGAGCTTGGTGAATTGGAGTGTAGATGTATAAAGCCTCTGATTTCAAAGGGCTTTATTATCAATGAGTAATTTATTGTTCTCTCATCCCATGTTAGACAGAGGTCGAGGTATTTTAGACTTTGGAAAGCATCTTCTGCTGTGGAATTGATAGTTAGGTTAGTGTTTTGTGATAAATCTTGTATGATACTATTTGTAGTGTGTTGGTTGGCTAAGATGAATATGTCATCTACATACCGCTTGTATATAGGGTGAGGGCAGTCAGCTTGATATTTGGATACGATTAGTTTTTATAGTGGTTAAGGAAGATGCTGGTGACAATTCCACTGAGTGGGAGACCCATGGGCCATCCACTTTTCATGTACCAACTGTACTCAAATGTGGTATAGATGTGTTTGTCCATCCATGCCAAAAATGTAACAATGAAATTAATGCATTCAGTTGAGACCATGTTAGTTCTTGTTGGATAATTTGAATGGATTGTTTTCTGTCAACTGATCCGTATAATTCTTTGACGTCCCCAAAATAGTCTGCATTGAGAAAAACAACATCAAGCAGAAAATCAGAGAAGCATACTTCATTAATGGCAATAATAATTTTATCAATAGACAGGACACCTGCTTTGACATATCCAAACATTGGACTATCTAGTTCATTTGTATACATTTTGCATATCGCTTTGTTACCTTGCCCTATTTTCTTGTTCTGCTTCTCACATTACCACTATGAATATGAGGCAAATGGACTCGAAAGCGTTTAGCATATAATAATTTGTGGAATCTTTATAGCTTCTCGTTCAAGTGTTTCATACGCTTTTTAATTTGTATATTAAATTATCGAGTGAGAAGTTTAAAATCCTTAATATTAAACACATTAAACAAAAACTTAAATGTATTTCAAGTTAGATAATATTAAAATAGGAAACAATAATATACTGAACCAGTTCTCAAAAGCAAGTGTTCTTGCTAAGTTTAAATACCTTATAACTTTTGGCAAAAAAAGTTTGACACTTTAATACTATGGGAACAGACTGGCCCTTCAAGCAGAGGGGAGAATACCATCAATTGCATAGCCAACAATGATACCCAACATCAGATCAAGCTACACAAAGTATAACAATCGCATTCCAGACCATGGCCCACCTCAACTGCTGTATTCAATCCCCAGTCATCCAAAATATTTTTGTTTTGAGGATTTACCTCAGGCACCAGCCAACCATAGGTTATATAGTCAGTGTGCTTCAGACAATAGGCACAACTCAGTGCTTGACATAGCCCATGACTAGCTCATTCTATCAGGGTCCAGAACAATATTTATTACTTGAAATTAATGATGACACAGTAATAAGAGACCAAATAATATTTAAGTAAATGTTAATATTTATTCAAGCACATATACATAATATAACAATATCATGGAAATTTACATATAAAAATAAATATAAATGATTAATCAGGCTACATTTTATCATAGTCCTTTGTTGAAGTTCATTTAATTTAAACCAAAGTATCTTTAAACAATTGTTATGGAAAAATATATTACCTAAGTTTTTATGATATTGAGATGACAGTACATTTGGTTTTGTTTTGCATCAGTGTTACTTTCCAACTGTTTGGATTTCTGGTATCGATGGTTCCAGGGCTTGTTTTCCATTCTTTGGTTTGACAATGGGCGAGAGTTTGTGGCAGGGTCTATTTGACCATTTTGGCATTCATTTTCTGTGAGGGTTCAGGCAGGGACAGTTGATTTTAAAGGACTTTTGGGGCCTGAAACCCAGTTGAATATTTCTAAAATTGTCTAGCAATGCATGTTGCTAGATCTGCAACTTCTTCAATAATATTTTCTATGACAGTAAAGAATAGTTTTATTTGTCCTTAGGTTTTTGAATCTCTGAGGCAATGAACAAGTTAATGAATCAATCACAAACTAGCTCATAATGATTCACAGACTCAAGAGCGGAATAATTTGATCATAAAACGAAGTCCAGAATAAATAACAATAGATGGTGACTTTATATCCTCTCTCTCATTGTTTGTTTTTATCTTCTTTTTTTTCATTTTATCTGAACTTGAATCTGTCATAATTAATTTTACATTTCTTTAATTGATTTTTATATTTGCTTTAATCTTTTCTTAGATTAATCTACTATCTCATCAATAGTTTACATAGTTTTTTAATTAATACAATATCATTATCAATCAGAAATCTTATAGACTAATTACATTTTTGAAAGCTTTTTCCTTTACAAACTACTTTTTCTGTTTTCACATTTGCTTACTTTTTATACATTTTATTCTAACTTTAGTTCCCCCCCCCCACCCATTCTCAATAGTTTCATTCTGTTTTGAAAGAAAAATATATACAATCTTTTTTCTTTATTTTTAAAACTACATTTTAAAATCACTCCTTAATTCTTACTTTTGGACTATTCTTGTTTATTTGATTTTATTTTTTAATAAATCTGATCATTTATTTTTAAAAGAAAAATATGTAATGCAAGCTATATATGTGTGCCTGTCAACATATATTTCTCACTAGTGCTACAATACTTTACAAATGTAATAAAGATTTAAGTTTATGTCCATTTATATATATATGTATTTGAAAGACTTGTAAATTTGATGTTTTTAAACTATATTTAATCTGCATAGTAATCTTTTATTATCTTTCATATCAATTAGACTCGAGATTAATTTCAAATTTTAGGATATTCTAATTCTTTTAACAGTTTATTTTGGCATATCTGCAAGATTTGCTTAATAGAACATACTTATTCATTCATCTTTGAAATATGAGATTTAGTATGGCATCTGCTCAGTTTTGAGAAATTATATGACATTAATGGAGAATGTGATTAACACTAAAATATACTCTACAGCAGTATGGCTTTTTTAAACTAATAATTACTACTGGACTGCTGACACTATAGTGAATTGTCATAGCTATTACCTACTTTTATTATTTTGTTGAATTCCAGCTTTTTGCTGAACGATGATTATACTTAGATGTATGCACTCTCATTCACCTTTTACTATGTCTAAATGAATAACTATGAATTCTTCCGTCAGTCTTTTTTTATTTATATATCCTCGTAGATACCTACTAAAAGCATGTCTATCCTAATTCAAAAATGCATGCAACTGGGTTTTTTTCCTGCTAATTACCAATTGTTTTGGTATTTAATCAAGTTCATTTGAACAGATTAAGATAATCTTTTAATTTCTTAATATAATTAAGGATAATTATTTTTTTTAATTGGCATTTAACTAATCTACAAATGAATTTCCTAAAATTATTTTTTTAGATTCTTTGAGAAAATTTCATCCCAATTTTCCATGTTAAGAAATTGAAGCTAAACCAAAATAGTAACTATAAGTATTGTAACTATGCATATTGAAGACTCTATAATTTTAATGACATTGAAGCATACTTTTGAATTTATAGAATTTTATTAAATACATTTTATCCATTTCTTCTTCAAGTTGGTTTTTTTATATACATCATTCAGATTGTCACTATTCTTTTGAACCTCTTATTGTATTCTTCTGAGAATGATCAATTAACACTCACAAAAAATGTAATCCTGTTTATAATGTAAAATCATTAGATTTGAATAATTTCTCTTTACATGTGCAACTATTATTAATCAAATCATTAGGGTCAATCTAATTTTATTTAGACATTTCTTTTTTTAATATTTAGTACAAAGTTATTAATATGTATTTTTAATTTGTGTTTATTCAAGAAAATCCCATATTTACTCACTATTCAATTTTGTAGTATTTCTTTATTATTTATGCTTCAAATCTCGATTTCACATCTCATCATTAAGTATATTGAAGCAGATTTGAACTCAGACTTTAAGCTTTCTTCAGCTATCTACTCCATCTTATATAACTAATACACATGACCACACATATGCGAAAAAGATAAATGATCTCCAATATTCGTATTTCATGCTGAACTAGCACTCGATCCAGATCACCTTCCATACATATATAACCAGTGCTCAGTTTATATTAAAATAGTAAATCTTCAAACTTTAATGAACAGTCTTTCAATCTTCTCCAACTCTTCAGTCATCCATACCATTGAAAATCTGTTGATGGACTGCCCAAACCTTTCATGCCAATATTGTTGTCATACCCATTTTAACCTTAAGTCACTCTGACCCCACAGAGGGATGGGCAGAATTCAGGCTGAATCTGTAATAAATCATTACTAATATATTGTAAATACTGAACTTTAAGATGTAATTAAAGGGAATTTGAACTTAGACTTTCAGGCTTTATTCAGCTATCCACTCCATCTTATATAACTGATACACATGTGAAAAAGATAAATGATCTTCAATCATGCTGAATCAACACTCATCAGTTGGTCCAGATCATATTAACAATATATTGATTTATTACAGATTCACTCTGAATTCTGCCCATCTCTCTGTGTGTTTAAATGGACATGTTAAGGTCATACATATATATGAAGGATTAGAGTTACTTAAAGTCAACATGGGTATGACAACAATATTGGCATCAACAAAGGTTTGAGCATTCCATCAACAGATTTTTAATGGTATTGGGTGACTGAAGAGTTGGAGAAGATTGAAGACTGTCCATTAAAGTTTGAAGATTTGCTATCTTAATATAAACTGAGCACTGATTATAGATGCTGAGCTGGACCAACTTATGAGTGCTGGCTCCGCACGAAATACATATATGTTTGGTCATATGTATCGGTTATATAAGATGGAGTGGATGGCTGAAGAAATCTTGAAAGTTTGAGTTCAAACCCTTTTTAATTACTTCTTAAAGTTCGGTATTTACAATATACTGATATTAATTTAGCATTGAGTGCAAAATACAAAAAAAAATCACAAAATTTAAAAATGAATCTCAAAAATATAAAAGTAATCAGTAGTACAAAAAAGGCCACAATATACATTATAAGTAGCAGTTGTTTTGCTTAGAAATAAACTCATAGGGTTAAATAATTACATGAAAAATATAATAGGTTATATATACAGTCTTCAACTTTTTCTTGGTTTTTCATATTTTTTTAATATTAGCATTAGAATTAGATGAATCTCTGTGCTAATGATTTGAATATTAAATATATATAGTAACAGTAATATGTGGGGTGAATCAAGCAACAGCCAAAATATTAAATCTGCATTCTGGAAGTCAAATTTATTAAAACAGGCTAAACTGACTATATGAATTGCCACACACAACAAGCTAGAGTAATCAATGAATGCCAGAAGGTGTGTGCATAAAACCCCATCTAGTGCCTACTCATCCAATATCCCCAGACTAGTTTCTGGCTTGTGGCCTTCATCAGTGAGGAGCCTTGGATCTGAGAGCACTGCACCTAGATCTTAGGTTCTAATGCAACCCTCCAGCAGCCACCTTTTATCTCCATTTAACTACAAAACACTGAGTCTTAAACTGAAAACACCTTAATGTTTTTAATCCAAGCCCATTAGCTTATATAGTCATATGGGTCTGAACCCAGTTCAGTACCCATACATTTTGGTGTCTTTGGTTCTTTAATAACCATAGCCACCACTATCCTATTAGGCAAGATATTGGATGAGTAGGCACTAGATGGGGATTTTATGCACAAGCCTTCTGGCATCCATTGATTACTCTAGCTTGCTGTGTGTGGCAATACGTATAGTGAGTTTTGCCTGTTTTAACAACGGCTATACACAAGCATAAGAAGTGGTAGTCATGTGATGTTTATTGGCTTAAAATCAAATTTATGTAACAAAAATAAATATGATTGTGAAGTTGATTTGTATCTTTATAATTATATTCGTATTATTTTATAAAAACAATATAATTTATTGAATGCCAAAATTTGACTCGTAAATATAGCGAGTAATCAACTAGATGCACATAGACATTTGTATTACAAATCCTGAAAGCTAAAACTCAATGATGAGATGCGAGACCAAGATTTGAAACATAAATAATAATAAAAATACTACAAAATTAATAAAATATTTAATTAATTAATACAATAATAATTAACGCATATGTCGTCATTTACAACTTAATTTATGGATATGAATAAAAAGAATACATAAATATTAATTAATAGAAAGAGTTGTTATCCGAACATTACTACAGGATATTGATTTGATTCAAATATTAAAGTAAATGTAATTGGTTTAACCAATAGTTTATTATTCAAGACATCAATAATGAGAAGAGTAAATGAATCCATATTTATAAGAATTTTTGAATATAATATTTAGCATCATAAATGAGAATTTTGCACAAGAAATATTTGGGACAATTATAATTGATGAATTTAAAGAGCTATCTTCTCTCGATTTTTAAACAATGGTTATTTTTGTAAATATAGCTACACAAATTATTTATTAAAGGGTTAATAGTGTAAAAATATTTCTAGTCTTTATTATCAATTCAAACATCAAAACTTTAGGTGATATGTCAATTTATAATATTTTCTTTTTTGTGTCACAATATTTGCTGGTGTGTCAATCAGCTGTGTGCTCAGCAGAATTCTTATTTGTCTAATTCTCTGTAGATATTTGTTTATTTCCATTTAAAATAATTTGGAGATGAATAATTTTTTTATGATCTAGCAATACAGAAAAAGTAATTTACACAAATCATTTTAAGAACCACATAGATTTACAGAAATGATATTAAAATTATATAGCTAGCTATTCACAAATTTAGTGGTCAGTGATTCCTCACTTTTCTTAAGATTACAACTAATAACTTCAGTTTCAACTGATTCTTTGACAGGTTTAAAACTAGATACTTTCAGGGTTTATTAAATAAACCAAAGAAAAAAAACATGATTTCTATTTGTACAAATGTTTACAAACATAGATTAAATTTTAATATAATTTTAATAAGTCAACAAATTTTTCTATAAAATAAACCACAACCACACGAAAGAAAACAAACCAAGAATCTTAATCCCATACGTTCACTCTACAGCTAAAAGCCTTATCAATCAACTATCATGTGACTTTGAAGTCGCTTTCCGTTCACCTCCCAACACCAATAGACTGATAAATAATACCAAAGACAGGATCAAACCTGAACTCACCCCTCAAGTTGTGTACAAAATTACCTGCCCCCAAAGAAATTTACGGCAACATATTCAAAACTAACATTGCCACCAGAGTAGCTCAACATCAATACCTTTACAATAAAACCAAAAACAAAGTATGAAGGTAATTTGATTTTTGTCGAACATGAGAGAAACTCTGGACATGCTTTTCTATCTACCACAGCCAGTGTCGTTTGCTCTGAAACAAACGATATCAAACATAAAGTTAGGGAAGCTTACTTCATTGTGGCTGACCCATCGGCAATCAACAGAAGAGAGGCCTGCTATTCCCTATCTCGTAAATGGTCCACGTAACATCTGCATATAAATTTGCACAAAATTTGCATAGTTTTACAGTTATTAACAGAATAACTCGCCATGAATATGGGACTGTAGACTGTCCCGGAAGTGCTTGGCAGTAAAATTTTGACAATTTATTAATAGCTTCATTACCTGTGCGCAGAGCACATATATATATATATATTAATAAGTCAATAACTATAGCTGTCAAATATGGAACATTGATAATATAAAGTTTTCCAGGAGCAATTAAGTCTAAAAACATTATTCTGGTAATTCACAAATCATGTTCTCTAAGAATTATTTAAACAAACTTGCAAATAATGCCATTTTATTGGATAGTCAAAAGATAGCTACTTTTATCTGATATCCATGTTGTTATATGGCAATAAATAAATCAGTCATTGATACTTCAAAAGTGGCTTGATTGATGTAATGTTTTAGGATTTAGTTATTCTGGGAAAAAGTTTAAATTTCATAAACAGATTATCTAATTTAAGAGAAATTATAGTTATTCCAATATCTTTTAATATGCAACATTGCATATATATATATATGATGATCAAAACAAGTTATAAATTTCATAACTTGCCTTTAAGCTTGCATTTTATGATCACTAGATGGAGCTTACCAATCAACTCCAAGCAAGCTTTGTTTACATAAATGCCAAAAGAGATAGAATTCAAAATCTCTTTCATTGTCACCCACCTCCAGACCAGCTGGTTTCGAGCTTATTGGCTCATGTCAGTGAAGGGCTGGGATACTAGAAACTAGATCTAAAATACCAACTCTAAAGTCAGCACTTATCAAACACGTTTCTATCAATTTGAAAGCATGAATTTATTAGACACGTAAATGTTTTCAAACTCAGCCTTAAATCAGATATGGGTCTGAAATCAGTTGTTTCACCATATAGTAAAAGCCTTTGCAATACATATATATATAATATCTAGGAAAAATCAAGTAAATATACATAATTCATGCAATAACATTGTTCAGTTATTAATTTTTATATATTTTAAATAATATCCATTTAATCATCCTTATATTAAATAACATAGCTTTATAAGCCTAATTGACTCAATATATATATATACAGACACATTAACATTTTTTCCCCAAGCAAACAGAAGATAAAATATAAAAGCGAAAAAATGGCATTTCTCACTTGTTTTTTCAAAAGGAACTTCTATTGAAAGTGATATTTCTCATTTGTAAATGAAAATGGAATTTTGCTAAATAATTAGAAAATATGATATTACTGAATAGATTTAAACTTTGTGAATAGGAGAACTTTTTTTTCTGTAAAGAGAAATTTGACAACATTCTGATAAGTATTCATTAAGAAATAAATCAGAATATTCAACTGTAAATTGCACATGTAGATGATTTTTTTTTGAAACATAATACTAGGTCAGTGATCTATATAATGTGGGCCAGTATGAATACTTAAATTGCTAAAGTAAATATTAGTTATCAATAAATAATACAAATATTTTTTTTCTTAAGGCTTAAAAAGTCAACAATGTTATATGTTTAGACAATCTGAAAAGTAAATTTTTTATAGTATAAACTGATACATAGCTTTAGATCAGAAACACGTTTAAAGATTTTGTTGTTGTTGTTGTCATTTAGGAATTTTGAGTTCAAAAATTGTTTTATGTAACATACTATGTTTCTGTGTGTGTGTTTTTAAGTACCTTTTTTGTTGTAACTGATTTATCTGCAAATAATATTTAATAGTTGAGAACTTGTGTCCTTAGTTAAAAAGTAAAATAAGGATAAACCTTTTCATGTGATAATTTGCATGTAACATCTTCACTGTAATGTATCCATATATATCTGGAATGGTCTGGGTTTTTTCACCAGAAGAGGGGGGAATGCATCTCACTACAGTTGTACCTAGGATCATCTGATAGGATGCTGTGAATGATGTGATGAAGTACCTAACCTAAGATCATATCTACCTTCAATGGGCTAGCTCTAAGTTTACACATTAAATCCAGATACAATTTGGGCTAGTTCATCCATACCTCACCCATCTTTCAGATTCCATTATGCCTCAGTATTCAAACTCAGGAAGAAGTCTGCCTTCAGCTCTCTTTAGGGATGAATTTAAACTATATAGCAACTACTGCACCTTTATACAGGTTCCAATTGAATTAAAGATCCATCCAATCATTACCTTTATAATTGTATAACAATGAAATGTGTATGTATGTATATATGTCCAGTTATAAGTTGATAAATGAATGTATAAATGATTTTGATAAACTAGAGACCATTTTAATGAAAATCAAGTTAACGTTTTAAGTAACAAAATAAAAAAATTCAAAACCTTTTAACTTGGTGAAAGAATATAATCGTGCATGTCAAGAATGTATTTCTACCATATCAGCAATTAAATGTTTTTACTATTCCAACCCTTACCCATGGTAGAAGTATATAACAAGGCACTAATTATTTACAAAGCAAAATTAAAAAATATTTTATTAAATTGACCGTGAAGCTGACTAATTTACAGTATTACACAAGTATATTCATAATAGCCTCATCATCCAGTTCCATTTATTGAAGTTCTATCTTCCTTTGGGACCCTCCTTATCTATGTACAATTCCCTAAAGTTGATAGGAAAGAACATCCACACAGGAAGATTAGTTATTTATACTGAAAATACAGGTAAACAATTGTTAGTTAACAATAAAAAAATAACAATCTTTTTCCTGAGTGTATGTGCTTAATATGGAATAATATCAAAAAAATCTTATCTCATTCCATATCACAATGATTATGATAAAATGTGAAGTCACTACAGAGGGAAAGCTGACCTAAACTTTATTTAACAAAAAAAATATTTTGACTAACATATAATCCCCCCCTTCATTTTGTTGCTTTCAATCATAGTCTACTCTTTCAAATTATAGACATGTGTAAGCTTCCAAGTATGGAGATAAAACAAAACTAGAATTTTTACAAACATATATAAAAAAAATACATAATAAATCAAAACATTCATTAGTTCATCTTGGTTGATGTTCATGAATTTGGCAAAAATGTCTTTTATGGATACAGTCTATCTCTCTTCAGATCATCCTTCTGTAAGTCATTCATCATTCACTATAATTCATCGGCAATGCACTTGAAACGATGTTTCCATTTTCTGCAGTTGCTTTCCATTTGGATCCATTTACACACTTAGTGTGGGACATTTGATGTTTCTTTAGGCATTATATAGGCAAGTAGATTAAATCATCATGCTTCTATGGTAGGACTGTAGCACTCCAGTCCTATGGCAATGTTAATTTAGCCAGAATACATAGTATAGCAGTTCATAATAGATTCACTTTTTCTTAATTTACTATTTGGCATTTAATGGCTTATATAAGAAATAATTACTTTATCATTTATATATTTGCTGGTGATGTTTTATTTTTTTTCTGTGTTCGAATAATAGCGCAGTTTTTATTTTTAAATATCAGTTTAAAATCAGTTCAGTTCTTTGGTCAAAGAGTACGAATTTATCAAACTTTTCTCTGTTTAAATGTCAGTTATAGTTTCTTATAATTTTGCGCTATGAAAATTATACAGATAATCTGGAATATTCTAACAAGTCGTCCATCTTCTCTCGGATTAGAACATTCGATCTTTAAAGATTGGCTTTGTGCAGTTATTGTGTCATTTGAAAAATAAAAGGTGATTGAAAAGAACTGGGTTGTTTTTATTCCCCTATTAGTTTCTGGTGTTTAGTATACTAGCATTTCCTTTTCCATTGCTGTGGCTGTCTATTGTTGCACATATTATATTGATTGTAATTAAAAAAATAAAATTATGTAATAGAATTCTATTTTTATCTTCATACTTGGTTGCCTAATACTTTGTTTTACATTAGGTCATCACTATGTTTGCTACATTTACGTCTTTATTCATGACATACAACACATTGATAAATAACTCATTGCTGGTATTATATATATAATAAAAAATAATAAATTTAATGGTAAAAAACTATTATAAACAATCCCTGCCTCAACTTCATCAATTCAAATCCCACGAATCTCGTATTTTAATGTTAGCAACTTGTCTATTTATTAAATGCATTTTATTCCTATTTATAAAAATTGCCTCCATAATTTTTCTTTTATTATGGTTTCTCTCTTCATGAAGAATTTTCACATTTTCAAAATCAAATTTAAATTTACATGTTTTTTCATGATAAAAAAAAAGATGAAGGAGACATTAAATCACTGTTATTTTTACTTTTTACATGCTTATATAATAATTCATGCTCCCTCAATCTCTTCTCAATATTGCACATAGGTGAATCTAGGTGCAGTATTGAGAAGAGGTTGAGGGAGCATGAATTGTTATATAAGCATGTAAAAAGTAAAATGTCTCCTTCAATTTTTTTGATCATGAAAAAACATGTAAATTTAAATTTGATTTTGAAAATGTGAAAATTCTTTATGAAGAGAAAAACCATAATAAAAGAAAAATTAAGAAGGCAATTTTTATAAATAGTAATAAAATGCATTTAATAAATAGACAAGCTGCTAACATTAAAATACGAGATTCGTGGGATTTGAATTGATGACGTTTGCTTCCGTTTTGTTTTGTTTTTTAATTTAATGGCAGTTGAGGCAGGTTTAAGACATTAACCGAAAGTACTTCTGCAGATTTAAGGATTGTTTATAATAGTTTGTTACTGTTAAATTTATTATTTTTATTATAATTACAATTTTGTTTTAATTAACGGACATTTTATTCATATTATATATATAGTAACCAAAAAGGGGGGACTTATTATGAATCACACTAAAGCTATCTTGTAGATTCCGCTCAGTGGTGATTACATATTTACATAATAATGATTACTCCAGAGACATCTATTAAGATAAAGGGACACTTTTAAGGCAATATTAAAAATAAATAATTATACGTAAGTAAATAAATTAAACTGGAAAGAGGAAAACTTTACTCCTTCCTATGTTACATTTTTAAGACACAAATCTCCCTCCATCAAAATGTATTCTCTGAGTAAAAATAATAATATTGCACTTTGAATAATATCTTCTATGAATCTTCATTTTGAATATCTTGATAATAATAACTTATTTGTCACCAATCTGTATAATAGCATGATCTAGGCTACTATACTCTTGCGGAGTAAAATAAAAGGTACCTTTTTAATGGCACATGAAAAGTAATCACAATTTTCTTTTCACTACCATAATCATAATCTAAACAAATGAATCGATAATTGATGTAATAATAATGATGATCTCGGGGTTCTTTGTAATTTTAGAAATTGTCCTATCATATCATGTTGCCAATAAAGTGATTGACATCCTGATAGACCATAGGAGACATATGCTTCTCTTATGAGCTAATGCTTCTGAATATCTTGTAACAATAATAATAATTACCCAAAGAGACATTTAATTTGCTAAATAATTGCATAAACAAAATTTAGAATAGTCATGGAAAAGGGTACATTTTGTGTCTTCCTACTACCCCCATTGACAACACCATTCACTTAATCAAACCTTTTATTTTTAAATAGACAAATTAACAATGTGCAATCTGGAACAATAGTCTAAATAATGTTAAGCAATATTAAATAAATCTTCATTTATCTTTATTACAAACCCAATTTTTGGAATTGAAGCCTTTATAAAAAAAAATAATTTTCACCATTTGAAAACATTGAGATTTGGATCTGCAAGAATTGTTTATCCAGATTTCTTTTAGAAATCAGAATTGTTAAGATTGTGAACTCAAAACAAATCATGTATAGAAAAACAGTAACTCAATTTTAAGTAATAACAAATACATTTATTAATATTTTATAAAGCAACATAAATAACAATTTATGTACAATAAAGTTGAAGCTATTTGCCAAACATAGGCACTGTTATATTATTTGTCCAGATGGTACATAGGTAACATGTTCTGACATCATTAACAATCTATTATTAACATAATATATTAACATATATTGCATATATGCATAGAGATGATAATCTGGACTAACTGATGATTGCTGGTTTAGCATGAAATACGTATATTGGTGATTATTTATCTTTTCGACATATATGTGTTCAAGGGTATCATTGTTTTGAGATAGAGTGGAGGGTGGTGGGTCATGTGAAAGTCTGTGGTCATATACCCTATATATTAGATATATTGATACAGCTATATAATAAACCTGTATTTCAGCTGTTAAATGGGTTAATTTAAAGTTTGTTTTGGTTAACCTCTTCAAACATGCACACAAAATTTCTTCCGATTCTTTTTATTTTGATTCTTAGTTTTATTGACATTGTTTTAATTTTAGTGTTTTTTTGATAAAAATGTGTTGAGGGTGGTGCTTAATTTAAGATCCAAAAACACATACACACAAAAGATTATTTCTGATAATTTTAATTCTAATAGTCTATTGTACACAGTACTACAATGGACTTAATCATTTTATAAAAATATCGGTTAACTCTTCGTTAATTAGGTGATAAAGAGAAACTTAATAATTTCAGATATATAAATGAATATAACAAACTTTTTAAAACTTGTTTTTTATATGACTATTATAAAAATCAAACTATACACCAACATTTCATCTATTATATAATCTTTTTCAAGGAACATTCAACACCTTTTCTATTTTTTTGTTTGCAATAGAAAAGGTGTTAAGTGTTCCTTGAAAAAGACTATATTATAAAATAGTCGAAATGTTGATGTATATTATAGTTTGATTTTTATAATAATCATATTAAAAACTAGTGTTAAAAAGAAGTTTGGTGTATTCTTTTATATATATGGAAAATTATTAACTATTTTTGAAAAGAAAAACTGTGTATATCATATTTTAATTCATTAATTTCAGATAAATTTGTCATTCACACATGCACAAAAAAAAGTGTTTCTATAGGAGCAGTCTCAAAAATAATATACTATACTTGTGTATGTATATGCTTGCATATTGTATGACATTATATTTTTTATTATTTAAAATGTATATACTATAGTAATATTTAAATTAAAACATATAATTATATATATTTTTTCAACCATTATTGATTCACTGCTCTTTTCTCAACAATACATCGACAAACTTTTTTATTTCATCCATCCATTTTACATGTGGTTTCTTTCTAGATCCTTTACAATCTCCTGAAATCCACTTTAAAACTTCAATTGTTCATCTATTATAATTTCATTTAGAAATGTTTTCAGCCCAAATACATTTCAGTCTCCTAATTTTTTCAATGATGTTAATGATACGTATTTTTCTTTTATCCATGTAATTTCTTCCCATTATTCCTAACTACATCTTTCCTTATTTTGCTGAATGATCTGAAATCTTTGTTCTTCTGTTAAATGTCCATCTTAGATCTATAAGTAAGAATTGGTAAAATACTCTTATTAAAAATCTTCCTCTTCAAACGCATAAGCATACTTTCTTTTAATATTAAATTATTTTTATCAAAAGCACTTCACATTGCTTTGTCTGGTATTTCTTTCTTATGTACCAAACTTGAACCAATTCTATAGAATTTAAATCTTATTAAATCTTGATTTTAAAATTTTATTTTAACTTAAATAACGAAAGTCTTCACAAGTATTTGCGAACAATCATATTAACCAACAAACTTAAATAAAAGCATTTAACAACTTTTAAAAAATAATTGCAGGAGACTATAATACAGCAAATTTGAAATATCAAAAGAAAAAGCCGTTACCACAAGAATTATTAACAAATAAGAATAAAGGCAAGAGGTGTGCTGCTACAACCATCATTGTCATAGAATGTGAGGAGATACATTTGAACAAAATAATATTTTACCCCCAAAGTTGATACTCTAGAAGTCAGATTTCATTAATATCTAAAAAATTATTTTAATTGTTGGCAAAAGAATATCAAGCTATTAACGTTATCTTTGGTGGTAGTCCAAATAGCAGTAGCCAATGACAAAAGACTAAACTGAGATCCAAAGAAATTTGAGTCAAAGTTCAGATCTAATCTTAAGTGATGGAATATATATCCCTTACCATATCTGGTCTGATCCAAGATATATTTTTAGGAAAAAGCTGATGTGGTAAAAAGAAGTTTAGGTTTGATTTGATAACATATAATTCAATCCTGAGATAACTTATATTCACAAGAATCAGGGGAAGATTAAGAAAATTTATAGTTATACAAAGATATAATTCATGGAAAAGAGTGAAAATATCTAAAGAGACAGTGTTGTACACAAGAAGAACCCTTTGTCAAAAAATTCAAAACCATATTATGGAAATAAATTGCCTCATAAGTATGAAGGATCCAAGAAAACAAGAAGTAAACTGTATGAATCCAAGATAAAGATAAGACAAGAAAGTCCTTATAATGTCAGGAGAATTAAATCTTTATTATAAGGAAGAGAGTCCTAGCCAAAATGTATAAATGAAATGTCCAAAATCATTTAATAAAACAAAAACTAGTGTTCTCATAGTTAAAAGAAAAAAGTTGTTATGCTTTAAAAAGAAACCAAATATCCTTATAATTTAATTCCATAAATGTGATTATCAATGATAGAACTAAAGTTTATAATATTGATCAACTATATGTGACCAGCTTATTAAGAAAAAATGATTTTATAGTTGAGGCAATTTGCAAGTAATGTTTTAGACCATCAAGGACAGATTCCCCATCTTGGCGTAAGTGTAGTATAAAATTGTAGTCTCTAAATACAAAATGGCTATACTTTTTAAAGAATGAAATTATTTACTTTTATGCGTTTTCTTATATTTTTATTTATAACGTGACACTGAAAAATGTTAATAATAATAATTACTATTATTATTTCAAAACTTAGCTGAAAGTTAATATTTATTTTGTTTTTTGGTAAACAAGGTGTGCAGGTAACAAGAAGCCTATATATAAATAATTATAATTTTGTCATTTAATTTATTCTGGATTCTGAAAGAGAAATAAACAAGAAAATGGAGAGAGCTAATTATTTATTGGCAACCCTAAGCGCCTGCATAGAATGATGAACTACCTCAACACCTAAAAGGTGACTTTAAAGAAATGCTAATGAACTACTAGAATATGTTTAAATAAGTTAAAGAATCTAGACACTCATTAGACTTCCTATAAATAGTATCTTTCATTTTTTATAAAATCTTTTTTTTAAAAAAATAGTCAACTCAACAAATAATATTTAATAAAAAAAAAAAAAAAAAAAAAATATGTTGGTTGTGGACATTCATATGAATATTATTATCTAAGTGCAATTTATTTGAAGTAAATTTTAAATCTAAAGTGAGAATTTATATATATGATCACTAGATGGAGCTTACTAATCAGCTCCAAACAAGCTTTGTTTACATAAATGCAGAAAGAGATAGAATTCAAAATCTCTATCATTGTCACCCACCTCCAGACCAGCTGGTTTCAAGCTTATTGGCTCATGTCAGTGAAGGGCTGGTAGACTAGTAACTAGACCTTCACTGATGTGAGCCAATAAGTTCGAAACCAGCTGGACTGGAGGTGGGTGACAATGATAGAGATTTTGAATTCTATCTCTTTCAGAATTTATGTAAACAAAGCTTGTTTGGAGCTGATTGGTAAGCTCCATCTAGTGATCATAAAATGCAAGCTTAAAGGCAAGTTATGAAATTTATAATGTTTTGATTATCATATATCTATATATATTGTAACCGTAA
The DNA here is from genome assembly GCA_028023455.1 of Epiperipatus broadwayi. NCBI lineage: Eukaryota > Metazoa > Onychophora > Udeonychophora > Euonychophora > Peripatidae > Epiperipatus > Epiperipatus broadwayi. The sequence continues at coordinate 1,097,273 of JAQFVV010012409.1, forward strand.
ATTCTGCATTCAGAACTATGTTTATGTATTATGATGGTATATATTTTTAAAAAGGCAGTGTGCATATTAAACGTAAATAATTTAATCTGTTAAAATATTAATTGTAAATATTGTTATAAGATATTTCTTTAGAAGTCAAAATAAAATGAGGATAATTATTTGTAAATTATTAGTTTAGCTTATTCTGTAGTTATAAATGCTATAAAACCATAGATTTAATATTTTATTAAAGTTTAGCTTACTTATAGCTTAAAAGTCAATTATACGCTAGATAAAGTTTTAAATTACCTAAAGATTTAATAAATTTTTTTTTTAAATTTAAAACAAACAAATATAAAAATAATTTAAGTTCTTTATTATATTCTAAATAACAAATAGTTTGTTAAAATTCATTTTAAAAAACAATTCTAAGTAACATTGTAGTCTTCCAAGTGTACATGCAGGCATGTTGTATTTTGTGTTGACTAAAGTAAAAAGGTTTAAAGAAATTGATTATAATTTCATTTCCCTGTTTAAAAAAATTAATATTTAATATTGTGTTAATTGTAACAATTTTCTGTTGTTGTTTTTTTAAATATCTATTATTTTCATAAAACATTATTTTTAATTTTTGAGATCTTTTAAATAATCATTTGTAAATGTATGATGTAATATAAAAAGGAAAGCTATTTTGGAATATTTTACTTGACAACAAATTTGAGGTTAAATTAATTAACTAATTAGTTAATTAATTGTCAATCATTAAATTTTTTACACCACCTGACTTACCATACAAAAGCAACTGACCATGTGTTTTAATTTACTTCATCTTCTTTGTACCTACTTTTTTATTTGTCTCCTAATGTGATAATTATTAATTGTTTTTGTTAACTTAAACCATAAATGGTAAAAAATATCTGCTTGGGCATCCTACTTTAGCCCAACATCTCACTACAATATCTCCTAAATGTATTCATAAAGGAAAATTTTAACAATTATTTTTAACAGAAGTAACATTGCTTTATCACCTTCAGAAATTCTCACAAAAACAGATTACATTTGTTATGAACTGTAATTAACTTCCAATTCATATTTGAATAATATTTGGATTTAATTAAAGTAAATCTACTAATATTGTGAATACCAGAACTGTGATTAACTATTTAAATAACTTGCTAAGTTATTTTCTACAGCCAATTATAAACTGTATATTTGATTATTGTTATTTACAAATATTCTTAGTATGTTTAATTTTGTTTAAAACAGAATTAGAACTTTGCTAGCTGGAAGAGTACTGTAAAAGGATAAAAGCAACTATAAAATAATTATTCTGAAAATTTAAAGTGCTTATACCTTATTATGGAAGTGAATTATCTTCATATTATGTTTCTATAATTTAAAATATTTTGTGAAGAAATGGCATCATGTTGATTTTAAAATAAATAAAATATTTCTTTAATGACTCTATAATTATGAAAATGGAAATATTGTTTTTTAATGAATTGTCATATTTTAAATATGTTATGAAAGGATTGATTTTATATTTATGGGTTTATGGATTAAATAAAAATATTGTGCTGAAATATACTTCATTTTATTGGAGTATTTCACATGCTATAGAATAAAAATAAATAAATGTGCTTTTTATAGGTGTCATAGTGCATTATTGCATATTATTGGAATATTTTTACTTGTTATGAAAATAAAAGTAAATATTCATGTTGAAATATACTTTATTTTGTTTAAATATTTTTATTTGCTATTAACAATTAAATGAACCCTGTTTTCTATAATCTATGTATTATCTTTAAACTTTATTGTTATTTTATATATTTTTAATGCTTCGAAGGAACTTACCTCTTGCTGTCTATACGTTTTACTGCTTTAAACTTTGCATTGCTCCAGACAGAATGACATTATTTATATGCCATATTGCTTTAAACGATATTGTGCTACCTTACCTTGAATGGCTTAGTCTGTGTCTGCACTCATTCTAGTGCCATAGATTTTGACTAATTATTTTTCAAAAATGATATATTTAAATATTCAGAATATTTTAATAAAATATTCTAAATTTCAATGGAATAACTATTTGAACTATAGTGTTGTTGAGAATAGCATTGGAATTAATAATTTCAGGACTAAAAAAATATTTAAAGTAGTAAAAGGATGAAAAATATATTTTAGATTTAAGTTTATTTATATGTTTTATAACACTTTTGATGTTGTTTGCTTATAATTTATGTATAATTTATGCTATTTGAGTAGTGGAGTTCCCAAAATATTTTTGCATTGTAATATAATTCAAAGAAATATGTTCCTTTGGTATGGAATTATTTAAAATACAGAATAAATGAATGAATGAATTATTGGCGCTGAAGTATGTTTTCTTATTAAATTGTCAAGCCATAATTCATATCCAAGTTACTTCTACTTTAATTGTAATATTTTATATCATATTTTCACATTATGTGTGTCCATTATTATTATATGAAATAGTCAGTGCCTCAGAGCTAGTTTCATATATTGTTCTCGTTATGCTTTTTGAAGTGTAGCTAAATATGCTATACTTTTGGCAAATTTACTATAATGATTTATTCTTAGCAATATGATCCTAATTCTTTATTTGAACTTATAGACAAATGTGTACTTTGAGATTATTTCATCATTGTCCATTATCTTATTTGATGTTTGTCTTGATGAAAATGTTAAAATCATGTGTAATACTAATCATGTCTTTATTTTTCTCCTGATGTTATCAGAGTAGTTTAAGTATTTTGATGCTGTTGATATGCATATATGCATATTTGATGTGCTAAAAACCATGATAAAATATTTCATGTTTAAACTTACATAATTATATTATCTTGTCTTATGAAATTATGCATCTTCTCCAAATTCAAAGTTATAATACTGTTGACAATATTTACTTGTCAATCCACTGAATACATTTCATGCTTATGACCAATTGTTAAGAAATCTGGATTAATAAAATAAATGTGAGAGCTTTCTATATTCATAGCTAACGATATATTTTCTTTATGACTTTAAATTTAGGGTTAAAACATTATAATCATTGTATTATTTTAATCATATTAAAATTATAATCACTTATAGTTGTTATATTTTCTTGTAATAATAAAGTTTTTATTTGCTTATTAAATTTGTATATCTGCATTCACAGAAAATCCTAATCACACAAATATTATATTGTTTTGAACATAAGAATACAAAAATACTTAAAAGTCATTTCATTTAATTTTATGTGTTTGATGCTAAAGTAACATCCATGGTTAAGATTATTTGATTTTAATGTTTTAATTTGGATTATAAGAAATCCTTTGGTGTGACATATGAATATGAACAAAATCCCTTTCCTACTCATAATATCACGAGTGTTATTCTAGATTGTTAAAAATAGCATTTTTTTTTAAATACGAGTCTCATCATTATTAATGGAAATTATTTATTGTATTAGGATATTATCAGAAGACTGGAAAATATCTTATTGTTCTTTAGGATACATCACTTAAAGGATTAGAATCTGAAATGAAGAGTATAACTAGATTTATTTATTAGGGAATCTTTAGTAAATAACCTTGAGATTAGAGAAGTCATATTTATAGTAGATATTTATGGTAATCTGAGATTGATGCGATCGTGCTGGGTGGATATATTGAGGGCTAGCCACCTAAGGTTACAGTCGTTTTGTGTTTTGGATGACTTATTGGTTGGTGGTTGACCACACTGTTAATAGGTTATGCTAGCATAAAATTTTTCAAAGTTCAGAAAACTTATTTTAAATGAATTCTTTAAGTATTTCGGAAATAAATGGAGTCCTTCCGTAAAAATAAACTTTTATTGATTAATTTGTCAATCTTTTATGAACTGAGTAAATTATAATTTTTGAACAAAATTATCAATTCTTTTAAACAAGATTCAATATTGGAATCAGACTATATATTACTATTTATAATTTTGATAATTGTTTTAGTCGACACCTATTTTTAAATAAATCTATTGTTTCTGTACTTAAATTGTATTAATATTCATTTTATTGGTATCTTGGGAAAGAAATATGATCATTTATTAATTATTAATCGCTTCCAAGGGGGGGGGGGGGTAATTGATAGAAAAAGTGTTATGTGAGTTAAAATTAAAGATACTGTCATTTGTCTTATTCACCTTAATTCAGTATATACATGCATATTATAAAATTCCAATTTATTTGTATTTTGACTGACTTAGATGCCATGAAAGTAAATGAAAATAAATATATTGAAAAGGATATACCTGATATAAAAATAAATTATTTTTTCTTTGTCCAGTGAAGTTTGGTGAATTCTGATTATCATCATCAGTCATAAAAAATACTTCTCCCCTAACCCATTATAGTATATTGTTTCAGATATATAAAAAATAATAGAATTGAAAGCTATAATTTTCCCCCCATCTTGATTTATTCTTCAAAACAATTAAAATAGATTTTTTATCACAATATTTCCTACACTTTAAATTTTTAATAATCTCATATATATACACATTATCCATAATAAATATATTTATCAACTGTTGTGATGTTTTTAATTCGGGTCAGTGGTTCTTATTTTCAAGACCAATAACTAAATACAGTTTGCTATATAGTTCAGATTCAATTGCAACATTACGTTACATGTTTTTTAACCTTACATGTATATATAAAATATTTGCTGGAATTGCTGATTAAAAACAAAAGATAGTGCAGATTTTTACACATTATAGGCTCTTTGAAAATATTTTCAAAAATTGTAATTTTTTTTAGTTAAAATTTTATTTCATTATTATTATTAATAATAAATGGTTTATATTTTTACTGCAGCTAACAAGAACAATTGATGCTCCCACAATGCATCATAAATCAAAAACTTCATATAAAAAATAAGCAATTATAATGCTTTTCTATGGAAAAAAAAAGTGTTACTTTAATTTCAAAAGATATAAAAATTCACTTAAAAAAATAAAACGTAAAAAGTGTTAATTAATGAATACATATTTTACTAAGCTTATAATTATAAAAAAATCCTAGCTTGTGGGTAAATATATTACATAAAAACATTTTGGCAGCTATATTTTTTTAAAATATATATATAATTTTTATTAATAGTCTACTATTTTGCTTATATAGAAAGAAAATATTTCGTGATTCATTAAATTAAAGCATGAAGGGGGGGGGGACTAATCATAATTTTTAAAAAAATAAAAAGTGTACATTTTAAAATTTATTTTTGATGCATTTTATGTTTTATTATCAAAGTTTTTTTCATTTTGCAATATCTGACCAATAAAATAGAACTTTCTTTTTTGCATCACTGTTATTTTTTTTTTTAAAAAAAAGAAAACTTCATGAATTTATTTAATTTATAAAAATGCAGTGAAATTAAATAAAAATTTGATAAAGACTGTTTTAATAATGTATAAATGATTAAATCTTTTTTTTTGCCAGATGCTATTTACAATAAATGCTGCCATTATCTGGAAACAAATTACAAAATTATGGATATAAAATTGAACAAATAAATTATATTTTAAGCTTGTGATTAGTAAGCTTTGATCACATAAAGTTGATTAGTAATTGCATAATGCATGAAATCATTTTTTTTCTTCAAAATAATTTAACATTAACATTTTTGCCCCAAGCAAAATAATGTTTATAATAATTCAGATCCATATATTTTATCTAATGTATATATTTTAAAATTTAATGTTAATGCACTTTGTTGCTGTGCATGATCAAAGTATATTTTTGATTATTTATTGTATTGAATGAAATACATTTTTTTTTTGTTTTGTAGTCATTAACAATGAAAATCTTTTTTGCTTTAAATATGTCATAAATAAAAGCATTGATTATCTTGCATAAAAATCAGATAAATTAGATTACCTGCATTTTAATTCTATACTCAAAACATATTGTATAATGAATACACTCTGTATTATACTGTATATTTTTAGCACCAGTGTCACAATTTTATTTTTGGTTGAAATAGCTTTAATGAAGTCACTATCCTCTGATGTCATCAGTTCTTACAAAATATGCTTTCATTTTGAAAAATATCAGTTCTTTTTTTTAAAAAAAGGGTTCTTTTTTTTTAATGATCATTGTAGTGAATAATCAATTGTAAATCAAAATAGTAGATACAAATTGTTAAAGTGAATGTTTCCATAAAGGTGCATCACTATTTGTAAAGATAATATTTCATTTTAGTTCTCATGTTGAATATTAATTAGAATATATTTTGAATAAAATAAGGAAGATGAGAATACCCATCTACTTGTAAACTAATTGAAGGCTTAACTATTTCAATGTATTTTTAACTTGTCACTTTTAAGCATGAATAATATTTTAGAAAAAATACAATATTGCATTTCAAGTAAATTTTATTTCTATTAATTATCTATTTTAATTTTTTTTATGAGCTCAAGAATAACTAAACAATATGGATATACAGACAACTCTCATTATAATGAATCCTAATATAGATTTGGAATATAACTGATGAAGGTGAATTTTATTAGTATCAACACACTTTATCTTAAAATACTATTGGGTGCTCAATTCAGGCTACTGAAATTTTTTATGAGTGATGGATAGTGGAATAACCTTTCTATATGAAAGTTAATTGTGAATAACATAAAAGATTCTCAAATGTGAATCTAACATCCATGTAGGATATATTCATATAAAGTTATATACTTTTGTTTAATATAAATCTTTTGAGTTTGCACTTTTCATTGATTTTTTTCTTTTACTATCTTCATAATAAATACATAGCAATTTTAAGACCAATTTATTATTATTTCTTTTTATGTATGAAAAAGCACTTGGCAATGAAAAAGTAATGTTGTGGACATATTTAATACAATGAGAGTTAAATATCACATGATCACTATTTCTTATGCTAGGTGCAGTGCTCTCAGATCCAAAGCTCCTCACTGGCGAAGGCCACAAGCCAGAAACTAGTCTGTGGATATTGGATGAGTAAGCACTAGATAGGGATTTTATGCACAAGCCTTCTGGCATCCATTGATTACTCTGAGTAGCATTACAGTATGGAGAGTTTTTGCATGTTTTAGCACTGAGAGCTTACAAAAAATAATAAGTCATTTTGGAAATTGGATTTAGGATTAGATATTTAATTAATTGCATGTTACAGCTTTATTTAGGATGCACTTGCCCAAATATAAAAAATTTAAATGATCTAAAACCAATCTGATTTTCGAAATCTGAATCATTTAGGTTGAAATAAAATTTTTGAATTCATCATAATAAAAACATTCTGTTTGATTCTGACTAATAAATTAAAGAATTTTGATATTTGGAACTAAAAAGAGTTAATAAGTTTTTAAAATTTGTGCATATTACACCTGATTTATTTTGTGAGGTGTAAACTATACATGCTTTTTAGTCTTGTTTTCACTGTATTTTGTCAAATAAAATTGAAGTAACTGCAAAATATTAAAGAATGTTTAAACTTAAATAAATAAATCATTGAAAAAAAAAAAATTCAATTAAACATAATTTAAATAAATATAGACGCATCTCTATATTAATCAATGGAACCAAGCTTATACATCTTATATGTAAATGAATTTTTAAAACATTAAATTAATTGTATAGATCTAAAACCTTACAGATATGGGAAAAAATTCCTAAGATTAATTAATATTATATACCTTAAAAACTTACCATATATGGAAATAAATTGGTAAGAGAGTAATTAATTATATAATTAAAAAGCTAAGAGGAATTTCGTTGTAAGATAACAAACTCTAAATAATACGTAAATTAATTAAGTGAACTGATTAATTAAAGCCAAAGAATTTACTCCAGAAAAAATAAGGGAACCAAAAGAAGAGATTGATATAAAAGGCTAGAGAAAAGGGACTGTGGGCATTTTCTGTGGTAGCTGCTACCGTTAGTGCGTCCATGAGTTGAAGAACAGTGAAGATCATTATCAGAGGATTTCAATCCCAGGATCTTGGCTCCTGTAGGTCACTAAGCCAACTAGTATTTTTAACAGACTGTCTCGGTCTTATTATTTTTATTGTATATTTGTTTGCTGGTCGCCAATCATAGTTGGGGACAAAGCGGTAACATTTTTTTTTTTTGCTAAAGAAAGTAAGAAAATTTTACATCTTGATCGTATAATAATCAATAAATTTTACTAGCATAGTGTTTAGATTGTAATTATATAAAAGGTAATCCATCCCTCCTCATTAATGCCATTAAACGATGTTAAAAGTGCAAGGATATTATCCCAACTACAAAATAGAGACAATCATTTTTATTTTTTCAAAGTCTATCTTGTGGCTGGGCAAGAGTATCCTTGAAGTTTTAGTATCACTGTTTCATGACACTAATGAGGAGGGATGATGACCTTCTATTTAATTACAGTGATTAATCATGAAAAAGTAATGGTGAATAATATTGAAATAATTTTTGCATATACAGAAGTTTAAAGAAGTTTGTTTTCAATTGAGCTTGAATATTTACTAAACGTTATTCAAAAGATCTTCTGAAATTATATAATTATGATTCAATTTTCCTTATAAATATGTACAATTCCTGCAATAGCTTCTTACTCACTGGACAAAATAACTGAAGCTTTCGAAGTATTAGATGAATCTTTGTCTGAGGTAGCAACTAATTTTGATTATTTTGGAGTTACTTACATTGGAAGACTATCTCAACAATATATGTCGCCAAGATTTGCTACCAATTATTTGGAGTATGTCTTCAAGAGTTCAAGAAGATTTATCAAAAACAGCTCTGTGGAAGAAAGCATCAATATTTCATATTACTAATTGGTTGTTTCATTTTAACAATTGAACTTTTATAAAGTCTATTCGCAAGAAACATACTCTGCAAGTAATTCATGCACCTCATTTCTGGGAATTCTCCTAAGCAGCAGAGAAAGAAATACAATAGCACAACTCTTTGTATTAAAATATTGCAATTGAAGTGTAAAATTATTCTATTATTTATTATATGAAAGCAATAGCTTGTAATTTTAATTTTTAAATGTGCATTTAGATAAATGTTCAAACATTTTGATTTTTATTATTATAGCTGGGATTTTTTTTCTTGATGGATCTTTGGAGAGGGGGGCATAATGGTATTTTTTCCTGTCATTTTAATAAATTCATAGTAACAGCAATGTTAATAATGATACTTCATCTAAGATATAAACTTCAATAATATTGGTAATTGTCTAAACAAATGTTGAAAATAAAAAAGAATTAATGATAATGAAAGTATGAAAATGGACTAGTAACATTTTGGGTTTGTTTCAGTTCATTCATCAACAAAAATTAAAGTTTCAAGTTTGTTTTTGCTTCTGGTAGCTACTGTGTTTTCTACTCACACATAAAATAATTATTGTATTGTGTTATTGTTCAACTGCCAATCACCTGATTGATAAAGACCTATGGATAAAAACCAGTTGCAAAGGTCATTATGATATTTTTTTCTGAACACACACTATCATTCTTATTAGATAGTAGTTAAGATATTTCCCACCAACAGTTATAGGTTATATAAATATAAAAGTATAATTTTAGTGAATAAAGAATTATATCCATCGTATTATGTTTTAAACCTAAACATAGCAACATATTCTCTGTTTTAACAATAATCCATATAGAGAGCTGAGTATTTTACCTTCTTTTCTTGAATAATTGGATGTGGTCATGTTTATTTAAAAGTAACTCCATTCTTCTATTAACAATTTAGACCGTTTCATATAAAATAATTAAGGTAATCAAAATAGTACTTCAGTAAATAATGAATTTAGTATTATCTGCATTTCTTTAGCAATCTATATATAATTACTTCAAAAATGATTTATATTGTATTCATTTTTAAAATAATATATTATTGGTTTAGAGAACAGTATGTGTGTGAATAAATATATATTGATGTGCACACGTTTATTACTCGAGCTAACTATATTATTGAATGCAGTTTACATTTAATATTACCATCCCAATTACTAATTTAAGCTTATGACGATGTATTACATTTTCCTGAAAGAACGAAAAAAAGTATTGTATACAATACAAACAAATATATAATACTGTATACCTAAATCTAAAATGTTATTAACTATTTATGCTTTCGTAATCTATTGTGTATATGTAATGTCAAAAAACGGATCAATTTACGATGTATAAGTTGGCTGCAGAAAGGAGTTTGCTATTAACTGAAAGGAGACCCTTTGATTCCTCTTGGAGGCCTTAAAGGAACCGAGCAGGGCAAATTCCTAATGTCCACTCCATACGTTCTTGTCGTTGTAGCTGTTATTACTATGTGATTATTCATATAGTATACGAACATGGATGGGCTGCTCACCAACACGCATTAGCCAGCGTGGTGAGTTTATTGGCTTTTTACCTCTGAGTTTAAGATCAAGAAACACCATGGTCTTTCTTCTCAGTGCCTGATAAGGCAGAATGAATGTTTGTGTAAATGATAAATATTTTTCCAATACATATATACAATTATGACAGACAAAAATAAAGCATGGCCCTTATTCCCAGGAGGCTGTAAAGTCACCAACCAAGGCAGCGGTTGGTGGCCGAAGGCGGAGGGTGCTAAGAATCCCCTGATTGTGGACCCAGGCTGCCATTTGATGATGACTTTTTATTTAGGTACTTACAACTGCAGATCACTTTCAAGTGAAGGAAGATTGCAAGAATTAGAAGAAGAATTGTCTTATATTAAATGGGACATTATTGGACTTTGTGAAGTTAGAAGAAAAGGTGAAGAAACAATTGATTTAAAAAGTGGACATATACTCTATTATAAAGGCACCCATATTGGAAATACAAGTGGAGTAGGATTCATTATAAATAAAAAGTGGAAGAACAATATTGTGGAGATTGATGGTGTATCGGACAGAGTTGCAAGATTAGTTATACAACTTAATAGCAGATACCAAATGCAGATAATTCAGGTTTATGCCCCAACAAGTTCTCATAGTGATGAAGTAGTAGAAGATTTTTATATGGATGTACAAAAGGCTTTTGATCAGAGTAAACAACATTTTAAAATTGTTATGGGAGACTTTAATGCTAGAATTGGTAGACAAATGAAAGATGAAATTGCTGTAGGTAGTTTTGGTTATGGTAATAGAAATGAGAGAGGACATAGACTTGTGGAGTTTGCAGAAAAAGAAAAACTTTATATTATGAATTCATTTTTTGAGAAAAATGTTAAAAGGAAATGGACATGGAAGCATCCAAATGAAGGTACATCAGAATTGGATTATATTTTGACTAACAGGAAATACATATTTCAAGATTGTAATGTTCTTAATAAATTTAACACAGGAAGTGATCATCGATTAGTAAGGTGTAAATTACATGTTAATGTAAAACTAGAGAGACAAAAATTATTAAGAAAAACAATATTTACAGTTGATATTCCTAATCTTCAGAAACATTCTAATGAATTTAAATTAGAACTTACAAATAGGTTTCAAGTGTTAGGAGATTTTGAACATGATTCAGATTTGAATGAAATTAATATGAAAATAACTGATACACTTTTAAAAACTGCAACAAAGATAGCTGGTAGAAAAAAGCAGCAATTGACTAATAAAATTTCTACTGAGACTAGAGAATTTATGAAGAAAAGAAGGAATATGAAGATATACAAAAATGATGTATTAAAAAGAATTGAATATCTCGAATTTTGTAAAATGGTATGGAAAAGAGTTGAAAATGATATAAGAAAGTATAACTGTGAAATAGCAAGGAAAGCTGTAGAAGAAAATAAAAGTCTCAAGAATGTTAAACAACATTTTGGTATTGGTAGAAAATTTATATCTGCAATAAGAAAAAAAGATGGAATTATTACTAAAAAGAGAGATGACATCATGAAGTTGGTAGAAGATTTTTATCAAGAATTATATAGTAATAAAGAACAAGTACCTCCTATATCTATTACATCTTCCGAATTGCCCAGAATTTTAAATGAAGAAGTGAGACATGCAATTAAATGTATGAAGAAAGGAAAGGCTCCAGGAAATGATGGAATTATAATTGATATATTAAAAGAAGCAGGTGAAGAAATAGAAACAATTTTAGCAAAGTTATATACCAAATGTCTAAATGATAAAGATGTACCGGAAGATTGGAAGAATGCAGTAATAATATTAATATTTAAAAAAGGTGATAAAGAAGATATTAGAAATTACAGACCTATCAGCCTTTTATCAGTTTTATATAAAATTTTTACCAAGATAATTACAACTCGTCTACAGAGAACTTTGGATTTCCACCAACCAAGAGAACAAGCTGGATTTAAAAGTGGTTTTAGTACAATAGATCATATCCAGGTATTGAGAGAAGTCATAGAAAGGACAAATGAATATGAGTTGTCATTATGTTTTGGATTTGTAGATTATGAAAAGGCATTCGATTCTATACACATTTCTTCAGTGATTAAAGCATTGGATCATCAAGGTATAGATCCAGGATATTGTCATATTTTAAAGAATATTTATAAAAATGCAACAGCAACAATTAGATTACATAATGATACTGGAAAAATCAACATTGAGAAAGGTGTAAGACAAGGTGACTCCATATCTCCAAAACTTTTTACAGCAGTGCTGCAAGAAGTATTTTGTGGATTAAAATGGGAAACTAAAGGAATGAAAGTAAATGGAGAGTATTTAAGTCATTTAGATTTTGCAGATGATGTAGTTGTTTTTGCAAATAATGCTTCAGAGCTGCAGGAAATGTTGCAGGAGTTAGCAGATGAAAGTAGAAAAGTAGGACTAAAGATAAATGTTAAAAAGACTAAAGTAATGTTTAATCGATTTGCTCAAAATATGAAAATAAAGATTGATTATGAAGAATTAGAAAAAGTTAACAGTTACAAATACCTTGGTCATATTATTAATACAGATGGAAACATAATGGAGGAAATTAATCATAGAATTAAACTTGGTTGGAGTGCTTTTGGTAGAAATAACTTGATACTAAAAGGAAATATGCCTATGTGTTTGAAAAGAATGGTTTTTAACAAATGTGTTTTACCAGTTCTTACTTATGGATCTGAGACTTGGACACTTAATAGAAGAGCAATACAGAGACTTCAGACCACTCAAAGGAGTATGGAGAGATGTATGTTGGGAGTAACAAGAAGACATCGAAAACGCAATGTATGGGTAAGACAACAAACAGGTGTTACTGACCTTATTGAAAAAATTAAAAGATTGAAATGGAGTTGGGCTGGACATATTGCTAGAAGAAATGATAATAGATGGACAATTGAAATTTTAAACTGGATTCCAAGAGATTGTAAAAGACCCAGAAAGAGACCACATGTGAGATGGATGGATGAAATAAGAAAATGTGCAGGGGTGTTGTGGAAAAGAGAAGCTAAAGGTCGGAGAAGATGGATTAAACTTGGAGAGACCTTCATCCTGCAGTGGATTGATAATGGTTGATGATGATGAAGTTGGAAAAATAAATAAATAAGCCAAAAGAGGAATCTGACTGAAATTATTTCCAGAAATTGTTCCCATGCTCCTTTTGATAACAGATAAAAATGAACATTTAGTTTAATAATTTGCATATTTACATTTGTATTCTAAAAACCTGGGAATTTAGATCAAGTGAGGCTTGAGAATTTTTTTTACAAATCACGTTAATATTTTTTTTTTTTTAGAAACGAGCCCAGTTAGCTATTCAGTATTAATCAGTAATGACAGTCTAGTCATTTTTAGCTAGAAGATAAAGATCTGGAAAATCTCTATCAAAACATCTCTCTACAATCAACTCAGACATTTGAAAACCTATCCAATAAAGTATAGTTCACTTACAGTCAGCATTGGAAACACGAATGATTTTTCATTGACTAAGATTCTTGTGTTAACAGAGAGTAAAAACCATGCGTATTGAAGTCATGAATGTAAAAACTAAATATATTACTGTAATATGATGTAGCCTGTTCTTCTGGTAGGAAGATAGCAGATCATATTACGGTGAACACTGATACCACAGTTCATATTTTTATGCAAGTAGAAAAACGTATTATATTGCAAACTTATATCATATCTCTCATTACTGTAACTAATTGAAAAATGCATAAAAATCTGGATAATATTTCCATTCGTCATAAAAAAAAATATGGTTATGGTTTCAATGAAGGAAATTTTAAAAATGTTAAATATTAATAATAAATAAAACATTAGTGGAAAATGGAATTTAATCCAAAAGTTTTTTTTATATTAAACCACTAAATATCACATGATCATCATGATTTTATATATATTTTTTTCTCATGTGTCATAGCATCAGCCGGGAAGCGAACTCGCTATCCCGGGACAACTGATTGTAAAGCAGCTGTCGCTGACTTCTCGACCACCAATGCATGACTGATTTTATATTATTTTGACTCAAAAGCAAGAATATATCTGGGAAAATATATATATTTTAATGTTCTGAATGGTGGTGCATCTAAAAAAAAACAATTTAAACCTACATGTCTGTCTGCACTGAAAAATAAATACAAAATAATTTTATAAATATTAGTAATACTGCGAAGACTTGTTAGCCTACTTAAAAATGAGTTATCCCAGCATTAAAAATAATGGACCGGTTTATTGCGCAGGAATTCATAAGCAGTTCGAGCAGCGGAAGTGACATAATTGGAGCTACAATCGATGAATTTTGAAATCTAAAACCCATCCCTGTACGATTGCATTAAGATACAAAAAGAAATATGTTATTGTTAAACCAAAATGTTTATTTTAAGCATTTTTAAAGATCATCTAACAAAAATTTTATAAACACAAGCATATATTATAAAAATAATTTTTAAATTCAGGCAAGAAAAGTTTGTTTTAAATTTCTATAAAGATGAGGCTCAATTTTTTTAAATATTCAAATAGATCAGCGGTCGGCAACCTTTTACATATTGCCGACCACTAACATAATTTTAAAGGTACAAATTAATACGAGCATTGAGTATGATATACATATATATTTATTAACATTTGTATGTTTTATAATTTGGTAAATGAAAGTATAAATACGTATTTGTTACGTTTTATATGTGTAATTTTCTAATTCGTATCTACAAAAAAAAAATGCTTTGTCAAGCATTGGTGGACGAGAGGTCAGCGACAGCCGCTTTACAAGCGTTTGTCCCGGGTTGGCGGGTTCGCTTCCCGGCTGATGCTATGACACATGGGGGGGGAGGAATGCTTACTAAAAAAAAAATTATTCAATATTAATAATGAATAGTATTCTATTATTTAATAATTTTTATAGATGTGTTTTCCTTCAAAATTCTTAATAAAATTTTTGAGTTTTAATTCACTCAATTACCAAGAGTGCGTCTGTATTCAAATTTGATGCCTAGTCAATTGTACAAAATTCGGTATTCTTATTTTGTTACTTTTTCTATGCCACTGACCGAGTAGGGGTTAATTAAATGCCTTTGAGGTAGATGTTTTGCAAGTCACAGGAGTATTTTGTAATAAATCAATTAGCAATATAATGTTCTTGTTACATTTTTATTTACAACTGTCAAACTTGTTCTATTTTACATATAATGATACAGCTTAAACAAAATTTATTTTTTATGTAAAAATTTTATTAAATGAGCTTAGCAAATTTAAATAATATCTGAATTTCTTTGTGGACTATTAATGACCACCAGTTGCCGACATCTGCTGAAATAGATTACTTAAAAAAAGTCATGCTTATTAAAATCTTATATATTTATTACATTTAGAGGCTTAATTAATTAATTTTATAAAAGAGTCAGCAAGGCATGGAGAATTGAGGATCGTGTGAAAGTCTGAGTTCGAATCCCGCATACATTACATATATATATATGCAGATTTAATCCTGTATAGTGTATTAATTTACATATTGAAACAGAGTGCGTCAAAAGTCTGCCCATCCCTCGCACATGTATATAAAAATGGATTGTTCTTCTGTACATGAGGGGTCAGAATGACTAAATGTCAACATGGGTAGGATGACAACCTTGGCACTAATGTAAGCTTTGAATGTTCCATCATCACATTTTCAATGAAATGGAATGCTGAAAAGTTGTGTGTTAGAGTAGTTTGAAGCCTGTCCATTAAAGTATGAAGATTGGCTATCTTAATATAAAGCTAAACACTGATTGTATATATGTGTGGAGATGGTAATCTGGACCAAATGATGAATGCTGGTTTAGCACAAAATGCGTATATTGGTGATTATTTATCTTTTCAACATGTGTGTGATCAGGTGGGCAATATGAGATGGCATGGAGAGTTGAGGGTTATATGAAAGTCTGAGTTCGAATCCCACATACATTAAATATAACAATTAAAATTATATTTAAACACATTTTAGTTTAAAATATCCAATTGAATTAATGTCTGTTTAAGTTTAAAAATTTTCATTTCAGAGTGAAGAAAAAACATTAAGGCCTTGATCTCCATGGGAATAAAGCAGTTGCTAAAAATGAAAAACGTTAAAGTATCAATCTAATGTTAAAAGAAGATTAGAAATAAAATGAATTATTAATGTGCACAAGATAATAATAATCTATGGATAATTTAATGATTCATTAAAATAAGTTATTGAATGGCTTTCAAACTTGGGGAGTTCGTAAAAAGTTTGAGCGCCAGAACCAGAATCTGACACTACCATTATATCAAATCATGTACTGCTATGATTCATTAATAGACTATTTCAGAAGTCTGTGTCGTACATGGTATGTTTCTAATGAATCTACCATCTGAGAAGGTGATCTGACTCCTGGGCTGATGGATGGTTGTGATTGAGTTGTAAGCATGATATAACTCATTGGAAACTTCAGTTACTTCCTGTTAAGTTACATATAATCTGAGTTATTTACTAATATTTTAATACTGTATGAAGTAAAATGTTTTAATTTTTAACAAAAACAATAACTTTTATAGTTATTAAATTATTTTAATCTTTGAACAGCCTGGCACACACATATGCACACACAAATATGCATTATTTTTTTAATTTACTTAAATTTTGTAAATAATATTTACTAAGGCAATAAACCTAAAGCTTGTGTGGTTAAAAATGTGAAGGTAGGGACCTCTACAGGTCTTAACCACAAGCTTATGCATTGGAAGAAAATTTTCTAACAAAAACAATAACTTTAATGATTCACATGATCACCATCTCTATACTAGCATATAATTGTAAACAAAGGCAAAACTCTCCATACAGTAGTGCCACTCTGTGCCAAACAGAGTAATCAATGGATGCCAAAAGGCTTGTGCATAAAATCCCTATCTAGTGCCTACTCATACAATATCCCCAGACTAGTTTCTGGCTTGTGTCCATCATCAGTGAGGAGCCTTGGATCTGAGAGCACTGCATCTAGATCTTAGGATCTAATGCAACCCTCCAGAAGCTACCTTTTAACTCTACTTTACTACAAAACTATGAGAATGAAATTGAAAACACAATATTTTCAATCTAAGCTCAATAGGTTGCATTAGATCCTAAGATCTAGGTGCAGTGCTCTCAGATCCAAGGCTCCTCACTGATGATGGCCACAAGCCAGAAACTAGTCTGGGGATATTGGATGAGTAGGCACTAGATAGGGACTTTATGCACAAGTCTTCTGGCATCCATTGATTACTCTGTTTGGCACAGGGTGGCACTATTGTATGGAGAGTTTTGCCTTTGTTAACTTAAATGATTCTTAAAATATTTTAATCTTTGAACAGCATGGCACACATGCATATATATATATATATATATATATTATACACACAAATATCATAACCTGGTGATGTAATATAAAATGATTTCTCATTAAACAAAATCAAAATAAACTATATTCTCAAAAACTCTCATAATCAAGTTAAAATATTCCTAGTCTGTAGATCTAAACAATAAATTCATTTACTTCTTTCTCCTTATTATCCAATTATTTTTCCAGATGATGTTCATTGACCTTCCTATCCCATTTTAATATAACTATTTGTTTATTCTACTATTTTATCTTCAATATCTACCACTTTCATTCTCTTTTAAATGTTTCCCACTCTCCATATAATTTGTCTTCAGGGTCATACACTCTAAAAATAAGTATTCAATACTCTACCATTTTCAAATATACTATATCTACAATACAAATTCTTATTTTCTTTTTTACCATTTCTCCCCTAGTATCTAAAATTTCTCCCCTAGCAATATGTATCCTTTAGGGTTATTATATATCCTTTAAAATTGTTTATAAGACACCAAACTACTTCTTTCAATAATATTTGTTTTCCATAACTCTTGATCTTTTTCTGAAACTAAATTATCTTCTTTTTTTAACCTCATAATTATGAGCCTGTAATACTTTCTCTGCATATTTATCCTATTTCTGCTATAAAGACATGGAAGTAAATTGTATATCTATTAACTTTGCAAATTGCATGATATGTGTTGTCTACATAATCCAATTAAGTACTATTTTTACTAATTTATTTTCATTTATATATTATAAACTTCCCCACATTTTAAATGTAGTTTTAATTTCTCTCATTAAAAAAGTCCACTTCATTTCACTTTAAATAGCCTAATTTTTGACACCAAGTCATCATCTAATCATATCTATATACTTTTTTTAAATTCTATCTACTTCTGAGTTCCCTAGTCAATACAAAGAACATCATTTCAAGTGTTAAAGTAGATAAACATCACTGTTTTCCAAAGAATTTAATATACTTAATATATACTATATGGAAACTTACTAGATATTAAATCAATCTTATTCTATTGTTCCATTTTTCTTTTTTTAAACTCTAATTCCCAGCGATCTATAATTCCTTTTTCCATTTAATAAAGCACCTAAATGCCTATAATTTTCCTCAAGTAAATTTCTTTCCATTTTTTATCTTTTTCTTTTTTCCATTAAATACCATGATTGTAGATTTTTCTTCATTGAATTTAGTTTTCATTCTTGTTCTTTTCCATACTTCTCTAATAATAAGTCCATATCTTTTACATATATCATCTATAAAAAAAAGTCACCCTATTGCATATTCCCTTGCCGACTATACAAATCCCTACTTCTTCCTCTAATTTTTCTATCTTAACCTGCAAATATATTAGAAATAAAATACTAAAGATAATGAATATCACTGTTTCAACACAAATATGAATATCACTGTTTGAACACAAATTTACAATTAACTTCCATTGATCTTACAGTCTCACATTTGTACTTATAAAAATTCACTTTGTAAAGACATTTAGTCATTTTTAACAAACCTAATTCTATTTCCATATTTTCAAGACTTTTCAATGAACATATTTATATCCATTTTGTCATAAGTATTTTCTATCTAAAAATGCAATAAATAATGGTTAATTTCTTTGTAAAACAACTCAATCAACTGAAATATGATATATAAATTATCCATTATTCTTTCTGAATGAAATTCATTCAAATCATTCCCCAAAATAAGAGTCATGGATCACATGACCCATTCTCTTAAGCTTGTAAGATATAAACAATGAGCATTGTCAATTGCTCAACAAGCTTTGCGATAAATGCTTAACCAGAGAAAGCTTTTAAAATATCTCTGTCAGGAAACCCCCCACCCAAACCTTTGACCATGGTTTTGTGCTTTGGCACTCCTCAGAGAGAGGCTAGGCTAGGTTCAGACACTAGATCTAAAAATACCAACCCAAAGCCAGAATTTATCTAAAAGTTTATCTATTGGAAAATCTGAAATTTTCAGACACCTATATGTCTTCAAAACCAGCTATCCAACTCAAATAGCTATATGAGGGTGAGAGATCTTCAGCCATACCATATATTAGTAGTTTTAGCAATATAACATCACATAAGACTTAAAGCAGAGACTATAAATAGTCAAAATAAGAGTCATAGACCACATGACCCAATTCTCTTAAGCTTGTAAGTTTTAAACAATGAGCATTGCCAATTGCTCAACAAGCTTTGTGATAAATGCTTAGCCAGAGAAAGCATTTAAAATAACTGTCAGGAACCCCCCCCCAACCTATGACCATGGTTTCATGCTTTGGCATTCCTCAGAGGTGCTAGGGTAGTTTCAGACACTAGAACTAAAAATACCAACCTAAAGCCAGCATTTATCTAAAAGTTATCTTTTGAGTGGAAAATCTGAAATTTTCAGACACCTACATGTTTTCTATTTGAGTTGGATACCTGGTTTTGAAGACATGTAGGTGTCTGAAAATTTTCAAATTTTCCACTCAATAGATAACTTTTAGTATACAAAATTAAAAGCGTGTGAAGCGCTTGAAAGAGAAGCTATAAAGATTCAAAAATTATTAAACGCTAAGCGCTTCAATGGCTTTGAATTGGTATTTTTAGATCTAATGTCTGGACCTACCCTAGCACTTCTCTGAGGAGTGCCAAAGCACAAACAAAACCATGTTCAAAGGTTTGGGGGGGGTCCTGACCAGAGGTATTTTTAATGCTTTCTCTGGCTAAGCATTTATCACAAAACTTGTTGAGCAATTGGCAATGCTCATTGTTTATATCTTACAAGCTTAAGAGAATTGGGTCATGTGATCTATGACTCTTATTTTGACTATTTACAGTCTCTGCTTTAAGTCTTATGTGGTTATATTGCTAAGACTACTAATATATGGTATCACCGAATATCTCTCAGCCCCATATAGCTATTTGAGTTGGATAACTGGTTTTGAAAACATGTAGGTGTCTGAAAATTTCAGATTTTCCACTCAGTAGATAACTTTTAGATAAATGCTGGCTTTGGGTTGCTATTTTTAGATCAAGTGTCTGAATCTATCTTAGCGCCTCTCTGAGGAGTGCCAAAGTACAAAACCATGATCAGAGGTTGGGAGGGGGGTGTTTTTGACAGATATTTTAAATACTTTCTCTGGCTAAGCATTTATCACAAAGCTTGTTGAGCAATTGGCAATGCTCATTGTTCAAATCATCCCCCAAATTATGTTCTTTATTGACTGATATTCACATATCAACTCTTTTCATCCAAAGTCTTTATGACAAATTCATTACTCATTGTTCAAGGGTTTTTTCCCCTTATTTTTCACTTTTACTCTCTTTCCTTTGCATTTAATAATATAACCCTTTTTTGTTAAATTTTTTCATAACCTTCTTACACTATCATATTAGATTGTAAAAAAAAAAACATTGTAAAAAAATAAGGAAAATAGATGATATTAATAATCTTCTTACATTGTTAATTTTACTTTATCTACTTTTTTTTTTAACAATCTCTTTACAAATTTTAAATGACTTACTTTTATATTTTCTAAAGATTCCCAGTTCTGTTTTCCCCTATTAATTCTTTTAGTTCTAAATAAACATTTGTTTGCAATCTTTTTTTACCATACTTAGTCATTTCTTAAAACCTTAATGCCACCACCCATAGTCACTTCTTAAAATGTTAAATATCACCATCTTTTGTAATGGATTTCAGAAAACTATCAAATCTACTCAATTTATTTCCCCATCTATCTCTATCAATCTTTTTAAAAAATTAATTATTTAGCCTGCCAGATACCAAAAATAAAATTATGACCACTACAACAGACTTTTTTTTCTTTGTCAACTCTTTAATTCTTAATTCCTCTTTATTTACCAATATATAATCAAAAATATACTTCAGATTTTGAATCGATCATGTAAGTCCCCCTCCCCTTAAACTCAATTTTAATTTTCAACCTATATATATATTATCTAGTGCTTTTTGCAATTAGATGAGAAAAAATACCTTCAAGTTCCCTATAGCTATCCACTCCATCCTATACAAACAATAAACATGACCACATATATCTGAAAAAGATAAATGATCTCCATTACATGTATTTTGTGCTGAACCAGCAACTCATCAGTTGGTCCAGAACATTATTTCCCACATACATATATAATCAGACCTCAGTTTATAGAAAATCTTCAAATTTTAATAGACAGGCTTCAATATTCTCCACCCTCCAATTCTTCAACCATTAATATTATTCAACAGGGGTATAACAATAGTATTGGCATCAACAAGAGCTTTGAGCATGCCATCATCAGATTTTTAATGATATGGATGGCTGAAGAGTTGGAGGATGGAAAAGATTGAAGCCTGTCCATTAAGTTTGAAGATTTGCTACCATAATATAAAGTGAACACTGATTGTATATCTGTGTGGGAGATGATGATCTGAACCAACTTATGAGTGCTGATTCAGCTTAAAATATATACTGTTTGTATAGGATGGATTGGATATCTGTAGGGAGGTTGAAAGTCTGAGTTCAAATCCTTCTAATTACATTAAGTTGAGTATATATATATATATATATATATATATATATATATATATATATATATATATATATATATATATATATAGAGAGAGAGAGAGAGAGAGAGAGAGAGAGAGAGAAATAGTAGATATGAAATGATGAAAGTCATTGGTAGAAGAGGATTGTTAAGTAATTTGGTTGATAAAGAAGAAAAGGACATACCTAAGTATATAAAAATGTGAAGGATATAATTACTATATGGGTAAAAGAGTAAAAGGAAAGTTAGGATATTGAGAGATGAGACAGATATTTATATAGAGTGTTAGATAGAAGTAGTTAGCTATTTAATAAGTCAGTAACTAAACAAATCAGTAAAGTGAAATATAATATCCTTTCCCGATGTCGGCAAAATGTAAAATCTGACGAACAACTAAGAATCAAATTGCTTTACAAAAATTGTAAAAATTTTAAAATCTTAAGCAAAAAAAAAAAGGAGTAATAATAATATGAAATAGTAAAACTAAAAAGCTCACTAAAGAAAATGTCACAAAGCCAATAATAATAAGTCTCTGAACAAACATTCCTGGTTGAAGTTACTCAGGAAAAGGCTGCATGAGATAAGGAAATGAAGCATTCAGCAAAATGGAAAAGATGAAGTTACACTCAGTAAGCCTCTTTTCAGCACACAAAACATTCTAAAAAAATATAAATCTTAAAGATTTCTTAATGGTAATAATTCCGATGGAATTATTTCTTCATAATTCTTGAAAATGAAGCAAAAATAAGTTTGGAAACAGATAGATGTAAACTTCAACATTTACTATTAAAAACAATACAAAAATTTATGGTCCTTAGTTTTATCAGAACATACTTTTCAATAATTTAAATGATTACTGGCAAGAAATATTTTCAAATAGTCTTTCCCCTACTATATCAATCATTAGCATTATAGAAAACTATGATCGTCAAACAATACTATCTCATCCTTTATTATCCGAATACTTAGAAGATTTGCATAAATATAAAATCAAAATCATTAAATCTACTGCTATTTTTTCTGCAAGATTTTTTATAGTGCTAGAATACTTCTCAAAATAAAAGCAAAAAGAGGCAGAGAACACAATTAAGTAGTTACATTAAAAAAAGTTATATTATATAACTAAGAATCAAATCGAATTACACTTAGCTATATTATGCATGATCCAACTGATTTCACAAAAGTTTTACAGAAAAATATAGCTGACATTGTTCAAGTCATAAAGATAGTAAGAGAACTTTCTCCAAATATAAAATTTGAAATTCCTGTAAGATCACAAAATAACAAATATTATCAGATGCACTACTATGTCATGCAATTCATTCATATTATAGTTAGTATCAAGGGTCAGCAACATCTTTACTTCAAATGTTTCAGACTCAGTGCAGTGTTGGAAATTGCAACAGTTTCAGAAAAATTGACAGTCTTGGTCATTTTTAAGACTATTTCATGGGCTAGTTTCTAAAAACAGTATGACTACCTGGGATGTAAGTTATCGCTTCAGTAATAATACTTTATTTGCTTTGTAAGCTGCAAATACTATCTATCCTAAATCTGATGTAATACTATATAATCAAGGATGCAGCATTTTGATAGATATACCACCTGTATATATTGCAGTTATGCGAAAGTCTCAAAATTCACATACTGATAATCAGTTCCAGCAATCCATGGGTCCAAATAAAAGTAATACACAGAATCAAGTTACAACTGAGATACCACTTATATTAAAAATTATCCAATACTAAAAATAAAACCTAACTTTTGAGACACCCACAAAATTACTTTCTTTATAAAAGAGCTACAATACCTGATTCAGATGCCAAACATGTCAGCAAAAGGAATCACTCCAACTCTTTAAAAACATAATATTCCAAACATCAAAATTGACACAATAAATGCAAGAGGACTTGATTCATACAATAGAATTTCACAGCTAAGTCAATTTCTAAACAATCATCATGCTAACATCTATCAGAAAAAAAATAATTTTATCAAACAAACCTATCATTGTTAACACTCTAAACAATAAATATATATTTATACGTAAGTCCAACATCAGTCAAGCATAAAGTGTAGGTGTTTTAATAAATATGTAACTTCTATTGACAAGATTAAAAATAATATTTGTTTCAGTTAGTGCAATCGTTGTTTCTTTTATTTTTCAGTCACAGCTGTTATAGTAATATATTTATGCCAGATAGCCAAAGACATAATAAATATTCTTCTCAATGCCTAAGATAAAATTCTACATAAGTCTGGTCTAACAGTTACGTATGGTAACTTTAATTACTCCTATAATGAACCACCATTTATTTTGAAACTAAATTTCAATCTATTTGTTTTGCTATCAGTACTTTCACTTTACCCTCCAAATGCTGTGTCATTTATTGGAGGTTAAGAATCTTCTCTCACTGATCTTTTTTTAATTTCTCCTACTGACTTCAATATTTTATTTTCTGATCATGCTTGTGTAATTCACACACAAAGCCCTCTTCAAAACAAAGAAACCGTATATAAATTTATATTCATGTGTCAATTTCTCAGTGAATTTCAATGAACTACCAGTGATTACTCTAATACAGTCATTGTCAATAATTATTTTTATCACTGCAGAACTTCTCTTCTATTGATATATAGATATTACTAAAAAAAATTCTAAATAATAACAGATTATCATTTAAATAACCTTATAAGACAAAGTATTGAAAACTTCAGTTCAACTCTTCAAACTATTATACAATTTAATGATTTAAAACTCCTTATCCATATACTGCAAAATAAAGTTAATCAACTAACTGCTTTCTATAAACAAATGCTATGATATTTAGGTTTAGATAAGTAATCTCTAATCTTTCAAGATTAACAAAATCTTCTATAAACCATGCAAAATCAACTTCTCCTTATGTCTTTAGTATTCCTATATTCACATGCTCACCACTTCTGTATAGTGAGTTTTGCCTGTTTTAGTATTCCTATATTGTTAAAAGAATATACACTTGGGTCAGTCATCAATGTGGATATCAAACTTCTTAACTATTTAAAAGCTACTCTAAAAGCAGTTGTTTATTATCTACTCTTTATTAACAATGATATATGATTTCCTTAAAATAATTATATCTAAAAGTAACAAATTCTTGAGAAATTATGCACTTAAGCTCACTCATTCATTAGCAATAATCTTATTCCTGCTAATATTTACAAATATCCAAATTATATCATCACTTCCATACTACATAAGCATTATAATCAACTTTGTTCACAATATTACACACCTATCATTTCTACTAATGTAATTTTTTGCCTTAAAAAATCAAATATCTTACACCCATCTGTGAATGATTTGCATCTCAACTTACTGGAGAATATTGGTCAAAAATGTTTGCAAGAATTATTTATATTTAACTAAATGATCATATCCTTCTTAAGAGTGCCATGCATCCCAAAACAACCTTTTAGTGCAGGAATCAATATTGTATGCAAAAAAAATAAATTAACAAATCTCACATGCCAAATTAACTTTAAAGCTGCTTTGATCTAGTAAACTGAGCATAGTTTGTTTAATATGTTAAGTAAGCTTCTGTCAAGCCATATAGTCTAATTATTGCCATAAAGGAATTACCTTACCAACAGATCTGTCAAGCTTAAAAATTACATGTGCCTCTTTTCTTCTTTTAAACTAATCAGAGGTATTTCACAGGATTCGTTACTTCTATCACTACTACTTTGCAATGTACATGTATAGATTCCATGATCAAAGAAATTGAAAATATCCTGAAGATCTGTATTTATATGCATCATCTAAGATGAGTATTGAATGTCTTTAGAAAAATTTAACTTTATTTAAATATTCCAAATACATTCAACTGCTAGTAATAATTGAAAATGTATTTGGAATATTTAAATAAAGTTTAATTTTTCTAAAGACATTCAATACTCATATTAGATTATGGATATAGTCTAACATACAACTACAACTAAAATCATCACAAACCTTCAGGAATCCGGAATCCTGAAGATCTATTCCTTTCTCATCTTGGAATTACTGTTAAAGTGATATCCTTTGTTAATGATGTCCTGATAGTCTTTAGAAGCCTTCAGAACATTCCTCTCATTCTTCTTATACTTAACAATTTCCAACACTAACAGGATCTACACAAAAATTTCTAAGTCATCCATATGGCAGATAGCTACAGGTCATGATCTATCTTCATTCTTCACAGATACTTATCTTTTCTTGGAATTTCCAATCAATTTATCTAAAACACAATTATGTCACCATCTAAAACATTTGATCATCAAAAGTCTTTTGCCTAAAATTGCTTTATTTTATAATAAAGGTTTATATTTTAAATGATATTCTAGGTGGTATACATGCTTACTATAGTCCATGGATGCATCTTTTCAGAACTAATGTTAGAAATCTCGTGTCTATAATAAAACCATATATGATTATCATCACATCTTCTATCAATTACAACTGCTTGTTTTTCAATTTGTAAAGATGGATTTAATCTAATATATTCTCAATCATTTGCTTCATATATCAGAACTACAAAATATGTTGCAACTTTAGATAGTCCAATCCTAAAAGCCACTCCATCCATATAACATTGCTTGCTCCACTTCTATTTTTTATTAATCACGCAGATCTATTGGTCAATCATAATATCAAATATAAATTTAATTTGTGTCTCATCTAAAGATGTGAAAAAAATTATATAGCCTAATAATCTATGGTCAATCTTGCCAATTGTGAAGATTTTAACCAGATTCCAAAATATGAGTGTTTCTCAATCATGGTTGAAATTTTTGTTTATTACTTGATACAATTTCTACCAACTGATTTAAATTAAATCTGGATTTCACATTTCTTGTGTAATAATCATTCAGATGATATATTACATATTTTTCATACCTGTCCACACATCTTATGACACTTATATAATCATATAACTAAATAATTGCTCAAATACCCATCTAGTTTAATTAAGTAGAAAGATTCATGTCAATTCTTAACTGAGTAATGTAAATAAGAATGACATTTCAGCTAAATGAATATAACTGCTCAATCTGCTAATAATGTATTAGAATTTTAAACAGTCTATTAAATAAAAGCCAAAAGAACTTTTATTTATTTATTTAATCAATATATATATATATATATTAATTCTAATATTTTCACGGATAAATTTGCAGGATATTCTGTGTAGTGAAAACGTTTCAGTACAATATCAAGTACCTTCCTCTTTCGCTCTGAGGAAGGTACTTGATATTGTACTGAAACGTCAGCATTTAGCTTTTTCACTACACGGAATATCCCGCAAATAGTAATAATAATATGACATATATATATATTTACTTCCCATCATTTAATTAGAAAATATCAACTGTAAATTTCATTGTTTTTTTTGTTTTTATTATCTGCATTCTGTAAAGTATCGATTTTGTTTGTTGCTCAATTTTTGGTATTACTATTAACAATCTTCATAGCCATGGTAATTTGTCTTCTTTTGATTTTTTATCAATACCTTATTTTATAATTATTTCTTAGTCTATCAGAGTATTCTATAATTTTAGCATTAAGATACTTGACAACCCTACCATTGCTGTATCATTTATCCGCATCTTTCTTGTACTGAAGAAAGATTTTGCAAGATCATCTGAAGTATTGAAATGAGATTCTCAACCCATAACATTACTGTCACAGGACACATTTACATTTCAAACATAAATGATATAGTACAATGCATATTTAATATACATGTAGCTATCATCAGGATTGTACTGTCTACAAATCAACATTTTATAAAAAATCAAGGCATATAATGATTATTACTAAAGTACAATTTATAAGAATAAAGAGCAAAGCTATTACAGTTCATCCACAGGTGATAAAAACATGGGTAAATGTAGAACTTCATTTAACTGCTAATAAACTTGAGTTTTAAGAAAATTGATAAAATCCGGCAAAAAATTATGCTAATACTGTACATTTTTATCACGAAATATATTCCTCCATCTTTTAATTCTTGCATTTGAAAAAAATTCAGTATGGGTTTAATTTTACCCGGGACAACTGCTTGTAAGGCGCTGTGCTGACCTCTCGATCACCAACGCTTGACTATGGGTTTAATTTATTATTAATAATAAAAAGATGAAATACAATCTTTATCAATTCTTTTTAAAGAGATCAAAATTACCAGGAAACTAGTTTTTTTTATTTTCGTAAAATTCCTTGACACATTTGCAAATTACACTCAAAAGAGACTTTAAAATTATTGTTGGTTTTTTTATAAGACTGCCTTCATCTTCGAGATCTGGAATGAAAACAAATTACACTCAAAAGAGACTTTAAAATTATTGTTGGTTTTTTTATAAGACTGCCTTCATCTTCGAGATCTGGAATGAAAATGCTATTAAGGAAACAAAATCATCATTACTTGTACGTGATTTATTATTTATATTTTTCATGTTTCGCTAGTAAACAATAATACTTCCTTAATTTTTTATCAGATTTATTATTTATATTACTCATGTTTCATTAGTAAACTATAATACCTCCTAATTTTTTATCAGATACTATAACTGATTTTTATTTAAATGTTTGTAGGCATTTAATGTGTAAGCAGTTGCTATAGTTACCATAGAAATAAGAAAATAGGAATTAAATTTGTTGTAACATTTAGCCAATATGAACGAATGAGATCTAATCTACAATATGAACCGTGCAATACATTGAAGTAATACTGTCACGTGATCACCATTCTTTATGCTACTGCAGGGGTGGGGAAATAGCAGCCTGCTAAGAGTTTTTATGCGGCCCGCCAAGACAAATCAGAAAAATCCACCTTGAACTGAGATTTCCTTCCCGTGCACGACCGAAGATTCGTCTCACATTTCCCACTAGGATGGTCACATCAATACACATGCACAGTGTAGATACGATGTGCAGTGCTTTTCCAGTTGATCTGGTTAATTTCAATTTTGTCTTTGCCTTAGCAAATATATACATTTCTAACTTTAGTGAAACCATGAAGCCTCTGAAAAAATGTAAAATCGGTGATGAATGTCATGTGTTTAATGAAGAATAGACAAACAAATATTTCTTTGGTAATACAGGAAATAAAACAGTTTTTTATTGTGAAGTGAAAAAAAGGTGTGGCTCTCCGCTAACCTTCGCTTCCACAAAGTGGTTCCCAATGCGACCCTTCGCCAACCTCTGTGGCCCCGAGCCAAAACAATTGCCCACCCCTGTGCTACTGTATGGAGAGCTTTGCCTCTGTGAAGTACTACTGCATGGAAAATCTATTACTTTTTTTTTTTTTTTTTAAATTATATTAGATTGAAAAATACATTCATATGTAAGTTATAATATTCGAAAAGTACTTCATTTCCGTCAAAATTAAAATGTCACATAATTGAAGAAATGATATAAAAAGCTGAGACTTATGAAGATTCATAAATACAAATTTGTATTTGAGAACTATATGGTTTCACTCACACTGGTTAAAAATAAATATGTATAGAACATCATCTTTCTTAGTGTAAACATTTAAAATGATTTTTATTCTTGAATGTTTATTAAGATTAGTCAAGTTTTGGTGGTCGAATGGTCAGCACAGCTGCCTTACAAGCAGTTGTCGCGTTTCTTTGACACATGAAAAAAAAAAGTAATATAGGTTAGGTGATTTTCTTTTTCTTTTCCATACAGCTAAAGAGTAATTATTTTCAGTCAGTACAATTTAACATGAACTATAAAACAGGCAGACGTAAAATATTTATGTAAATTCTTGTTTTATTGAGAATATGGCTATGGATAGAATACAATAGAAACTACAATTAGTCAACGTGCTGAAGTCTTTTCAAAATTGGAGTGTGGAGTGGATTGAAGCCTGTCCATTAAAGTATGAAGATTGGCTATCTTAATATATATCTGAGCACTTATAGCATATATGTGTAGAGATGGTAATCTGGACCAACTGATGATTGCTGGTTTAGAATGAAATACGTATATTGGTGATTATTCATCTTTTCGACATAAATGTGTTCAAGTGTATCAGTGTTATGAGATGGAGTGGAGAGTGGTGGGTGGTATGAAAGTCTGTGCTTATATACCCTATATATTATAAAAAAAGTTAAGTATCAAAACGCAGACAAGAGGGCCGGACGCGTGATAGATTATGTTTCGTGAAATTTGTTTTCATAACTATATTAAAAGTCATCTTTAATTTTTTATTGCCTGTCTTTGTTTTTCTTTTCTTTTGATGCTAGAGTGATCACATTCCCATTTACGAGTAGTTGTTAATAATGGGTGATTCGTAAATTGTGAATAATTACGGTATCTTTCATAATATTTTTATTATTTCTAATGCATACGTTGATTACATAGAACTAAGCATAAACCAATTGTCAGTCTTGACGAGTTAATTGATATCTCTTGAGGTATTTACAGTATCTACAACCGCTATTTTACGAATTATCAGAGAATTTATTCGCGTCGCAAGATACTGTTCTGCTCTTTGTTGCATGCGGCACAGTAAATGAAAAACTAAACATAATCAAATAATGATAATTAATAAATATTTATATTATACCTTACATATTTTATTATTAGGGATCAATTGGAATATTTATGAATTCAGATTATCATTATAATAAATAAAGATCCATGTATCTCAAGGTTTTATTTGAATTATCTAATGCGTAAATACAGCCTTTCTAATATATAAAAAGTTTAGATTTGAACATACAGATATTACTATTATTTATCAGTTCCAAGAATAAATTATAAATTTATCAAAGTGCAGATATGTATATGAATATACAAAAATTATTTTTTCAATAAAATGATTTATTTGTATATATTATTTAGTATAATATAGGTCAAATTATGCAAGGTTTTAATTTTTACACAATATTATTGGTAGAGAGGTGCTAAAACGTTTATTCGAGAAAATAATTTGTTTTCTAAGGAGCGCTTACATCCACCCTCGCTATTTTTTTATAATACAACTACAGTATACGAAAAATGCAAGTATTCTTAACGGACATCCACTTTTTTTTAGCACCCAACAAGTTATTATTAAGCCTCCGGGCATCAAAGCAGTAATTTCGCTCGCTCTCTCTCTCTCTTTTGATCAAGGTCTAGGCTATATAAAAACTCGCTTTCTAAATTATAATTGTGTCCAGGCTGTTGGAATAAGCCGAGAGCATATACAGTTAACTAGCAAGTTCATCTCTCTATCAATTACAAGGAACATTTAGAGATTATATGCGAGAATAGACTACACCGATTTGTATACAACAGTCGATGTAAGGTAATATACGTTCGACCGCTTGAAAATTTAAATTTCGCAAATATTAATTATTTAAAAAATATATATGTATATTAAATCATTTTTAATATTATCCAGTTACAAGTTAGAAGTTTAAGTTATAAATATAATTTCATCAACTTTCATGGCAGAACTTAAAATAAGCGCATCATTATGGTACTGACGTATTTATTAATTAATTAATTAATTAATACACTGTTATCGACCTTTCAATAATGTCCATTTTCGAAATTACTAAAAGATAATCTAATTCATAATGAATTATTTTATTTCACCAGTATACTAAATTGGGCAGTAATAATTTATTACAAAAATGTAAATACCTGTGCCTTTTCAAATATAAAATTGAATCTAAATCACAAAGCTAAATTTAAAATATATATATATTAAAAAAATAATGGTCCTTTATGAGTCTGATGATTTTTATCTACATGGCCAATAATTTTGAAGGTGGGTTACACCATTGCAAAAAAAAAAACAATAGCTGGTTAGCAGTACAATATCTCGAAAAAGGGAATAATTCTGATAAAATATCTAATTTTTCTATGGGAAGCAAACCTTCTCTAATAATCTTTAGAATTTAGAATTTCATTATTTTTTGTAAAATAGTCAATAGAATTTAAATATGAATTAGTTTATTAATTAAATACAAATATTTGATTAATCATTAAATATGGCAAATCCAAAACTTTAATTATTAATTTTTAATTACGGTTTCTATATTTAAAGAGCTTGTGGCATAATAATGCTGGTTTGAATCCTAACTTGTTATGATCTGAAAAAAATATTCTAAGTTTATTTGATTCAAACTCATACCCGGATTATGAGTTTACGCGCTGATCATTACGCCATTGACTCTCTAGATGTAGAGATGATTATTAAAAGTGACAGTAAATTTATCTGTAAATTGAAAGAAAAAAATTCTGATAGGATAAACTGCTATGAAAGATTAATGAGAAAGATAGAGTTCAGCCTACCGGTACTGCCGACTAGAATAACGTGGGAGAAAATAAAGGGGAAAAATAGATCAAAAGTTTTCGCTTTTTAGGAACGTTAGTTTTATCTTATTTTTTAAATTCATATTTTTCGAAAAGAACGGATAATAGGACTGAATTTCCAAGGCCCACTAAGGGTTTGAATCGCAGGACATAAGTAAAAGAATTCAGAAGATGTGCTTTTGATATGTATCTGATTTGGATCATTTCTCAAAGATCTTATCTATAATAAAAATAACGTTGATGTAAGTCTAAATATTAAAATATTAGAAGAAATTGTATTTACGGGTAGCAAATAGATAAACTGTTTAGCAATGATGAAAAGTTATTGTTTAGTATTAACAAGTGCCCTACCATCCCAATTATTTCCATCTCTTTCAGGCTAAGAACTTTGATTCTTAGGTGAAGTAAATTATCTGTAATTAATTATAAATTTAATCTAGTCATTTTTTTTTTTTTAGAATTCTCATTTTATACAAAAAAAAAACAACTCACCGTCTCATTATAAGATTAAATTGAATAGTCGGTTGTTCGACTTTACTGATACTGTTATAAAGTTTTACATTATTGTAAAATAGTTAATTAATGTACCAAACGTAAATTTTAACATATTAAATGTGTTAGTCATTAATTTTTTTTCAGGCGCGTTAGATAACACAAAAAAATCTCTTGGAATATTAAGACTTTATGATTTTGTGATAGAACTTATTTCCGGTAATTTGAAGATTTTAATACATTAGTGTAAAAAAATGTATATATTATTAAGCTTTTATAGATATAAATAATAGTTCATTTTAATATTAATAACTTATTTTGCCAAAGGTAGTTATAAGAATTAAATTACAAAATTTTCATTTACTAATGTACGTGTGTGAGAATTTGATAATATACTTGGTAATTGAAGTTTGAAATATATTTAAATACATATTATATGAAGTTAAGTTTAAGTATCTCTAAAAATAATGTGTATATGAAGTTAAATTGTAATGTTCTAAATGGATTACTTGAAAAAGTGTGTGTTTCTAATGCATCTATAGTGTGAGACATTTGGGCTGAAGGATAGTTGTGATGGGATTGAGCTAAAAGTGAAAGATGCATTAATAAAAACAAAAAACATGCAAATATATATACACTTTATCGACATATAGCTCATCTGAATCATCTTAATGCAAGGCGTTATCATTGAGCATTGATTAAATATATATCCAAGCAGTGTTGATTTTTTTAAAATCTATTTTATTTTTAAATATTGTTTTTACTATACATTACTATATATACTCGAAGAGTTATTATTATGAAGATCTGGTCACCAGGTGACGCCCTGGAATATCACAATAGAATATTAGGTGCGAGTTAATATATGATAATAGTAAGGAAAGTAGTTTAAGGCTCCAACGGGATCTTTATCAACAAGAGAATATATATGTAAATGAAAATATGTGGGATATTTTTTCTGTATATTTTGTAAAAGAGATATAAAAAATTTTTCAAATTTTTTTTTTAAGTTTAATATTTAAAAAAGAAAGGGAAAAATATAAAAATTTATTGAAAAATAAAATTAAAAAATAGTTTTTATACAGAGAGTGGATTGGTTTTTTGTGTGGTGGGATGGAGAAGAGAAAAGGGGGAATTTAAAAGGCCATAGAGTTGACAAAGATTATGTTTGTGGAAATGGGATGGAGCAGAATATGGGAAAACTTAGACTGGGGAATGGAAAATAAAGTGGCTAACAGGTTTCTCTGGGCATAATTGTTAAGAGATTCTTGACTCTGTTTAAGGAGAAGCTACAGTACATCACATCACATTATCTTGCCTGAAGCAGCATATTTTACTGATTACCCAATCTTCTTGGTTATTGACTTTTCAATTATCTCCAGAATTGCATCAGCACATGAAGTATTTTTTGTTGTCATATATAAAAAAAAAACACCTTTTTTTTTATTTCAATAAAATTAAAGACATAAAAGTTCTTTATTAGCAGCATTATATATTTGTCAAAAATTATTTCAGTAGATTTATGTGCAGTTTAATAGCTTATTTTTTAGAGTATTGTATTTTTTTTGCTATGCATTACGCTATACTATAATTTTTAATGAGGGAAGAAGGATAAAAACATTATACATGGTGAAATCTCTTCATAATTTTGAACACAAAATAGTTTCCAAACAAATTAGTAATTTCATAATGGTATATCTCTATAGTTAGAGGAATAAAGATTCCTGGAAATAAGAGTTTTTAGAATAAGTTGCAGATTTTTTAAAAATATATATATATTAAATAGTGAAATAATATTTCTACCCCAAATTATGTTCAGATCACTAAAAAAGAATTCAAATGGCTATGAAATAAGCACAGAAACATTCCAACAAATATATGACAATGTTGTGATGAAATTAATTCTGAAACTCTTGAGTATGGCAGGTTAGGCTGTATATATACATATAAGTGATTATAAACTAATATATATGTGCTGTATGCATGTATAAGTGATTATAATAACTTTGAACAAATAAGACTAAGATCTTTGTGGACAATAGGTATCCTGGTAGCCTTCAGCAACAATAGATGTCATAATATACCCCAAATATATGACTTCTACAGCTAGTTTAATTTATCAATAATAATATTAAAAAGTTTCATCCAAGGTTTATAAACAAGCCAATAGCATCATAAATATCGTAAAATGTCACTGATGACATAGTAAAACAAATGAGAGATTAATTTGCTTTGATAATCATTAATGTTATTTAAATGTTGACTTAGCTTAAACATAGAGAGTCTGATCAATTTTCCAGGAAAGAGTGATGAAAGTAAAAAGATATTTTTTATATATGTGGCATGTTATGACAAACAGAATTTCATGTATTGTTTAGGTGAATTGGAACAATAGTAACATAAGTAGTGATTTTATTTAAGGGGGGGGGGTAAATGAAGCTAACTGAACTGTGTTTTTAGTAAGAAAAAGAGATCATTTGAAACAGATTTCATGTTAATGGCTCGATCTAGAAGAAAAGCAAATAATAAAACTAAAGAAAATCCTGTTGCATGAGGATGTCATTACATATAAATATGTTGTTTAATTTTGCAGTTAGTGAGATAATTTCTAAATACTGTTACTTAGAAAGTTAATTGATAATAAGAGATGGTTTGAGTAAATCAATACAATCTTAAATTGAGTTTTTGATCTTTAAAGTTTATAAAAGACCCTTGAATGGATAAAATGAAATGTTCTATCTTGTAATCTTTGATGTCATGATGTTATGATATTAATTTAAATTAGCTAGTAAAATGGTAAATCAAAATTATTTGGTCTTAACATGGGTGATCAAAGTAACTGTGTAGAGGTGATACACTATGATCCATAAACTTATCAATTCACATGATCACCATTTCTTATGCTTGCTCATAACTATTATTAAAACAGGCAAAACTCTCCATACAGTAGTGCCACTCAGTGCAAGCCAGAGTAATCAATGGATTCCAGAAGGCTTGTGCATAAAATTCCTATCTAGTGCCTACTCATCCAATATCTCCAGACTAGTTTCTGGCTTGTGGCCTTTGTCAGTAAGGAGCTTTGGATCTGAGAGCACTGCACCTAGATCTTAGTGTTCTCCAGCAGCCACCTTTTATCTCTACCCAACTACAAAAATATGAGAATAAAATTGAAAACACAATAATATTTTCAATCTAATCTCATTAGCTTATATAGTCATATAGGTCTGAACTCAGTTCAGTACCCATACATCTTGGTGTCTTTGGTTCTTTAATAAAAATAGCCACCACTATCCTATTGGGCAGGATTGGTAAAAAATGGTGATCATATGATGTTTAATTGTTTAATACCAATACTGCCTAATAGGATAGTGGTGGCTATGGTTATTAAGGAACCAAAGACACCAAAATGTATGGATACTGAACTGCAGACCTATATGACTATATAAGCTAATGAACTTAGATTGAAAATATTATTTTGTTTTCAATTTTATTCTCATATTTTTGTAGTTAAGTAGAGATAAAAGTCCTAAGATCTAGGTGTAGTGCTCTCAGATCCAAGGCTCCTCACTGACAAAAGCCACAAACCAGAAACTAGTCTGGGGATATTGGATGAATAGGCACTAGCTAGGGATTTATGCACAAGCCTTTCTGGGATCCATTGATAACTCTGGCTTGCACAGAGTGAAACTTATCAATTCTGGAGGCATTTAGTTGATTGCTAATATTACGTTTGATTTTAATATATAGATGTCATATTGAATTTCTTCCATAATAATGATATTTAGTTTTTTTAATATAAACCAGCAAATTTAATACTTCAGTTCAATGTAATCAGTATTTTTTTTCTTTTGTAATGATAAAAGAAGTAATAAGAAATAGTTGTAAATGTACTCTGTGGCTCCAAAACTGTTTATATTTCATGACAATGTAATTAAATGCTATATGAACTCCTGAGCGACCATATATTTGATGGCTATTACTAATGATTTTATAAAGTTTTGGATGTCTGGAATCTAGAATAAATTCCAACTAGGTTGATTAATGTGGAAAATACAAACATCCATGAAGAAAATATATATATATATAACTATCCAGTACAGCTAAACATTGATTGATAATTGATTGAAGGATAAAATTTAGTAGACATAGATCTTCCAGTATTAAATTTATAAGCAAGGTCAGCCTATTAGTTTTCAGGTAGTCAGGAAAATGACATAAAAAAATCAATAATGAAGATGACTGTATCAATGGATTATAATGTGTTTAAAAGAAATAATAAAAATTGAACTAATCTCATATAAAAACTATGATAACTGAAGTTGAAATCCCTTTAAATATGATAGTTTCTTTGTATTTGGATTATTTTTGTGTGCGCAGATTTATGCAATAACCCCCCCCCCCCCACTGATTATTGAATAGTTTAGCAGGAAAATAAATCCATGTTTCCCTAAAAATAAGATCAGGTCTAATATTAATTTTTAGTCCAAAAAATGGCTTATTTTCAGGGGATGTTTTATTTTTCGTGCACAAATATATATATTTATTTAAGTATAAAAATTTGTATTTATTTAAATAAAAAAATCAACATTTATTCAATATTAGTAATTTCATTAGTACATAAATAATTTTTACTACTCCTTGAATATGTAATGGTTAATCAAAAAATTCTTGTTAAATACGAGAATATTAAAAGTTATTTACATCATGTGATGTTTATTGGCTACATTCTGTTAAATTAGTGATATTTAATTTAAAATAACATATGAAAATGTTAAGCTGGCTTGATTAATTAATTTGTGAACGAAGATTGCCCTTAATAATAAGTTTTAGCCTTTCAGATATCAATGTTGATTTATTTACAATACATACATTTGGAGATCAGATGAAAGAGAAATTCTTATATCAGACTGAATAAATAGACATTGATAAATGAAAAGTAAAATCGTATTTGCAAGTTTATTAAATAATTAATTATGAATCTGAAACCTGAGTAATATTTATGCATGTACAAAAATCTACATTTATATCCATTTATATATTCGTTAATTTATAATTCAATATGTCCATCATACCTTTCAACAAGATGACAATCTTAACTAGGGTTTTATTTGGGATAGGACTTAATATTATCAGCATCCTGAAAATTCATGCTAGGATTTATTTTCTGGTTAAATCTTGTTTTGGGAGGAGATGGCACTAGAAGACTATGAATTATAGAATAGAACAAAGTTTTACAAAGGCTGAATAATGACTTTGAGGTGTGCCGCAAGACCAGTAACAGAAATTGTATTCAGTTTCTGGTTATAATTAGCAGCCATCCTTAAACTAACACGGTCATTTTAACTCAAAAAAAAAAAAGACAAAAGAATAAAAAGTTAAAAATGAGTATCAATTGTAAAGCATCCACATATATTACCATGATGACTCCTTTTAAAGGTATTTATTTGATAACTTGCAACTTGATCTTTTAACTTCTTCTGTAGAAAATTTTTCTTTTGAAAAGACTTCAACATCTTCCCTAACCTTTCTCTGTCAGATGTTCTCCAATGAAAGTAATCAATATTGAATCTTTTAAGTCTTTGGCATAATCATTATAATGCGGTTTGCATTTTTCATAAAAACTGTAGTTAAATTCACAGAAAAACATGTCTTTTTTTAAAAAAAAAGAAAGTCTGTTATTGTTTATTGCACTTCATATGCCCATTCCAATTAAAATGTATCTTTATAATAGTAGATCACAAAATTGGTTTATGATGTTTTCATTTTAGAAGCATTGAATCATCCTTAAATGAAATCTTTTCAATTCTTTTAGTTTCATTATATAAAGCATTTAATTATTGAACCAAAATAATAAATTATAGTTATAGCCATAATAATAATTATATACATATACAGACACAAACATACACATTAAATTAGCATAAACCAATGTATATTCATTAATAGAGTAGCATGACTTTCCCCTCTCTCTCATGCTATGAGTAAATAATATTCTATTGTCAAAGAATCAATAATGAAATGAACCAAGGTATTCCTTAAACACTTTGCTGCTTATAAGATTAATTTAGTAAATATTGTTGGAAATAGTGAACTCAGTATATCAGTCAGATGAAAACATGGTATTAATAATTACTGAATTAATAATCAATTATTCAAGGATAGAATCTGTCATTTTTAATGACCTTATTTTAATAGTCAAACAGAAGTTAATAATTGTAAACATTAAATCAATATAACCAATTGTATATGCAATTGAAACAGAAAACCAATTCTCTTCCTTCAGGTTATTAATAAATAACATTGTTGACAAAGAGTCAGAAGTAGAATAAATCCACCTATCCTTTAAGCTTTTGATGTTTATTGGCTTACCTTCATCAACATTCACAATGAACTCAGTAAACCAAAATAATTAATAACACTATGTTGATTATGAATAAAATAAATCTCCCTATTCTTGAAGCATTTTGATGTTTATAAGTTTACCCCTCCCAATATTCAGAATGAACTTAATATATTATCCAGATTAAAACATAGCATTAATAATTATTAAATGAATAATAAATTATCCAAGAATGGAGCTGATTCTCAATTTTAATGATCTTATTTTAATAATCAAATAGAATTAATAATTGTAAACATTAAATTAGCAAAGAAATAAACCACTCTCATCCTTCATATTATGACTGAATAAATTATGATAAAGGGTCAAGAATAAAGTGGCTCCACATATTCTTTAAGTTTTTGAAGTTTATTAGTTTATTCCTGCCAACATTGTTTG
This sequence comes from Epiperipatus broadwayi, assembly GCA_028023455.1. NCBI lineage: Eukaryota > Metazoa > Onychophora > Udeonychophora > Euonychophora > Peripatidae > Epiperipatus > Epiperipatus broadwayi. Next base: position 1,137,200 of record JAQFVV010012409.1, read on the forward strand.
TAATTAAGAATGAACTCAATATATCATCTACATAAACACATGATATTAATAATTATTAAATTAATAAATATAAACAAGATTTTGTTGACAAAGGGTCAATAATAGAATTTAATAATTATTAATGCCATGTTTTTATCTGGATAATATATTGATTTCACTCTGATTTGTCAATAATATTGACGGGAGTAAACTTATAAATATCAAAAGCCTAAACAAAAGATGCATTCATTTTTGACCCTTTGAGCATTATTTATAACATGAGGGATTGAAATCATTTGTTCCATTAATTACATATACATCGGGTTAGACAGGGCAAAAATTCCATGGGACCCAGAGCCTTCCCAAATTGTGGATAGGGAAATGGCCTTCAGATATGAAGGTTAGCTGTAAATAAGAAAAGTATTGTAAATAAGCAGTCACTGACAATGGTACAACATTCACTATCAGAAAGTGGTGAAGGAGACTGTGGTTTGTTTATTTCTAGAAAATTCCACATTTATTATGATAATCAATGTATAATGGTGAATGTTGACTGCTATTAAATAAGTCAACATCCCTCTGGATTCTGGGTCAGCAACAGCAGATCACTATAGGTGACAATGGTGCAGAGGAAATGGTAGATGTATGTTCATTTTATGAGATTTAGCTAGCTTATTAAGACTTAGGCTATTTCTGGGCAAAGAAGACAATGAGAAACTATTTTGCCTTATAATTCCCTTGGTTTTATTATGAGTATGTGTACAGGAAACATAATGTTTGGTGTTGGGACCTTAGTTAAGAATAACTTTGGTAGTTTTCCTGGAAGGAGTAGACATGATGGGAAATTAGAAAATTTGAAAGAGTTGTATATAAATAACATTGATGTTATAGAATTAATCGAAGTGAGATGGGAGGATGCGGAGAAGTAAGTAGTGGAGATATTAAGTTATTTTATTTTGATGGTAATAGATCAATTAATTGAGTTGGCATTGCTGTGGGAAGACAATTTGGAATAGTATGACAAAGGTTGAGGGTATTGACAATAGGCTGATAATGATGAGAATAAATGCAAATCCCAGGGATTTGGTAATCAAATGTGCTGATTACTAGTCATGATGATATTGAAATTAATGATATATATATATATATATATATATATATATATGAGAAGATAGAGGAAGTTATCCAACATGAAGAGAAAATGCATGTATATTACTATTGGATGATTGGAATGTTATTTTGGAGAAGGGTAAGGAAGGGAAAATTGTTGGAAATTATGGTATTAGAAAAAGAAATAAAAGAGGTAGCTGGCTTGTACAATTTTATATGGAGAATGTTTTGTGATTGCAAACACTTGTTTTAAAAACTATATTAGAAGATAGTATACATGGAAACCTCCAGATGATAGAAAACATAATCAAATTGATTATATATTGATTCAGGATAGACCCAAGAATGCTATTAAGAGTTTACAAACTTTGACTAGTGCTGATATAAACTCAGACCATAATTTGGTTATGGCTAAATTAAAGTTGAATTTAGAAAAAATTAAAAGAGGGGGAAAATATGTAAGATGGGACTTGAATAAATTGAGAGAAATGGGAAAAGGGAAATTTGGTTTAATATGTGAAAATGAAATGATTTTTCAAGATGAATATATTACTAACCTTGATAAGTGTTGGTGTAGAATGAAAGAAGGATTCTTAAAAACAGCAAAAAATGAGAAAGGTGTTATTCAGGTAAGAAAAGCTAAATGATCTTGGATAACTGAAGGTTTGTTAGAAAAGATGGAAAAATGTAAATACTGAGGAAGGGCAAAGTGCACATCAAAAAATTTATAATAGGCTAAGAAGAGAAATAGATTTAACAAAATAAAAATGGTTGGGGCAAAAATGTGGAGGGATATAAAGGCTTCATCAAGTGAAAAGATGTCATCTGGTATTTGATAGAATATGAAATGTCACTTAGGAGGAAAAGACATGGGTAGCAAGTGAGATTGCAGATAAGAATGGAAAGAGATTAACTGATAGCAATGATGTATTAAAAATATGGAAAAAACATCTGTAGTATCTATTTATTAGAGAAAATACTTTAATTATAAACTTGAAAATGAAGAAGATATTGAGATAGATGATAAATGGCCATATTGCTAAATGAAGTAAGAAAGTCAATTGCACAAATGATAAGGTTGTTGGATTTGATGCAATACCTATAGAATTTTTTGAAAGAAATGGGAGAATTTACTGTGAAGGAAATAGTTGGACTTTGATATATAAGAGTGAAGTTTGCCCTGCAGATTTTTTTAAGAACTATACTGACTCCAATTGCTAAAAAGAAAAAACTTGTTAAATGTGAAGAAATAGAAATTAAGTTTGTTTTTCTTTGTTTTTAAAGATTTTTTGGGGGGGGTGTGGTTTTTTGAGGAGGGGGGGGGGGGTGGGGGGGTGTGGGTGGGGAGTTGTTGGGGAAAATTTAGAAGAAGAAGGAAGGGGGAAAAGGAATTGTTTGATAGGTGTGGGATATTTTGTTTTTAAGATGGAGGAGTACTTTGAAAAGAGAGAAAATTGATTTGGAATATGTATACTGGACAAAGAAAAAGAGTTAAACTGGAAAATAATGAGACTGATGAAGTGAATATAGAAAGTGGAGTTAGGTAAGGATGCTGTATGCCATCTGTTCTCTTTAATATTTATTTAAAAGACATGCTAAATAATTATTTAGATTGTGGAGGAGCAAATGTTGGAAGATAGAGCAATAAAATGTATAAGACTTGCAAATGATATGGCTCTTATAATTGAGGATGAAAAGTGTCTTCAATATGTTGAATAAATTGGAAGAAGGATTTATAAATATATCATGAATATTAATGTTAAGACTAAATGTTTGTGGATAGGGAGAAATGCAAAAAGACTGCAAATTGAAATTCATGATAGTGTAGTTCAACAGGTAAAGGGATTTATATATTTGGGTAGTTGGTTGAGTGAGGATGAAAGAAGTGAAGTTAAAAGAAGAATAGCATTGGTAAAGGTGTTTATTAAAAGAAAGAAAATATTTTGTGGACCTTTGAAAAGAGAATTAAGAAAAAGATTAATTAAATACTATGTGTGGAGTATACTTATGTATGGTTGTGAAATATGGACAATGAATAATACAATTACATATTGCAAGCCTTTGAGATGTGGACATGGAGAAGAAAGGGAAAAATCAGGTGGATGAATAAAATAAATGAAGTTTTGGAAAGAGAAATTAAAAAAGAAGATTGATTCAGGAAATCAGAAAGAGAAAGAAAAACTGGATTGGACATATATTAAGAAGAAATTATAGTTTAATGAAAGATGTTTCGGAGGGAATGGTGAATGGAAATAAGAAGAAAGAATGGAAGAAATTGAAATTGTTGGTTATGAGATGGGAACAATTACATGGAATTGAAGAGCTGGGCAAAGAAGAGAATGGAATGGAAAAATGGATGAACTGATAATGTGGCTACTCTCTGGACCTGTACACTTGATAGAATACTGTTGATAATGACATTGCTCTATGCTAATTTAATGTTTACAATTATTAACTTCTCTTTAAGTCATTGAAGTGTGATTCAGTTTCCACTCATTCTTGGATAATTGATTACTAATTTAATAATTATTAATTCCATATTTGTATTCATCTAGTTGATATATTAAAATCACTGAATTGCTAACATTTACACAACCAATAAAATATGATCTTCACTTATACTTTTTTGCTATTTAATAGCATTTTTTTCTTAGTTCACTATGTACATGACTCTTAGTTAAACTTAGTAATTAATAGATGACTAATGGTGGTGCTCAATAAATCCTTATTCAGTGCTAGTCCATATAAATATACTCAGACTAGTTTCTAGCTTATGGCTTTCATCAGTGAGGAGTTTTTGTAATTTTTGAACAGTGCCCTTGGACTTTTTGGATCTAACAGACCTTTTTTTTAGCAGCCACTTTTTATTTTTTCTTATACTATCACTGTTCAAAAATACGAAAACTACTCACTGATGAAAGTCATAAACTGGAAGGAAACTAGTCATGATATTTGGATGGGACAATACTGGCTAAGGATTTCTTAACCATGATCATTTGACATCTATTGATAACAGAATTTTACACTAGGGGGCCTAAATATAGTGAGAAAATTTCAATTAAATAGCAATAAATAAAGATTATATAAGGTCTTGTTGATCATATGATGTTGTATTGATTTAATGCCAATTGTGGCCAAATAATCAAGGTGCCTATGGTTATGCAACAAACTAAAGATAGCATACAAAGTGAATTGGTTTCACTTTGATATAATTATGCAAGTAAATTTCACTTGGATTGAAAAAATTTGCAGGTCCTTAAATTTGGGCTGGTAGCTTAATAGTATATGGAAAAATAAAATAAAAAATGGCGGTCAGAAAAAAAAAAAGTACATTTTTTTTTTTTCGAAACAAAAAAAAAGTACATTAGATTCAAAACGTCCAAATGCACTGATCAAAAATAAAAGCTCCCCATTGATAAAAGCCTTAAGTTAGAAACTAAATTTTATAAAAAATGAAAAGCTTAAAGAATTTGTGATTTCATTTAATTCTTGACTCTTTGTCAACAGTTTTATTTATTCATGCCTGAGGGTTACTTACATTATTTATGTAGTCAAAATAAAAGTCATAGATCATTTCATAGATCACATGACCCTATCTCTTAAGCTTGTAAGTTATAAACAGTGAGGATTGCCAATCCTCACTGTTTATTATTTATGTACTATTTTAAACAGCATTAAATTGTTGCACATGCGCTTTGGATTTTACCTATAAAATGAATGAATACAAACACTTTGGACTAAAGTCTTTGGACTTTATCATGTGTTTGAAGTGTTTGTATTCATTCATTTTATAGGTAAAATCCAAAGCGCATGTGCAACAATTTAATGCTGTTTAATTAAAATAGTACAGTTTGTAAAAAAACATCGCTTTATAAAATAATTGACTTATTATTTATGTACACTTTTCAACATTTTTTCAATAGCATATCTTTTTTTAAAAAAATTAAAAAATATTAAACACGAGAAGTTTTCTAATCTTTTGGTCAATCATATTAAATAAATTCCAGAAGGCAAATTTGTTGTCTCTAAGGAATCTCTTTCATTGGGTTTTGAGATTAAACAAAATGAAAATACTTTATCCACATTAATGATAATTCACCAAAGCTCTCTATGGAGTAGTAAAAGTAATATTAACAATAAAGTCGTAGCATCTTGTTCTCATAACTCGATATATTTCTTTATTTTTTTTATGATCAAAATTATAATAGTCTAAAAATATATTTACTGTTAATTCTATTTGGAAAATAGATGAGGAACACGGCCATTAGATCATCACATGCTTTCTGCTAAAATTATGAAATGTTCTCAAGCCTGTCAATCATATGAATGATTTTCGATTTATTACTAACATTTTTAATGCAGTGTAGAGAATTTCTCCCATACGATTTAAAGTTATTCTGATCGATAACACTAGCCCACACCAAACTGCATCGATTTAGTAATACATCATTTAAAAAAAACCCATATAGAAGAAAGCAGCCATACTGAAAAGAAAAAAAAATTAATGGTAATTTTATAGATTCTAATATTCAAATAAAAATATTTTTTAAACAATCTATTGCAAGATAAAGATCTAACAGCTTGATTGGCAAGTGGTGAGGACTTGATTGTTTTTCTATAGTTTTCAAGTTTTACCCAGTCTAGAATCAAACCTAGGCATGGCAAACAAATTAAATAACACTAACATCGTGAGTCATTTCACTACCATCATATGTATGCTTTCCAAAAAATTATTAATTTATATTAAGTAACTTGATATACAAATTTTTTTGTTTACTTTAAAACCAATTTCAGTTTGAAATGTCTGGTAATGATATTGGATAAAGAGGAAAGTTGAGAATAAGATCAGCAGTGATAAAAGTATACTGAAAATTCTATATACCTAACCCTAGCCAGAGCATCCATGTGATCACTTAACATCTAATCTAATTATAAGCATTCGTTAAACTTTTATAGATTTCTTTTTCTCTCTCAGTTTTAAATATAGGAACAATGTTTAATCAACAATTAGGATTGCCATTTCCTCAACAAGCTTTGTGATAAATGCTTAGCCAGAGCCAGTATTTAAAATATCTCTGTCAGTAAACCCCCCTCCCCAAACCCCTGACCATAGTTTTGTGCTTTGGAACTCCTCAGAGAGGTGCCAGAGTAAGTTCAGACACTATTTAATGTTTAATCAAGTCTCAGAGAAAAATTACAATAAAAATAATAGCAAGAATAAGACTGTCTTAAAAAAAATGAAGCTAAATAATTATGAACAATTCTTTTAATAAGGAACAAAATTGGCTGCTTAAAGAAGTGAATTTCAAATATTATATATAAAAACGTATATATAAAGTTTTTCAAACAAACATCATAATTAGGTTTTTATTATTCTAATAAACTTGACTCCCGTAAATCAACCTAGCCTTCGGAAAGATAATTGTTTTTACCTAAGGCATTTTCGAAAAATTAATATTCTAAAGACATTGTGTTATTTCACAACATGAAAAGAAATAACATAACAAATATAAATTAATTTATTACTTATTATTTTTGGAAAAAAAAAAAAACTGATAGCAATGATCTTTAGCGACTTTCAGACCTGATAAATTAATGATCACGACTGTAAGTTTTCCAAGATTATCATACCCTATAAGTTAGAACTATTTTATTCAGCTGATGGTAGATAAAACAATTAAAGAATTAATTCGTTTACCAAATGCAGTCAATTTACAATTTTTATTATTTCACGATTATGCCTGCACAAATTCAAAGTGGTCCATTAAATAAAGTCTATCAATTCACTAATATATGTAGATTAAATTAATCCATGTAAACTGTCATGAAAATCATTAGTTCAGGAAATAGTGAGTCTACAGCCTCTACACAGCATTTCTATATTGATTTGAAGTAATTAGGCAATGTGGTAATATAGTCACATGATAACGCTTGATCATCTGTAATAATTTTTTGCCATCTTCACACGATCACTACTGTAGGGAGAGTTTTACTTGTTTTATTCACATCTTGTCATCTTTTTAGCATCTCAATAAATTTCCATTTCAAAAATCATTATCATCATCAATCATTATCAATCCACTGCAGGATGAAGGTCTCTCCAAGTTCAATCCATTTTTCCAATCTTTAGCTTCTCTTTTCCACAACACCCCTGCACACTTTCTTATTTCATCCATCCATCTCACATGTGGTCTCTTTCTGGGTCTTTTACAATCTCTTGGAATCCAGTTTAAGATTTCAATTGTCCATCTATTATCATATCTTCTAGCAATATGTTCACCCCAACTCCACTTCAGTCTTTTAATTTTTTAATGAGGTCAGTAGCACCTGTTTGTTTTCTTATGCATATATTGCATTTTCGATCTATTCTTGTTACTCCTAACGTGCACCTCTCCATACTTCGAGTGGTCTGAAGTCTCTGTATTGCTCTTCTATTAAGTGTCCAAGTCTCAGATCCATAAGTAAGAACTGGTAAAACACATTTATTAGAAACATTCCTTTTCAAACACATAGGCATATTTCGTTTTAGCATCAAGTTATTTCTACCAAAAGCACTCCAACCACTATATTAAGAATTTATAAATAATGAAAGGTTTTTTCCCTATAGGTTCAAATTTCTATTTAAACTATTTCATTATAAAAAGAAGCTAATTTGATCCAAAATGATATCTGATGTTCTCTATCAAAATATTCTTTGAGCATATTTTCCAATATATGCACGTATACACAGCTCAATTCAAAGAGAATTATTAATCTATTTCTTCAAAATTAATGTCATATGCAAATACTAAAGCAATTCTCAAAGTTTGTTTCAAATTATACAGAAAAATGGCGTTTTTTTGGCTCTATCATCAGAGGTTTCTCATGTTATAAAATAGCAATTCTATAACAAAATGATTTGTAAAAAGAAAAGTATCGGTCACTTTCTTATATTAGAAAAAAATGTTAATTTCTGTTCACTGAATCAATAGACATCCAGATAGCTATGAATCACAGATGTGTTATGGGATATTTGAAATTTTAAGAATTGATTCCAAATTGATGTTATTAACATGATTGATTTGAACATGAGATAGTGAGACAAATTAGTATTTGTATAATCATTGTTTACGTATTTATATCTTTAAGTAATAAAAAAGGACCAGCTGTCTGTAAGCTAATTAGAATCAAATGATTTGTTACTTTAAAGTATATATGCAAATTTCTGTTTTAACTATTATAAAATATGTAATACATTTAAGGTAATAAGAGTATTTAAAATTTTGCAAAACTACTTTAGTTAAAAATGACTATACTTGAATAAGCAAAAAATATTCTACAATGGAACTATGACATCCACTATATTTTGCTCCATGTTTTTTCATGCATGTCATTCACTGCATACAATAAGCCAATTTTTGTTGACAAACTTCGCTTACAATAGAGTATGTATGATTTATTGAACTGCAAGTGTAAAATATTTTTCAACATGCACACACACACACATATATATATATATACACACACACACAATATAACAAATACTTGTTTTTATCAAGAATTATATAGTAATAAAGAACAAATACCTCTTCCATCTATGCCCAGAATTTTAAATGAAGAAGTGAGACATGCAATTAAATTTATGAAAAAGGGAAATGCTCCAGGTAATGATGGAATTATAATCGATATATTAAAAGAAGCAGGTGAAGAAATAGAATATCTTTTGGCAAAGTCATATACCAAACATCTAAATGATAAAGATGTACCAGATGATTGAAGAATGAAGTATTAATATTGATAATTTTAAAAGGTGATAAAAAATACATTAGAAATTACAGACCTGTCATTCTTTTATCAGTTTTATACAAAATTTTTACCAAGATAATTACAAATCATCTTCAGAGAACATTGGATTTCTATCAACCAAGAGAACAAGCTGAATTTAAAAGTGGTTCATATCCAAGTATTGAGAAAAGTTATAGAAAAAACCAATGAATATGAGTTGCCACTATGCTTTGGATTTATAGATTATGAAAAGGCATTTGATTTTATAAGCATTTCTTCAGTGATTAAAATGTTGGATTATCAAGTATATATCCAGGATATTGTCATATTCTGAAGAATATTTATAAAAATGCAACAGTAACAATTGGATTATGTAATGGTGCTAGAAAGGTTAACATCGAGAAGGATGCAAGACAGAGTGACTTTTTGTGGATTAAAATGGGAAGCTAAAGGAGTAAAAGTAAATGGAGATTATTTAAGTCATTTAGATTTTGCAGAAGATGTAGTTGTTTTTGCAAGTAATGTTTTAAAGCTTCAAGAAATATTGCATGAATTATCAGACAAAAGTAAGAAAGTAGGACTAAAGGTAAATGTTAAAAAGATTAAAGAAATGTTAAATGGATTTTCTCAAAAGATGAAAATAAAGATTGATTATGATGAGTTAGAAGAAGTTAACAGCTACAAGTATCTTGGTCAGATTATTACTATAGATGGAAGCATAATGGATAAAATTAATCATAAAATTAGGCTTAGATGGAGTGCTTTTGGTAAAAATAAATTGATACTAAAAGGAAATATTCCTATGTGTTTGAAAAGGAAGGTTTTTAATACATCTGTGTTTTCATTTCTTACTTATGGATCTGAGACTTGGAAACTTAATAGAAGAGTAATACAGAGACTTCATACCACTCAAAGGAATATGGAGAGATGCATGTTAGAAGTAACAATAAGTCATTGAAAATGCAATATATAGATAAGAGAACAAACAGGTGTTACTGACATCGTTGAAAGAATTAAAAGACTAAAGTAGAGATGGCCTGGATATATTGATAAAAGAGATGATAATAGATAGACATGTGAAATCTTAAATGGGATTCCAAAAGATAATAAAAGACCCAGAAAGAGACCACATGTGAGATGGATGGATTAAATAAGAAAGTGTGCAGGGGTGATGTGGAGAAGAGAGGCTAGAGATCAGAGATGAATTGAACTTGGAGAGATTTTCATTCTGCAGTGGACTGATAATGTTTGACAATAATGATGATGATGACATATACTATAAATAAAAATTTAAAAAATAATAATGTAGTTAAATTTAATGCACATTTACTTATATATTTACTATTTATGTATTCAATTATTAATATTCATTCAAAAAAAAAAAAAAAGAAATAAAATGAATAGGGAAATTTTTACTTTCATTGCAATTAAATATGCTAAGGGCAATATCCTTTTTTCTCGATATTTTTTTTTATTCCTACAGAAACATAATAGCAGTCTTGTTATTATAAGATTATACCCTTGTAATTGTTTTGATGTTTTTAAATTTGTGTTGACTTTAGAAAAGTTCTTAAATTTCAAAATTAAACTTAGAAAACATTTGATTGTGTAAAAGACTTATACATCAAAATTGGAAAGGGTAATAAAATTAAGAATAAAATATGCTTTCAGCATAAAATATAAAAAAACATTATTTATAAATATGTTTGTGTATAGCACTCCAAAATCGAAAAATGGTTGCTGTTGACCTATAAAACTTATTAAGTTTAGAAACTTTAATGTTTTTTTTAAAAAAAAAAACATAATTGTGTGTATGCTCTGACTTAAAAATAAAATAAAAAAGGCAGCTGTTATATCATGAGTTTTTTTATTTTATTTACATCTCTTTTTTTGGACAGCGTATAGTATATATTGTGGCTTCAGTATACTTACATAAATAGAACCTTCAGAATTTATTTTTTAATACTATAGTATTATCTTAAATTTATTATATATTATAAAATAAAATAATGTCTTAAGGAGTTTACTGCAGAGCAAAGACTTCTCCAGCATTTCTCAGCTAATGTTAGGAAATATTAAATAAATAATCTTTAAAATAGTTAACTACCACTCAGTGAGGCCTTTATATTTTTTTTATTTTACTCTCCTCCTTCCCAAACAAAAACAATTATTATTTAACCCACAATATTGATGAATATATTCCTTTAAAATTCTTCATCTATTTGAAAATACTCTCTGCCATGGACATGGAAGATAAATTCATCAACTACTATACTATAAAATCTATCTATATATTGAAACTGATGTTCATTATCATGCCAGTTATTAGTTATGACAAATAATAATTAAACTGCTGCAGCCAGCTTATAAATATCAAGCAATCTTGACCTTTTAACAGCACATAGCAATCTCTAAACATATAATACTTTATAAATCCATCTTAAGAGATATTATACCATTTACAATTTTTTTAAACATTTTATCAATATTGTTTATCTATATTAAAACTAACAGTTTCGACTGTCCTGCAGTCCTCATTAGAGCTCTTTATAATCCTATTTGGGTTTACAATCCTAGTTGGGTTTCTAGAAATAGGATTGTAAAGAGCTCTGATGATGACTGCAGGACAGTCGAAACTGTTAGTTTTGATATAAATAAATAGTATTGATAAAGTGTTTAAGAAAGTTATAAATGGTATATGTTAAAGTAGAAATCAATACATAAAAAAAAAAAGGAAGAAAAAGAATAAAATAATATTACTTCCATTGAGAGATATTAAACACTTTATAGTTAACAGTCATTCGGTCACTGTTATTGAGTAATTTTGCTGGCACTTGCATATGTCTTTACAGTTTTTTGAAATTTTGAGCACTATTTTATTAAAACAACTTTGGTTATTTATTTTTAATTTGTAAATAATTTTTCCCAGTTATGTAAGTTTGATCTTAATTGGTGAATATAATAATACTCTTCATTAGATGAGAGATTATTCACTTAATGAATAATATTTCTATAATGTAATTTTCACTACACCATTCTCATGCAAGATAGGTACTGGTTTCTATCCAGGTTTTAACACCCTATGAATAGAAAACAGTCCTACTTTGTATGAGAGTGGTGTAGTGAAAATTATACTACAGAAATATTATTCATTAAGTATAATACTATTCTGTAACATAAATATTCACTTTAAAACATGATGATTCATATTGTTGGATTCAGCTGATATTAGATTTTTTCAAGCCATGGTTGTGCTGATTTTCTTTAATTCTCCATGAATTTTTCTTGCAATATGCATAATTCAGATTATTGTTGCTTTAAGAGAAAGTTTCTTAAGGTCATGCTATTGATTAAGAAGTATTCATTTTTATGTTTGTATCTTGTTCTGCAATCGGTTTCCGAAATAGAGATTTTATAGAATAAAAACAGCTTAAAACAAATTTAGTAATAGTTCTGCATTATGGTCCAATTAGATAACTTATTAACCAATCAGACGTAACATATATAATAAAACAGATTATCAGTGGCAATAAATAAAATACTTCATATTATCCAATCAAAGTATTTTATAATGAAAAAAAATCCCATCGGTAATCATTAATTTACATCTATGAAGAAACTCATTAATAATTTAAAATCTTTAACATGCTACCCCAATTTAAATTGTTATTAATTTTATATAATATTAATAATATTTCTAAATAATGAATTACTTCATAATTTATTATTTTATGATCGGTATGGCATATTTAAAATTGATATTGGATTTAAATTATAATTTTAAATGACTATTTTAAAAAATATATATATACTTATGTTTCATAGATGTATAAAAAAAACTTATATTACAATGTTATTATTAAATTTTAAATGATATATATGTGCTTGTGTGTAAAATTTACTTGTTTGTGTTAAATATTTGCTCATTGAATATAATCCATGTTCCTTACTATAAAATAACTTTTAGATTAAGTAGAACAGTCCATTATTATTTGTTATACTGTATTTGGAAAGCTGAAGTAGTTTTACTAAGACATATTAAAAAAAAAAAGTGATTTTTTTTTCTCGTGTTTCATAGCATCGGCCGGGAAGCGAACCCGCTAACCCGGGACAACTGCTTGTTAGGCGGCTGTGCTGACCTCTCGACCACCAACGCTTGAGAAGTACGATTTTTTTTGTTGTTGCAATTTTTAAATTTTGTTAATCGTCTAATTCTAATGATCTCGTAAGTTCTATCTCATGGGCTAACAAAGGTTCTGCAAAATACAAATTATCACAGTTATTTATAATCGTTTTTTTTTTTAATCAATTGTTTATATCACTTGTTTTACATTGAATCTTTTCTCTAATAATCCTTCATGAAAAGTGTCTATGTCACTTTTTTACTTTTTAATTTTATTTCTGTTTAGCTTTCTCTATTTTCATTTATTTTATTATTTTTCCTTAATATCGTATAACTAATATCTACCTTAACAATGGTGTGTCAACAGAAAGGTACAATTTTAAATTGCATGAGAAAAAACAATCATAATTACGTTCATATTGAACACTTTATGAATGGGCTGCTAAAAAACGTTCTTAGATGATTATCAAGAGTCGATGTAGATTTTACGGCATCTAATAATAATAATGTTTTCTAAAATCAGCTGTTGCATAATTATATTTTCATTAGCAAAAAAACTAGTTAGACAATGCTTAGATTGTCATTTTATGCCTAAAGAAATTAAATAATTACTATACTGAAGTCTAATAGTTATAATCATAACAAGCCCGACATTTATAGGGCGTCTAAGTAAAATGCATTATTATTTTAAAAAAAACTAATTGCACATTCTTATTTTAAAATACCTACGATTCGAAAGCTATGTGTTTTTTTGTCTGACCTACTAACATATTTAAATTGTCTGCTAGTTTATCAATGTCAACTTGGCAATATCATAGTGATAGTAAAAGTGTTATCAACAGTTCAAGTGTAATGAACCAGCTTTTTTCTGTTTATTCTGGTAACTCCTTCAACAAATTCTCATGACATTATGTAAATACCTTGCATAATTTCTGTTAACATGCAATAAAAATTTAAACAAGATTCTTTGGGGGAGGGGGGGGGTAAATCTTAATGGATAATGAAAAAGGTTAAAATAACGTTTAAGAATAAAGAAAAATCATCATCATCGTTTTCAAATATTTTCGATCCATTGTAGAATAAAAGTCTTTCCAACTTTGTTATAGTTCTCCCTTCTCTCAGAAGTGGACTATTCCAGATGCCTCCTTATCTGATCGGATTAAGCATTGTTTGCCACTGGCCAATAGGCTGATGTATAGATAAAAACATAGCCAATGATTATTACAGGCCAATAAGCAACGATGCTTGCTGAATCCGAAGGTTTTCAATAAGGTCAGGGATCTGGGTGTAAATAGTCACCCTTTTGGGAGAATTGTGGAAGAACGTGTCTAACCTGAAAAGACTCTTTGCGTTCACCCAGGGAAGCTATGCTTACCTAAACAGCAGCAAATATTCTCATTGATAGCACTACACTATTTAATCTACGCAGCTAGGCAAGTCACACAGAGACCGGACACTGCTAAGACCACTCTCGGCTCGAGGTAAGCTCTCTTGTGCAGCTGGAAGAGCCATACACCCTACCCGTGAGGCAAGTCATCAGGTGTAGCGGGAAGCAGTAGGCAGAACCCAGAGTTTACGTTAAACTCCAATATTTATCATTGTAAATATTCAATTGTATATATACTGTATATATGTGTAGATATATTAAATATATTAATTGTAATACTTGTCTTAGTATTATTTCTATATGTTGGGTCTGTAATCCATACCAAAATATAAACTTTAATCAAGTTTTTCCAATTTCTAGTCTTTTTTCTCCACACCACATCAGCAAACTTCTTTATTTTATCTATCCATCTCACTTATAATCTCTTTCTATGTCTTTTACAATCTCTTGGAATCCAATTTAAACTTTAATTGTCTCTCTATTATCATCTCTTTTAACAATATCCCAAGCTTCATTTAAGTCTCTTAATTCTTTCAATATACATTAGTGATATGTTTGTTATCTTACTCATGCATTTCACTTTTCTTGTTACTTCTATCATACATCTCTCCATATTTTATGGAATAATCTGAGATCTCTGTATTGTTTTTCTGCTAAATGTGCAAGTCACAAATCTAAATAATAATCGGTAAAATACAGCCATTAAAAAATTTTCAAACATGTAGACATATTTCTTTTTATTAAAAGTATTTCATCCAAGTTTAATTCTGTGATTAATTTCATCCATTCTATATTAATAATCTGACAAAAATATTCATACTTATTAACTTTCCCTAATTTCTCAATTTTCATTATCTTCTTTTGAGAAAATCCATTAAATATTACTTTATTTTTTTAGTATTTATCTTTAATCCTACTTTTTTACTTTGAGTTGTAATTAATAATTTGTTAAGCCATACTCATTACATAAGTAATATATATTAAGGCTATAACCTTAAGACTATGCGCATAGTCTTAAGGTTATAGCCTTAATATATATTACTTTGAGTTGATAACTCTTGCAACATTTTCCGAAGTTCTAAAGCGTTATTTGCAAAAACAACCATTTCAACTGCATAATCTAGATTTATTAAACAATCTTCATTTACTTTTACTCCTTAGCTTTGCATTTTAATCCACAAAATATTTCTTGTAAAACTACTGTAAAAAGTTTTGGAGTTATGAAATTAGCCTGTAACATACTCTTTTCAATGTTAATCTTCTTGGTATCACCATATAATCTACTCACTGCTATTGTATTTTGATAAGTATTTTTCAAAAGATAACAATATCTCTGGGTCTATATCTTGATGATTCAATACTTTAATAACTAGAAATATTTGTAGAATCAAATGTCTTTTCATAATCTAATACGAGCATCAGCCGGTAAGTGAACACACCAACCCAGGACAACTGCCTGCAAAGCAGCTGTTGCTGACTTCACGGCCACCAACTTCTTTCAATATTTGGATGTGGATATTGTTCTTTAAATTATTACTTTCATGCATTTTAAATCAATTCAATAAACAATCTATGGTTTAACATCGACATTAAAAACAATTTCATTATTTGTAAATCAGATACAAAATATAAATATAAATGAAAATGATATTAAAATAAAGCCACAATAAAATGCTGAAGAATTTCACACATTTAATTAGTCTGAATGGAAAGCATATATATATATTGTAACAGTCAAAACATGTCTATCTCGCTAACACACTGTAGAATTTAAACCCGGGACATAGAACTCAACACTAGGAGAGTTACCTCCCAGAAATCTCAAGTTCGAATCCAAAGTCCAAACTCCACAACGCCCTCTATGTGATAACACATTTGATGCTACTAATAATATAATTTCATGCCGGTGCCGGTGATCAGGGAGAAAACAAAAGACTCTAAATCTAAAATAGCCCTAGGTTGATTTAACAATAACTTATAGATGTGCCAAAGATAAGTTTAATGGACTATGTAATTTATATTGCACCCCGAATAAATAGAGAAAAGGAAATAAATTTATAAATAAGATTTTATTAATTTGGTAATAAAATAATTTAGCGATATAAATTGGATAGTTATATAATAAACAAACAAGATGGCTGATACCTTGTACTTGGGTTCGTTTAGATAAAGTGTCTATAATATATTGATACGGTAGGCATATGCGAGTCACGTAAAGTCTAATAGAGTTTGAAATATTCTAAAACATTTATAACTGGAGATTTAAATGGAGATCGAGAGTCGCTCGCGAATAGATTATAAGATCGAGCTACACTGAACGGATTTGAAATTCATTTGAATAGAATTCTTTTAATAAGTAAAGGGAAATATACGGTGGTGCTAGCGAGTATATGCTGAGGAGGGGTGCAGTTTATGAGTATGCAACTTTCAAGGATGGCAAAAGGTCTTGGCATTGGATAGGCATTCTGCCTTTTATTTGGGACGTCTCTAGCCCACTCACAGCTCAAGCCTGGCCCGCACCCAGGAGCTTCGTAACTGTGTGGACATACGCGAAATAATTCCCATGTGCCATTTTAGCACATGACTGGGAACCGTGGAGTAAAATATGGGGAAACAGATTCGAACGATGATGACCTTTGCCAACAGGAGGATTCCAGCACCCATGCATATTTACTAGCAACACAGCTTAATTTTCATAAGAATTAATAAAATAAAGAGCAATTCGTTAATTAAGGAACAGAAATAGCTCGATCTCGACTTTCATATTTGAATAGCCAGCAGACTCTCAACAAAACTTAAGATAAATAACTATTCATTTAACAAAATTTTATACGCAAAATATACTTTGAAACATATATATGAGATACTTTTAAATAGAAACGATGGGAAGGGGGGGGAAATGCGTGTTTGCGGTTTATAAACTAAGATGGCAACCACGCATCATTTAACTTCCCTACGTAACTCGCATTAGTCTAAAGAAATTAATTATACATTTCATAATAACACATTGAAATTAAACATTTATAAATATAACAGAAGATCAACCCAAGCACAAATTCAGCATGCATTAGAAAAACATTTAAATAAATACATTTATAGAATATACAAAATTGTTAGCTTTAGCTCGAAGTTTTCCGAGATCTCGGGTTGATTTTAATTACCTTGTTCTTTTAACTGTGTCCGTGGGAATTTCCAAACTTGTAGCAAAGTTCTTAAGTAAAATTATGAGTTTTCTTCGATTCATGGTTCCGCAGCAGCAGTTAGAAGATTTTAGGAGCAGCATATCATTGGGCTGGTTCAGTTGGATTTCATGATACGGTGACAGGACATCAGATTTTGACTGACGGATGGCCGAGGCACAGGATCCCGAGGAAAAACAGCGATTGCCCCGTTACCCCGACATTCTGAGGTTAAACTATTTTACAACTGGATTTACTGTCACGATCAGGTAGCTTAATTAATAACTCTGTCTAATCATCTAATTACAATCAATCAGCCCTATTTATATGCTCTCCTTGATTACCATCTAACCCTGCGGTGATGAAATCCATTCTTTATTTATTACACATTTGAAAAACACGGATTACATTTTCTAATTAAAATCTGTTCGTAAACACTGTTTTATCTCATCAAATCTACTGGCGCCAATATGATTAAAATTAGCTACTATTGTTCTTTCTCTACCCTCACTGATTTAAAAATGATGACATGTTTTTGAATAATATTTTACAACGCTTTACATTTATCAAACACTATTTCTGAATTTAATTTCCAGAAACATTTCTCAGTGATATTATTTCTTAAAGACAAATAATTA
This sequence comes from Epiperipatus broadwayi, assembly GCA_028023455.1. Taxonomy (NCBI): domain Eukaryota; kingdom Metazoa; phylum Onychophora; class Udeonychophora; order Euonychophora; family Peripatidae; genus Epiperipatus; species Epiperipatus broadwayi. The sequence goes on from JAQFVV010012409.1 coordinate 1,155,380, forward strand.
TAACGAAATAACATCACAAATAAATCGATTCAAAAACAACTTTTAAATAAAATATTTTGATATTTTTTTAAATATTATCGCAGTATGTGTGTAGATGAGAATATGTGACCTACTTTATTGTACAAGCATATATACGTAATATATACTCGACGGTTTGAAAATAAAACCGTTTAAAAACAATTTTAATTATTATTAAACCCCGGGCACCCCATTATACATATAAATTTAGGCGGGATTTCGGTAAATATACCCAGTACACACACAATACGATGAAATTAGGGTTTTAAATAAGGCATGAGGGTAGGAAACAGGCAGGCAAGGCGAAACTAAGATTGGTAAGGCAAATCTTACTGTTTCAATATATATATATCAATTACATGCACACTTGTAATCTGTACTGACTTTTATGAAAACTATTTTTAAAAATTATGCAAGGTGTTGGTTCCAAGATTACATATTACAAAAGTAAACAATACATACAATCAACTCAATTCAAAAACAGTGGATATTGTAATGGAATTACTTAATTGCAATGTCAATTTTAAAAGATTACTTTACAATTATTAATTTTCAAACAATCATCATCATCATTCTACACCATTATCAATCCATTGCAGGATGAAGGTCTTCTCCACATCACCCCTGGACACTTTCATATTTCATCCATCCATCTCATATGTAGTCTCTTTCTGGGTCTTTTATGATCTCTTGGAATCCGGTTTAAGATTTCAATCAATAACAATATTTAAATAATTATGTATTTGTTTTGCTTTGAGATGATCTAATATTTGAATAACCATGTGTCAGATTGACTGCAAGTGTTCTATTTTATTGAGCAAGGTGAAATTTTTTATTTTATTTTACTTAGTCTTTTTTTTAATTATCTATTGCATTATTATGCTAAGCCACACAGAGTGATAGGATTTAAAGATTAATCTAATTGTATAAATAAGATACATTGATAACAATATTATTAAAAATGCATTAAATTATCACAATTAAAGATTAATTTAAGTAAATTCCTGATAACTTGCTCATTCCTTTTCTTAAAGTTTAATCTTTACTCAATCCATAAGAGAGAGTAACTAGAATTTCGGATAGAAGCTGTTATTACCTATTCTGCTTAAAAAATTGATACGGCTATATTTTGCAAATACAGTATAAGTTTTATGATGACTAGAAAGATCATGCATGTAAGTTTAATAATAATATTTCTAAGATGGCCAACTATTGATGCCTATGACGTTGTTTGATGGCAAAATCCCAATACCCAGAAGCAATTAGAGATTCAATTAATAATCGTGCTTGTAGATTTATAAACAATGTCAGAGTATGCATAAAAAAAACTATTCTTTTTTATAGACATTCAGATTGTATGATAGAACCCACTGAGCTAAACAAATAACCATTTGACATAAAACAGTCATTTTAAAAGTTTTTCTTTAAGCACTATATTATGGCTTTTATTATGTCAATTTTATAGTCACTGAAAATACCCCTAGTACATGTTAAACAATATATGTGATGTGATGTACTGTAGCTTCTTCTTAGATGAAGTCAAGAATCTCTCAGCAATTATACCAAGATAAACTTGTTAGCTACTTAATTTTTCATTCCCCACTCCAAATTTTTCCATATTCTGCTCCATCTCATTTCCACAACATAATCTTTGTCAACTCTATAGCCTTTATATCTAAATCTCTCTTATCTTTTCCCAAACCCAGCATTAAAACCAATAATTCACTTTTTGTATAATCACTTTTTTTTATTTTTATTCTTCCATAACTTCATTATATGTACCCTTTCTGTTTTTAAGCATTTACATTCAATTAACAAATGCCTAATATTTTCTATTCCTTTCTTACATAATTTACAAAATAAATCACCCATATTTTTCCATTTACATGTATATTCTCTTGTAGCTAAAGATCCCATTCGAGCCTTAAACAATAAACTACTTTCCTTACTATTATCATATATTAACTCACACCTAATATTCTGTTTATTTCTATATATATTTAAACTCTTTTTACTCTCCATACTAGTTCTCCATCTCTCTAACTCCCTATTCTTTATTAATAAATCTATTCTTTTATCCCATTCCTTACTACTATAACACTCAACAATCCTCTTAACACAATCATCCCATCTTTTGTACAAATATACTGATATAAATTCTTTATCCAAATCTTTTGCATAGCACATTACCTTCCTCACCCATCTTGTTACCTGCCCTTTACTCATAACCCAATTAAATACTATTTTGGCTATTCTTTTATTATCCCTAAACTGCAATCTACCAAACATTTTCATTTTACTTTTTGTATCCCTTATATGAAAACTTGATCATTCCATTTCTCCTTGAATTGTCTCCCTTGCTGTCCATACATCTGCATCCAATGCATGTCTTCCTACTTCCCTTTGAACTTTTTCTAAGTAATTTAATACCTCTTTACTAACATATAATGCATCATTACCATATGTTAACTCTGCTACTGCAACTCCTTTCCATATAATTCTAGCTACATCATATTTATATGAAAACACTGCTAATTTCTTTATCAATCCCTTTCTTTTCTTTTCTTTATTTATCAATTTTTTCTCCCATTCATGCAAATAATTTTTCTGATTACTTAAATAATTCCCAAATAACTATATCTATTCACCACACTTAACTTAATATCTTGTGAAGATTTTTTAACTGTATTATATATAAACTATGAAGGAACCTGGTAAAAATAGACATGCCTGATTAAAGTTTTTTTTACTTTTGAAAGGAAATGTATTACTTAGTAACTGTACTCTCATTTTACAACGATGAAAATTGCTCTTGATTTACATAATTGATCAAATACATTTTTTTATTAATTTTTAATATGTTACATTTGCAAATATCAAAAATGTACATTATTATTTATACCTAAAAAGTGTAATTCATAGCTTGTATTGAGCATTGTTACTTCATTTGTATTTTTGGTAAATGCATATTAAAACATAAAACATGTCTCAGACCTATTTATGTCAGAGTTGTAAAAAATTTCTAATTTTCCAGGAATATTTTGTGCTACTTTTTTCCCACTCTTATATTGTATGTGTGTGTTTGCTGCTGATATTAATTTCTTTGAAAATGACTAGTGAAGAGCATACATCTTTATTATTATCATTGTTATGGTATTATTATTTCAGTAATATTTGTATAAGAAACACTATTTAAGATGAATAATTTGTATACGTATTAGATAAGTGCTGGCTTTTAAGTTGATATTTTAGATCTAGTGTCTGAATGTTTTAGCTCCTCACTGAGGTGAGCCAAAAGCTTGAAACCAATCGGTCTGAGGATAGGGATAATTCTAGATAGAGCTTTTAAATGCTTTCTCTTGTGGCACTTGTCAATAAAAGTCTTAAACCACTAAACATCACATGATAAGAGAGTGATCATGTGATGTTTTAGTGGTTTAACACCAATCCTGCCTAATAGGATAGTGGTGGCTATAATTGTTAAAGAGCCAATGACACCAAAAATTATGGGTGCTGAACTGAGTTCAGACCCATATGTCTATATAAGCTATTGAGCTTAGATTGAAAATATCATTGTGTTTTCAATTTCATTCTCATAGTTTTTTAGTTAAGTAGAGTTAAAAGGTGGCTGCTGGAGGGTTGCATTAGATCCTAAGATCTAGGTGCAGTGCTCTCAGATCCAAGGCTCTTCACTGATGAAGGCCACAAGCCAGAAACTAGTCTGGGGATATTGGATGAGTAGGCACTAGAATAGGGATTTATGCACAAGCCTTCTGGCATCTATTGATTACTCTGGTTAGCACAGGGTGGCACTACTGTATGGAGAGTTTTGCCTTGGTTATCAATAAAAGTCTTGTTAGAGCTATTAGTCCCTTGGTCATAGGTCTGAAATGAATTACTTCTATATGTATTTCAATGTAAGTTATAACAAACCAATAATATAATGAATGAATTCTTGAACTAATTATTTCAATTTAGCAGACTCCAGTATGCCTTATTCGACCTATATCTTAGGGATGAACAGATTCCATTTATGCGAGGACTCTTTCTGTCCATATTTGATATTCATAATACATATTTTTAAAAATGTTTGTAATATTAGTGGTATTTATATTGTTTTATTTTTATTTGTTTTCTTGAACTGTTATTAATATCAAATGAAAATACACCAGTAAATCAAGAATCACCAAAATCATAGGTTTTTTTTTTTTCATATGTCATAGCATCGGCCGTGAACCCACAACTGTCTGCAACCAACTACTTGCTTGCAAGGCAGCTGCGATACCTCTCGGCTAACAACGCAAGACACCAAAATCATAGTTTTTTTTTTCATATGTCATAGCATCAGCCGTGAACCCACAACCATCTGCAACCAACTACTTGCTTGCAAGGCAGCTGCGATACCTCTCGGCTAACAACGCAAGACACCAAAATCATAGTTCTTAATAGATAACAATAGTTGGAAATTCAATATTAAAAAATTGAATTATTATAACTTTTGAACACTTATCAAAGAATAGAATGAATTTGTGATGTAAATAATTACTCTCCTACATGATTTGTATACACTTCCAAAATTTTTATTATGAAAACAAAATCATAGTTGTCAATTTTTTATTCTAATTTTTCTTCTTCTTTTTTTTTTGCAAAAGGGTGGACTTCTAGAATTTTATATAATTACTTCTTTCTCATATATAATTAATGTATTATAAAATGTCTTCTGCCAGAATATATATACTTAAATGATACTGAGGGGTTTCTTTTTAATTCTGAAATTAAAAACATACTCTCTAACAAGACACCTTAACACACACACACATATATGTTTATTGCTTAATGATTATTTAAAACTAATTTTACATTAATAACTGAATGTGAATTAAAATTCTTTTTATTATTATTTAGATGGGACACACCTATGGTTTGATATTGCTGCTGGTTGCCATTTTGAATGGTGCATTTACCAATCCTGTTCAGTATAACAAATATGATAGCTCTGTAAAGCCAGAACCTGAAGGTAATGAACACACCATGAAGAGTACCAGCTACAGCAAAGTTGGTGCTAGTTCCATGTCAGAAAGTAATCAGCAGCATGCAGCCATGGGTTCAGAAGATGAATATTCGGATACAGAGGAAGGTAATAAAGTATTTTTAGAATCATGCTTTTATAATCAAATTATAAGTTTGGATGCTGCTATTTATTTTATCCTCTTTTTTTTACTTATAAACAAAATGTTTAACAAACTTTAAATAGCCCATTGCAGATCAAAGCCTTTGCAACAGCCCTTCATAAAAGAAATAATTACCAAAAACCCATCAATCTTTAGAATTGCCAATTTTTGACTGATGAGGACTTTAATGATTTTTTATGATTTGTGATTCTATAGTTACTTGTTAAGAATGGTCAGTTGTTTTTATTGTCCAATGATTGGATGGCTAGAGGTCAGCTATCTAAAATACATCTCTAAGTCTGTTTGTTGCCCGAAAAAAAAGTTTTACTACACTGGATTAAAATCCTAAGTCATGATAAAGGCTACTAAATGAATAAATCCTTATATTGCAAGATATTTTATGTATACAAAATTTTTAACCAAAACATTTGATGCAGTACTATGGTCAGCATTAAAATCCTTTGATTAGAAGATGTGGTGTACTATATTTTTTCGTGGTACACCTAAATTTTATGATCATAAACTATTAAGTATATGATTTCTATAAAAAATAGTAAAATAAAAATTGATGTATGATGAAATTGCAGCCCATTTATATGATCTTTTAAATCTTCATTTTCTTCCCCAAAGTCATAGTAAAATAAAAATTGATGTATGATGAAATTGCAGCCCATTTATATGATCTTTTAAATCTTCATTTTCTTCCCCAAAGTCATAGTAAAATAAAAATTGATGTATGATAAAATTGCAGCCCATTTATATGATCTTTTAAATCTTCATTTTCTTCCCCAAAGTCATTAGTTAAAGATCATGACAAGATTTTTAACCTCCTTTAATAATCTCTGATGGTATTGACCATTTTTCATCAGAATGAAAACTCCAATATTAACAAAAGATACTGGAATTTTTTAAACAAATCTAATAACATAAATGTAAGATATGAATTGAATAAATTAAATTATTAGAAGAGAAAAAGATATTTTCTTGGCCATCAATCATCAATTTTTGTAAATAGTAATAACAATGAACATAAAAAATATATACACATGATAATTATAATATTTTTAAGAGATTAAAAGTTCATTTCCCTTTTTTATAAGGAAAGCTCTATTTTTCAGTCCTTTTGTTCTCTTCTTGGAGTGATATATGAACACATTCCTAATTAAAATAGAGCAGACACATATATACACAGAAATAGTTTAAGAAAAAGTCTGCAATAATTTCACAAATGTAAAATAGCAGGAGCTGAGAGAAAATAATTCGAACAGCCAATACTTTCTTTTAAAACACATTTTTTAAAGACAATGAAAATCAGAGAAATAAAGAACAGAATGATAATTCTTTATTTCAAATTGCTCTTTAAGAAGTTTTATTATTATAAGTCAACTGCTGTAAACTTAATTTATATTTATTCCTATTCTAAATATAATAACATGTTTGAAGCAATCATCAATTGTAAAAAAAATATTTGAATAAATAAATGAATAAGTAAACTTGAGATGAATAGCTATATTATTTGTTTTAATATGAAACAATCTGGATATAGTCTTTTCATTACAATAATTAAAAAGTTGTTTTTCATAAATTTGTCTTTTATGATAATTTTATAAGACTATTTTAAATAATTGTCACCATTTCTTTTTTTAATAGGCTTAATATTTTTATAGAAATTCATCATTCTATATTTGAGCTTGATATAAGTATATTGACTATTTTTAGTAGCAATAATTAATATTAATTAAATATGATGCATATAGTCTTACAGCAAAGTTCAGAATTTAACTAATGTCATATAACAATGAAATAACATACTTTTCCTTATGTGACTTCTCTTTTCCTTTGGCTCTTTCAAAAATATTAGAATTTTCTTTAAAATCTTTCAAAATTATTGTTTAATAAATCAATTAAATATGTGCTTTCAGAAGAAGTACTGCATGGATAACTTGCTACTTCTTTACTCTATCATGAAGGTGGTAAAAAATAAAACTTTAAACTTTAACATTGATTTAAAAATATTTAAATAAAAGTCAAACAATTTTCTTTAAAACTAAAATAAAGTTGAAATTTGAAGTGAAGATTTTAAATTGAAGTGAAGTGACTAGTGTATTTCTTTGTTTCTTCACCTATGCACCAAGATCTTTATTGCATTTCCTTTTTATAAACCAATCATTTACAGATCTACATTATATTTAAATTAATAGTACATTATTGACTTTATAATTGATTTAATCTTGACCTTGCACTTTAAATTTAGATATTTGATCACATGACTGTCTAGACACTAAATGAATTTATTAATTAATGATTTTTATCAACATTAAATAATTATCAAATCAATCATTTAATAAAATTATTAACTAATTTTCAAATTAAACATTCTTTTTATTTAATATACTGTTCTCAATTCATTTAACATTTTTTACTTTATCCTAACTAAAACCTTTTAACATTATAATACCCAATTTTAAAATATACATTGCTTTTAATAGATGCATGCTCCAAACATTCTCACACACATGTATATTAAATACAACAACCTTTAAGTAATGAAAATAAATTAGTTATTCACTGACATTTAAAATCTATTATAAATTAACACTAATCTCAGTAAGTTATACTATTTTTAAATTCTAATTTTAAATACTCTCACCTAAACTGATATTTAGTAAATCATAACTATTACTCTAAAACTATTTATTTTAAACATCAATAATTAAAAATCCTAACAAAGTTAACTAAACATTTCAGATAGTGTAGAACAACTTTATCTATTATATCTACTTGAAACATATTAAGCTCTAGATTAACTCTTCTTTAGTTTAAAAATATTAATTTTATTTTTTCAAGTAAATATTAAACAATCTAAGATACCTTTTTAAATAACTACTAAATAGGTTAACTGAATTACTTTAACTTATACTAATGAAGCATACAATTTAAGATTTTTTAAATAATAGTACAGATAAAGAAATTTACTTATTATAACCTTGTATAAAAAAATTTTTAAAACTTTAAAACATATATCTGACCCACAGAGTTAAATATATGATTCAAATATATATATCAAAATTATCCCAAATTTACAACTCAAACGGACTAGCCAAAGAAGATAAACTCTAAAACACAATCAATGACTTCATTGTTACAAGCAGACTTCTGAAGTGTAAAAGACTACAAGATAATCACAAATTTATGCTAAATATTACCCACAATTACACTTACATCCCACACATCTTTAATATTGAAATAACTTTTCCTATTAATATTAAAAGAATATTATCGGAATAAGGTCCCGCATTATTAGTTTTTATTAATATTATTATCATTATTTCTTTGAAAGGAATGAAATAAAAAGAAATAAAGAATCTTTATTATTAAACATTTATGATTCTGAAGCAATTAACTTATTTAAAAGTTCTTTTAATATTAAGGGTATGTGGGATGTAAGTGGAATTGTGGGTAATATTTAGTATAAATTTGTTATCTTTTAGTCCTCTACACTTGAGAAGTCTTATTGTAGCAGTTAAACCATTGATTGTGTTTTAGAGTTTATTTTCTTTGGCTAGTCTGGTTGAGTTGTCAATTTGGAGTAATTATGATTATTTTATAGACTATTTTAACTCTAGGCTTTTAATGTTTACATATATGAGTTAGCTTTCAACTCAATACATATCTTTTCCATTCATAATAATCAAACAATTAAAAAAGCAAGTCATATATAACTTGACATTACTTTTATAAGCTTGTAGTTACAAAAATACAATACAGAGAGCATACCAATAGCTCAAACAAGCTCTTAATTAATAAGTGCGATATGAGAAAATATTTAAAATCTCTATCCAGAACACTCTTATCTCCGGACCAACTGTTTTTGAGCTTATGGCTCACATCAGTGGAGTGCTAGAATATTTGGACACTAGACCCAAAATATCAACTCAAAAAACAGCACTTATTTCATACGTAAGAAACTCTGAAATTTTCAGACATGAAACAAAATATTGATTGCTTAAATAGAGGTATACTAAATTAGCAACTTTAATTCCACAATTGTTATAATTCTTAATGAAAATGATTTTCTTTTGTCTATTTATATAAACCAGTCTGTACTCTATCTCTTAAATATTGAGACTATTCACTATATATATCTTTTAAGTTTTAATTTTCCCAAACATAAGTTTTGTTTTTACTTTCCATTTTACTGTTTTTCTAAGGTAAGTTATTCCCTTCATTTGATTTTTCAGGAAAAATTTCTTGATTCATAGTTGTTGGTTTTTTTGCTATCACTGCATACACTCAAGTTTATAATAAAATGACTAAAGTAGGGCAAAAAAAAACAGCTCTTCACATTTTTATTTACATTCTTCTATTTTTTGTATAACTTATTTTCATATTACTTATATATTTTTCTATTCTTTTTTTTTAATACATTGTACAGACATTATATATATATGTATTATATATGTAATATATACGGGATTCAAACTCAGACTTTCACACGACCCACTACTCTCAGTAGCCATCTCATATTGCTGACCCACCTGCTCACACACATGTTGAAAAGATAAATAATCACCAATATATGTATTTCATGCTAAACCAGCAATCATCAGTTGGTCTAGATTACTATCCTCACACATATATACAATCAGTGCTCAGCTTTATATTAAGATAGCCAATCTTTATACTTTAATGGACAGGCTTCAAACTATTCCAACTCACAACTCTTCAGCCTTCCATTTCATTGAAAATCTGATGATGGAATATTCAAAGCCCTTGTTAGTGCCAAGGTTGTCATCCTACCCATGTTGACATATTGGTCATTCTGACCCCTCATGTACAGGAGAATAATCCATTTATACATACATAGGCGAGGGATAGGCAGATCTTTTACACACTTTATATAAGTTAATACATTGTACAGGCTTAAACCTGCATTATATATGTAATATATGCGGGATTTCGAACTCATTTTTTTCCATATTTTCTTTTTTTTTTTTTAAATTTCTTCTCAGAATAATTTTCTTCTCTCTTTTTTTTTTGTCAAGTTGCTTTAATCTTTATTTAGCTTTCTTTCATAATTGTTATGTTTTTCCTAATTTCTTTGTTTTTTATTTATTTTTATATCTCCCTGTAGTTTTTCATCTTAATGAGATTTTTAATTTTGCTATTAGATAGTAATTTACATTATAAATGATTACTTTTTGCTCTTATTATATATACGTATGAGATCAATTTTTCCTTTATCTTTCCCAGACAAAACATCACATTAATATTACCATTTTTCACTATGTTATATATGTATGCATGCACAAACACACACACAATTGACTTTTAATTTTTTATATCTCTCATTCATAACTTCACTTTCTTCATGTTATTCTTTGTGCTCTCTTACTTTAAAATCCATTTAGCCTCACATTGGAATGCCATTCACGTACCTGAAAGTACTGAGATTATATCAAATGGTTAACATCTTTATCATTGTCTACTTTGTATTAGAAACTATAATGATGATAATGATTTATTCCACTATGATTTATATACATTTATTTAGTGTTTTGATAGTACGAAAATAATCTATCTCTTTTTCTTAACCAAAATAAATTAACAGCATTAGATTGTAAAATCGAACTAAACTAAGATAGATTGATTAATTTATCAAATAAATATATAATTTTTATTATTATCATATCACAATCTAGTGAATCAATAATGAAGATTCTGTCACATTAATTTTAAAATCAATAAAAATAAATTCTTTTATTAAAACATTTACGTATATTACATTCCTGATTTTAAAAGTGGCTAGAAACCAGTCCCTACTGTGTGGGAGTGGTGTAGTGAAAAATTACACTTCAGAAATATTATTCATTAAATGAATAGTTATGACTAATAGAAATTATTAACACACACGCATACATACACACAAAGCAATTTAATAATGAAATAAACAAATATTCTAAGCGCTAATAATTGGACTACTACCACTATTACCACCTCACTACTACTACCCCATTCCTACCACCACTACTACTATTACTACAACTATTACTACTACCACTATGACCATCACTACTTCTACATCACTATCACTACTATTACTACCATTAGCATTACTACCATTACTACAACTATTAGCACTACCATGACTACTACCAACAGTATTACAATCATTACTAGTTTTAAACAAAATTTATTTTGTATTATAATTACTTATTAATGGCTTTTAAATTGTTACATTTTGCAAAAACTTCAATAAAAATAAAACTTAAGTATAAAATAAATATGTAACTAAAAAAATGAATTATAAGTACTTCGATATACAAATGTGTTAAACTTTTCCAAAAATGACAGTAAATATGTCCAGTTTTTTTTGCTACATCTAGAGTTTAAAGACAGATTATAATAAAAATAAAAGGTTCATATTTCACAGTGGTGTTGTAAATGAACTAAGCTGCAGATAGCTGCAACTATATCTATGGGAGCCAAGACTTGATGTCTAGTCTTGATTTTCATTAGTTTGTTTAGCAAGGGGGATTAAATACCAAATGGCATCTGATAAACCAGAGGGTTAATAAAATCAAGTCTGTTAGTTGTATAGTTGGAAACAATCCTCTTTGAATATTTTGAATGAGCATTGAAGAGTTTGGATTGTGTGTGATGGATGACATAAGTTCACAATATGTATGTAGGGAATTACACTGAAATATAAATCCTCATGTTTCATCTTTCCTACTACATAAAGAATATAAAGCATCAATATTAGCTAAAGTCATTTTTTCAGTTATAAAAGCATTGGTTGGTAAAGCCTTAAGATTAATTTTTATTTAAAAATCCGAGATATTTGGGTTCCCTTTTCCAAAACTGAATTTCTAAGTAATAATTTTATTAGTGATAGTAAGAAAGGAGAAAGGTACCTCAAAGGGATCAGAATCAGTAACTAAATAGTGAGCTATTCCCATATTTAATTTTTTTGAAAACAAATTAGGAGTAGGGGCTTTGTGTTTGAAAATGAATTTAAAAAGGTTATTAATAAATTAATTTTTGGTAAAGGTGGGGGCATCTGTAGGAGATATTGGAATGAATGAAAAATTATGACAGATAGCACAATGCATTAAATGCTTTATGGAAATAAAATGTTGAAATTCAATGTAAGGATACAACCTTTACTATTGTATGTTTCTGCATATGTTTAATGCTTATAGCAACTATTTTCTTAAGCCAATAAACATCACATGATCATCATTTCTTATGCTTGCTTATAACTGCTATTAAACAGGCAAAACTCTCCATATAGTATTGCCACGCAGTGCAAGCCAATGGAGGGTTGCATTAGATCCTAAGATCTAGGTGCAGTACTCTCAATCCAAGGCTCCTCACTGATGAAGGCCACAAGCCAGAAACTAGTCTGGGGATATTGGATGAATAGAAACTAGATGGGGATTTTATACACAAGCCTTCTGGCATCCATTGAATACTCTGACTTGCACTGAGTGGCAATACTATATGGAGAGTTTTGCCTGTTTAATAACCATTTTCTTGCTCCAAATAAATTTCTTGCAAAGAAAGTTTACTTTTTTGTGAAGGAAGTGATGAATTTAATGATAGGTGCATAATAATTAATTTGGGGAAATATTAGTAGATTAATGAGTGAAATTTTGTTATGCAAAGAAATGTGCCTTTGAAAGAGAATTTATCATATGTTCTATTGCAGTTATGAAGTGATATTATAGCATTAATCTCATTACATTAAAAGGAAGGTGGATGAAGAATCCAAGAAAATTATGAAGAGGGGAACTGGAAACCAAATGGGGTTGGTTGGTAGAAAGGCTACTCCACATTTATGTTTTTCCATTGCTAAAATTTAAAGATCAGGTTGAGAGTAATTTTTAATATGGGATAAAATTTAGGAAGATATTTTTTAGAAGGGTGGAAAATTACAATGTCATCCATAAATGAAATATGATTTACTAATTGGTTGATACGAGATATGTATATTCCTGACAACTTAGAGAGATTCTATTTTAAACAGGAGAGGGGCAATGTAAGTAATAAACAATAATGAACTGAGGGAAGAACCTAGAGGTATTGAGTTATGAGGAGAAGACTTTTTGTTATTTAAGGTAATATAAGTCTTTCTATGGATAAGGAGGTTGGCCAAAATATATATCACTGGTATTGAAATCTTATTGATTGATAACCTCTAATAACTTTTCCACAGGAACAGAATTAAGTGCAGCCTCAATGTTCAATTATATAACAATAGGTGCTGATTTTCTTGCTTGTCTTGTATCATCTATTATCATTTAAAATAATTTAAGTGCTCCAGAAGTACAGCAATCCTTCTCGGCAAATTGAAATTTAGAAATAGATGAAAGAATAAGGGAAGTTAAATTTTGTCCTTGATGAGGAATTCAATAAGTTTGATTATAAGATGAGTCATTGATATAGGTCTTAGATTATCAGAGGAGAAAGGTGTTCTTTTTTAAGAAAAGGAACAAATGATACTGGATGTAGTTGGGCAATGTTATGTATCTATTTTGAGAAGTAATTTAACATAATTATACACTACTGGAACAGTGAAATGACTGAGGTAAGCTAGCAAAAATTTGGGAATAGCTCTATTCCTGGGATGAGTATTTTCTAGAATAGAGTTAAGCTTCAGATAATCTGATGCTTTGTAATAATAGTATGATCATTGGTCATAATACCAAAATAGAAGGAAGGGATTTAAGGATTGGAAGTTTTAAAAGCCAAGCTTTAAAGTGAAAGAAATATATGAAAAGAATATCTTCACCAGCAATCATTTTTGACTTCTTAAGGATATATGGTGGTACTTTCTTAGGAGCATATCCAATGGTCTTTAGATCAGTTGAGAATTAACTAGAAAATGTTTTGCTTTTTTAATTGAGAGATAATCAACCAGTATGGATTCAATCTACTTGTACTCTTGTTTTAGGAACATTATTGAGATAACTGATGAAGGATCACATGATGTGTTTTTAATTTTGAATCTAACATATCCAATTTCTCAACAAGATTGTGTGGGGAATTATTTTTGGGAAGTGAAATGTTTAATTGTTGAAGAAATTATATTATTTCAAAAATAAATATGTATTTCTGAGAGCACTCCTTCAGGTTCAAGGGTTTTTTAATAGGAGATGGGTGATGTTATTTAGAGAAAAAGAATTGGTTGGGATTTACATGTTTGATCTGATCTTTACATTAAGTGCTAAATTATCAGAAAAGGTGACAGAGTAGGGAATGTGCTCATTATAAAATGTAGATCTGGAGAATAAAAGAGAAGGTCAATTAGAGAAGAGAGTATTTTTTATATATAGAAAGAAATAGAGAAGAGTTTTATATATATATATATATAGATAGAAGGAAATAGTAGAAAAATCCCTCAGCACTCATAAGGTTTTTATTCATTAAATGAAAATATTTTGAAATAAGGTTTGTATAGAACATTTTGAATACTCCCATAATTACTGTAGAATGAGGTTATTGCTAGTATTAAATTTGATTTACTAATTGAGAGGTTAAGATATTAATTATATAAAATACAGTGTTACTAATCTAAAAGTAAAAGTAGAATGATACATTATAATTATACTCATATGTTGATACAAATACAATATTTTGAAAGTTTGGAAAGGGGACCTGTGATGAATAAGAACTTCAACTCCAGCAACAGCAATATTGGATGCTGAAAATTTACAGTATCCAAATTTACTTAGATACTGTGCAGGATTGAAGGTATAATATACAGAGCACTTTGTTGCTATAAATAAACAATATGAGAAGAAAATGGACTTATCCAATTGCAAAAACACTGGGTTGAGTTAATCCCTCTTACATTTATTACTTGATTTGAAAGATTCATATTCATATTCAAAGAGGATTTATGATGAAATGTAGCTTATTATGAAATGTAAGAAGTATATGAAGTAAGTAAAAGCAAAGCAATCAATTGCTATCTGTCCAATAGACAAGTCCAGAGAATAGTCACAACATCAATTCATCCATTCTTCCATTCCATTCTCTTCCTTTCCCATTTCCTCAATTCCACATAAGCCTCTCCATCTCTTATATCATCCAATAATGTCATTCTCTTCTATCCTTTCTTTTTATTTCCATTCACCATTCCCTCCAAAACATCTTTTATTAAATTATAATCTCTTCTTAATATATGTCCAATTCCATTCTCTTCCTTGCCCATTTCCTCAATTCCACATAAGCCTCTCCATCTCTTATATCATCCAATAATGACAATCTCTTCTGTCCTTTCTTTTTATTTCCATTCACCATTCCCTCCAAAACATCTTTTATTAAATTATAATCTCTTCTTAATATATGTCCAATTCCATTCTCTTCCTTGCCCATTTCCTCAATTCCACATAAACCTTCCCATCTCTTATCATCCAATAATGTCAATCTCTTCTGTCCTTTCTTTTTATTTCCACTCACCATTCCCTCCAAAACATCTTTTATTAAATTATAATCTCTTCTTAATATATGTCCAATCCAGTTTCTCTTTTTCTCTCTGATATTTTCAATCAATCTTCTTTCCTCATTTACTTTTTTCAAAACTTCTTCATTTGTTATTTTATTCATCCAACTGATTTTTTCCATTTTTCTCCATGTTCACATCTCAAAAGCTTCCAATCATTTCTTATTACTCAATGTCCATGTCTCACAACCATACATTAATACACTGCACACATAACATTTAATTAATCTCTTCCTTAATTCTCTTTCCATAGGTCCACAAAATATCTTCTTTCTTTTTACAAATGTCACCTTTGCCAATGTTATTCTTTTTTTAACTTCATTTTCACTTCTTCCATTCTCACTCAACCAACTACCAAAATATCTAAATCCCTTCACCTGTTGAACCATGTCATCATGGATTCCAATTTGCAGTCTTTTTGCATCTCTTCCGATCCATAAACACTTAGTCTTTTCAATATTAATCTTCATTCCATATGCTATACATCCTTCTTCCAATTTATTCAATATATTCAGAAGATCCTCCTCAGCAATAAGAGCCATATCATCTGCAAATCTCATACACTTTATTACTCTCCCTCCAACATTTGCTATTCATTCCACAACAAGATGATAATTTTATTGATTAAACCTGAAATACATATCCCTATTTAATTGTTGAGGTGATAAGGTTTCAATGGGTTCCCAATGAGTGTTCATATTTTGCTGTCATTCAAATTCTGATTCCATATTCAGATTAACTGTAGTTGTTGTATTATCTTTGATTCTGTGTGCTCTTCTATGAATATCTATTCCTAAAATGTGAAGCTGTTCCTGGTTCTATGGTTTAGCACCTGACCTTGCCTAGTCCAGTGAACTGGTGAGTCATATGATGGAGATTATTTTTCAAAAATTGTCCAGGAAAGTTAAGTTTTTTTCAGATATAATTATGTTCATAACTGCTTTTTATTTTTATTTTTAGTTCATTGTGTTTACCAGATACATTAGTTTTCATAAAATCTTCAGTGGAACCAGACTTTTTTCTCTTAGATGTTTGAGTCTTAGTTTTCTTTCTTTCTAATTAGTATTCAGAAGGACATGTTAAAATATCACTATTTCTCTCTGTTTCTGATTATTCTGGGAAGACAAAGAACTGGCATTTGCAATGAGTAAATCATTTATCTTTATTATATATTTATTTACTAGTGTAGTGTAATATTATTAAGGCTACCGTTTTCCGGTCAGTTAGGTTACACTTATTGTCTCTATCCTCATTGGTAATTATAGATTTTTTACCAAACTGACATATTTCTCAAATTCTTAAGTTCACATTGCTTACAAAACTGATTAGGACAATCCCTAACAAGGTGATCTCTATTTTTCAATGAAAGCACTGAGATGAACTCTCCTAAAGTTGATTACCAAAGAAGAGGACTCTTGTCAAGTGATATAGGAATGTCTGGAGCCAGATTGTTGAATAGATTAACATTGCTACTTTATCCCTTTTTTAATTAAAGTTGGATAGAGTCTAATAGCTCTTTAACAAGTTTTGAAGAGCTTGGGTATTAATATCAACATGGCAATTTTTAATTTGTCCAGTCAGATTACCTGGTTAATCAAGATCTATATAACATATAATCTTGCCATAAATAGAGTGAATGTTTTTTCAAATATTTATTTCTGAGACACATTAGAGACACATTATGGAATTCTATTTGTAAATATCTGCTATTAGGATGGTCTAAGATTTTACATATCATTGGCCATAGTTTTTTTAATGTAAAATTCATCATTAGGGAAACTTCATCATTGAAGTATTAACATATCTTATTACTATGATAAATTTAAGATGATAATTTCAACAATGTATTAAAGTCTTTTCATAAATTTATCACATCTGCCATATCACCACACTACCAGCACCATCATCACTACTACTACTACTACTACTACTATTAAACAAGGCAAAACTCTCCATACAGTAGTGCCACTCTGTGCCAACCAGAGTAATCAATGGAGGCATTAGATAGGGATTTTATGCACAAGCCTTCTGGCATCCTTTGATTACTCTGATTGTCACAGGGTGGCACTACTGTATGGAGAGTTTTGCCTTGTTTAATAACAATTATTTGCTAGTATAAGAGATAGTGATCATGTGATAATAGTGATCATGTGATACTACTACTATTATCAGTACTGCTACTATTACCAGCATTACTACCATTACTACTTTTAGTTTTAAAATGAATTTTTATTAGACATATAGATAGTTTACAAGTTTTTTAAAAACAATTTGGAAAGTGACAATTTAACTAGATATTACAAAATTACTTTAAAAATAATAATAATAATATAAATTACAAAAAATATGTTTAGGAAATACATAACAAAAACATAAGAAAGAAATTGATCAATGGAGAAGAACCAACTATTTATCTGGAAAGAAACAACATTCCATGTAGCATGCAATTTCCTGTATGTAGAGTTGAAGCAAAAATGGTATCTTAAAGACCAAAGGATAATTTAGAGGGGAAAACCATGTTTCATGCTACCAATGAGAGTGGTAATAGGGAAAAATGAAATTTGGTAATTGTCATAATGATATTTCTATAAATAAGCAGAGTAGGTCATTAGAACAGAAAATGATGAACTGTTTTTTAGAGGATAATTGTTAGGATGCATCATTCTTTGTGGTAAAAAATGAGTAGTATATTGATTTTGATGAGTAAATCAAAGTATTTTCATTTGAGATGCCAGAATTTGGAGATTATTTGTTTATTAATGACATTAAGTGGAGATGTTGGCAATTGATGTAGATTAACACTATGAGTCATGGTGTAAACCTTCCCAAAGGGATATTTTGTTAAAGTATGTGTGATAATTAAAATCATTATGAGCAGAAATTGATTTGATTAGGGACTGAAATCTTTACTAGGTGGAGACATATCAGCAGGGTGACCAGAATAATTTTCATAACATCGGGATAAACAGAGACAAATTTAAAAACAGCACCTGCAATGACTCTTTTATTCTAAATCACTCTGGAGCAGAGTGAATTTACCTTCTTTTTAAAAGCATTAGTAAAATTAATAATTGGCATATAGTAAGTCATTTTTGGGAAAATCAAAATGTTAGAGATTTTTGCATAAAGAGAGATGCTTTGGACAGGAAGGAACATTTTCAACAGAGGGGAGGAGAAAGTTCTGATGTTCTCATGGCATTTATTGATTTATAAATGGAGATACCAAGAAAGTTATGAGGGAGTGCAGTAAAAGAAAAATCAAATGGAAATAAGAGAAGAAAGATACTTCTTAGAGGGAAGAAAGATGACAAGATCATCATAAAAGGATATATGCTTGTCTAACATCATTACTATAACCACCACTACTATCACATCACCATCGCTACCATTACTACTATTATTACTACCACTATTATTACTACCACAATTATTACTAACTACCACTACTACCAACATACCCCTATTAGTACTGCTACTACTACTACCACTTCTACTATTGCTGAAGCCACCATAACTAATCACTATTACTATTTATCATCACCACTACCACCACTACTACTACTAACACTATTACTACCACCAACAACATATGATCACTACCATCACCAATACTAACACTATCAGTACTACTATTACTACTATTATAATGATGATGATGATATTAATTTAGTTATTTATTACAATAATATACAAACAATTCAAAATTTATTTATTATAATAATATACAAACAATTCAAAATAAATTTAATTCCAAACAATCATATACATATACATACTAAATAACAATAATAATGGCAATAATAACTTTTATTTAATTACAAAGACACAATATAAACAATATAATAAATTACAAAATATTAATCAAAATAACTACATAGAATATAACCAAAATCGCAAAAAAAATTTAAACATAGCAAGTGATATGTGGTCAATATCTAATGAATAAGCAAAAGCAAAAAAAATAAATAGCCTACTACCATTGTAATTGTATTGCTTTTATAAAGATTATCAACAGACAAAACACGGTCATTGACTGAAGTTAATTTAGACTTTCCAAAAATAATATGCATAGTATAATTTTGTAAGACACATAATGACAACAAAATATAAGCAGTGCAAACATCACAAATAGAAATATTGTAATACAATATTCTTTGATAACAAGACTCATAAATAGTTAACAAAACAGATCTAGGGACAAATTTAATTAAAATAATAAAATAATTAATATTATGTAACCTTGAACATAAATAACAATATGACTTGATCAAGATAATATAGAATCAATAAAAACTCTCAAATAACAATAATTATCAACAAAAACATAAATACAAATGCTATTACCATGAACTCTATATTGGCTATAAACAGAAATATTGAAGATTGAGAAACAAATTTATAAGAAAAAATAAGAGCTTTCATTTTATTACAATTGACTGTCAAATAATTTAACATAAGCCAATTACTAATTAAAGCCAAATCCTTATTAATAATTTGCTCAAGAAGACTACATGAAACAGCACCAAGAGACAGAACGATATCATCACCATCATCATCACACCACTGTAGAGGCTTAGAGAAAGTCAGACAACTGATTTTGAATAATTATAGAAAAAGTGAAATTACAATAGAAAAAATGCTAAAAGCATTCAAAGAAAACAAAATACCAATAATACATGCAACAACTTTCAGTATATATGCCTTATGGTGTACCAGATGTGCTTTCACTTAAGGAAACAATCCAAGAAGACACCCTAACACATATCATAATAAACTAGAAAAACTTAAGGAAAGGGACAATCTTTTTGTACCACTGGACATTTTTGCTGCCACTTGGTCTCTTTTTAAAATAAGAGCAGCATTGTAATGAATAGACCAAATACAACCTCAGGAAAATGGAAAGCCAAAATGAATCCACAGTAAGAACTGAAATATCTAAAACTGCAGGAATTACAAAAGACTCTAATAAACTAAAGATCAGCCTTTCAAGCTAACGTACATGCGCTTTTAATGAATGTTAATAATAAATGAATACTTTAATTTCTAACACAAGATAAAGTCTTTGTGAACGAATAAATGTATCTACTTATTTATCCAACCCACATGATTATATATGGGCAAATCTTAAGCACTGGATATGAAAGCGTGAGAATAAATCAATCACTTTAAATTACTGTTTACTATGTCTGAATGAATGACGTCAATGAAATTATCTAGAATTTATGAAACGTCACTTTTAAATGAAACTAAATATATGTAAATGGGGCATTAGTGACATTTTGTAAATCCTAGATAATTTTGTTGACGTCATTCATTCAGACATAGTAAACAGTAATTTAAAGTAATTGATTTATCCTCATGCTTTCATATCCAGTACTTAAGATTTGCCCATATATTAGCATTTGGGTTGAATGAATAAGTGGATTCATTTATTCGTTGCAAAGACTTTATCTTGTGTTGGAAATGAAAGTATTCATTTATTATTATTAACATTCGTAAAAAGTGCATGTACGTTAGCTTGAAAGGCTGATCTTTAGTTTATTACAATTTATAAACATAGCGCTATATAAATAAATGCCCCATTTACAAAAGACTCTAATATACAAAATTAACAAAGCATATGACACACTTGAATGTGAAGCTATCAAGATACACAGAAATTATTACACGCTAAGTGCTTTCGAGGCCTTTTTCCTCATATTCATAGCAGTACTGTGAGCTGCAGAACGAAGAAATAGGGCAAGGAAACAAAACAGTATGCAAAGTGTATGCAAATGAATAGATAGTCCAACGTTTGGAGATGTCAAAGCAGGTATCTCGTCTATAGATGGAGTTATTATTGCCATTAATAAAATATGCTTCTCTGATTTTCCGCTTGATGTCATTTTTCTCAATACAGACTATTTTAGGGCTGGAAGGTTCAAACACATGTCCTGTCTTCTTGGAATGCTCTAAAAATGTTGATGAATTATCATTGTTTTTGATAGCTCTATTATATGTATATCTGTGTTGTGCTGTCCTGTTGATTATGCCTGCTTTGGTTTCTCCAAAATAAATGGCCCGGCAACCAGGTTGTGGGCATGATATGCTGTAAACGTGCTGTAAATGACATGGGGAGTCTGAGAAGGTTCAATTTTGTCCTTAGAGTTATTGATAAGACGATTAGTGCATGGGGGTGTATGAAAGCTAATTTTAAATTTATTGGACAAAACCTTGATTAATTGATAGGAGATTTTGGGTATGTGGGGAAGAGTAATATATGGAAGTTTAATATTGTTTTTATTGTCTGTGATTTTCCTATAAAATTGTTTGATTTTATTGTTAATAGTGTTGAGATTATAGCCTGCTTGTAGTAGGTCTTTGGTGTAAAGATGTATATTATGCTTTCTATCTGCTTCAAACTTGCACAACTGCATATTTCTATATAAAAATGCTTGCAGGCCTGCCAATTTGTGAGAGCTTGGAGAGTTGGAGTGTGGGTGTATAAAGCCTCTGGTTTCAAAGGGCTTTATTATCATTGAATAATTTATAGTTCTCACATCGCGTGTTAAAACGAAGGTCGAGGTAATCTAGACTTTAGAATGCATCTTCTGCTGTGGAATTGATAGTTAGATTAGTGTTATGTGCTAAATCTTGTGTAATACTATTTATAGGGTGCTGGTTGGCTAAAATAAATATATCATCCATGTACCGCATGTATATAGTGTGAGGGCTGTCAGCTTGATATTTGGACACAATTAGTCTTTCGTAGTGATTAAGGAAAATGCTGGTAATGATTCCACTGAGGGGATAATAACTCCATCAATAGACGAGATACCTGCTTTGACATCTCCAAACGTTGGACTATCTAGTTCATTTGCATACGCTTTGCATACTGTTTTGTTTCCTTGCTCTATTTCTTCGTTCTGCAGCTCACAGTACCGCTATGAATATGAGGCAAAAGGCCTCGAAAGCGCTTAGCGTGTAATAATTTCTGTGTATCTTGATAGCTTCACATTCAAGTGTGTCATACGCTTTGTTAATTTTGTATATTAAATTATCGAATGAGAAGTTTTAAAATCTTTAATATTTTACAAAAGACTAATGTTTAAAGAGAAGAAAAGTTTTTTCCCTGTATTTCAAGATGTATCCTAGTATATTATGTTTGATACAATGTATTACCTGCTATAATGCAACCTTTTTTGCCTAATAAAGTTTGCTTTGACACGTAATAGTAATAATAATATGGATGCATACATATTTAAAAATAATATTAAGAATGTATACAGAAAATTATAATAATTATACTTCAATGATTGCTCTTTGCCATGCTTATCATTTTTAAATAATTATTTTTAAGTATTTGGAATAATTTTTTTTAAAAATTATAATAATTTGTTTATGATTATAATTAATATACTATTTAAATTTATCCCAAATATAGTTTATTTTTGGCTAAAAGTTATTTTTGCTATTATAAGCATAGCTTATTTAGATAATAATAGTTATGGTCTTGGAGAAATGTATGTTGAGATCTCGTCTAAATAATTCAAGCAGATGATTCGATTGCGTTTTTAGTTTACTTCGAAATGCCTTCTGATAATAGAATATTTAAAATTAGATCTATTTTCTGATCATCTAATTGTTAAGTGAATACAGAGACTGCTACAATATGAAAAAGTTTTGATTGATCTCATATAAATTCTTTGTTATAAGCATATTAATAATAAATTTACCAATATCAACCATTAGAAAATAAAAATTTCAAATTACTTAAAATAATTTATTATTCATTTTTATTTTATATTTTTTTATTCTCAGATTAATAATATAGATTAACACAATTTCAAAAATTATGATTTTTTAAACAAATATCATCTTCATTCTTGTTTCTATAAAAAGAATTCTGACTTTCATTTATATGCCTGAAACTGGAAAAGCTCTAAATGACATCCTGGCTGACCTAATCTTTCACTCATATTCTGATATAAACTGTGATTGCCGCTACATGAATATTAAAGATTTACCATCTTGGGTTTATATGCTCTTTAATTATAACAGATCCACACAAAATATAACAAGTAGAGAAATAAAAAGTATAGAACTTCATGGAAGTCATTTTAAATGAATCTGTATTCCAGATTATATTCTAAATTTCTTATCTCAAAAACAACAACAGCAATATAATTTTCTTGAATGAATATTTTTCCCCCCATCAAAAACAAGACAATACAAATGAATAAAAGCAGAACAATAATTAATTATATTTTTTGTAATACGGATTAAAAAAGTTTATTAAATTTGAATAATTATTATTAAATTTGAATACTTATCATCATCATCAACCATTATTAATCCACTGCAGGATGAAGGTCTCTATAAGTTCAATCCATCTTCTCCGATATTTAGCTTCTCTTCTCCACATTACCCCTGCACACTTTCTTATTTCATCCATCCATCGCACATGTGGTCTCTTTCTGGATCTTTTACAATCTCTTGAAATCCAGTTTAAGATTTCAATTGTCCGTTTATTATCATCTCTTCTAGCAATATGTCCAGCCCAACTCTACTTCAGTCTTTTAATTTTTTCAATGAGATCAGTAACACCTGTTTATTCTCTTACCCATATATTGCATTTACGATCCCTTCTTGTTCCTTCTAACATGCATCTCTCCATACTTCTTTGAGTGGTCTGAAGCCTCTGTATTGGTCTTCTATTAAGTGTCCAAGTCTCAGATACATAAGTAAGAACTGGTAAAACATAAAACCTTCCTTTTCAAATACATAAGCATATTTCCTTTTAGTATCAAGTTATTTCTACCGAAAGCACTCCAATTAATTTTAATTCTATGATCAATTTCATTCATTATGTTTCATCCATTATGAATGTATGTATAAATTTGAATAATAAATGAATGTATGTATAAATTTGAATAATAAATCAATATATTTTTGCATGAATTTAAATATTATCAAGTATATATTAGTAACACCAACAATAGAAATGTAAAAGAGCTATGATTAGGATACATAATTTATCGAAAACATACTCAGCATAATAAAGTTAAGCTTAAAACTATATATGTCTATTTTTTTTGTATAAATGTCTGAACATTTATAGGTATAATATGAACAATCTATAAACTCTTTTTCCTTTAATAAACAATTTCTATCAAGATTAAAGATTACTTAACGAACTAAAACAAAAATGCTACTAATGTTTACTTAATTAAAAAATGAAAACCAAGTACCATTTACTGTATAGGATTGATTTAAAAATAAATATATATACACACGATAAAATTATATTAAGAAATATATATATATGTTTAAGTAATCTATTAAAAACTGTAATAGTTATGTTGGACTGTCGCAATGTATTACTTAAGAATTCATCACTTAATAACTAAAAATTAAATAAACAGAAAGTGAAACTTATTTCTCTTTGTATTTTATAACAATTATTTATTTCTAAAATCAACTCTATAAATATATATATATATTTGTACTACTTTAATTGTTGTTAATAGTATTATTATTATTTAGAAGCGATTTGAAGTCAGGTGAGAAAATTGAAGCTTGTCCATTAAAGTTTAACGATTTTGCTATATTAATATAAAGTGAACACTGATTATATTACACACGTGTGGGAAGTGATGATCTGGACCAACTGATGAGTGCTGGTTCAGTGCAAAATAAGTATATTGGAAATCATTTACCTTTTTCCAAGTACGTGATCATGTGTATTGGTTGTATAAAATTTGAGTGTATAGATGTGGGGAGCTTGAAGTCTGAGTTCAAATATATTCTAATTACATTAAGTTCAGTATAAATAATATACTTGTATTTAAATATTATTATTACTATGTAAATACATTAGATATAATATTTTAATACATTATTTTCTATCATATATTATCACAATTTATGTATTTTCTTTCTAATAAAAACTTATTAACAATATATTATGTACTAAATATGTTTATTGTGTATATATAATTTTAAGCTAATCTTTTATTTTTATAGATGCTCAATCTCAAGCTAGTGAGATGAGTAGAACTGGATCACATGGAAGTTCATCCAAAAGCACTTTCACTTCCAAAAGCCAGAACACTCTTTGGACAAAAGATGCATCTAAAACACCTGATGAATCTGATACTTCACAGCAAAAAAATCAACAAAAAGCTTCATATAATAGTAATGCCAAAACAAGCCAGGAAAAAGAAGAGACTCAAGATAAATATGATAAAGAACATGAAGAAAACTTGAAAAAACCTCCATTAACTTCACAAGGCATGAATAAATATCAAACTAATCAAAATACTAAGGCAACAAATGAAGGATTAATTCAAAAGAAAACAACCCTTCCAAATCAAGAAGACAATGAATATGAATATTTAGAATCTGTGTATGAAGATTATAAAACTGGTGAACAGGGAACAAAGATGACATCATCTGAAAGTACAAAAACAAATAGCTGGCAGATGAATTCACAAGTGGTAAATGGTAAAAAAAGTGGAAGCAGCAGCTCTGAATCTACATCATATCATAAAGAGATAGAAGGTAAAGATGGTGTAAGAAATGTCAACATCAAATCAACATCATCACGGAGAACAGGTACTGATGCTACAAATGTCCCTGAAGAAGAATGTGATGAAAATGAAAATAATAAAGATATTGATCTGAAGTCAACAACAAAGGTAGCTCAAAAATCAAATTTGAAAAATATAATTGATAAGAAAACTCAACTTTCTGATGAAGATATTTATGATGATGAATATGATGTTGATGGAGAAAGTGCAAAAACAATTCCAGCAAAGGAAAAAAACACTCAAGGAGAAAAAACACAGGGTACTAAGCAGAGTACTAAAATTTCTAGTCAACAAAATAATTATAAAGTCTCTGAAAGCAAATCTGAACTGGCAAACTCTGAAAACAAAAAATTTCAGGACAAAAAAAATGAAAATCAAATTTCTCAGGTGATTGATGAAGAATGTGAAGATGATGAAGAGCAAGATGGAGCATTGAAAAAAACAAGTTTAGATAGAAAAACCACTCCCACCCAATACAGATTTGGAACAACTAAATTAACTAATAAAGGGGAATCAAAGCAATATCAAAATAAACCTTCTTCATTGAATATAGAATCAAATGCTGCATCATCATCCACTGATTTTAAAGGATCACAGTATGAAAATGAAGATAAAGATGAAGAGAACTCAGCAACTAAAGATGATCAAGAGGTTTTGACGAAAAGCTGGTTGGGCA
The DNA here is from genome assembly GCA_028023455.1 of Epiperipatus broadwayi. NCBI lineage: Eukaryota > Metazoa > Onychophora > Udeonychophora > Euonychophora > Peripatidae > Epiperipatus > Epiperipatus broadwayi. The sequence continues at coordinate 1,182,329 of JAQFVV010012409.1, forward strand.
GCAAAGCACAATCATCTAACCAAAATACTGACAAAAATTATGATAAAAAATTGCAAACAGCATCTACATCTGGTAAGAGGACTTCAGCTTGGCAATCAAATAGTATGTCATATAATAACAAGCCTGGGTCAGCTACAAAACTGTCATCTAATGAAAATGATGCTTCAGGACAAGATCAAAGTTATGACCAAAATAACAAAATGACTCAGATAAAACAAGGCAACAAATATCCAAGTTGGTCTAGTGGAAATGGAGGATTATCATCTCAAACTGCTTCTAGTCAAACAGGGTCATGGCATTCAAAAACAAATTCAAATTTAATGGGAAATAAAGATAGATCTAATGAACAAATAGAAGAATCTGAATTAGCCCAAGAAACAAGCAGCCAAGGAAAAAAAGCATCCCAAATTATTACAGGATATGGACAGAAAGCTCAATCACAATCTGGAGCTAATGCATCATGGAAGAAAAGTAGTACTTTATCATCTAGCAACAATGGTTCTCCTAGTGTGTCTTCTCAACATTCATGGCAAACGCAGTCATCTTTTTACAACAAAGATAAAAACAAAGCTTCTGATGAAAGTGATGATGATAATTCAGAACAAGATGGAGATTCTGATACAATAAGTCAGAAAACTAAAGGTTTATCTGGATCATCTGCATTATTATCTAACAAGGCAACACCATCTTGGAATAATAAACAAACTACACAACAATCATACACACCCTCATCTTATACCAAATCTGGTTCTTCTTCAACTAAAGAGGAAAATGATGAGGACATATTATATGATGAATCTGATGATATCAATGCATCTGGTCAGAAAACTAAAGCACAAACTGGGTCTACTATTAATGTACAACAATCATCACACAAAAACAGTGGATATGGTCAATCAAATAGCAAGTCTGGTTTAAGTACTCAATCTTCATGGAGTGCCACATCATCCCATAATAAGCTTCAATTAACTAAGAAACCACCATCTGATGAAGAAGAGAATGAAGATAAGAATTTTGATCAGAAAAGCAAATTGATTCAAATGAATCAAAAACCTACCTGGACTAAAAAAGGACCATCATATCAAATTGCTTCCAACCATCAAATGTCAGGACAGGCAAATTCTGGATCTTATGGAAAAGTAGAAAATGATGAAAATTATGTAGATGAAAGTGATGGTGGTATTGAAAAAACTAACACAGAAAGATGGTCAGACAGTCATACTTCTCTCAGTAGAGGAGGTCACAAAGAGAACTCTCAATTTCAATCAGGCAGAGCTTCATCAATACTCAAAAGTACATCTACTGCTTCTAAACCAGGTTCATGGCAGTCAGGCAGTGGTTCATCATATGGCAAAACTGGATATTCTGGTATAGCTTCTCAAAAGGCTACTTCTTATAATTCATGGCAGTCCAAATCTACTGCTACATCATCATCTAACAAAGATGATCAAGAAGAATCTGAAGATAATTATGATGATTCAGAACAACCAGAAAGTGAAGGCACTAAAAATGATGCAAATCAAAAATCTAAAACACAGGGCTCATCCAACACTCAAGGACAAAAAACTACAAACATGTATGGCTCCTCTGCCACATCTAAACAGTCATCATGGCAGAAAAATTCTGGATCTTATGGTAAATCTGACAATAATGAGAATGATGATGAACAAGATGAAAATGATGATGGAATAAGTCAAACAGGTCAGAAGACTGCCACACAGGGATGGTCAAGTAGTCATGCACAGTCAGGTAGTGGTTCATCATCTTTCAAGAGTACTGCTACTGCTTCTAAACTAGGATCAGGGCAGACTCAGTCAAACAGTGGTTCATCATATGGCAAAACTGGATATTCTGGTTCAGCATCTCAAAAGGCCTCTTATGCAGGGCAGTCTAAATCTACTGGTACATCATCATCTAACAAAGATGAACAAGAAGAATCTGAAGATAATTATGATGATTCAGAACAATCAGAAGGTGAAGACACTAAAAATGATGCAAATCAAAAATCTAAAACACAGGGCTCATCCAACACCCAAGGCCAAAAAACTACAAACATGTATGGCTCCTCTGCCACATCTAAACAGTCATCATGGCAGAAAAATTCTGGATCTTATGGTAAATCTGACAATAATGAGAATGATGATGAACAAGATGAAAATGATGAAGGAATAAGTCAAACAGGTCAGAAGACTGCCACACAGGGATGGTCTAGTAGTCATGCACAGTCAGGTAGTGGTTCATCATCTTTCAAAAGTACTGCTACTGCTTCTAAACTAGGATCAGGGCAGACTCAGTCAACCAGTGGTTCATCATATGGCAAAACTGGATATTCTGGTTCAGCTTCTAAAAAGGCCTCTTCTTATAATGCATGGCAGTCTAAATCTACTGGTGCATCATCATCTAACAAAGATGAACAAGAAGAATCTGAAGATAATTATGATGATTCAGAACAATCAGAAGGTGAAGACACTAAAAATGATGCAAATCAAAAATCTAAAACACAGGGCTCATCCAACACCCAAGGCCAAAAACTACAAACATGTATGGCTCCTCTGCCACATCTAAACAGTCATCATGGCAGAAAAATTCTGGATCTTATGGTAAATCTGACAATAATGAGAATGATGATGAACAAGATGAAAATGATGAAGGAATAAGTCAAACAGGTCAGAAGACTGCCACACAGGGATGGTCTAGTAGTCATGCACAGTCAGGTAGTGGTTCATCATCTTTCAAAAGTACTGCTACTGCTTCTAAACTAGGATCAGGGCAGACTCAGTCAACCAGTGGTTCATCATATGGCAAAACTGGATATTCTGGTTCAGCTTCTCAAAAGGCCTCTTCTTATAATGCAGGGCAGTCTAAATCTACTGGTACATCATCATCTAACAAAGATGAACAAGAAGAATCTGAAGATAATTATGATGATTCAGAACAATCAGAAGGTGAAGACACTAAAAATGATGCAAATCAAAAATCTAAAACACAGGGCTCATCCAACACCCAAGGCCAAAAAACTACAAACATGTATGGCTCCTCTGCCACATCTAAACAGTCATCATGGCAGAAAAATTCTGGATCTTATGGTAAATCTGACAATAATGAGAATGATGATGAACAAGATGAAAATGATGAAGGAATAAGTCAAACAGGTCAGAAGACTGCCACACAGGGATGGTCTAGTAGTCATGCACAGTCAGGTAGTGGTTCATCATCTTTCAAAAGTACTGCTACTGCTTCTAAACTAGGATCAGGGCAGACTCAGTCAACCAGTGGTTCATCATATGGCAAAACTGGATATTCTGGTTCAGCTTCTAAAAAGGCCTCTTCTTATAATGCATGGCAGTCTAAATCTACTGGTGCATCATCATCTAACAAAGATGAACAAGAAGAATCTGAAGATAATTATGATGATTCAGAACAATCAGAAGGTGAAGACACTAAAAATGATGCAAATCAAAAATCTAAAACACAGGGCTCATCCAACACCCAAGGCCAAAAAACTACAAACATGTATGGCTCCTCTGCCACATCTAAACAGTCATCATGGCAGAAAAATTCTGGATCTTATGGTAAATCTGACAATAATGAGAATGATGATGAACAAGATGAAAATGATGAAGGAATAAGTCAAACAGGTCAGAAGACTGCCACACAGGGATGGTCTAGTAGTCATGCACAGTCAGGTAGTGGTTCATCATCTTTCAAAAGTACTGCTACTGCTTCTAAACTAGGATCAGGGCAGACTCAGTCAACCAGTGGTTCATCATATGGCAAAACTGGATATTCTGGTTCAGCTTCTAAAAAGGCCTCTTCTTATAATGCATGGCAGTCTAAATCTACTGGTGCATCATCATCTAACAAAGATGAACAAGAAGAATCTGAAGATAATTATGATGATTCAGAACAATCAGAAGGTGAAGACACTAAAAATGATGCAAATCAAAAATCTAAAACACAGGGCTCATCCAACACCCAAGGCCAAAAAACTACAAACATGTATGGCTCCTCTGTCACATCTAAACAGTCATCATGGCAGAAAAATTCTGGATCTTATGTTAAATCTGACAATAATGAGAATGATGATGAACAAGATGAAAATGATGAAGGAATAAGTCAAACAGGTCAGAAGACTGCCACACAGGGATGGTCTAGTAGTCATGCACAGTCAGGTAGTGGTTCATCATCTTTCAAAAGTACTGCTACTAAACTAGGATCAGGGCAGACTCAGTCAAACAGTGGTTCATCATATGGCAAAACTGGATATTCTGGTTCAGCTTCTCAAAAGGCCTCTTCTTATAATGCAGGGCAGTCTAAATCTACTGGTACATCATCATCTAACAAAGATGAACAAGAAGAATCTGAAGATAATTATGATGATTCAGAACAATCAGAAGGTGAAGACACTAAAAATGATGCAAATCAAAAATCTAAAACACAGGGCTCATCCAACACCCAAGGCCAAAAAACTACAAACATGTATGGCTCCTCTGCCACATCTAAACAGTCATCATGGCAGAAAAATTCTGGATCTTATGGTAAATCTGACAATAATGAGAATGATGATGAACAAGATGAAGATGATGGAATAAGTCAAACAGGTCAGAAGACTGCCACACAGGGATGGTCAAGTAGTCATGCACAGTCAGGTAGTGGTTCACCATCTTTCAAGAGTACTGCTACTGCTTCTAAACTAGGATCAGGGCAGACTCAGTCAAACAGTGGTTCATCATATGGCAAAACTGGATATTCTGGTTCAGCTTTTAAAAAGGCCTCTTCTTATAATGCATGGCAGTCTAAATCTACAGGTACATCATCATCTAACAAAGCTGAACAAGAATCTGAAGATAATTATGATGATTCAGAACAATCAGAAGGTGAAGACACTAAAAATGATGCAACTCAAAAATCTAAAACACAGGGCTCATCCAACACTCAAGGACAAAAAACTACAAACATGTATGGCTCCTCTGCTACATCGAAACAGTCATCATGGCAGAAAAATTCTGGATCTTATGGTAAATCTGACAATAATGAGAATGATGATGAACAAAATGAAAATGATGATGGAATAAGTCAAACAGGTCAGAAGACTGCCATACAGGGATGGTCAAGTAGTCATGCGCAGTCAGGTAGTGGTTTGTCATCTTTCAAGAGTAGTGCTACTGCTTCTAAACCAGGATCAGGACAGACTCTGTCAAACAGTGGTTCATCATATGGCAAAACTGGATATTCTGGTTCAGCTTCTCAAAAGGCTTCTTCTTATAATGCATGGAAGTCTAAATCTACTGCAACATCATCGTCTAACAAAGATGAACAAGAAGAATCTGAAGATAATTATGATGATTCAGAACAATCAGAAAGTGAAGACGCTAAAAGTGATGCAGATCAAAAATCGAAAACACAGAGCTTGTCTAATAGCCAAGGACAAAAAAATACAAACATGTTTGGCTCTTCTGCTACATATAAACAATCTTCATGGCAGAAAAATTCTGGATCTTATGGAAAATCAGGAAATGATGACAATGATGATAAACAAGATGAAAATGGTGATGGAATAAGTCAAACAGGTCAGAAAACTGCCACACAGGGGTGGTCAAGTAGTCATGCATCTTTAAACAAAGATCATAAAGAGAACTCTCAATTACAGTCAGGCAGTGCTTCATCATCTTTCAAGAATACTGCTACTGCTTCCAAATCAGGATCAGGGCAGACTCAGTCCAACAGCGATTCATCATATGGCAAAACTGGATACTCTGGTTTAGCTTCTCAAAAATCTAGTTCTTATAATTCATGGCACTCCAAATCTACTGCTATGTCAACAGCTAATAAAGGTAAAGAAGCAGAATCTGAAGATAATTATGATGATTCAGAACAACCAGAAAGTGAAGATAATAAAAGACAAAAATCATGGCAATCAAAAGCATCAAGTGGTGCATTTTATAAGAACACAGCATCAGACCAAGACAGTGAATCTGAAATAAAATCTAAAACAAATTCAAAAGGACAAAACATGAAAACTTCTAGCTGGATCAAGTCACCTACAGAAAACTCTGATGCTACTTCTGAGAAAGAGATCCAAGACAATAATGTAAATGATTATAAAATTAAAACTAAAGGAACTCAGATAAAAAATTGGTTAAATGTCCAGAAAGCTGATGCTAGTAAAAACCTTATTAAAAGTTCACAGCAGCATGACAGAGATTGTGATGAAAATGGTAAGACAAAGCCATCCATAGAACAGGACCCTATGAGCCATGAATCAATGAACAGTAAATATGAAACAGATAAAAAGTCAGCTACCGAATCCATCAGTTCCAAATATCACTGTGCAGAAGAAGGTACATTCCCAGATCCCCTCAATTGTTCAATATTTTATAAATGTGTTGATACCACTCACCATGATGAACAAGGTTTGGTATCTTATCAATTCAACTGTCCAGCTGGTCAAGGATATGACTCAAAAGAAGATCAGTGTGGCTATGCAGAAGACATTCCTACTTGTCCAGAATTTGGGCAGAAAAATGAAAAAAAACCCTCATACTAAAATATTAAAATGAGAAGGGATTTAATATCTAAAGATATTCTTATTCTGGTTCATAATATACAACAATATGATTAAAATCATTTTAATCATTGTGTGTTTTAAATTATTGAGACTGAATAAATATAATTGAAGTCAATCTAAGGGAAATAAACTTTGAAATCATCTTAATGGAAAACTTAGAGACAACGTTGTTCATCCTAAAAGAAAATGGACTATTCTGTGCTTTTGGACTACAGACATTAGATTCAATGTTTGTATACTTTTTAATAATATTTTGTAATTAAACTTATTTAAATACGAGCTGTACTTTTCTTTCTTTCAAAAGTTAAAAAGAAGATCTTTATTTTTAAAAATATGTTTGATATTTCAAATATAGAGGACAATCTTTTGATATATGAAAATCAATAATTTTTATTTTTAAACAGCAGGCTATAATGTAAAGTGATTATTTGTAGTTAAAAATAATGGAAATATTTTAGTGGTGATCTTACGAGATCAACGACATTTTATTTAAATTTGTTTTAAAAAATTGCATTTAGTAAAATACTTAAACCTACACACGACGTCATTCGGGGGCGACTTCCTGCATATGAACACATGCGTTACTGATTTCTCGTCAAGTCAGTTAGAGTAAATGATGAGATCTTAGAGATGATATTGATTCCAAGATACGACCTACTTCTATAATCCCGGTGCTTAATTAAAAATTTAAGATTGGGCACTTCATAATTGAGTAAGTCAAAGATATGTGCATTGGGATTAATAAAAAGAGATCGAAAGCAAAATACTTGGGCAAGGGCACAAACAGATATTAAGATGGCATTAAAAAGTAATTGAAGACTGAACATAGATTCCAAAAAATGCTAAAAGATTAAAAATGGATAAGTGAATGAAACTATGGATTGGAGTTTATTAGATAAAATTTTGAGATCTTGATCCTGATAACGCTAAAAATGACTGTTGATAAAACATGGTGGATAAATATTACAGAGAATTTCAATAGGGAACGCTAATATGTAATTAATATATTAAATGTGTTTAACTTTATTATATTAAATACACTTAGATTACGTTATAAGCATTCCATATGAAGCGGATAAATATTACAGAGAATTTCAATAGGGAACGCTAATATGTAATCAATATATTAAATGTGTTTAACTTTATTATATTAAATACACTTAGATTACGTTATAAGCATTCCATATGAAGCCTATAATTTCACCAAACAGCCGATTGCTTGCTCATAACTGTTGTTAAAATAGGCAAAACTCTCTATATGTATTGACACTCAGTGCAAGCCAGAGTAATCAATGGATGCCAGAAGGCTTGGGCCTAAAATCCCCATCTAGTCCCTACTCATCCAATATCCCCAGACTAATTTCTGGCTTGTGGTCTTGGTCAGTGAGGAGCTTTGGATCTGAGAGCACTGCACCTAGATCTTAGAATCTAATTCAACCCACCAGCAGCCATCTTTATCTCTACTTAACTACAAAACCATGAGTCTTAAATTGAAAACACCATAATGTTTTCAATCCAAGCTCAGTAGCTCATATAGTCACATAGGTCTGAATTCAGTTCAGTACCTGTACATGTTGGTGTCTTTGGTTCTTTAATAACCATAGCCACCACTATCCTATTAGGCAGAATCGATTTTAAACCAATAAACATCACATGATAACCATTGCCATTCAGTAGAAATAAAAGATGGCTGCTGGAGGGTTGCATTATATCCTAAGATCTAGGTGCAGTGCGCTCAGATTCAAGTCTCCTCACTGACAAAGGCCACAAGTCAGAAACTAGCCTGGGGATATTGGATGAGTAGGCACTAGATGGAAAATTTTATGCACAAACCTTCTGGCATCCATTGATTACTCTGGCTTGCAATGAGTGGCAATACATATAGAGAGTTTTCCTGTTTTGGTTATCTGAAAAAGTCTTAAACTTTCCAAAAAATTCTTAGCTACGTGAAATAATTTTCCCTGTTCTATCAAAACTCAAACTTCAAACCTGTAGTAAGGTAAGCTGCAACTTGAGATTATTCCTTACATAAACTCTCTCTCACACACATAGGCATATTTTAGTGGAAAATCTTTTATGAACCGAATATATATATATATAAAGTGATCTCAACTTTTTAAAAAAAAATATATATTATCTTTATATTAAAGCACTAAATCTTACTATTAGAATTTGACTAATTCACTATTGAAGAAGATTAATTTCAAAATAGCTTTTAAATAGAAGATAAAAAATTTTTTTCCCAATTATTCCTTACAGAAAAAAGGAGAAGAATTATTCATTATGTGGAATGGTGGGAAATTAAACACTTTTTAATTATTTTGTCTTCTGGCCATAATATTCTTTTACTAGTGGTTAAATGGGTTGCTTATGAGCTGATGAAATGAAAAAACATAGGCCAGATTAAATTTAAAAGTTTAATCAGCTGGGGTTTGAATTCAGATCATAGATATAGCCCGCTATCACTTCACTGTAGATTGTAAGGCCCTTCACGTAACACAATGCAGACATAAAAATAATTTTCTTCAAATAGATTGGAAACCAATTGTATAGTATTACAAATATGCCTTATATTAATTAATATGTAATAATGATGCTCCTTTTACTAATTGGATCATTGATTCTTCAATGATTCAAATCAGAAAATTTACCTATTGTAATGCTCTCCTTTCTTCATTTTTTCACTAGTCTTTGCAAATTATGTACCATTCCCATTTTCAATCCAAATACATATCTTAATAATTCATCCTCATTCAAGTGCATCTCTGAAAGCATTCTGTGAAAACATTCATATACATCTTCGTTATTCTACTTACTCATTTTTATTCTGCTTCAAAGATGCTGTCTTAGTCTTAAACAACTAATTACTGCTATTCATTATGAAGTATATCTTCAGCTATGCAGCTATGATTTATTGTTTACTTCAATGTATTGCTACCGTTTTCTTTTTCTTTTTTTTTCATGCTTTTTTTTTTCTTTCAATCAATATCTTAATTATTGAGGACTTAGTCAAACTTGGACATAAACGTTCAATTATTAACAATAGAGTTGTAAAATTTTTACATAATTTGCAGTTTAAACCTGACAATATTGAAAACTGACAATATTGAAAAACCTCGTATAGTTTTACCATTTATTCATTCTATTGCAAAACAGTTAATTAATAAGTTATCTCCAGATTTTAAAGTAATTTTTCATTCACCTCCAAATACTAATAGATTGATTAACAATTCAAAATTTAAAATTGAATCTAACTTAACTCAGCATGTGGTTTATAGTGTTTCTTGTCCTCATAAAAATTGTGGTTCTATTTATTATGGTGAAACTAAAACCAATATTTTAAATAGAGTGTAACAGCATAAATATTTATATCATCGTACTAAAACTAAATTTTTGGGAAATTCAGTGTTTGTGGAACATGAAAATAAGGCTGGACACTTATGTCAACCAGTAGAGGCAAAATTAGTATGTACAGAGAAGAATGACGTAAAGCGTAAGGTTAAAGAAGCTTGTTTTATAGCTGGTAATCCTAATGCTATTAATAGAAAGGATTCTTGTTTTAATATTTCTAAAATATGGACTTTATAATATTTATTTATTTATATTGTATTTTATTTATTTATTTAGAGTTAGTTTACATCTTATTTGAGATACGCATTTTGCTTGTGAATAAGTGTTTATATTTTGTATTTGTTTTGTATTGAGCTATGATTATGGAGGCTTAAGTCCCCCGAAAGCGCTCAGCTTTATTGTTATAATTTTATATTTAAAGCTTCAGCAACTGTGTTTTATCACAGTTAATTTTTAATTTATTGATTTTTGTTGAAGTATATACATACATTCTTTTAATTATTGTCATATAATCTATTCTCCGAATATTTTTTTGCTTTCTTATCTTTTTTCCCAAAAGATATATAAAAAAACCAAAAACACACTATTACTATGGTGAGACTTGGGCTAACATCAACACAAGAATTTACCAACACAGGTATGCATACAACAGGGTTAAAAATAAAAATGAATGAACAACACTCTTCTGAGACCACCAAGCAGCTACAGGCCATGTATTCGAAGCCAGTTTTGCCCAAATAATTTGCACAGAGATGATGCCAAAAGAAAGGTCAAAGAAGCTTTTTACATAGCAAATGATCTCAGTGCCATTAATAGAAGAGGCATGTTTTACTCTCTCCAAACAATGGACGAAGTAATTAAAAATTCAAGCTTATTTCCATATGTGTACAATAAATTACAACAGTCTTCATTCAGTAAAGCTATGAGTATGAGATTAGAATACTAAATCTCGAAAGCGCTAAGCTATGAGTATGAGATTAGAATACTAAATCTCGAAAGCGCTAAGCAGGCATATTAAACATTATAGTATAACTACAGCTTCACTAACGCATGCGAAAAAATTGCATATCTATAATCACAATTAAATAATCTAACGAATTCTATCAACCTCAAATCAATTTTGTTTTTTTTTCTTTTCTGAGATTTTCAATTTTTTTTAAAATCCATTTATAATTCTATTACTTCTCATAAGTGAAAATATATAATTTTTTTTAAAAAATTTACTTTACTATTATAACCAGCACTGTTAAATTAATGTCTTCCAATTTCTAATTAAATATAGCATATTACTTACTTTGTAAATATCTTATTATGCTAACATCTGGATTACACTTTTTTGTGTTTATTATTATTATTTCTTTTAAGATCTTCCCCACTGACCCAAATATTCTTTTATTCATCTCAATCCTAAATGAATCTATTTGTAACTACTGTAATTCCTTTTTGGAGTGAGAGAATCAAAATAAATTATATAAAAAGTGGGGGGAATGTAAGCAAGAAGAGAGTGAAATAATAAAAAAAAATGTTTAGATCTTTATAATAAATATAGAAATATATACAGACAGGATTTTGGAATTAAACAAATGGCTCTTATTAAAATCGTATAAGAAAAAAAAAAGATTGCATTAGAGTAAATAGATTAGTTTATCTGTAGTATATAAGAATTCCAGAGATGGAAATATTTAACTTTGACTATAGTATCTCTACTCAATGAAACTTTTGACTTTGTTCAAGATATCATTTAACTTCACATCATTCATATGGATAAAAAATATATAAAGTATGAAAGAATATATAAAATTAGAGAGTGCTTTAAGTTATATGGGAAAATGACAAATGTTTTGAATACTAGAAAAAGGACGTAATAATGAAATAAGAATATGGTCGGCAAATATGAGAGAAATAGAGATTATTTTTGAAATGGAAATTGGGTAGAAGAAATTGAGGTTGCTTGTATTAAAAAGAAATTTGATAAGATTAAAGAATAATGAATTAAAAAAATAGATATATTTACCTTTCTGTAAAATGGTTTGAGAAGAGAGAATATTTAATGTTTAATTTGATAATGTGGTTTCTAGGTATATTGCATTCAATAAACAGAAACTTTTGAATTCATCTAAACAGAAGTCACTTTACGTTATATAAATTTTTAAACTCTTTATTATAATCATTTCTAACTAAATCAATATTATAAAAAGTTGAGCTAGTAATAATTATACATAACTCTAAATAAAAGACCTAAAATATGGTAAGAAATGGTCCATTTTCTTACAGTAAAAAGTTATTATTGTTTAAAAATTGCCAAATTTCACATGACATTATATATATTATTTAAATAATAAGTGTAATAATGCTCAAGGCTAAACCGGTTTGTAAGTAATCATTAAAAAAAAACAGTCAACACTTAGACAATACCAATATCAATGACAACAATTTCAAACTGTTGTCATGGCAATCTTTTAACAACAAAAGTGAAATCCATTCTAATATAACAGAAAATGAAATTATTGATACAAAGAAGTTTAAATAAATATCTTTAATAAAAAAGGAAATATAATCTATTCTGAATGCAGACATTGAAATTATTGATACAAAGAAGTTTAAATAAACCTCTTTAATAAAAAGGTAAATATAATCTATTCTGAATGCAGACTTATAAATAGTCAATTACAACATTATAAACTGCAATTATAAATTTCAAATTGCACTCAAAATATTACTTAAATAACAGAGTAATAATGCTAAAGGCTAAATGGAGTTGTAAGTAATTATTAAAAACCAGTTAACACTTGGACAATCTCAACATCAGTAACAATCAACAATTTCAAACTGTTGTCCAGGCAATCTACTTTTAACAATAAGGTGGAATCCCACCTTTACTTATATCAATATTTTCAATCTCTGTGATAAAGTTGCAATTTTAGTGTCTATATAAGTATATTAGACCATTAAAAAAGGTGGGATTCCATCTTTATTGTTAAAGGAGGTTGCCTTGACAATAGTTTGAAATTGTTTATTGATATTGGGATTGTCTAAGTGTTGAATGGTTTTTTAATGATATATATATATAAACATTACAAGCATAAAGCTAAACTAGTCAATATAAAATCAAAACTACCCCAAATCTAAAATTAAACCAGACCAGAATAAAAATAATATTAAAACACAACCTAAGGTTTCACTGCTACAAGCAGACTTCTCAAGTGTAAAGAAATAATAATAAAAAAAAAAAACACACATTATATATACTATTAAAAACTACCCACAAATCCATTCACTTCCCATCCACCCTTAATATTAAAAGAACTCTTAAATAAGTTAATTGCTTCAGAATCATAAACTTTCAATAATAAAGACTCTTTAATTCTTCTTTTGATTTCATTTCTCTCAAAGAAGACAACCTTAGCTTCATCAAAATCAATAGTGTGGCCTGTATCTTTTTCATGGACATACAAAGCAGAACTAAGATATTTATTTTTAACTCTACTTTTATGAACCTTTATTCTTTCATTTAAACTCAAACTACTCTGACCTATGTAAACCTTCTTACAAAATAAACAAGGAATAAAATATACCACACCAGGAATAGTCTTTCTATCAAAAACTTCCTTTGTATTATTCAATAAATTATTCAATGTAACACCCCTTTTCCAAGCAATTTTCTTATTTCCAAACAATTTACTATTTCTACACACAATTTTATAAGAAGACAATTTAAATGGCAAAGAAATAAAATCATATTTTTCTTTAACCTTTACATCCTTACAAATATTACTATTAAATAAAATACTTTTAACAAATTTATCAGAGTATCCAACACTTAAATAATCTTTATAAAATTGATATTTCTGAAACAAAGCTACCCCACTAGAATTATTTAATTTAATATTCCTATGACAATAATTCCTTAAAGCAGCTACTTTATGAGATACAGACTGATAGCTATCAGGTTTAATTATAGATCTTAATTCTTTACTTTTAACTAAATGACTGCACAATAAACAATTAGTTTCTATATTTCTAATCACCAAAAGATCTAAAAATTTTAACTTACCAAAATCTAACCCCCCTCCTTCTAACACAAATTTTATAGAAGGATCAAAACAATTAAACTGAAGGAATTTGTAAATGAGTTTAATTGTTTTGATCCTTCTATAAAATTTGTGTTAGAAGGAGGGGGGTTAGATTTTGGTAAGTTAAAATTTTTAGATCTTTTGGTGATTAGAAATATAGAAACTAATTGTTTATTGTGCAGTCATTTAGTTAAAAGTAAAGAATTAAGATCTATAATTAAACCTGATAGCTATCAGTCTGTATCTCATAAAGTAGCTGCTTTAAGGAATTATTGTCATAGGAATATTAAATTAAATAATTCTAGTGGGGTAGCTTTGTTTCAGAAATATCAATTTTATAAAGATTATTTAAGTGTTGGATACTCTGATAAATTTGTTAAAAGTATACTCTGATAAATTTGTTAAAAGTATTTTATTTAATAGTAATATTTGTAAGGATGTAAAGGTTAAAGAAAAATATGATTTTATTTCTTTGCCATTTAAATTGTCTTCTTATAAAATTGTGTGTAGAAATAGTAAATTGTTTGGAAATAAGAAAATTGCTTGGAAAAGGGGTGTTACATTGAATAATTTATTGAATAATACAAAGGAAGTTTTTGATAGAAAGACTATTCCTGGTGTGGTATATTTTATTCCTTGTTTATTTTGTAAGAAGGTTTACATAGGTCAGAGTAGTTTGAGTTTAAATGAAAGAGTAAAGGTTCATAAAAATAGAGTTAAAAATAAATATCTTAGTTCTGCTTTGTATGTCCATGAAAAAGATACAGGCCACACTATTGATTTTGATGAAGCTAAGGTTGTCTTCTTTGAGAGAAATGAAATCAAAAGAAGAATTAAAGAGTCTTTATTATTGAAAATTTATGATTCTGAAGCAATTAACTTATTTAAGAGTTCTTTTAATATTAAGGGTGGATGGGAAGTGAATGGATTTGTGGGTAGTTTTTAATAGTATATATAATGTGTGTTTTTTTTTTTTTATTATTATTTCTTTACACTTGAGAAGTCTGCTTGTAGCAGTGAAACCTTAGGTTGTGTTTTAATATTATTTTTATTCTGGTCTGGTTTAATTTTAGATTTGGGGTAGTTTTGATGATATATATATATATATGTGTGTGTGTGTGTGTAACAGATGGAAGAAAAAAGAGTAAAAATCAAATATAGTGTCTCTGTATTGAGTTAATTATATGATGATCATGCCACACTCTGGACTAGTTTGTATTTATTCCTCTCCTTCCTATTTAATCTGAAAATTATTTGTTTCTATTTTAGCAAAGGTTGTAATTATGTTTTTCATATAGACATTTTCACTCTGTCTAGCCTCTAACTTTTTCAGTCTATAGTTTTTCTCTTATCTCTTCCATATTTTTATATATATTTATTTGTTTTTTTGTTCTTATTTGCACTTCCAAATGAAAATTATAAATCAATGCCTGATCCTGTCTTTCTTCCTTAATATGCATTGCATTGAATTATTGTGCTATGCCACATACTTTGCCTTGTATCCTAACTAGACTTTTTGGTTTTTAGTTTTTAGAATCTCCACTGCTTCCTAAATGTGCAACTCAAAAGCCCATGATCTTTTTTCTTCCCGCTCTTCTTTGCTCTGCCTAACTTTTTGTATAATTTTTTTTATTTATAATTTATAGGCCTATCAACCCCCCTCCTTTTATGGTATTTTCCTTTTTTTGGATAGTTCTTCCTTTCTTTGGTGCAGACTATCTTCAATTTCTGGTACATGTTGTCTATGATCTGCTTCTAACTTCCTTTTAATTTTTTGGATATGGTATCCTTTATATGTTTCTGGCTATCTTATAATCCTTTGTACATGTTATATACTATCTGTGTCTTGCTATTTTTTAATTCTTTTGACATGTGATCCAGTTTACTTTCACTATCTTGAATTTTTTTAAGATACTTTGATTCTTTTGAGAACTTATTTAAACATGTTTTTCATCATGGCAAGTTATTCATGATTATTATTTGCTATTGGATCTCTTGCCTTTTGTTAACTTGCATCTCTTGATCATTTGCATCTGATGCAACAATTGATACCATGGTTTCAATCTGTTCTGCTCTACTGTTTGTGCTTTTTTAGTTTTCAAGTTCTGAACTTATTTTTTTTTGTTTAGATATTGTTTTAAGGTATTTTATAGCCCTTGTTTTATAATCTAATACACATTTTTATTGTCTGACCAATTATATTTTGGTTGCTCTGTCTTAGTTAAACATTACCTAGTAAACCTACACAGTTATATGCTCATTCTCAATTTTCTTATTATATTGCCTTACCTTGTTATAATTTTATATGTTTAATTTTCATTCTCTCATGTTATTGTCCTGCTTTACTATAATTTCATTTTATCTAAAACGCCTATATAGTTATATGCTCATCCTCTATTTTATCATTTTATTACTTTGTCTTACTATATTTTTATTTTATCTAATAAACTTACATAGTTATATACTTATTCTTTATTTTCTCAATTGTCCCATCTCACGATAAAACTATTTTATTTACTAATCCTATGTAGTTAATGGCTCATTCTCTATTTTCTCCTGTTATTATCTTCAATTACTATAACTTTATTCTATTTAATAAATCTACAGTTATATGCATGTTTTCCATTTTCTCAATTACTCTGCCTTATTATAATTTTATTTTATCAATTAAACCTATTTAGTTTTATGCCCATTCTCTATTTTCCCATTTTATTTGATTATACATTTACTTTCGTATGACCATCATTCCTTTAACTTTAAAGACATAAATAATATATACAAGATAAATTAATTGATTTGTTGGTCTTGAAGTTGATCATGTGATGATCATGTCACATATTGACAAGTCAAATGTAACAAGAAGAATAGGGATTGTATTCAAAAATTAAGGTAAAATAAGAAGTAACTCAGCCATGATAAAGTCATATATTCTTTTGCCAAATGTAAAGGGAAGTAACTTAAATAATTCATATTTATTCTGTAACTCAGTACATTCATCATTAAGTATAAATAAATTGGTCATGAATACTTAAATGAACCTTCTAAAATTTTGCCTCTTAATAGTGCCCTGTTGAAAATTCCTGATTTAAAAAATTTTTCCAGGGTACTGGTAACATAAATGCTAGAAAAAGATATTTGAGTTATTTATTATTTCTATTAATCAATGGTACAGATATAATAATGAAGGATGCCTGCCAAATGTTACTTAAAATTTTTCCGTATTTCTATTAGTTTTCTCTGTTATAATTCCTGGGTTAGCTCCCAGAAAGATCAAATAATAAGGTTATTAGAAGGGATTTGAACCTAGATTTTCAGTTCCCTTCAGATATCCATTCCGTTTTATATAACTGATTTACAAGAACATGTACATGTAAAAAAGATAAATGAATTCCAATGTATGTACTCCATGCTGAACCAGCATGCATCATCATTTTCCAACTGATGAGTGCTGGTTCAGTATGAAATACATATGTTGGAGACCATTTATCTTTGTCACATGTATGTGTATCAGTTGTATAAGATGGAATGATGACGGAAGAGTTCTTGAAATTCTGGGTTCAAATCCCCCCTAATTACATATATCTCCATACTTTTATTTAAAAATTAAGAATAGCGTTACACATGCTAAGTACTCTTACTTAGCTTACTGCATGAAAAAAATATTTATAATCATGAGAATG